>CM038673.1:184087675-185287675 GCA_021605145.1 Aegilops bicornis
TTGTCGAGTGCCCATTAAGAAATTTTCTATACAAGTTTCCGAACGAACTCCTTAATAAAAGTTCTCCAAAAGTTCCCTGTGAAAGAATCATTTGAAGCATCTGGTCATCACAAACTTTTTGACTTCTTGTGGAGCCAAAACAGACTTTCAGTTAACACTGCGCAAAAATGATTCCGAACGACAGTTAGAGACTAGTTCTTGTGTAGTTGAATTCGATTTTTTCCATTCTACTTCACTAAAATTCTCCATATGAGATCCAATGTGGGGAACCCGACTCATAAGTTGTGATCACCGAATGCACATGTACAGTGATCCCAGAGATCAATGCTCACTAAACACACAGAAGCTGAATAACAAGAGTCTTACATCCATACATACCGTCTTACATAAATTATGACCATCATGGTCAAGTCTTGAGTATAACATTGCAGCGGAAAAAATCTTCGTTGATAACTTGGACCCATGCCATCTACCTTAACCCTACAGGCATTCTGACTGGGAAGCGTCTTAGCTCGCATGTTCGTCACCAAGGTACTCTTCATTATATCCTGTTCTTTCATGCCTGGCCAATAAAATAACCCGTGGCAAGCCAATGAGTACTTTGAATGTACTCGCAAGCAACCCATGATTGGAACAAGGCACAATAATGCAATGATATAGCACTAAGTAGGTAGTTTGCAGAAAGCTAGTTTTGAGTGCATTGAACATAAGCGAAGTTGGACACCAATCCAACTTGATCATCGTGTCAAGCCATCTGACTTAACCCAAATAGTTTTATCAACACACCCACACGCGGTTTGTAAAACTCTGGACGTAGTTTAAGCAGCACTGCCCAATAGTCCTTGACCGTGGACACGGCTATTCGAATAGTTTTACACTCTGCAGAGGTTGCACACTTTACCCACAAGATCCGGGGAACTACCGTGTCATCCACGACCCGCGGTACCTCAAGTACCCGGGGTAAGCACCCGATCACTATATTTCCCTAGACGACACTAACAAGGAGTCTACTCATTTTTCCATATCCTCATGATGTACATCATACGAGACTCACTTGAGATCGTAACATCCGAGAAGGGACACAACAGTGTATCCGGTGCCCTGTGAAAACAGTCATGGCCACTTCCGGCACGACCCTGTCCCGAGAGAGAGCACCAACTCTCCCCTGTCACTAATGTCACGGGCTCCAAGCTAGTATCGGCCTAGGTAATCGGTAATGCCCTTTCCCATACAAGGGTAGAGTGGTTAGCATGTAAGGTTGGGACAGTCGACAAATCTTAAATCTAATCCGTTTTCGAAAACAACACACACACTTGCCTCGGTGCACCACTTCGTCATCAAGTGGTTACCCATCTCATTATCTCCCTCGGGCATAAGTGGCACCCGACGGGGTTTTCGAAAAGTCTTTTGAAAATACTTTGTCTCCTTCACCATGCATATACCCGTCCCTTTTTGCGTAGCATCTACTTTAGCATCCTATCTACTCCAACCGGCATAAACCTCATAAGGAGTTAGGGTCATGCACCATGAAAGTATCAACGACGAAGTATCGGTGGCAACCACCCCATGTGGTCACCTCATTATCAGGTCTCCGATGCAAGCAATAAAAGTGCTATATGACATGCATAAAAAGGGTTTCATAGACATGGTCAAAGGGCTTCTTGCCTGGCTTAGCAAAGTCTTCTTGGGTCTTCAAGGTTTTCTGGTCCCACTCCTTCGTCGGCAACGCAATCTATTGTCGCAAAATAATAGCGAGAAAAATAAGGCAATAATAAAACAGAAAAACCAAAGTGCTCAAAAAAATGTCAACTCATTTTTGTTAAATACTAGGGTGAGAACTAAGAAGGGGAAAATTCCTAGTTTTGGATTTGGAGTCATGGAAATAGTGCTAGGAATTTTAAATAAAAAGCATAAATGCTCATATTCAAATTTAAATTTGAACAGTTAAGAAAAGTTGGGTTGATAAGAGTGAAAACTGCATTAATAAATAGGTGGGATTATTACAAGAATTGAAGAGTTGGAATTATTGCATTTGGATTATTATTTAATCCTGTCGAATTTTTGGAAAAGTTATAGAAAACGAAAAGGATAAAGGCCATCACAAGAATCTGGGCCTATTCGCCATAGTGCGGCAGGCCAGAGAATCCATCCCCGCTTAAGGGTGCTACGTCAAGGCGTATTTGGGGAATACGCCTCCAAATTGACGCAAATAAACGGTGCATCACGCATGTAGTTTAAACCCCGACATGTGGGACCCACATGTCAGGACGTGAGGCTGACGGACGGGCCCCACGGCCGTCGTCGTCAACCCCGGTCAGAGAGGGCGGCGAGCTCACCGGCACCGCTGTTGTCGACGGCGAGGCGATCTGAGGGCACCGACGTGCTCAGGACGGAGTCACCATTCGGGTGGAGGTGGAGTTGGTCGCTGGGGTGCAGGGGTTCGCCGGCGACGAGGAAGCCGGCGGCAGAGCTTCGGGAGGTGCTTGCCCCGGTCGATTTCGGCTGTATAGAGAGGGGAACAGAGGGGAAATGGTCAGGGAGGTGTGGAGGTTCCAGATCAAGAGGTAGAAGAGGCGGAGAGAGCACATGCCGAGATCGACGGGCCGACTCGAGGCGGCGGAGCTCGAGCTCGGTCTCGAGCTCGGGTGCTCCTGGAGGAGAGTGGAGGGCATAGGGGGCCGATTTGGAGTAGGTAGGAGCGAGTGGTGGTGAGGTAAAGGCTCGGGGAGACCTTTAAGTAGGCGAGCCACGGCTCACCGTAGACCCATGCGCCGGCGAGGTTGTTGCCGTCGCTGCAAGCCACGGGGGCGCGTGTGGGCGTGTCTGGGGTGCTCGTGGGGTTGGTCTAGGGCGTGGACGTCGAGGCGTCTCGTCGGGTGCGCTGGGGAGGCCCGAGGTGGCCGGAGGCGGTTGGAAAGGGCAGCTACTGATCTTGGGAGGCGCCTTTGCAGAAGCCTCGAGGCGCCCCAATGGCCGGCATGGCCATTTTCTATGCAATGTGGGCGCGACCAAAAGTGTCTGGTAGCTCTAGGGGGAAGTAAAGAAGTGGGAGATGGCCTTGGATGCCCTGGGTGGCCAGTACGAGAAGAGAGAGGTAGAAGAAGAGGGAGAGAGGGGCTGTCCAGGGAGGTAAATGGGGGTATTTTACCCCTGAATCATTGAGCAATGGCCAGGGGAGAGTTACTGGAGGTAGGAGAGGACTAGGAGGAGCTGTGGTAAAAAGTTGAGCTCAAGGAGAATAGTGTTAGTGGTCAAAATGGTGATTTTTGAAAAGTGGCAGAAGGTGTTTGATAATGGTTTGGGCCAGCAGATGATTTCCAACTGCCATGAGACTCCACAAGGTGAAATGACACATATAATTAGGGCCTTCCACCAATTTGGAGCTTATTTGGGCAAAGTTGCCAATGCAACTTTTGTAAACCCAAGAAATTAGCAGAAATGAACTTGTGTAGATCTAGTTGAGCAAATCACTTCCCCTTGATGCACCACTTGGTGAAGTAGCCTCATATTGTCATGTGAATATGCTCACAAAAGTTGGGGTCAAGGAGATAAAGTTGGTAGTACAAAGTTGTTCAAATTTGATTTTGGTCAAAGAGGGTTTTGGGGCATTTTGGTGAACCAAAATGATCTTAATTGAGATGAGGCTTGGCAAGGTGATCACAATATGCATTTGTGACTTGCTGGATTTTCCTTGGATTTTTATGAAAATATTTCCTTTAGAAATATTTCAAATACTTGAAATGTGCAGAAATGGTTTTGGGGTGTTTTGTCCAATATTTTGAACATGACCATGTGTTGAAACTCATATATATGGACAATATATGTCCACTGAGGTTCCCTGATTATTGTCAAATATTTGTGAAACAATAAAATAATTTTTCCCTATTAAAGACCATTTCTGGCCTTAAGAAAAAGCTTTTAAACAAAATAGGAAAATAACTTTTAAAATTATATTTTTGTGGTTTATGGGAGTCCTATATCTAATAGGATTCAAATATACCTTTTGAAAGATTTTTCACACCCCAAATCAAGTACTTGCAGTGTAATCCTCAATTCAGGAGTTTTTGGAAAACTAATTTTAGAAAATACTTTTTGGCCAAATTATTTTTGTAAGAAAATACTATATTGCTCTATACACATGGCATGATCATCGGGCAGAAGCTTGGGGGAAAGGAGATGAAGTATAGAAGGTGGAGTTGTGTTGACCTTAAAGAGCACTTGAAAAACACAAAGAGAAAACCAACTCCAAATAAAAGCCAAATAATGCAAAAGTTTTTGTCAAACCACACTTTATGATGATTAATTAGATTAAGTGTTGTGGCATGAAAATTAGGGTGTGACAGACCTACCCCCCTTACAAGAATCTCGTCCCCGAGATTCCTAAACTAGGCGCGGAAAGGAGTATGGAGACTTGGATTCGGGGTAGTCTTCACGTCCTCATACTCCTTGTGCTTCCGAGTGGTGCTCCATTGAGCTTGAAGTACTTGATGGTGTGGCTTCGTGTATGACGCTCTTCTTGATCGAGGTTGCTAATGGGTAGCTCGCGGTAGGTTAGATTGGGCTAGGGGTCGATGGCTCGGTGATCGATGTCCTTGTAGAGATCGGGCTAATTAGGAAGTTGAAAACACTTTCGGAGTTGTGTCGCGTGGAAAATCTTGTGCACAGTGGGTAACTCAGGTGGTAACTCAAGCTGGTAGCCGCCTATTCTTCATCTTGAAGTGATCTTGAGGAAGGCCGATAAATCTTGGTGTGAAGTTCCCTTTGGCATGGAAATCCTTGGTTCCATTGAGAGAAGTGGCTTGCAGATACACCTGGTCTTCAACGCGGAGGTTTACTTCTTGACGACGATGGTTGGTAAATTCTTCCTCCTTGAAGTGGCAGTCTTAAAATGTTCCCTAACCAGCTGAATGACTCTTCTTCCGTCTTCGGGTAGACAAGTATATCACCAAATAACGATGACAACCAGCTTGTCCAAGTAATCTAGGAGGACTTGCTCACGGGGTACATAAAATAGGCTATGGTACTGGTGGTGGTCACGGTTGAGTGTTGTTCACGGTCTTCTTGATCTAGAGCCAAAGCATGTGGTCATGATCTGACCATGTTATGGCTTGGTAGGGCTTAAGGGTTCTAGTGTGTGAGTGAACGTTTATCATCTTATCCTTAAGCACGGTTTCTGAGATGCCAATAGCTCTATCTAGTACTCCAAATGAATAATCTTATACCACTAAAAGCATCCTCTCGTATAGACCAACTTCAATCATTACTCATGCTATTCATATCCTCATGGCTCTCGAGAGGAGGTCTAACAAAATCATATATGTCTACAATCCCCAAACTCATATGTATGTCCACCCCTAAAAATCCATGGGTAGAACATATAAGTTGCTAAGCTTGAACGTGACAATCCAAGTGCTCAGCCTATTCTTCCAAGGTCTAAGATAAGGCACCTCTAATCTTGTTTCCTTCCTATGAATCAACTCTAACAGCCCATTAACTTCCATCAATCACTACATAATCCATTCAATTCTACAAATCCAATGTTTATGGT
This sequence comes from Aegilops bicornis, assembly GCA_021605145.1. Taxonomy (NCBI): domain Eukaryota; kingdom Viridiplantae; phylum Streptophyta; class Magnoliopsida; order Poales; family Poaceae; genus Aegilops; species Aegilops bicornis. The sequence goes on from CM038673.1 coordinate 184,093,224, forward strand.
GTTCCACATGATCTTCTAATGTCCTATAATCCTCAAATACTTGAAAGGGCTATCCATCACTATAGTAAGTCCACCAATTTCCATTATCAGGGTCAAGTAACTTCCAACCTCCAGCTTATATAGATCCTTAAATCAATTCCAATCTCCTAGTTTATTGTCCATCGAGAAACATGGTATGACGATCAAGATCATCAGTCTAAATCCAATTTACTCCGGGGTGATGAAAGCTATGCTACTCTATCCACATGATTCCACCAAGTTCATCTACCAACATGAAAGCCTCATGATCCACCAAAGTCTCAGATAATTCCTCCAGGTCACTGATATAAACTCATCAAGTCATTTGTCCTCTACTGCTATATCCTGATATTGGTCTTCCCTATGGCACCATTAGTTCTTGTGCGGTATTATAATGACAATGTGCTCATTCACTATGTCCACTAGTTCCATAATGAACCCAATGTAGTGCATGGTTACGGGGGCTTAACAGGTTCTCTTGCAATTCTGTCGGTTAAGCACATGGTTAAGGACTCGTATTGGGGTGTCTTGTGAAGTCTCGAAGGGTCTAGGAATGGGTTTCTAATCTTGAGGGTTAAACATAACCCTACGGGGTTGCACTAGGTCGAGGAGGTTGTAGCAAAAGTCTTCATTGCTAGTTGGTTTCCGAGGTGGAATCCTTGGTGCATTCGGTCTTGCTGGTCTTCAGAGATGAGAGGGAGAAGTAGCATAAAGGAGGGAAATGCCTAAAGGCGGTTGTCGGTGTCAAAACCGGTGGATCTCGGGTAGGGTGTCGGTATACTAGAGTAGGGGTACCCTAGTATCCCGAACTCGTGCACGGGCAGTTGCAGCACCCCGCGGCAAGGCTTGCCTGGTCACCGCCAAGATCCTTCGTGGTTCCTTTGGAGCCATTCAAGAACAAAGTATTTAACCAAGAAGACAAGGCCCCGACAAGAGGAGCTTGCCGGGAAGGCCACTCAAGGCACGCAGAAGACAAGACCCCGGCAAGAGGAGCTTGCCGGGAAGGCTCGGAGAGCGACAAGCCTCCGGACACGACAAGGATTCAGCATGACAAGGCACTTGCCGCGCAGTAACCTCTCTTCATCTCTGCTCCAGCTCATCCACCAACGTGTCGCCATGGGACCATTCCATGCGCTGGCGTGTCAAGAGGCTGTGCAGCCGGTGAGGGAAGCAGCGATAAGCGGCCCGACAAGCTGGCCATCGTGGCGAGCGGTGGCGCTCTGACGGTCCTCACTGTTGCCTTTGTTTAGGCGGCGAGGGGCGGGCATTTAATGCTTTTGTCCCTTGCCGTCGGGGTTAGGTAGAGTACCTTTGTACCTTTGTACAAGTAGGTGTACCAACTACTGTTTTTCCATTTGTACCCTCATCTACGTTGCCACCTATCGGAGACCCCTTGAGCATATAAAAGGAGGCCCATGCGCAACGTAGAGGGGGTTCGATTCCAACGTAACCAGAGGACACTCACGCTAGGTCTGGTAGCTCTCATTGCTCCCTAGCAAGAACACGATACAATTAGACAAGCAGCAGTAGGAGTATTATCTCTCCGGAGAGCTCCGAAGCTGGGTAAACTGCTCGTGTGCTTCGCCTCGATCTGCTCTTCGTGCGATCTCCGCCCCCCTCCGAACCAAAAGGGATTCGGTCCGGCGGTCCCATAGGTGTTCGTGGGTCCGATCAGCCTCCCCGACATCTTTGGCGCGCCAGGTAGGGGGCGTCGAGGCTGTGTGAACCTGGTCTGGCGTTCACACGAGCAACATCTTCATCACCTTCGTCAGCATGCCACCGAAGAAGAAGGCTTCGGCGGCAGAAGCCCCGTCCGCGTCGAACCCACCACCACCGGAGCAAACAGGTGGTGGGGTAGACGCCGACGGAAGAACGGACGGTGACGGGGGAGCTCACGCTGCTGCCAAGGCCAAGGACAAGGCCGCGCAGTCCTCGGCGTCCGTACATGTACCGCGCCCGTCTCAGGAGGCGCGGGACCGACAGCGTCATGGTATTCACAATGCCATACGCTCCTTGGACCGAGATCGAGCTGGAGGATCTTGGGACATTCAAGACCAGCATGCGCGCCAACATGTCGGGCGTTAGCGAAACCTGATCGCTCGGACGGGATACTGCTCCTTCTAACATAGATAGAAGTCCGAGCATATCCCGCTCCTCGCGCCGTTCGCCACTGCCACCCACTACTCCAGCAGAAGCTCTGGCGAGAGCTCAGCTGCTCCTCGATTACCCTCCAACGGCCGACAAGGTCGACGAGTGGCGGGCTACCATATAGAGTCTCATTGGCTTCGCCAACGGCGACGCTCCGTGGCAACCAAATACATCACTGCCGCGGCAAGACGACAAGGCACGAGCCGGTGGCGACGAGACTTGTGGAGGTGCAACCACCATGCACTCTCCACCCCGACGGCCAAGATCGCTGACTCGCCGGATCCACCTCGACAGCGACTCCACTGCGTCATCGGATCCACGAGCTCGCCGCGATCAGCACCAAGTTCTTCATGAACGACAACAAGAAGACGCTCGAACTCGCATCGAGCGCCAAAGAGAAGCGCGGCGTCACCGGTCAGACCAGCTGGGCCTTCTGTCGATATGCATGCGCCCGGGGAACCAGGCCACTTGTCAGACGCGGTAGGTTGCCCTGCGTTCACTCGTGAGCTGCGGCAAGTCCAGTGGCCCAGCAAGAAGAATTTCAAGCCAGACGTGCCAGAGATGTACGATGGCAGGACGCATCCGTCGGAGTTCCTCAGCATCTACACCATCGCGGTGCAAGCTGCCGGGGGGCAAGACGACAAGATCCTCGCCAACTACTTCCCGCTGGTACTCAAGCCCAATGTCAGGTCCTGGCTCATGCACTTGCCGGACAACTCCATATCTTCTTGAGTAGATCTATGCCATCAGTTTGTTGGCGCCTTCACAGGCGGCCACAAGCCTCATGGCCAAGAAAGTGACCTTCATCTGCTGCCGCCGGAAGGAAGGAGAGTCCTGCGCAAGTTCATTCGTAGATTCAGCCGTGTGCACTACAACATCCCGGATGTACACCCGCCGCGGTGATCGGTAGCGTTTCATCGAACGTCGCGGAACCGTTGGATGAGGGAGGAGATGGCGATGTGCAAAGTCAAGGACGTCGATGAGCTGTATGCCTTGGCCGACAAGTGTGCACGTCTTGAGGAAGGGAGGAGACTCCTGTGAGAGAATGCGAAGCGAGATCGACAAAGGAGGAAACCGCTCAGCAAAGAAAAGCCGTGGCGGAACAACGTAAGAAAGAAAGGCGCAGAAGTGCTAGCTGTTGAGCGATCCGGCAGCGGAGGTGGCGACAAGAACGCCAAGGCTGGTGGCGCTCGAGCAAGGAGGTTGCGGTAGCGCCAACCATCGATCTGTGGCGGTTGCCGACAAGCGGGACAGCTCGACAAGCGATCGCAAGATCCACCGCACCAAGGGCCATGACCTCCGGAGCTGCAAGAAGGTCGAGCAGCTTGTTGAATGCAGAAGGCTGGAGTACGAGCGGCGCGACAAGGAGAAGGCCAGGGAAGGTGCCGGAGGAGCCAGCAAGAAACGCCCGGCCGGGAGGGTGCCGCGTCAAGGCCAAGCAACAGCAAGGAGACAGAGCCTCCCCGCCGCGACAAGGATGAAGATGACGACGGCGATGAAGATATGGAAGGCAGCGAGACCGATGAGCAGGAGTTTCGAAGCTACAGAGGTCCTCTGCGTTGGACGGAGGTGCTTCCCTGCATACTTCTCACCGCCAACTCAAGCGGTGGATGCGGAAGTTAATGCAGCGAACCATCCGTAAGTCACGCAAGCCTCGAAGTGGTCCAAGACGCCTATCATCTTTGATATTGAGGACCACCCTGATCGCATAACTGTGGTCGGGTGCTTGCTGATGTTGGTCTCACCAAATATCTGCAACCTCAAGGTCACCAAGATGCTAGTTGACGGCGGGGCCGGCTTAAACCTGATCTCCTCCGCGGTGCTCCAGAAGCTTCAGATCCCTGACAGCGAGCTCGAAGAGACTGGCACATTCCAAGGAATCAATCCGGGAAGGAGCAAGCCGAAGGGGAAGATCATGTTGCCGGTAACATTTGGCAGCGAGCTGAACTTTAGGACTGAGAGGGTCACATTCGACGTTGCTGATTTCCCATTGCCTTACAATGGGATACTTGGCAAAGACTCGCTAAGTTCATGGCAGCCTCTCATTATGCATACAACTTACTCAAGATGCCAGGCCGATAAGCATCATCTCCGCCCATGGCGACAAGAAGGATGCTCTTATCTGTCTTGACAAGATATACCGGAAGCAGCAATGCAATGTAAGGCAAAACACTTGCATTTGAAGCTCCCGGGGAAGAAGACCAAGTCCGGCAAGAGCTCGATGCCCACTCCGGCGGTGGGCGCCAAGAATTCATCGCAGAAGAGATCAAGAAATTGGAAGCAGCAGGCCTTGTCGAGGAGTGCTCCATCCTACGTGGTTGGCCAATCTCAGAAGTTGTGCGCAAGGCAAATGGGAAATGGAGACTTTGTATTGATTTCACGGATGTTAATAAAGCTTGTCCCAAAGACCCGTTTCCCTTGCCGCGCATCGACCAGATTGTTGACTCCACGGCTGGATGTGATTTGCTTTCATTTCTTGATGCATACTCTGGATATCATCAGATCTTCATGGCGTAAGAGGATGAGGAGAAAACCGCATTCATTACTCCATGTGGCACATACTTTATTTCATACGGATGCCTTTCGGTTTGAAGAATGCTGGTTCAACGTTTGCAAGAGTAGTCCATGACGCTTTTGAGCCGCAAATGCACGTAAATGTAGAAGCCTACATGGATGACATAGTGGTCAAGAGCAAGGACAAAGCAACTCTGGTTCAAGATTTGGATGAGACCTTTGCAAATCTGCGCAAGATCAACCTCAAGCTCAACCCCGAGAAGTGCGTGTTCGAGTCCCTTCCGCAAGCTTCTCGGGTTCTTTAATGTGTCAACGGGAATTGAAGCCAATCCCGACAAGATCAAGGCCATTGAGCAGATTGAAGCACCAAAGCGCGTCAAGGATGTACGAAGACTTGCCGGTTGCGTGGCTGTTCTCAGCAGGTTTATCTCTAGGTCTGCTGAACGCGCCCTGCCATTTTTCAAGATGTTCTAGATCTCCTCCACTCCAATACTTGTCGCACCTAAGCCACAAGAGAAGTTGCTGCTATATATAGCGGCAACCAATCAAGTGGTTAGTGCTGCGTTAGTAGCGGAGAGGGAGGCGGACGATGAGCCGGCAACCATGGCGAAACATCCAATGACAAGCAAGGCACTTCATCGACAAGCTATGGTCCCGACAAGGACGGATCTGCAGTAGCATGCGAGAAGATGCGTAAAAGGATGGTGCAGCGCCCAGTTTACTTTTGTCGGTTCCCTCCTGCGAGGGGCTAGGTCAAGGTACTCTGGTGTGCAGAAATTGCTTTTCGGCCTCCTCATGGCCTCGAGAAAGCTGTGCCATTACTTCCAAGCACATGAGATAACGATCGTCACCGCTTTCCGCTGAAGAGGATCTTGCAAAATCCGAAGCGGCAGTGCAGGATTGTCGAGTGGGCACTTTGGAACCTGTCAAGCTTTGGCCTCAAGTTTGAAAGCACATCAACTATCCAAAGCGAGCATTGGCGAGTTCATAGCGGAATGGACCCCAACGCAAGATGAAGAAATTCCAGAGATGAGCATTCCGTCAAGGAAGCAACCAAAGAGTGGCTGATGTACTTTGATGGTGCCTTCTCGCCGCAAAGCGCCAAAGGCTTGCGGCGTGCTACTTGTCGCACTCCACCGGAGAGCACCTCAAGTACGTAGTCCGGATGCACTTTCCCAAGGAGCAAGCAACAAACAATACATCAAAGTATGAAGGTTTGCTTGCCGGTCTCGAGATTGCGATGAGACCTTGGGATTAAGAAGCTTATTGTCGTGGGTGATTCGCAGCTTGTCGTCCGCCAAGTGAACAAATATTATCGAGTCCATTGATGGAAGCCTCGTTGATGAAGTGAGGAAGCTAGAAGAACACTTTGACGGCCTACAAATGGAACATGTTCCAAGAGCTCGAATGATATTGTTGATGGCCTGTCAAAGTGTGCTGCAGCTTAAGTTGCACAATGGAACCAGGGATTTTTATGCTCAAGCTAACTCAACCAACCGTAACACCATCAATCGGACAGAGCAAGAAGAGGAAGTTGATTTACGGTGACTATTTTCCGGCAGAGCTTCCCGGCCGCCGCCAAGAAGGTCCCCAAGATCAACACCAAGAATGCCGAGGGCGATCTGCTCCGACAAGCCCAAGGGTTTGTTTCGTTGAAGCAGACGCTCCCGACATGCATTGTTCCGGCAAGCTTGCCGGGGAACATCAAGCTCCGGCCGAACTGCAAGTTCTTGCCGTGGAAGCTGATGTTCCCGCAGCAGCAGATGTGCCTTTTGTCCTTGTTGTCGAGCCGCAAGCTCCGGCATGGGCACAGCAGATTGTCCATTTCCTTCAGACAGGAGAACTTCCCGAAGAGCAAGAAGAAGCTGAAAGAGTAGCCCGGCAGTCAAGTATGTACCAGTTTGTCGACAAAGACACTGCATGTAAGAAGACTCAACGGGGTGAAATTGAAGTGTATTCACCGAAGATGGACAAAAGCTGTTGGCGAGAGATACATGGAGGCATATGTGGTCATCACATTGGCGCAAGAGCACTTGCCAAGCAAAGCTTTCCGGCAAGGTTTCTTCGGCCGACAGCCCTCGTGATGCAACTGCACAAGTAACCAAGTGTGAAGCGTGCGGTTCCATTCCAAACAGATACACCAGCCAGCTCAAGCTCTCCAGACGATCCCTTTATCCTGGCCATTTTTTCTGCAGGGGCTCGACATCCTCGGCCCCTTCCCGAAGCTATCGGGGCTTTGAGTACTTGTATGCGTGCATGATCGACAAGTTCACAAAGTGGCGGAAGTGGAAGCAAGGAGGAAGGTGACGGACACGGTCGGCCGTCAAGTTCTTCAGTCGATTGTTTGTCGTTTGGAATCCCTAACGGGATCATCACCGACAACGGCACACAATTTACGAAGTCGCACCTTCATGCAAGACGTCCAAGATCTTGGCGCCAAGGTCTGCCTTTGCTTCTGCTCATCCGAGAAGCAACGATCAAGCAGAGAGGGCAAATGCTGAAGTGATGCGCGGGCTCAAGACCAGAACTTTCGACAGGCTGCACAAGTGCGGAAGAAACTGGATTGAGGAGCTGCTGGTGGTTCTTTGGTCGATCAGGACGACGCCAAATCGAGCCACTGGCCAGACACCTTTTGCTCTAGTCTATGGAGCAGAGGCAGTTCTCCCCACGGAACTCGTATACGGGTCACCTCGAGTACTCGCTTATGATGAGCTTGAGCAAGAGCAGCTGTGACAAGATGACGCGCTGCTCCTTGAGGAGGACCGTCCTCAGGCCGCTGTACGAGCTGCTCGTTACCAGCAAGCTTTGCACCGCTACCATAGCCGCAAAGTTAGTGCCAGAAGCCTCGAGGAAGGCGACCTTGTTCTTCGGCGCGTTCAGTCTGCCAAGAATTCCAACAAGTTGGCCTTGAAGTGGGAAGGCCCTTATCGGGTGAAAGCAGTCACTAGGCCTGGCGCTGTCCGCCTTTGAGACCGAAGATGGCATTCGGTGAGCAACTCCTCGAACATTGAGCATCTTCGTAAGTTTTACCCGTAGAAGCGCGGTTGCGGAACCTGTTCCGGCAACCACCTGCTGTACAAGTCCCGCCGATGTTGCATGTAATCCTTTGTACAAAGCCGCGCAGATCCGTGCATAAGTAAAGCTCATGTGTTGCGCACAACTTGTCAAATCCATGCTTTCATCATTTTATTGCATGTTTTGGCTAACACTTTGTGCAGCACCCACACCCGTAAGCAATATCGAGTCATTTGGGCTCCATAACTTTATTTTCTCTTCTTTCTCTTTTCTCAAAGAAAGGAAGGTTCCCTCGCGCACAAGTTAACCAGGGGGAAGGAGAAGATAATACTATGGACCAGGCGTTGCTCGAGGAAGTTTCGCCTATCGGGAAGCAAGCGACGAGAAAAGCTAAGTTGCCCAAGTTTGAGCAATCAGTTCTTAAATTTTTAAGTTATCTTCCTCGAACGATATTACTTTGTATGGAAAACCTGTACGCGGAGGAACCAACTTCATGACTAGTCGCGCCCTTACTTTGTTTCGAGTCCGCTCAACAACTATAGTGAGCTGCAGCTAGTCGCGACAAGGTTGCTTGTCGGGCGGCACCGCCAAAGAAGCTGTGACGTTCACTTTTCGGCCTTCGCGGCAAAGGTGCTACTGCACCGACAAGTTCCCTAAGCGTGAGGGCAAAAAGCATTACAAAGGAAGGAATCAAGTAAAGGAAATAACATTGCAATCATCGCCTAAGATAGAGTCATATTACAAAATAGCTTGTCGCGGATCTAATAAATTGTTCTAAACATGATCGGCGGCGACAAGGGAAAGATAAAATTGGCGGCCTAGTCTCTGCGGTGCCATCAACCCGCTTGATCTTGCCCACCTTGTCCACAATGGGTGCGTCAAGGGCTTTGAGCGCCTCCACATCGGCATCTGGCGGCAAGGATCGGAGGACGCCGTTGAGGTTGAGGCCTGGATTGCGGAAGGCCACCTTCATCAACACCTTCTAGAGGGCTCCTACACAGATCTGGCGCGATTCCTCGGCCAATCTGCTGGGATCTCTTCCCGAGTCGCTGGAGACCCGTCACCACGCCCTTGAAGAATAAGCTAAGCTTGGCGCTGGGTTGAGGTGCTCGTCGAGGAGTATCCGAGATCCACCATCCCCAGCTCCATCATTTCGTTGTGGATGGCGGCGGCGATATCCACGAGACCTTCGGTCCGATGCTCCACACTCACCCTCAAGGCGCCTGGTGCTTGACAAGCATTCGCCAGCTCCTCCTCGTTGGCCTTGACCTTCTCCAATAGGCCCACCTCCCGCTCCTTGGCGCCCGTCCGGCTCTGCTTGTGGTGGTCACTTCGGCTCAAGATCTGCCTTGGAATCCTTGGCGGCGTCGAGCTCCTTGCTCCCTATCGGCGAGAGGCAGCCTGCAACTCGCCAAGAGTGTAGGCGTCCTTCTCGGCGCTCGTGCTTGAGCGCAGCAAGCTCCTCGCCGCTCTTACGGAGGCTGGCCTCCATCTGCGTCACCTTCGCCTCCAACTCTTTCTTGGCGGCCTCGGTGGCTCTTGGCGGCATCCTTCGCTTCCTTAAGAGCCCCGCCAAGTGACTCCCTCGCGACAAGCTCTTCCTCATAGCTGTCAAGATTGATCTTCCGCTGCGCCAACTCGCTTTCTTGCGCAGATAGCTTCTCGGCAGCAAGCCTTTGCTGCTCCTCGACCTCAGCCTTCTCAAGGGTGAAGGCTGTGCGCTCTACAGCAAGTCGCTCCCGCTCTTCTGCGATGTTCCGGAGAGTTTCTTGGTTGGCGCCCCGGAGCTCTTCTGCGCGCTTCTCCATGTCTGCTCCCGCCCTCGCGACAAGTGCTTCCCGGGACTCCAACTTGGCTTGTCGGGCACGGTAGAGCAACAACAGCTTCTTCAGCAGCTGCTCCTCCTCGAACTTCGCTGCTGCTGCTTGGCGCGTCCACCAGCGTCAGCCTGGCGGAGGCGAGCAGCTCTCCGTCGAAGGTCTCTCCTTCGACCGGCGCCCTGGAACTCGACTCCCATGGGAGCTTGATTAAGACGCCATCGCCGGCCTTCAAGTAGGCGTCGGGCTGGGGCTCTTCGGAGCCTGACGCTGCAGCAGCGGCGGGGGAATCGGCGGTCGGTGTAGCGCCTGGCGCTCCTGCGGGCTCAGGGCCGTCGGTCTGATCGCCAGACCCTCGCGGCTCTGCGGCGGCAGCCTCGGTGGCCTCTTCGCCGGTAGGCTCGTCAGCGCCGGCTTCTTCTCCCACGGCGGCGGCTTCGTCAGTGTTGCCGCGCGCGTCCTCCTTGCCGGCGACCTCGGTCTCCATCGGCTCTGTGGCGGACGGAGAAAGAACAGTCAAGCAAATAACCAAAGATAGAAACAGAAGAAAACGAGCCCAAGGGAAATACTCATGCAAGAAGGTTACCTGCGCCGGGGGCTGCGGTCATGGTCTCCGCCGCCAAGGGATCGCTGGTGCCGTCCCTTGCCGGAGAGCTGCCCCTTGCCGGAGAAGGCTCCCTTGCCGGAGAATCCTCCCTTGGCGGCGTAGTAAAGCGAGATAGAATCTCGGGGGCGGCTTCCGGGCCCTCCTGATGAGGCTGCTCTGCTCCTACACAAACCAATAGTCAGATATCAATGAAGAAGGAGCACCCATGCACACCTAACAGTAAGGAGAAAACCGCATACTTACTCTGGGGGCTGTGCTGGGGGCTGCTTTGAGGAAGGTTGCTGTGTCCGGCAAGGGGTCTCGAGACAGCGCCTCCTGTTGCCACGGGTGGCTCGTCCTCAATGACGACCACCGGGTCTTGGCTCTCTTCGACGCTCTCTGGGCGGCGTCACAAAAGGAAAGAGTTCGTAAGCAAGCAAATCAGATTCAAGATGAACAACAAAATTGAAGAAATACAAGCACAATGTTGAAGCTTACTCTTCTTCTTCCTCGTCGGAGCTGAGCGTGGAGAGATCAAACTCCGACTCGCCTCCGGTGCGACAAGGCGGAGGAGTGGGCTCTCTTGGCCGCTTGACGGAGGTGTCGGCGGTGGCCTGGGAGGATCCCGCCCGATTATCGCAGCAGTGTGGGGTGCTCCTCAGCGCAACATTGCTTGCAGCGGTAGAAAGCGCGTCAGCGGCCTTCTTGACTGTTAGCCAACCCCGTCTGCCGCCCAGTCTCGTCTCCGGCCTTGCGGAAACGCTTCTTTGGCGGAGCCGGGGGCTCCGTTTGCGGCAAGCTGCTGGATGGTGGGGAGGAAGCGCCCTCGGCTGTCTCGCTCGACTCAACCTCGGATTCGGCAAGCTCTTCCTCACCGGCGAACTCCCTTCGCTCAGCAAGCCTTGTCGCCTCTGCTGCATCTGCCTCCTCCACGGTGTACCCGAAGACGCCCGGTAATGGCAGACTGCCGCCTCCTCCGACTTGGTGGCAATGCGCTGCATCTAAATGCGTCGGTGGTGTCGCGGGTGAGCTTCTTCTGCTTTCGTCGGGCGGATCGGCATTTCTTCCAAGCTGTCGAAGAATTGCCGCCTGACGTCGTCCATGAGCTCTTGCCCGTTGGAACGATCCCATGAGAATCGCTAACAGCATCATAGCACGGATGCGGTCGAGCGCAGAATTGTTGCACAATGGGGACGACCCCTCGACAACCTAAACCACTTTCGGGGTGATCGGGTCGTGCTTGAACAGCTCTAGCAGCATCGCATCCAACTCCAAGACACCTGAAATTCCGGTTGAGGCCAGGCGCAGCCTCATGATGTCCGCCGCATTTTGGAACTCCCAAGCAGGTCTCCTCCTCTCCTGCAAGGGAAGCGTCTGCGGCGGCGAAGGAAATCTGCGCCAACTGCGCCTACGGTGAGTCCGACAAGCCTGAGGCGCAAAATCCGGGTCACAGCTATCTTCAACCTAGCATCCTCCGGCGCCAAGTTGCTCCAATCGTTGCCGCGCACTATTGGGGTTTGGCGTAGGGCAGTGAAGGGCTGCGGGTTCTCCTCAACGATCCAACACCAATTGGCTCTCCACTCCTCCCATTTGCTATGGAACTCTCCTTCCAAATAAGCTTCTTTCTTGCCGATCCTGGAGACCCAAGCAATCCCTCCGGCAAGCGGCTCCCCTCCCTCGACACGGGGCATGAAGAAGTGGCGGAAGAGGGCTATGTTTGGGTGGATCCCGACAAAGTTTTCACAAAGGTGTGCGAAAACTGCCATGGTCAGGACAGCATTGGGGGTGAAATCAAGGAGGCGAAGCCCGTAGGTGTTCATGACATCGCAGAAGAATTCAGAAAAGGGCGGGCGAGCCCAATAGAAGAAAAGCGCAAAGAAAGGGTACCCGATTGGGGCTAGTTCCGAGCGGTGGCGGGGAGTATCTTCGTCTTGCGGATGCGCCTGGCGTCTCCGTCGACCGGAAGAGGTAGAAGCCCTCCCTCGGCTCCTTTAAGCGTCGAGCTGGGGGAGAAGATGGCCCGCTCCTTTCGCGGCGCCCATGAGCCACTGCGCCTCGGCCGACTTCACGCCCTTCCCCTTGTCGGCTTTCAGAGCCATGGCGGAGGCGGTGGAGGAGATCGACGGCGTTGATGGCGCTATGGTGAAAGGGGGCGGAGCGCTGCTCTCTTCGCACTAGAGAAGAAGGGGGGAGCGGCGGTGGTTTTCGAGACGAGACAGCAATGGCGAGGTGGGCGACCTGACCCTGTTTCCCCTGTTTATAAGGAGGGAGAGGGGGCGGACGTTCCGCTTTTCCTAATAAAGAAACCCCCCACAATCTCTCCCACGACGCCACGTTCGGCGCGTGCCGTTCGTGCGGGACGTGGTGGGTCCAGAGCAAGTTACGGCGTGATCAAGGCCGTGTGTCACCGTGCACTGTTTTGGGCCAGGCCCAACAGCGCTCGGCACCGTGTGTGGCCCAGGCCCGGGGGCTCCTGTCGGTGTACTAGAGTAAGGGTACCCTAGTATCCCGAACTCGTGCACGGGCAGTTGCAGCACCCCGCGGCAAGGCTTGCCTGGTCACCGCCAAGATCCTCCGTGGTTCCTTTGGAGCCATTCAAGAACAAAGTATTTAACCAAGAAGACAAGGCCCCGACAAGAGGAGCTTGCCGGGAAGGCCACTCAAGGCACGCAGAAGACGAGACCCCGGCAAGAGGAGCTTGCCTGGAAGGCTCGGAGAGCGACAAGCCTCCAGACGCGACAAGGGTTCAGCCGCGGCAAGGCACTTGCCGCGGCAGGCAACCTCTCTTCATCTCTGCTCCAGCTCATCCTGGCAACGTGTCGCCATGGGACCATTCCATGCATCGCAGCGTGTCAAGAGGCTGTGCAGCCGGTGAGGGAGCAGCGATAAGCGGCCGACAAGCTTGCCATCGTGGCGAGCGGTGGCGCTCTGACGGTCCCTGTTGCCTTTGTTTAGGCGGCGAGGATGGGCATTTAATGCTTTTGTCCCTTGCCGTCAGGGTTAGGTAGAGTACATTGTACCTTTGTACAAGTAGGTGTACCAACTCGCTTTTCCATTTGTACCCTCATCTACGTTGCCACACAGCCGGAGGCCCTTGAGCATATAAAAGGAGGCCCATGCGCGGCGTAGAGGGGTTCGATTCCAACGTAACCAGAGGACACTCACGCTAGGTCTGGTAGCTCTCATCGCTCCCTAGCAAGAACACAATACAATTAGACAAGCAGTAGTAGGAGTATTATCTCTCCGGAGAGCTCCGAAGCTGGGTAAACTGCTCATGTGCTTCGCCTCGATCCGCTCTTCGTGTGATCTCCGCCCCCCTCCGAACCAAAAGGGATTCGGTCCGCCGGTCCCATAGGTGTTCGTGGGTCCGATCAGCCTCCCCGACATAGGGGGTCCCGAACTGTGCGTCTAGGCGGTTGGTAGCAGGAGACAAGGGACACGATGTTTTTACCTAGGTTCGGGCCCTCTCGATGGAGGTAAAACCCTACTCACCTTGATTAATATTGATGATATGGGTAGTACAAGAGTGGATCTACCACGAGATCGAGAGAGGCTAAACCCTAAAATCTAGCCTATGGTATGATTGTTGTTCGCCTCACGGACTAAAACCCTCCGGTTTATATAGACACCGGATAGGGTTAGGGTTACCTGAGTTGGTTACAACGGTAGGAGATCTACATATCCGTATCGTAAGCTTGCCTTCCACGCCAAGGAAAGTCCCATCCGGACATGGGCAAAGTCTTCAATCTTGTATCTTCATAGTCCGTGAGTCCGCCAACGGTGATAGTTCGCTATCCGGACACCCCCTAATCCGGGACTCCTCGGTAGCCCTAACTGAGGCTTCAATGGCGCATTTAGTCCGCGCATATTGTCTTCGGCATTGCAAGGCGGGTTTCTCCTCCGAATACTTCATAGAAGATTTTGAACACAAGGATTGTGTCCGACTCTGCAAAACAAGTTCCACATACCACCGTAGAGAGAATAACCTTTGCACAGATCTGCTTACGTATTCCGCGGCGTGACATCACACCACGGCCATGCCTTTATAAGAATCGTTTTTACTGTTCCACCTTAGCGCGTTTAGCGAGGCGGTTTCCTTGGCACGTCTTATCAGAGCGGAGATCGTGCCCCCTTATTCCGGGATTCCCATCAATATGGACGTGGGTAACCCAACCGCGCCATTGATTATGGCGCTTGGGAGATACGCGAGTTTTACCGAGTGGCGGGGGCGATAGCTTCGTCCATCCATATAAGGGGATAAGGATCCACCTTTTAACCTCGCCTTCTTCCTCCTTTGCTCATCCACTTCCGGCGCTTTTCGAGCTCCAGCGCCCAAGTCCGCACATCCCTCCTCAACCTTCTTCAGCCATGTCCGGAGCGGGAGGCAAGTGGATGGTCTCCTCCGTCACGGAGGGACAAGTCAAAAAGCTGCGGAAGGCTGGATACTTGTCCAGCGACATCGCGCACCAGCTCACCGACGAGGGGCAACACATTTCCACCCCAGGCCCCATGAGAGGGTGGTGTTCCTCACCCACTTCCTCCGCGGACTAGGTTTTCCACTTCACCCATTTGTCCAGGGGCTCATGTTCTACTACGGCCTGGATTTCCATGATCTGGCCCAATTTCATCCTCAACATATCGGCGTTTCATCGTGGGTAATGCGAGGCCTTTCTCTGCATCCATCCCCACTTGACATGGTGAAGACCTTCAATGTCAAGCCGAAGGTAGTGGGCGGCCGCCAAGCGGAGTGCGGAGGTGCCATGGTTGGCAAGATGGCCGAAGTCCTATGGCTCGAGGGCTCCTTTATGGAGACCGTGAAGAGGTGGCAATCGGGGTGGTTCGACATCACCGAGCCGCACGACCCTAAATGGGCAGCGGCCCCCGAATTCAGATCTAGTTTCCCTATGCGGCTCACATCTTGGAAAGAGACGGGCCTGACGTGGGGTAATCTGGAAGAGCTGACCGGACTCCAAACCTGCATGCAAACCCTGGTGGACAAGAATCTCAGGCTTGTCAATGTAGTCCAGGTTATGCTCATCCGCCGGATCCTCCCATGCCAACAACGGGCCTTCAAATTGTGGGACTTCGATCCAGCACAACACCAAACTTTTAAAAGGCTCTTCGACACTACGTACGAAGATGCCTGGAAGGTGCTGTTCAAGGGCGCCGAGGCTCCCACATCCGCTACCGAAGATCGGGATTCAGCTCGCAGCGCCAAGCTACCGAGGTAAGCTATTTTACCCTTTGCGGGACTCTTGTTTTTCATAGTTTGAATCTATGTGGGATCTAAACTCCCTTACCTTTGACAGATCGGCGTTACACGTCCGGCAGGTTAACTTGTCCGGCTCCCTTGCCGAAGACCAGTGGCCTTGCCCGCTTGACGGGGCTGCTGGCTCCGGCACCTCACGTGGTGCCGGAGAAGAAGGCCAAGAAGAAGGCCACGAGGACTCGAAGGAGCGCCCGACGCTAGGTGTTGTCGCACTCATCGTCCGACGACTCTGAGGCGGAATCCTCCCCTGAGGGACGAGGAGGAGGAACGAAGCCTCTCCCGGTGAGGAGAGAAAAAGGAAGGCCGCCCCGACTGGGGAGGCCGGAGGTTTCAAGAAAGGAAGGACCCTTCCTCCGGACTTCTCCACCAACGCCGACAACGACGAGGAGGAGTGGCCGCCAAGGGCCAAGCCCCTAGCGAGATCGTAAGTGTCCGGACTCCGGAATAGCTCATGACTTTTTATTTGTCGCATAGTGTCTTCTAACGCCGAATATAACCATGTAGCCCGCCCAAGGACGAGCTCGCCGCTTCGTCGAGCGGCTCCCTGGATTCGTCGGATGTGAATAGCACTTCACTTCCGACTGCCTCCTCTCCTCGTGACGCAGATGACACTGCGGTGGAGTCCCAAAAGGGGCCCAGCCAGGAGGAGGAGGTCCTGGAGGCGCCGCAAGGTGACCTCCCGGACTTCGGTTGCAAAGGGGGCGAGACCCCAAAGGGCTCTAAGTCCGGCCCTGTGCCGGACTCTGTACCGGAACCGTCAGTGGTTCCGAAGTCTGGCAAGCGTCCCCTTCGTAAGAAGGGCAAGACTGCGACGCCGGTGACTTCCGTCCATCCGGAGGCACCGGATAGCTTGCTGGAGGCGCGTAACGGCGCCTCCATCAACGAGGAGCACCACACTGTTATGAGTGTGGTGGTCCAGAAAGTTCAGTCCGCCAAGAGCGGGTTGACTGAAGCCTGTACCAGCCTTCTAATAGGCTTTGAGGTAAGTTTAGAATATGTAAAAATATTACCGCATAGACAGTAGCCCCTGATGCTTAGTTCGGTGTTCGGAAAGAAAAGCCGGACTGAGGATCTAAAAGATATACGCATGAGTCTAACATAAGTATGTCAATATGGGAATGCAGGCTGCGCTAACCTCTGCCCGCCTTGACCGATGCGGAGGTCAATGCATTGAAGCAGAGCCTCGAGCGGTCCGAGAACGAGCTCGGCCTTGCCAAGAAGCAACTCGAGGACAAGGAAGGTAAGTAATACCTTATTAAAGTAATACCTTATAGAAAGGATTTGGTTGCAAAAATGACAGGACTAACGTGGGTATTGTAGGGGCCACGAACGAGGTGGCGACCCTGAAGGAAGCGGTGTCCACGGCCAAAAGAAAAGCGGCCGCGGAGCGCACCGAGCGAGAGAAGCAGGAGGCGCGGGTGGCGGAGGTGCGGCGGGAGCTCCAGGCTCTCGTGGAAAAACACGAGAGTTTCGAGCGTGACTCGAAGACTCGAAAGTCCGAGCTCGCCTTGGCTCTTGAGAGTGCCAAAGCCGCTAAGGCCGAAGCCCAAAAAGCCCTCCAGGAAATTGAATCATTAAATAAGATAGCAGTGGGTAAGGCATTCTTTATGCAAAGCAAGCATGTGAAAGTGAATTATCTATTACTTACCCGAATCCGGAGCTCTCCAGGAGCATTCGCAGATCTGCCCCGTAGTGTGTCTGATGCTGCCGCGTTCTACCGCGCCGAGGAGGGGAGCTCGACAGAAAAGGTGTTCTGGTCTCAGTATGCTGAGGCCGGACATCCGGTGCCCCTGAGCGACCAGCTGAAGCAGCTGGTCGAGCTCCACAAGGTCGCCGATGAGGCCATGAATGGCCTCATAGTTCGGGCATGGCCTACTGGAAGCCATGCACGAGCTACCGGGCTAGTGCGGCAGCTGGTGGATGCCTGTCCATGGATTGAAGTCATCAAGCGCTCCGTCTGCATTGAAGGTGCCTGTTGGCCCTTGCCCGTGCTAAAGTGCACTGGGGCAAGATGGACACTGAGAAGCTTGTGACGGACGGGCCACCGCCGGGCAAGGAGCATCGCAAGCCCGAAATGTACTATGAGGGCGTCCTGAAGGGTGCCTGCCTTATAGCGGGTGAATGCTCCAAAGATGTAATTTTTGAATAGACTCGCATTTGTTATCCTGTACGCTGAAAACTTGTTCATATGCGCTAAGCAATGCTTGTGAATTTAAAATATTACCTTCTGTGCGGCCGTTTATCAAATTTGAGAGATGGCGAGTCATTGGCTTCAGCCCCCATGCCACGAGTGCTGGGGTGTTCGGGATAAACTTGAGCGCTCTTGTTCCCATACTTGGGTCCTTCGAGGGAGGCGCTCAACGCAACGAACAAGGCATCCGGACTATAGTGCTTGAACACTCTCACTTAGCCATAGGATTCCATAATTTTAAATTTTGGCGAAGCCCCTAGTATTCAGAAGACCGATTTCGGGGCGCTATCCACGCCTTGGCCGGACAATGCCGACTCCTCGCTCTAAGCGGCATATGTCTTTAGGGACCCGAAAAAACCTCTCGAACAGCGACCGGCTCTCGCCCTATCATGACGGTCAGTTTTAGCTTTCTCCACGGAGGTGATCAACCCAGCTCAACCGGGGCACAATCGCAGTGGTCCTCCCAGCGCTACCTTAGCCGATATAACGGAACGTAAGGTACCAAAACATGGGAGCCGGGCAAACCCAACTATTGACCCAAGACATGATTCGGAGCCGATGCATATAATGCTATAAGTTCGGGGTGCCGCACTTGTGAAAGTGTTCGGACTTATCACACCATATTTTTGGGGTACTTAAGCCCCCGGTGTATTGGCCATACCAAAGTGTATGGGTGCAACATGTCATGAATGAACATATATATAGATAAAGATAGGAGTGCAATAATAGGCAAAAGCTATGTATTGTTTATTCAAAAAGGTACTTCAATGAAAGCAGAACGATACAAATAGTGCGATAAGCAAGGGATGGGACTATTTAACATGCCCCCCTCCAACGGTAAGCTGCAGGATGGTATGTAAAACAGGTATAATGCTCGTAGTAGAGACCACCTGGACACTCGACGTAGCTTTCTGCTTCCCTGGCTGTTGCATAGTGAGTTCGGCAATTCTAGTGCCGGACAGGGCTTCTGGAAAACGGAGTCCTGAAAGTAAGAGAAAAGAAGAAAAAAAAGAATGACACAATCGGCAGCCCTAGTTGCGGTTGAGCCGCATTCTGGGCGTGCCGTGGTCGTGCCCCTCCCCTTATGCCCATGGTATCTCCAGAGCGTAGTTATGTACGCATAGTACTGGCTTCGCAATTTCGCGAGGGCTGGGGTTGGGGCCGGATTGCTACGCGTGCTCGGATCGTGCCAGGCGGTCTTGTTGTAGGTTACTCCGGGCGCGCTTGACGGTGTCCGGACATTTAGTAGCCGGACTCGAGAATTGCAATGAGAGGCTGCTTTGCACCTCCGCCGCGAGGGCCGCCGTATGCTCCTCCATTCGGAGAGAGCGTTCGGTGTTTTCCATTGACCGTGATTACTCCTCGAGGGCCTGGCATCTTGAGCTTGAGGTATGCGTAGTGCGGCACCGCATTGAACTTTGCAAATGCGGTTCGTCCCAAGCGAGGCGTGATAGCCGCCATGAACGGGACTACGTCAAAGATTAACTCTTCGCTTTGGAAGTTATCCGGGGATCCGAAGACCACTTCGAGTGTAACTGAGCCTGTACAATTGGCCTCTACACCTGGTATGACGCCTTTAAAGTTCGTCTTTTTGGATTTAATCCTTGAGTGGTCTATGCCCATTTTCAGCCTTTGTATCCCGATAGAGCGAGGTTCAGGCTGCTACCGCCGTCCATCAGGACTCTAGTGAGGTGAAATCCGTCGATTATTGGGTCAAGAACCAATGCGGCGAATCCGCCGTGGCGGATGCTAGTGGGTGGTCCTTCGATCAAAGGTGATCGGGCAGGAGGACCATGGGTTGAACTTTGGGGCGGCTGGCTCCATCGCATATATCGCCCCTTAGTGCACGCTTCCGCTCCCTTTTGGGTATGTGGGTTGTGTATATCATGTTCACCGTCCGCACTTGTGGGGGAAACCCTTCATCCTCTATTGTTCGGGCGGGGCTCCTCCTCGTCATTGCTATGCAGCCCTTGTCATTGAGTTCGGCATTTAACTTGCTGCTGGTTTGAAGACCCAACAATCCCTGTTGGTGTGGTTGGCTGGTTTTTCAGGGATGCCATGTATTTGGCACGAGCGATCGAGTATTCGGTCCAGATTGGACGGGCCCTGAGTATTTCTTTTGAGCTGCTTTTTCCGCTGACCGGGTTTAGAGCCTCTGAATCCGGCATTGACTGTCGTATCTTCAGCATTATCGTCGTTGATGCGGCGCTTGTGCTTGTTGCGACGCGACCTGCCATTGCTGTCCTTGGTATCCGAACTACCAGGGTTTTAGGTCAAGTTGTTACTACGAGCTAGCCAGCTGTCCTCTCCGGTGCAAAAGTGGGTCATGAGTGTTGTGAGGGCTGCCATGGATTTCGGCTTTTCCTGTCCTAGGTGCCGGGCAAGCCACTCGTCCCGGATGTTATGTTTGAAGGCTGCAAGGGCCTCGCATCCCGGACGATCCAACGATTTGATTTTTCTTGGTTAGGAACCGCGTCCCGTAATTGTCGCCGATTCTTCCGCTGCTGAATTATGTTCTTTGAGGTCATCGGCGTCGGTGGTCGCATGTATGTGCCCCGGAAGTTATCAAGGAATGCGGCTTCCGTGTCCTCCCAAAACCAATTGATTCTGTGGCAAGCTGTTAAGCCAATGTCGAGCTGGTCCTTTAAGCTTGAGTGGGAGGTATTTGATGGCGTGTAGATCATCACCGCGGGCCATGTGGATATGGAGGAGGTAGTCCTCGATCCAAACCGCAGGATCTGTTGTGCCATCGTATGATTCGATGTTTACGGGTTTGAAACCCTCGGGGATTTAATGATCCATCACTTCGTCTGTGAAGCATAGTCGATTGTGCGGTGCCTCTGTATTGAGCTATATCACGGCGCAGCTCAAATGAGCTTTGTCTCATCGTGTTCGCCCGGCCGGAATTGCTATATCCGGCGTGGCGGTTATCATCACGATGTCGTGGGGCGCCCACGCCGATCCATTACATCGATCTTGTTTGCCTTGCCTTGTCCTCCAATATGTCTCGCAGGTCTGGCGCGTTTCCCCGTGCCTTGGTACTTTTCGAGCGACGCCAGGGTGCGGCTTGAATGGAGGGCCTAGAGGCCTCTCTATCGCGGCCACATCATACGCTGGTGATGTAGTTTTCGGTGCTTCCTCCTCTAATTGGGGTTGCAACCTGCGTTTTGGGTATCTCTTGGAGGGGCGTTTGAGTTCGTACTCTTGGTGCAAGGACTTGAGTTCATCCGCCGCCTAGCAAGTCTTGGTCAGCTCTAAGCTGTTGCTGCTTTTTCTTGAGGCTGCTTGCCGTGGCCATAAGCCTGCGTTTGAAACGCTCTGTTCGGCGGGATCCTCGGGCCACGACAAATTGCCGTCAATCGAGGCTTGCCTCATCTTCGGAGGGAGGCATATAATTATCGCCCTCCACCTCCCCTGTCTGCCGCTCTATCATGAGGGCTGGCTTCTCCCTCTGTCTTTGAATCCTGCTGGAGGGGTTGTCTTCGGCAACCTTGTCCGGTGTTATTATCTCCGTGCGGAATCACCGCTTTTCTTTGTGGCGGGATTTAAAGCGGCGCCACGACGCCTTGGCGCTTGGGGCTGTTTCTTGGAGGGGTCATCCTCCATTTGTTCCATTGCCGTTCCCATTTTTTGGGTTGTTCACCATGTATATGTCGTGGGGCGAGGTGGCCTTCCGATTGCCACAGAGGCGCTGGTTCTTGGTCGTCTCCAGCATCGTCGTCCATACCGTCGATGTCTTCGGAGTCGAAGTCGAGCATGTCAGTTAAATCATCGACAGTGGCTACAAAGTGGGTGGTGGGTGGGCGTTGAATTTCATAGTTGTCCGCATCCCAACCTTCCTGATCGTAGTCCGGCCAGGACTCTCCTGATAAACAGAGAGATTTTAGTGAATTCAGGATGTCGACAAAGGGCGAGTGCTGAAAGATGTCCGCGGCAGTGAACTCCATGACCGGCGCCCAATCGGATTCGATTGGCAGGGGTGCGGGAGGTTCGGAGTCCGGAGAGGAGTCCGGCACCTTGGAGTCACGGGATTCGCAAAGGACAGGGATGGTGTTCGGCTCAATCGCCGTAGAGATCGTAGCCCCCGAGGCGGTGTCCAGCCACTCGTCCTCGATCAGCGGAGTCGGCTCCGAGATAAGGGTCGGAGCGGAAGCTGGTGCGGCCTCCAGGGTACTGTTCGGCGGCAGAGCTAGATCGGGCCCATCGAGACAGTGCGGCGCGCTTGGCTGTAGCTCGAATCCGTCGAAGATCAAGTCGATGCGGATGTCGGTCGTGTAGTTCAAACTCCCAAACCTGACCTGATGGCCAGGGGCGTAGCTTTCGATCTGCTCCAGATGGCCAAGTGAATTGGCCCGTAGTGCAAAGCCGCCGAATACGAAGATCTGTCCGGGGAAAAAAGTCTCACCCTGGACCGCGTCGTTGTTGATGATCGAAGGAGCCATCGGTCCTAAGGATGACGACACAGAGGAACTCTCAATGAAAGCACCAATGTCGGTGTCAAAACCGGCGGATCTCGGTAGGGGTCCCGAACTGTGCGTCTAGGCGGATGGTAACATGAGACAAGGGACACAATGTTTTTACCCAGGTTCGGGCCCTCTCGATGGAGGTAAAACCCAACTCCTGCTTGATTAATATTGATGATATGGGTAGTACAAGAGTGGATTTACCACGAGATCAGAGAGGCTAAACCTAGAAGCTAGCCTATGGTATGATTGTTGTTCGTCCTACTGACTAAAACCCTCCGGTTTATATAGACACCAGATAGGGTTAGGGTTACACAGAGTCGGTTACAACGGTAGGAGATCTACATATCCGTATCGCCAAGATTGCCTTCCACGCAAAGGAAAGTCCCATCCGGACACGGGACGAAGTCTTCAATCTTTTATCTTCATAGTCGAGGAGTCCGGCCAACGGTGATAGTTCGGCTATCCGGACAACCCCTAATCCAGGACTCCCTCAGGGGTCCTATAGTGCAGGTGCAAACAAACGGGTGCCAAAAAGGGCCAAACAAAAGAAACAAGGTAAGGAAGGTGACATAGTCGCATACTTGTTGCCTAGGGCAAAAGTGCGACCTATATCAAAACACAAACAAATAAAAAACAAGCAACACACAATCGTGGTTCTATTTGAACCATCATAAGGACTCGACTGTGCATAGGGGGTACACGACACATCCTACCCTAGGGACCTCAGTTATGATGATGCACTAGGTCTATAGCTGGGACTTTGTGTATGTTCTCGAAATGCGTTTGTCGAGTGCTCATTAAGAAAGTTTCTACACAAGTTTCTGAACGAACTCCTTAAGAGAAGTTCTCCAAAGTTCCCTGCAAAAGAATCCTTTGAAGCATCTGGTTGTCACAAACGTTTTGACTACTTGTGGAGCCAAAACAGACTCCGTATGAGTCAGATATCCATGTTACAAACTAGTTCTTTTGTAGTTGCATTCGATTTTTTCCATTCTACTTCACTAAACATCTCTTTATGAGACCCAATTACTTGTAGGTAAATGCAAGAGACCTCAATTATCATGATGCACTAGGTCCATAGCTGGGAGTTTGTGTATGTTCTCGAAATGCATTTGTCAAGTGCTCAGTAAGAAAGTTTCTATACAAGGTTCTGAACGAACTCCTTAAGAAAAGTTCTCCAAAAGTTCCCTATGAAAGAATACTTTGAAGAATCTGGTCGTCACAAACGTTTTGACTACTTGTGGAGCCAAAACGGACTCCGTATGAGTCAGATATCCATGTTTCAGTTAACTCTGCACAAAACTAATTCGAGCAGCGATTCTGAGACTAGTTCTTGTGTTGTTGCATTCGATTTTTTCCATTGTACTTCACTAAACATCTCCATATAAGATCCAATTACTTGTATGGAAAAGCAAGAGACCTCAGTTATGATTATGCACTAGGTCCATAGCTGGGACTTTGTATATGTTCTCGAAATGCATTTGTCGAGTGCTCATTAATAAAGTTTCTATACAAGTTTCTGAATAAACTCCTCAAGAAAAGTTCTCCAAAAGTTCCCTACGAAAGAATCCTTTTAAGCATCTGGTCATCACAAACGTTTTGACTATTGTGGAGCCAAAACGGACTCCTCATGAGTCAAATATCCATGTTTCAGATTAACCTCACAAAACCCGGTTCGAGCAACGATTCACAGACTAGTTTTCGTGTAGTTGCATTCGATTTTTTCTATTCTACTTCACTAAATATCTCCATATGAGATTCAATTACTTGTAGAGAAATGCAAGAGACCTCAGTTATGATGATGCACTAGGTCCATAGCTGGGACTTTGTGTATGTTCTCGAAATGCGTTTGTCGAGTGCTCATTAAGAAGGTTTCTATACAAGTTTCTGAACGAACTCCTTAAGAAAAGTTCTCCAAAAGTTCCCTATGAAAGATTCCTTTGAAGCTTATGGTCGTCACAAACGTTTTGACTTCTTGTGGAGCCAAAACGGACTCTGTATGAGTCAGATATCCATGTTTCAGTTAACTCTGCACAAAAGTAATTCTGAACGACAGTTACAAACTAGTTCTTATGTAGTTGCATTCGATTTTTCCAATTCTACTTCACTTAACATCTCCATATGAGATCCAATTACTTGTATGGTAATGCAAGAGAACTCAGTTATGATGATGCACTAGGTCCATAGCTGGGACTTTGTGTATGTTCTCGAAATGCGTTTGTCGAGTGCTCATTAAGAAAGTTTCTATACAAGTTTGTGAATGAACTCCTTAAGAAAAGTTTTCCAAAAGTTTCCTATGATAGAATCCTTTGAAGAATCTGGTCGTCACAAACGTTTTGACTACTTGTGGAGCCAAAACAGATTCCGTATGAGTCAGATATCCATGTTTAAGTTAACACTGCACAACACTAATTCCGAACGACAGTTACAAACTAGTTCTTGTGTAGTTGCATTCAATTTTTTCCATTCTACTTCACTAAACATCTCCATATGAGATCCAATTACTTGTTGGGAAATGCAAGATACTTCAGTTATGATGATGCACTAGGTCCATAGATGGCACTTTGTGTATGTTCTCAAAATGCGTTTGTTGAGTGCTCATTAAGAAAGTTTCTATACAAGTTTCTGAACAAACTACTTAAGAAAAGTTCTCCAAAAGTTTCCTGTGAAAGAATCCTTTGAAGCATCTGGTCATCACAAATGTTTTGACTACTTGTGGAGACAAAATGGACTCCTTATGATTCAGATATCCATGTTTCATTTAACACTCCACAAAACTGACTCCGAACGACAGTTACACACTAGTTATTGTGGAGTTGCATTCGATTTTTTCCATTATACTTCACTAAACATCTCCATATGAGACCCAATTACTTGTAGGGAAATGCAAGAGACCTCAGTTATCATGATGCACTAGGTCCATAGCTGGGACTTTGTGTATGTTCCCGAAATCCATTTGTCGTGTGCTCATTAAGAAAGTTTCTATACAAGTTTCTGAATGAACTCCTTAAGAAAAGTTCTCCAAAAGTTACCTATGAAAGAATCAATTGAAGCATCTGGTCATCACAAACGTTTTGACTACTTGTGGAGACAAAACGGACTCCGTATTAGTCAGATATCCATGTTTGAGTTAACCTTTGCATAAAACTGATTCGAGCAGCGATTACATACTAGTTCTTGTGTAGTGGCATTCGATTTTTTCCATTCTACTTCACTAAACATCTGCATATGAGATCCAATTATTTGTAGGGAAATGCAAGAGACCTCAGTTATGATGATGCACTAAGTCCATAGCTGGGACTTTGTGTATGTTCTCGAAATGCGTTTGTCGAGTGCTCATTAAGAAAGTTTCTACACAAGTTTCTAAACGAACTCCTTAAGAGAAGTTCTCCAAAGTTCCCTGCGAAAGAATCCTTTGAAGCATCTGGTTGTCACAAACGTTTTGACTACTTGTGGAGCCAAAACAGACTCCGTATGAGTCGAGATATCCATGTTACAAACTAGTTCTTCTGTAGTTGCATTCGATTTTTTCCATTCTACTTCACTAAACATCTCTTTATGAGACCCAATTACTTGTAGGTAAATGCAAGAGACCTCAGTTATCATGATGCACTAGGTCCATAGCTGGGAGTTTGTGTATGTTCTCGAAATGCATTTGTCGAGTGCTCAGTAAGAAAGTTTCTATACAAGGTTCTGAATGAACTCCTTAAGAAAAGTTCTCCAAAAGTTCCCTATGAAAGAATCCTTTGAAGAATCTGGTCGTCACAAACGTTTTGACTACTTGTGGAGCCAAAACGGACTCCGTATGAGTCAGATATCCATGTTTCAGTTAAGTCTGCGCAAAACTAATTCCGAACGACAGTTACAGACTAGTTCTTGTGTTGTTGCATTCGATTTTTTCCATTCTACTTCACTAAACATCTCCATATAAGATCCAATTACTTGTATGGAAATGCAAGAGACCTCAGTTATGATTATGCACTAGGTCCATAGCTGGGACTTTGTGTATGTTCTCGAAATGCATTTGTCGAGTGCTCATTAATAAAGTTTCTATACAAGTTTCTGAACAAACTCCTCAAGAAAAGTTCTCCAAAAGTTCCCTACGAAAGAATCCTTTGAAGCATCTGGTCGTCACAAACGTTTTGACTATTGTGGAGCCAAAACGGACTCCGTATGAGTCAGATATCCATGTTTCAGTTAACACTGCGCAAAACTGATTCTGAACGACAGTTACAGACTAGTTTTCGTGTAGTTGCATTCGATTTTTTCTATTCTACTTCACTAAATATCTCCATATGAGATTCAATTACTTGTAGAGAAATGCAAGAGACCTCAGTTATGATGATGCACTAGGTCCATAGCTGTGACTTTGTGTATGTTCTCGGAATGCGTTTGTCGAGTGCTCATTAAGAAGGTTTCTATACAAGTTTCTGAACGAACTCCTTAAGAAAAGTTCTCCAAAAGTTCCCTATGAAAGATTCCCTTGAAGCTTATGGTCGTCACAAACGTTTTGACTTCTTGTGGAGCCAAAACAGACTCTGTATGAGTCGATATCCATGTTTCAGCTTAACTCTGCACAAACTGATTACGAGCAGCGATTTACAAACTAGTTCTTCTGTAGTTGCATTCGATTTTTCCCATTATACTTCACTAAACATCTCCATATGAGATCCAATTACTTGTATGGAAATGCAAGAGACCTCAGTTATGATGATGCACTAGGTCCATAGCTGGGACTTTGTGTATGTTCTCGAAATGCGTTTGTCGAGTGCTCATTAAGAAAGTTTCTATACAAGTTTGTGAATGAACTCCTTAAGAAAAGTTTTCCAAAAGTTCCCTATGATAGAATCCTTTGAAGAATCTGGTCGTCACAAACGTTTTGACTACTTGTGGAGCCAAAACGGATTCCATATGAGTCAGATATCGATGTTTAAGTTAACACTGCACAAAACTGATTCGAGCAGCGATTCTGAGACTAGTTCTTGTGTAGTTGCATTCGATTTTTTACATTCTACTTCACTAAACATCTCCATATGAGATCCAATAACTTGTTGGGAAATGCAAGATACTTCAGTTATGATGATGCACTAGGTCCATAGATGGCACTTTGTGTATGTTCTCGAAATGCGTTTGTTGAGTGCTCATTAAGAAAGTTTCTATACAAGTTTCTGAACAAACTACTTAAGAAAAGTTCTCCAAAAGTTTCCTGTGAAAGAATCCTTTGAAGCATCTGGTCATCACAAATGTTTTGACTACTTGTGGAGACAAAATGGACTCCGTATGATTCAAATATCCATGTTTCATTTAACACTCCACAAAGCCCGACTCGAGCAGCAGTTACACACTAGTTATTGTGGAGTTGCATTCGATTTTTCCATTATACTTCACTAAACATCTCCATATGAGACCCAATTACTTGTAGGGAAATGCAAGAGACCTCAGTTATCATGATGCCTGGGTCCATAGCTGGGACTTTGTGTATGTTCCCGAAATCCATTTGTCGTGTGCTCATTAAGAAAGTTTCTATACAAGTTTCTGAATGAACTCCTTAAGAAAAGTTCTCCAAAAGTTACCTATGAAAGAATCAATTGAAGCATCTGGTCATCACAAACGTTTTGACTACTTGTGGAGACAAAACGGACTCCGTATTAGTCAGATATCCATGTTTGAGTTAACACTGCGCAAAACTGATTCCGAACGACAGTTACATACTAGTTCTTGTGTAGTGGAATTCGATTTTTTCCATTCTACTTCACTAAACATCTGCATATGAGATCCAATTATTTGTAGGGAAATGCAAGAGACCTCAGTTATGATGATGCACTAAGTCCATAGCTGGGACTTTGTGTATGTTCTCGAAATGCGTTTGTCGAAAGTGCTCATTAAGAAAGTTTCTACACAAGTTTCTAAACGAACTCCTTAAGAGAAGTTCTCCAAAGTTCCCTGCGAAAGAATCCTTTGAAGCATCTGGTTGTCACAAACGTTTTGACTACTTGTGGAGCCAAAACAGACTCCGTATGAGTCAGATATCCATGTTACAAACTAGTTCTTCTGTAGTTGCATTCGATTTTTTCCATTCTACTTCACTAAACATCTCTTTATGAGACCCAATTACTTGTAGGTAAATGCAAGAGACCTCAGTTATCATGATGCACTAGGTCCATAGTCGGGAGTTTGTGTATGTTCTCGAAATGCATTTGTCGAGTGCTCAGTAAGAAAGTTTCTATACAAGGTTCTGAATGAACTCCTTAAGAAAAGTTCTCCAAAAGTTCCCTATGAAAGAATCCTTTGAAGAATCTGGTCGTCACAAACGTTTTGACTACTTGTGGAGCCAAAAGCGGACTCCGTATGAGTCGGATATCCATGTTTTGATTAAGTCTGCGCCAAAACTAATTCCGAGCAGCGATTCTGATTAGTTCTTGTGTTGTTGCATTCGATTTTTTCCATTCTACTTCACTAAACATCTCCATATAAGATCCAATTACTTGTATGGAAATGCAAGAGACCTCAGTTATGATTATGCACTAGGTCCATAGCTGGGACTTTGTGTATGTTCTCGAAATGCATTTGTCGAGTGCTCATTAATAAAGTTTCTATACAAGTTTCTGAACAAACTCCTCAAGAAAAGTTCTCCAAAAGTTCCCTCTGAAAGAATCCTTTGAAGCATCTGGTGCGTCACAAACGTTTTGACTATTGTGGAGCCAAAAGCGGACTCAGATGAGTCGAGATATCCATGTTTGATTAACATCACAAGAAACTGATTACGAGCAGCGATTCTGAGACTAGTTTTCGTGTAGTTGCATTCGATTTTTTCTATTCTACTTCACTAAATATCTCCATATGAGATTCAATTACTTGTAGAGAAATGCAAGAGACCTCAGTTATGATGATGCACTAGGTCCATAGCTATGACTTTGTGTATGTTCTCGGAATGCGTTTGTCGAGTGCTCATTAAGAAGGTTTCTATACAAGTTTCTGAACGAACTCCTTAAGAAAAGTTCTCCAAAAGTTCCCTATGAAAGATTCCTTTGAAGCTTATGGTCGTCACAAACGTTTTGACTTCTTGTGGAGCCAAAACAGACTCTGTATGAGTCAGATATCCATGTTTCAGTTAACTCTGCACAAAACTGATTCTGAACGACAGTTACAAACTAGTTCTTCTGTAGTTGCATTCAATTTTTCCCATTATACTTCACTAAACATCTCCATATGAGATCCAATTACTTGTATGGAAATGCAAGAGACCTCAGTTATGATGATGCACTAGGTCCATAGCTGGGACTTTGTGTATGTTCTCGAAATGCGTTTGTCGAGTGCTCATTAAGAAAGTTTCTATACAAGTTTGTGAATGAACTCCTTAAGAAAAGTTTTCCAAAAGTTCCCTATGATAGAATCCTTTGAAGAATCTGGTCGTCACAAACGTTTTGACTACTTGTGGAGCCAAAACGGATTCCATATGAGTCAGATATCGATGTTTAAGTTAACACCGCACAAAACCGATTCGAGCAGCGATTCTGAGACTAGTTCTTGTGTAGTTGCATTCGATTTTTTACATTCTACTTCACTAAACATCTCAATATGAGATCCAATAACTTGTTGGGAAATGCAAGATACTTTAGTTATGATGATGCACTAGGTCCATAGATGGCACTTTGTGTATGTTCTCGAAATCCATTTGTCGAGTGCTCATTAAGAAAGTTTCTATACAAGTTTCTGAATGAACTCCTTAAGAAAAGTTCTCCAAAAGTTACCTATGAAAGAATCAATTGAAGCATCTGTTCATCACAAACGTTTCGACTACTTGTGGAGACAAAACGGACTCCGTATTAGTCAGATATCCATGTTTGAGTTAACACTGCGCAAAACTGATTCCGAACGACAGTTACATACTAGTTCTTGTGTAGTGGCATTCGATTTTTTCCATTCTACTTCACTAAACATCTCCATATGAGATCCAATTACTTGTATGGAAATGCAAGAGACCTCAGTTATGATGATGCACTAGGTCCATAGCTGGGACTTTGTGTATGTTCTCGAAATGCATTTGTCGAGTGCTCATTACGAAAGTTTCTATACAAGTTTCTGAACGAACTCCTCAAGAAAAGTTCTCCAAAAGATCCCTATGAAAGAATCCTTTGAAGCATCTGGTAGTCACAAACGTTTTGACTATTGTGGAGCCAAAACGGACTCCGTATGAGTCAGATATCCATGTTTCAGTTAACACTGTGCAAAACTGGTTCCGAACGACATTTACATACTAGTTTTCGTGTAGTTGCGTTCGATTTTTTCTATGCTACTTCACTAAATATCTCCATATGAGATTCAATTACTTGTAGCGAAATGCAAGAGACCTCAGTTATGATGATGCACTAGGTCCATAGCTGGGACTTTGTGTATGTTCTCGAAATGCGTTTATCGAGTGCTCATTAAGAAGGTTTCTATACAAGTTTCTGAACGAACTCCTTAAGAGAAGTTCTGCAAAAGTTCCCTGTGAAAGAATCCTTTGAAGCTTCTGGTTGACACAAACGTTTTGACTACTTGTGGAGCCAAAACAGACTCCGTATGAGTCAGATATTCATGTTCAGTTAAAACTTCGCAAAATTGATTCTGAACGACAGTTAAAAACTAGTTCTTGTGTAGTTGCGTTCGATTTTTTCCATTCTACTCCACTAAACATCTCTATATGAGACCCAATTACTTGTAGGTAAATGCAAGAGACCTCAGTTATCATGATGCACTAGGTCCATAGCTGGGACTTTGTGTATGTTCTCGGAATGCATTTGACGAGTGCTCATTAAGAAAGTTTCTATACAAGTTTGTAAACGAACTCCTTAAGAAACGTTCTCCAAAAGTTCCCTATGAAAGAATCCTTTGAAGCATATGGTCGTCACAAACGTTTTGACTACTTGTGGAGCCAAAACGGACTCCGTATGAGTCAGATATCCATGTTTCAGTTAACACTGCGCAAAACTGATTCCGAACGACAGTTACAGACTAGTTCTTGTGTAGTTGCATTCGATTTTTTCCATTCTATTTCACTAAACATCTCCATATGAGATCCAATTACTTGTATGGAAATGCAAGAGACCTCAGTTATGATGATGCACGAGGTCCATAGCTGGGACTTTGTGTATGTTCTTGAAATGCGTTTGTCGAGTGCTCATTAAGAAAGTTTCTATACAAGTTTCTAAATGAACTCCTTAAGAAAAGTTTTCCAAAAGTTCCCTATGATAGAATCCTTTGAAGCATCTGGTCGTCACAAACGTTTTGACTACTTGTGGAGCCAAAACGGATTCCGTATGTGTCAAATATCCATGTTGTCGGTGCGGGGACGACACCTATGGGATCACAAGAATCCCTACTACGGTTGCGGGGCGCGGGGTCGTGAGAAGAGCAGATCAAACATATAGCACACGGGTTCTTTTATCCAGGTTCGGGCCGCGAGGTGCGTAAAACCCTACTCCTGCTTAGGTGGTTAGTTTATCTGCGTTCTTCAGCTAGCTATGGGGCGTGAGGAGCTCCAAAGCCGAATCCCTCCTGGTCGCCTTGGGCCTCCTTTTATAGGGAAAGGGGTTGCCACGGTGGCACACAGGAGGTGGAAAGGGTCTGATCATACGAAGTTTATCCTCGCATTACTTGACAAGGCGCCATAAATGCGTCTTGCTTAGGTGTCCTTGCTTTATCGGGACGGGGAGAGCCCAGTCTCATCCGTCGCCGCTCCTTCGTGTTGACACAGCGCCACGGCCAGCGGTGCACTGTGGTGCCATGTGGTGCGAGCGGTGAGTGGCGCGATGGTGGGTCTCCATGAAGGTTTGATTGCTGCCACGCAGGTGCCCGCCCTACTGGTTGGGTCGACAGCTGCATGGGGGAGGCTTGATTGGCGCGGGCTTGATGGTGGCCCTATGGGTGTCCTTGGCAGGGCCCTTCCGCAGCCCCGGCAAGGGTCTTGCCGGGGCCCCAACAAGGGTCTTGCCGCGGCGCCTGCTGTCATCCCCGGCAAGGCTCTTGCTGGGGGCCTTGTGGTCCTCCTTGGCTGGGATCCCGCCAAGGGTCGTCGTCTTCTATAGTGTGTGTCTGATCTTAAATGTCTTCACAAAGATCTGCATGCCACCACGGGATGTCTCGAATCCTTACCCCATGGGGGCGGTGGACTCGAGGGTGATTCGCCCGTGGGTGTGGGCGAGCTGCTCCGGCAAGGGTCTTGCCGGGTTTGCTAAAACTACCCCTGGCAAGGATCTTGCCGGGGAGTCCGCCCGTCCCTTTGCTCTTTGTGGTCTTGGTCTTGGCGTTGTTCTGTTCCTCTTGAGCTTTGGCCTTACCTTGGCTCACCTCCCTTGCCTTGCTCAGTGTGGCGGTGTCCGTGGCTCAGACTGCCCGTGCACAGTTATTGGGGTACAAAAAAGCATACCTCTGTTTTTATACATCGACAGGAGCCCCCGGGCCTGGGCCAAACGTAAGCGCAATCGCGTCGTTGGGCTAGGCCCAAAAACGATGCGCGGGCAGGCGGGGTAGTTTTTACCGTGGTAAGTCTTTTCGCGCGTTGCGCTTCCCTTGCCTCCCGCGCGTGGCTCGGCGTGGGGAGGCGTGCGTGACGTGGGCGGCATGCGCGGGACTGAGCTCTGCGCGCATGCGTCACGTCGTAGTAAAAGGGGGCGGTTCGCGCCTTCCCCATAAACGGAGGGAGGCGTTGGTAGCGCCGCCCATTCTTGAAAGGGCCGGGGCGTGGTCTTCAAGGCGTGCACTCCCCACGATCACGGGGTGGGGAGAGGTCGCCTCACCCGTCGCCTTGGTCCCGCATGCCCGCTACGTGGTTCCCATGCGAGCGGGGTGGCGAACGGCGGAGGCGGGAAACCGGGCCGTCGCGGGCCGGGGCTGCGGGTTTGTCCCAGTTCCCTGCGCCTTCTGCGTCTTGATTGGCTGAGTGGGGCGGCCGTGCCCCCACCCCGTTCCTTTATAAGGAGCGGGGGGGGGGGGGGGACGACGTCCCGCACTCTTCCA
This sequence comes from Aegilops bicornis, assembly GCA_021605145.1. Lineage (NCBI taxonomy): Eukaryota > Viridiplantae > Streptophyta > Magnoliopsida > Poales > Poaceae > Aegilops > Aegilops bicornis. The sequence continues at coordinate 184,126,246 of CM038673.1, forward strand.
TCTTATCCTTCCTTCAGCTTCTGCTCCCCCTCCCTCCATCCGCCATGGAGAGAGGGAATCCTGGCTCTTCAACAGTGGCGGCAAGGGTCACCGCTCGACAACGGGTCCTTCCGTCTCCTTCACCTGCGGTGGCAGAGCCAGACGCGAGGGGAAGGGGGAGGGGGCGAGGCCGCGGGCGAGGCCGTGGACGAGGCCGGTCCCGCCTCCGCCAGTAGTTCCTCCTCCCATGGAGGGCCATGTTGGCGATGATCCTTGCGAGTTCTTCGTCAGGCTGCGCCGGCCACCTCATCGTCGTCTCCGTCTCCCGACTCCATTCGCGAGTGAGATGGAGCTGGATCCACCGGAGTCATTGTGGTTGCACATGGGGGGCTGTTGGATCAGTGGCACGCGAGTCCGCGTCGACTTTCCAGCCCCTCAGTGACGTACCTTGGTCGAGGGTGGAAGACGTTTGCTCACATCCACCGCTTGACGGCAGGGCTCACTCTCCATTTCAAGCTAATGGAGGGCGGCCTCCTCTCCGTCAAGGTCTTCGGGTGCTTCGGGACTCGGGCAAGGTGCTGCGTGGAGAGCTCTTTTGATACCGAAGGCTCCTCCTCGAGCCGGAGTGGCGAGGAGGACAGCGGCAGCGACGACGAGGGTAGCAGGCGGCAGGATGACGGGTCCGACTAGGTGTCAGGCGTCGCTCCATGCGGCACCGGCGATCCCATCATCCGTGTCGCCGGTTTCCTGAACTTCTCGGGGTCGTCTCCTTGGGCAGCTGGCGTTGGAGGCTCCGGAAGAGGAAGAGGACGGGCAGCAAGGCCGTCAAATCAGAGTACGCGGGCACTGACGCCTTAGACGCATGCTGACGTCATGCCACCTCGTCTTCGAGCTCTGCTTCCGGCGCCGCCATCACCATCCAGCCTCCGGTCGGCCACCGAGATTTTCTCTTGGTGTCTTCTATCACCCGTAGCTTGTCTAGGCGCCCCTTTTGCCCTTTTCACCTCCTTGACCTGCCTCCTGAAGAGAGGGGCAAGAGAGGGGTTACGGGCACCTTATCTCTTTTTAGTTTGTAAGCCTTCGGGCCTTAGCTGAATTTAAGACTTGTAATCCCATCATTCATGTTTTTCATCCCCTATGGACTGTACCTGAGTGGAATGTTTTTAATGAACAAGGGATGCTTGCCGGGTCATTTGTTTGCGGGTAGAACCCACGACAAGGAGTAAATCCTTGATATCCATAAGATAAAAAAATTCCTTGCCCGGCAACAGGCCCCGCCGTCTTCCCACTTCGCTTGACCTTTCTCACGCTTTCGGCGGAGGCGGGGATGAGGTGGGTTCAGGCTCCTCGTTTCATCCTTTTGCTGCCGCGACTACGACCAAACCTGGCCCCAGGAACGGGCCCTAGGGCCTAGAGTTTCAGGGCAGCACGGTAGCTTTGGGAAAAAACAAGGTTTCACATACCTCAGTCCATAAGGAAATGCATGACAAGGGATGAAAGACTTATCTGAAGTTGTAGCCCCCCGGCAACTCTGGTTTGCCGTGGGTGAATCTCTGTACTCGCAGCCCCCGATAATACTGGCTTGCCGGGGTCTAGATACCAGTCCGTCCCTCTTTTCTTTTTTGTCCCCAAGCGATCCGGCAAGGATATCTGTGAGTCCTGCGAACCAAAGAAGACAAAAGGACGGCAAAGAGACGCACACTGGACCTCTAAGCTAGGGGTTAGTCGCTGCTGAGCACTATCAACTCTAACCAAGGACGAGACTCGACCTAGCATGCATGCTATAACTTAGGGCGCCAAAGACTTCATTTATTTATGCTCGAGGTCTGCGCCGCTTTGTCTGAAGGGTTACATGCATCATCGGCAATGCTTGTACAAAAGGTGGCTTGCCGGGGGGCCCGGCGAGCCGCGCCTTACGTGTAAAACTTGCGAAGACGCTCAATGTTCCAGGAGTTACTCACCGGAACAGCATCTTTGGTCTCCAGGCGGACTGTGCCGGACCTGGTGACTCATATTACCCGATAAGGGCCTTCCCACTTTGGCGTCAACTTGTTGGAATTCTTGGCCGATTGAACGCGCCGAAGGACAAGGTCGCCTTCCTCAAGGCTTCGGGCACGAACCTTGTGGCTATGGTAGCGGCGCAAGGCTTGCTGGTAGCATGCTGCTCTCCTGACCGCTCAAGACGATCTTCCTCAAGGAGCACTGCGTCATCTTGCCACAGTTGCTCTTACTCAAGCTCGTCATAAGCAAGCACTCGAGGTGACCCGTGTATGAGTTCAGTGGGGAGAACTACTTCTGCCCCATATACCAGGGCAAAAGGCGTCTGGCCGGTGGCTCGATTTGGCGTCGTCCTGATCGACCAAAGAACCGCCGGCAACTCATCAATCCAGCGCCTTCCACTCTTGCGCAGCCTGTCAATGGTCTTGGTCCTTAATCCTCGCAGTACTTCAGCATTTGCCCTCTCAGCTTGACCATTGCTTCGCGGGTGAGCAAAGGAAGCGAAACAGACTCTAATGCCGAGGTCTTGGGTATATTGCATGAAGGTGCGGCTTGTGAACTGTGTGTCGTTGTCGGTGATAACCCTGTTGGGTACGCCAAAACGGCACACTAGTCCCTTGAAGAACTTGACGGCTGACTGAGCTGTGACCTTCCTCACTGTCTCCACCTCCGGCCACTTTGTGAAATTTTCGATGGCAACGTACAAGTACTCAAAGCCCCCGGCGGCGCGGGGGAAAGGGCCCAGTATGTCGAGCCCCCAGACCGAGAAGGGACAGGAGAGAGGAATGGTTTGAAGGGCTTGAGCTGGCTGATGAAGCTTCTTTGAATGGAACTGACACGCTTCACACCTGGTGACTAGTGTCGTCGCATCCTGGAGGGTGGTGGGCCCGAAGAAGCCTTGCCGGAATGCCTTGCCGGCAAGGGCCCTTGACCCAATGTGGGATCCACATATGCCTCCGTGTATCTCTGCCAACAGCTCCAGTCCTTCCTCTCGAGGGATACACTTCAATTTCACACCGTTTGGCCTCTTTCTGTACAGGACGTCATCAACGAACTGGTACATGGTAGAGCGACGGACTACTTTTTCCGCTTCTTCTTGCTCCTCAGGAAGTTCCCCTGTTTGGAGGAATCGGATGGTATGCTGTGCCCACGCCGGAGCCTGGGGCTCGACGGCGAGGACTAAAGGCATTTCCTCCGCTCTGAGCGGCTGTCTCGACGGCAAGAAGAGCTTGATGCTCCGCCGAGCGATCGTCCGTGGCGGGCTCAGTATTCCCGGCAACATCCTCACCGGCGGCCCCGGGGAGCTCGGCGGGAAAGTACTTGCCGGGCCCTGATTTCCTCCTCTTATTCTGCTCTGTTGATGGATCAACGGATGGCTGAGTTAGCTGAAGCACAAAGGTACCTGGTTCCACAGTAGCTTGAGGGCAGCGTGTTTTTACATGTAATCGGTGACATCGTTCTCCACTCGGGGAACGTGTTCGGCTTGTATATACCGTCGAAACGCTCTTCCAGCTTTCTCACTTCATCGACGTAGTCCATCAACGGTGAGGGAGTCCTGGACTAGGGGGTGTCCGAATAGCCGAACTATCATCGCAGCCGGACTCCAAGACTATGAAGATACAAGATTGAAGACTTCATCCCGTGTCCGGATGGGACTTTCCTTGGCGTGGAAGGCAAGCTTGGCGATACGGATATGTAGATCTCCTACCATTGTAACCGACTCTGTGTAACCCTAACCTATCCGGTGTCTATATAAACCGGAGGGTTTTAGTCCGTAGGACGAACAACAATCATACCATAGGTGTAACACCCCGGATGTAGCTTTCCATATTTGTAACTCCAACTCTTGCCATTTTCGGCATTGTGATATGATATTCCCTCCGTGGTTGGGTTTTTCTTCATTTTTGCTTTTGTCCATGTCATGCATTTTTATCATGTCATCATGTGCATCGCAATTGCATACGTGTTCGTCTCATGATTCCGAGCATTTTTCCGTTGTCCGCTTTTGCAATCCGGCACTCCTATCTCCGGCGGCCCTTTTACGCTTTTCCGTGTGCGGGTACTAAACCTTCTCGGAATGGACCGAGGTTTGTCTAGTGGCCTTGGTATACCACCCGTAGACCACCGGTCAAGTTTCGGGTCATTTGGAGCTCGTTTGGTACTCCAACGGTTAACCGCACTCTCGCAAAGGCCTCTTTTAAGTTGCAGCCCAACACCCCTCCAAAGCAGACCAATAACCCATCAAAGTCACTTCCATGCTCTCCGTCGTTCGATCACGATCGTGTGGGCGAAAACTACACCTCATTTGGACTCTCCTAGCTCCCTCTATGCCTATTTAAACACCTCCCTCGAAAAATCCGGATCATTCCACCCCCAAACCCTAAAAATTTCCCCCTCCGCGCCGCCGGACACATCCGGGCGAGCCGGACGCGTCCGCCCGCCGCCCGGCCAACGGGGCTGCCACGTCGGCGGCCGCGCCCACATCGCCGCACCGCTGGGCCGCGAGGCCAGTGGCCCCCTACGGGCAGACGCCGCCAGCGCCCAGCGCCCGCCGCCCTCCGCCGTAGCGGCCTCCCTCCGCCGCCACCTTGCCGGCGGCCTTCGTCTCCCCGCCACCCGGCTGGCCTTCACCGCCGCCCGCTCCGGCCATCTCGCCCGGCCGCGCCACGCGCGCCCGCGCCTCTCCGGCCCGACCTCGGCGGCCCGACCCGCCTCCTCCGGCGCCCCGCCTGCCGTCGCGCCTCGCCCTCGTCCGATCCGGCGGATCCGGCCTCGGTTCGCGCGCCCGCGCCCGTTGACCTCTCTCCCCCTCACTTTTTCTCTGTCTTTTGCATCTCATTGTTATTTTGTAGCATTTTCAACGTGCTATATCTCTGTCATCGTAGCTCTATGTTGCGCGTATAATATATCAAAATGTTCGATTCCGAAGAGTAGATCATTTCATCTCTTTGCATCATTTTTATTTGAGCTCATCTTGATGCCCGAAATGCTGTTAGAAGAGGGCTATGTGATGTTGGTTTCTGTTTCTTAACAGAACTTGCACTTTTGTTATTTTTTCTATGATTGATGTGTGCACCCTATGAATTGGAGTCCTACATGTGTTTTGTAATATGCCATGTCATCTTTCCAGGGGTGTATGCCATGTATTTTTGTGATCTATGTGGTGAGTAGCACAAGCATACAAAGTAGGTGTCCTGATGTTGCTGTTTCCAGCTCTGTTTTGCTGATATTTTGATGCCATGTTAACTTTATGCTACCGAGAGGTCCATGCATATTTTGAGATACTTCAGTAAGGATGTTTTGTTAAACATGTCTTGCTCTATCCATCCATGTCCTTGTTTGAAATTATGGAGTGCCATAGCTTGAGTCAATCGAGCTCTACTTTTGCTACCAAATGTTTCCTGGCAGATTGTTTACATGTTATTCAATTTTGCCAAGGTTGTTGTGGTTGATCCATGTATGCTATGTTATTGTTCTTGCCATGTATGTCTTCTATGCCATGTCTTCTTGATGTATGTATGCTTAGTTTATCATATAAGGCTCTGTAGTGAGTGCATTGAGCTTGTAAACATGCCTACTTGTTATCAGTTTTTGACATGCCATGTTGCTGAATCTGTTAACGAAACTTTCAATATTGACATGGGTGTTACTATATTTTCTAGTCCTTTTTGGCTTATGGTCAGTAAGAGACTATTGTTCTATGCTTTGAGTAGATTCATGCCATGCCATGGTTTGCTATTTTAAGTTCCTTTAGCATGTAGTTTTGCTGCTCTGAACATTGCAACCTGATGCTGTTTTTGCCATGTCCAGCCTGATATTTTGTGCACTTTTGCCATGCTTGTTTGAACCTGTTATGATGTGAACTAGCCGTAGCTCAGTGTTCATCTTTTGTCAAGCATCTTGTGTAGATCACTGCCATATACTTTGTTGGTACGTTTAGGTGATGTAGCTTAATTACTTGTTACTTGCTAAGTGGCATCATGCTGTTAATGGCAGATTCGCGCCATTCTTGTTTTGCTTGTCATTTGCAAACCGTGCATCCGATTCCGGTGATCTTTATATCGATTTCAACCGAAATCATCTCATCTTTCCAGTGGCATACTTGGTTGACCAAGTAGATGCCTGGTTCATCTTTTTCCTTTCGGAGCGCACATACGCGTTGCATATCACATCCCGCATATCATGCCATGTTTTGCATCATGTTGCTTGTGCATTGCACCGTGATTCATTGTGGTTCCTTTGTTTGTGTTGTTGCTTTGTGTAGAGCCGGGAGACGAGTACGTGAACGAGGAACCTGTTGAGAACGCTTACGAGGATCAAGCTTTCGACAACTCACGAGAACATTGCGAGCAAGATGACCATACCCTCGAAATCACTTCTATCTTTGCTATGCTAGATGCTCGCTCTTTTGCTATGCCTATGCTGCGATGCCTACCACTGGCTATATCATGCCACCCATATTGCCATGTCAGTCCCTAACCATCCTTTCCTAGCTAACCGTTGTTTGGATATGTTACCTCTTTGCTCATCCACTCTTTTAGCGTTGCTAGTTTCAGGTGAAGTTGAAGTTTTGTCCTTGTTGGATCATGGAGATGTTGTTCCTGATCGGAACATGTTTACTTGTGGGGGATATCACAATATATATCTGCTAAAATTAATACATCTATATACTTGGTAAAGGGTGGAAGGCTCGGCCTTATGCACAGTGTTTTGTTCCACTCTTGCCACCCTAGTTTCCGTCATACCGGTGTTATGTTCCTTGATTTCGCGTTCCTTACACGGTTGGGTGATTTATGGGACCCCTTGACACTTCGCTTTGAATAAGACTCGTCGTAAGGCCCAACATTGGTTTTACCATTTGCCACCTAAGCCTTTTTTCCCCGGGTTTTCGCGAGCCCGAGGGTCATCTTTATTTTAAACCCCGGACCAGTGCTCCTTCGAAAGTCTTTGGCCCGAACTAGAGCCCTGTCAGCGCCCCTCAAGGAAACTTGAGGTCTGGTTTTAGTTGTATGGACTGCTCATCCGGATGTGCCACGAGAACGAGATATGTGCAGCTCCTATCGGGATTTGTCGGCACAATCAGGCGGCTTTGCTGGTCTTGTTTTATTCTTTGTCGAAATGTCTTGTAGTCCGGATTCCGAGATTGATCGGGTCTTACGGTAGAAGGAATATCCTTCGTTGACCGTGAGAGCTTATAATGGGCTAAGTTGGGACACCCTGCAGGTAATATCTTTCAAAGTCGTGCCCGCGGTTATGAGGCAGATGGGAATTTGTTAATGTCCGTTGTAGAAAACCCGAAGTTGACCTCAATTAAAATACACATCCACCGCGTGTGTAACGTGGTGGTCTCTTCTCGGAGTCCGGGAAGTGAACACGATGTTGGAGTTATGTCGGCGTAAGTAGTTCAGGATCACTTCTTGATCGCTACTAGCTTCACGACCGTGCTTTGCTCCTCTTCTCGTTCTCTTTTGCGAAGTAGCCACCATATATGCTAGTCGCTTGCTGCAGCTCCACTATACTACTCTGTCCTTCCATAAGCTTAAATAGTCTTGATCTCGCGGGTGTGAGATTGCTGAGTCCCCGTGACTCACAGATACTTCCAAGCGATTGCAGTGCCGGGCGATGCCGATGCAGGTGACTCAACCGAGCTCAAGTGGGAGTTCGACGAGGAACGTGGTCGTTACTATGTGTCTTTTCCTGATGATCAGTAGTGGTGCCCAGTTGGGACGATCGGGGATCTGTGTAGCACTTGGGGTATCTTCTTTATTTTGGTTCCGTTGTCGGACCTTGTGTGTACTCTGAATGATGGATGTTTATTTATGTATTGTGTGAAGTGGCGACTGTAAGCCAACTATGTATCTCTTTCCCTTATGTATTACATGGGTTGTGTGAAGATTACGTCACTTGCGACATTGCTTTCAATGCGGTTATGCCTCTAAGTCGTGCTTCGACACGTGGGAGATATAGCCGCATCGAGGCGTTACAAGTTGGTATCGAGCCTTCCCGACTTAGAGCCCCCTACTTGATTGTTTCTTTGGCGTTGTTGAGTCTAGAATGGAAAAATGTTTTGAGTCTTAAGATTATACATATCGAGAGTAGGATTCTTTTTACTTCCCACTCCTTCGTCAGCTCGTGAGGTATCCCGACGTAGTGTTTTGACTCTTCTCTCCTCAAATTTCACTAAAAAATTTTAGGATCACGTGGGTATCTTGGAATCGTTCCGATGGTTTTGTGGCGAGAACATTGTTCTTGGTGCCTCGACATTTAGGGGTTGTGGCGGTGTCTGGGGAGTTGAGCTCCGAGGTGTTGTCGTCACAATTTTATCGTTGCAGTTACGGAATACCTGAGTTTTGCCGACATCGAAATCTCTTTTGTGCAGTTGTTGGTGAGATAACCTGATAGCCCGATCTTGGCGAAAAGGGAGTATTGCCATGACTTGTATAACGGATGTTTTTCAAGGTCGAGGTACCACGATTTACGAGGATTTCTTGGTTATGTGTTGACGGATGGATACAAGCCGGATCTAGGTATTGTTAGTTTGGGTGATATATTTTGTGTCCCTGTATCCCCAACACCAGATTGCATAACCAGAAAGTTTCGGGAGTTTATAGGTGGGAATTCTAGTAGCTTACGGGATATCTTTCCGACGGATGTATGATTTGAGATTGGGGTTCAAAGTTTAGTGGTCCGCCCATTCACGGTCGATTCACGATTGGTCGCGAGGCGTCTTAAAGAATCCTTGGCTATGCTGATTCGGGGCGTCTTGTTTGTCATTCGTGACGGCCGCTATCGTCGTGCCGTGTGGGCCCCACCACAAACACTTTGGGCGAAATCTCTATCATGTGTTTGTTCCGGCTCATTCTAGAAGCCAATCTTTTGTTTTCGGTTGTGATATTCGATTTGTTTCTAAGATGATGTTGTTTCCATATCTTTATCTATGTGGATTCTCACCTTAATGGACGTGTGATGATTAACTTTGGAATTCATTCGTTCATTCTTGTTCGAATGTTTATTGTGAAGACTATATGTTGCAATTTCTATCCGTTGATTCTACTTATCTTTTGTCTATCAAAGTGCTAACGGATGTCACCCTCTTCAGGATGGCTCCGCCAACGCGTCTGAATCCGGATCGCAATGAGGAGAATCAGTCGAACCCTCCACCTCCACCTCCGCCTCCGGAGGCATGGCAAGCTATCATGGCAGCCACCAATGCCAATGCTCGAGATGATTTTGCAGCTCTTGCAAGAAGCGTACTCAAGGGCAAGGCAGTCAAGGAAATCAGGGTCAAGGCAACAATCAGCCGCACTTTGCTACTCTCGATCGGTTCCTCGCTAATCAGCGAAGTTTTTCGGTTTACGTGTCGAGGCCCACGACGGCGACGATTGGCTTGTGGACATCTGCAAGCATTTTGATTGTAGCAATGTCGGGCCTGAGAACTTTGTCAAGTTTGCATCGTTTCAACTCAAGGATCAAGTCTTTGAGTGGTACCCGACAATACAAAGATTCGAGAGGAGGTCGTGTCATTACAGGATGAGTTCCGCCGTGATTTCAGAGCTCATCACATTCCGAAAAGTGTTGTTGAGAGCAAGCGTGAGGAGTTCCGCAATCTCAAGCAGGGCAACATGTCTGTCTATCAATACAATATCCAGTTCGAAGCTTCGCTCGTTTTGCTAAGCAAGGCGTGCACGATGAAAAAAATGCGATCTATCAATTGAGAGGTGGTCCGAGAGAAGATCTGCAATTAGCTCTTGTGCTTTTGAGCGAGATAAGTATGATGATTTCTACAACATGGCACTTTGAAGCAAGAAGCTGCCCAGCTCAAATGTGAGGCTTCTAAGAAGAGAATCGGGGATGCAGTTCAGTCTTCTTCTTCCTCTCAAGTGGCAGCTAAGCGGAAGTTTTACCTTCCTCCTCCTCCATTCCGTCGGCCTTATCGTGAAGAACTCAGGTGGCCGTGGATCTTCCCACCCACCCAACCCAAGCTATCGAACACGTCTAATTCTCAAGCTCCAAGGTCAAGTGCTCCTTACCACCGTCCGCTCTCGAGGTGACTTGCAACAAGTGTCGTGAGAAGGTCACTATGCGAACAAGTGCTTCAACCAGGCGCCTTCCGCCTCCTCCTCTGTGAAATCTTCCGGCAATGCGGTGGTCAAGCATAATCCAAAGCATGCCAAGGTCAATATGATGAATGCAGCTCAAGCAGAGGAATCTTCTGATGTGATAATGGGTAATCTCTCAGTTAATGATATTCCTGCAAAAGTCTTATTTGATACTGGTGGATCGCATTCTTTCATCTCAAGACCTTTTGTGGCTACGCATGATTTGGTTACTCAAGCATTGCCGAGACCTTTGTATATTGTTTCTCCGGCTAAGGAGATGACTTCTCGAGTTTTGGTTCCTAATGTCTCTATCAAGATGGGCGATTGTAGATTTCTTTCTAAACCAATTGTTCTTGGTGACTCGGATATTGATCTTATTCTCGGAATGGACTGGCTTTCTCAGCACAAAGCTCAGCTTGATTGTGCTGCCAGGAAAAAATTCAATTGACTCACTCTTCTATTGATGTGATCATCTATGCCGCTCGTGATGAAACCATTCGGCTGTTTTCTCTCAATGAGAAGGGCGAGCTGAATGCTATCTCTCAGATTCCAGTCGTTTGTGAGTACCAAGATGTCTTTCCAGAAGAGCTTTCGGGTATGCCTCCTCATCGGCCAGTTGAGTTCGTTATTGATCTTGAGCACAACCTTTGAACCCGTTTGCAAGCGTCCATACAAGCTTGGACCTAATGAGCTGAAGGAATTGAAGAAGCAGCTCGATGAACAAGAGCGTCTGGGTTTGATCGGACCGAGTTCATCTCCTTGGGGTTGTGGTGTTCTTTTGTCCGGAAGAAGGATGGCACGGACCGACTTTGTCGTCGATTACCGTCCATTGAATAAGAAGACAATCAAGAACAAGTATCCACTTCCCAACATCAATGAGCTTTTCGAGCAACTCAATGGTGCTAAAGTGTTCTCCAAGCTTGACCTTCGTATGGGTTATCATCAGTTTCGCATTCGTGAACAAGATACTCCCAAGACGGCATTCGTAACAAGCTTTGGTTCTTATGAATATACTGTCATGTCTTTCGGCCTCGTCAATGCTCCTCCAACATTCTCTCGGATGATGAACTTCATTTTCAACCCCTACACCAATGAATTCGTCTTGGTCTATCTTGATGATATTTTGGTCTTCTCCAAGAATAAGAAGGATCATGCCAAACATTTGCGATTGGTGCTAGACAAACTCGTAGAGTATCAATTCTATGCTAAGTTCTCCAAATGTGAATTTTGGCTTGATGAAGTGCTTTATCTTGGTCATATCATCTCCGCCAAGGGCATCGCTGTTAATCCGAGAAGGTGTCCGCAGTTGTGAATTGGGAACCTCCTCGGAATGTCAAGCAGCTCCATGATTTTCTTGGTCTTGCAAGCTATTGCGAAGATTCGTTGAGAACTTCTCCAAGATTACAAAGCCTCTTTCCAACCTCCTCCGAAGCATGTGAAGTATGTATGGTCTCCACAGGTGTGACGTTGCTTTCAATACTCTCAAAGAGAAACTCGTCACAGCTCTGTCTTGACTCCTCTGATGAATCCAAGCCATTTGAAGTTTTACGTGATGCTTCTCTTCAAGGTCTCGGTCTTTGTGTTAATGCAAGAGAAGAGAGTTGTGGCTTATACCTCTCGCCAGTTGAAGCCCAACGAAAAGAACTACCCCACTCACGATCTTGAGTTGGCGGCGATTGTCCATGCATTGATTACATGGAGACATCTCTTGTTGGGAAGGAAAGTGGACATTTTCACCGATCACAAGAGTCTCAAGTACATCTTCACTCAACCCAACCTCAACCTCGTGCAGACTCGATGGGTCGAAATGATTCAAGAGTACAACCCAAGTATTGAATATACTCGGGCAAAGCCAATGTCATTGCAGATGCTTTGAGCGAGGAAGGCTTCTTTAGCAGTCTAATCCTCAAGCCCTTTCGGCCGGATCTCTGTGAAGCTTTCCATGGCTGAATCTTCAAGTTGTTCCTCAAGGCTTTCTTGCCAACCTCATAGTCTCTCCTACTTTGGAAGATCAGATTCGTGAGGCTCAACTTCTGGATACCATGGTGAAAAAGGTGAAAGCGTGGTATCGACAAGGGCATTTCCAAGTACAAGTGCTTCCACGTTGATGACAAAGACACTCTTTTCTTTGAGGACCGGATTGTGGTTCCTAAGGGTGATCGAGAAAAGTCATTATGAACGAGGCTCACAATTCGCTTCTATCCATTCATCCCGGAAATGCGAAGATGTACCGGGACCTCAAACAGTCATATTGGTGGACTCGAATGAAGCGAGAAATTGCTCAATTCGTGAATGAGTGTGATGTCTGCGAGAAGAGTGAAAGCGAACACCAAAGACCAGCTGGTCTCCTCCAACCTCTTGCTATTCCGAATGGAAGTTTGATCATATCGAGATGGACTTCGTGGACTGGCTTTCCAAAGTCCAAGCGGGAAATGATGCTATCTTCATTGTCATTGACAAGCTTACTAAAGTGGCTCATTTTCTTCCTATCAAAGAATCTATCACAGCAGCTCGGTTGGCGAGCTATACACCTCGAGGATTGTCTCCTTGCACGGCATTCCACAAGTGATCTCTTGAGACCGTGGCAGCATCTTCACCTCCAAGTTCTGATTCTTTTCGAAGGCCATGGGCACCAACATTCGTTTCAGACAGCTTTCCATCCTCAAACAAGTGGCCAAGTCGGCGAGTCAATCAAATCCTTGAAGATATGCTCGGGGCTTGTGTCATTTCTTCGGTATGAAGTGGGAAGATTGTCTTCCATATGCCGAGTTCTCCTACAACAACAGCTTCCAAGCGAGTTGAGGCAAGGCCCCATTCGAAATTCTCTATGGCGAGAAAGTGCCGTACTCCTCTCAATTGGTCCGAGACAGGTGAACGCCAACTTCTTGGCAATGACTTGATCACAGAAGCAGAAGAAATGTGCCAAGTCATTCGTGAGAATCTCAAAGCCGCGCAATCGCGCCAGAAGAGCTATTATGATGATAAGCACTGTGATGTGGCTTTTGAAATCGGAGACCATGTCTACCTCCGCGTCTCTCCAATGAAAGGCACTCATCGCTTCGGTATCAAAGGGAAGCTTGCCCCTAGATACGTGGGTCCTTTCAAGATCATTGGCAAAAGAGGCGATCTCGCCTATCAACTTGAGCTTCCATCCAACTTTGCAAACGTGCACGATGTGTTCCACGTGTCACAGCTTCGCAAGTGCTTCAAGACTCCTGAACGCACTATCAACTTCAAGAGATTGACCTTCAAGAAGATCTCTCTTATCATGAGCACCCGTTGCTATTCTTGAAGAAACCGAGCACAAGACTCGCAACAAGTCAATCAAATTCACGAAAGTGAAGTGGTCACACCATTCCGACCGAGAAGCTACACGGGAGCGCGAGGATCACCTCCGTTCCGAATATCCGGAGTTCTTTCAGTCCTAGATCTCGGGACGAGATCCTCTTGTAGTGGTGGAGTGTTGTAACGCACAGGATGTAACTTTCCATATTTGTAACTCCAACTCTTGCCATTTTTGGCATTGTGATATGATATTCCCTCCGTGGTTGGGTTTTTCTTCATTTTGCTTTTGTCCATGTCATGCATTTTTATCATGTCATCATGTGCATCGCAATTGCATACGTGTTCGTCTCATGATTCCGAGCATTTTTCCCGTTGTCCGTTTTGCAATCCGGCACTCCTATCTCCCCCGGCGGCCCCTTTTACGTTTTCCCGTGTGCGGGTACTAAACCTTCTCGGAATGGACCGAGGTTTGTCTAGTGGCCTTGGTATACCACCCGTAGACCACCGGTCAAGTTTGGTCATTTGGAGCTCGTTTGGTACTCAATGGTTAACCGCACTCTCGCAAAGGCCTCTTTTAAGTTGCAGCCCAACACCCCTCCAAAACAGCCCAATAACCCATCTAAGTCACTTCCATGCTCTCCGTCATTCGATCACGATCGTGTGGGCGAAAACTACACCTCATTTGGACTCTCCTAGCTCCCTCTATGCCTATTTAAACACCTCCCCCGAAAAATCCGGATCATTCCACCCCCAAACCCTAAAAATTTCCCCCTCCGCGCCGCCGGACACGTCCGGGCGAGCCGGACGCGTCCGCCCGCCGCCGCCGGCCAACCGGGGGCTGCCACGTCAGTCGGCCGCGCCCCACATCGCCGCACCCCGCGCCGGCCTCCGCCGACGCGGCCTCCCTCCGCCGCCACCTTGCCGCCGGCGGCCTCGTCTCCCCCGCCACCGGCCGGCCTTCACGCCGCCCGGCGCTCGACCATCTCGCTGGCAGCGCGCGCCCGCGCCTCTCCGGCCCGACCTCGGCCGGCCCGACCCAACCGCCTCCTCCGGCGCCCGCCTGCGCCGTCTTGCCGCCGCCCTCGTCCGATCCGGCGGATCCGGCCTCGATTCAGCCTTGCGCCCGTTGACCTCTCTCCCCCTCACCTTTTCTCTAAGTCTTTTGCATCTCATTGTTATTTTGTAGCATTTTCAACGTGTTATATCTCTGTCATCGTAGCTCCATGTTGCGCGTATAATATATCAAAATGTTCGACTCGAAGAGTAGATCATTCCTTCTCTTTGCATCATTTTCATTTGAGCTCATCTTGATGCCGGAAATGCTGTTAGAAGAGGGCTATGTGATGTTAGTTTCTGTTTCTTTACAGAACTTGCACTTTTGTTATTTTTTCTATGATCGATGTGTGCACCCTATGAATTGGAGTCCTACATGTGTTTTGTAATATGCCATGCCATCTTTCCAGGGGTGTATGCCATGTATTTTTGTGATCTATGTGGTGACTAGCACAAGCATACAAAGTAGGTGTCCTGATGTTGCTGTTTCCAGCTCTGTTTTGCTGATATTTTGATGCCATGTTAACTTGATGCTACCGAGAGATCGATGCATATTTTGAGATACTTCAGTAAGGATGTTTTGTTAAAAATGTCTTGCTCTATCCATCCATGTCCTTGTTTGAAATTATGGAGTGCCATAGCTTGAGTCAATCGAGCTCTACTTTTGCTACCAAATGTTTCCTGGCAGATTGTTTACATGTTATTCAATTTTGCCAAGGTTTTTGTGGTTGATCCATGTATGCTATGTTATTGTTCTTGCCATGTATGTCTTCTATGCCATGTCTTCTTGATGTATGTATGCTTAGTTTATCATATAAGGCTCTTTAGTGAGTGCATTGAGCTTGTAACCATGCCTACTTGTTATCAGTTTTTGACATGCCATGTTGCTCAATCTGTTAACGTAACTTTCAATATTGACATGGGTGTTACTATATTTTCTAATCCTTTTTGGCTTATGGTCAGTAAGGGACTTTTGTTCTATGCTTTGAGTAGATTCATGCCATGCCATGCTTTGCTATTTTAAGTTCCTGTAGCATGTAGTTTTGCTGCTCTGAACATTCCAACCTGATGCTGTTTTTGCCATGTCCAGCCTGATATTTTGTGCACTTTTGCCATGCTTGTTTGAACCTGTTATGATGTGAACTAGCCGTAGCTCAGTGTTCAGCTTTTGTCAAGCATCTTGTGTAGATCACTTCCATATACTTTGTTGGTACGTTTAGGTGCTGTAGCTTAATTTCTTGTTACTTGCTAAGTGGCATCATGCTGTTAATGGCAGATTCGCGCCATTCTTGTTTTGCTTGTCATTTGCAAACCGTGCATCCGATTCCGGTGATCTTTATATCGATTTCAACCGAAATCATCTCATCTTTCAGTGGCATACTTGGTTGGCCAAGTAGATGCCTGGTTCATCTTTTCCTTTCGGGCCTTTTGTCGCATTGCATATCACATCCCGCATATCATGCCATGTTTTGCATCATGTTGCTTGTGCATTGCACTGTGATTTATTGTGGTTCCTTTGTTTGTGTTGTTGCTTTGGGTAGAGCCGGAGGCGAGTGCGTGAGCGAGGAACCTGTTGAGAATGCTTACGAGGATCAAGCTTTCGACAACTCTCGAGAACATTGCGAGCAAGATGACCATACCCTCGAAAACACTTCTATCTTTGCTATGCTAGATGCTCGCTCTTTTGCTATGCCTATGCTGCGATGCCTACCACTTGCTATATCATGCCACCCATATTGCCATGTCAGCCCTAACCATCCTTTCCTAGCAAACCGTTGATTGGCTATGTTACCGCTTTGCTCAGCCCCTCTTATAGCGTTGCTAGTTGCGAGTGAAGTTGAAGTTTGTTCCTTGTTGGAACATGGAGATGTTGTTCCTGATCGGAACATGATTACTGTTTGGGGATATCACAATATATATCTGCTAAAAATAATACATCTATATACATGGTAAAGGTTGGAAGGCTCGGCCTTATGCACAGTGTTTTGTTCCACTCTTGCCACCCTAGTTTCCGTCATACCGGTGTTATGTTCCTTGATTTCGCGTTGCTTACTCGGTTGGGTGTTTTATGGGACCCCCTTGTCAGTTCGCTTTGAATAAGACTCGTCAAGCAAGGCCCAACATTGGTTTTAACATTTGCCACCTAAGCCTTTTTCCCCAGGTTTTTCGCGAGCCCGAGGTTCTTCTTTATTTTAAACCCCGGACCGGTGCTCCTTGAGTGCTGGCCCGAACTAGAAACCTGTGCAGCGCCCCTCAAGGAAACTTGAGGTCTGGTTTTAGTTGTATGGACTGCTCATCCGGATGTGCCACGAGAGCGAGATATGTGCAGCTCCTATCGGGATTTGTCGGCACAATCGGGCGGCTTTGCTGGTCTTGTTTTATTGCTTTGTCGAAATGTCTTGTAGTCCGGGATTCGAGATTGATCGGGTCTTCCGGTAGAAGGAATATCCTTCGTTGACCGTGAGAGCTTATAATGGGCTAAGTTGGGACACCCTGCAGGGTAATATCTTTCGAAAGCCGTGCCCGATTTATGAGGCGGATGGGAATTTGTTAATGTCCGGTTGTAGAAAACCGAAGTTGACCTCAATTAAAATACACATCCACGGCGTGTGTAACCGTGATGGTCTCTTCTCGGTGGAGTCCGGGAAGTGAACACGGTGTTGGAGTTATGTCGGCGTAAGTAGTTCAGGATCACTTCTTGATCGCTACTAGCTTCACGACCGTGCTTTGCACCTCTTCTCGCTCTCTTTTGCGAAGTAGCCACCATATATGCTAGTCGCTTGTTGCAGCTCCACTATACTACTCTGTCCTTCCATAAGCTTAAATAGTCTTGATCTCGCGGGTGTGAGATTGCTGAGTCCCGTGACTCACAGATACTTCAAAGCAGTTGCGAGTGCGGCGATGCCGGTGCAGGTGACTCAACCGAGCTCAAGTGGGAGTTCGACGAGGAACGTGGTCGTTACTATGTGTCTTTTCCTGATGATCGATGGTGGTGCCCGATTGGGGACGATCGGGGATCTGTGTAGCATTTGGGGTATCTTCTTTATTTTGGTTCCGTAGTCGGACCTTGAGTGTACTCTACGAATGATGGATGTTTATTTATGTATTGTGTGAAGTGGCGACTGTAAGCCAACTATGTATCTCTTTCCCTTATGTATTACATGGGTTGTGTGAAGATTACCTCACTTGCGACATTGCTTTCAATGCGGTTATGCCTCTAAGTCCTGCCTCGACACGTGGGAGATATAGCCGCATCGGGGGCGTTACAATAGGCTAGCTTCTAGGGTTTAGCCTGCTTGATCTCGTAGTAGATCTACTCTTGTACTACCCATATCATCAATATTAATCAAGAAGGAGTAGGGTATTACCTCCATTGAGAGGGCCCGAACCTGGGTAAAAACATTGTGTCCCTTGTCTCCTATTACCATCCGCCTAGACGCACAGTTCGGGACACCCTACCCGAGATCCGCCGGTTTTGACACCGACATTGGTGCTCTCATTGAGAGTTCCTCTGTGTCGTCACCGATAGGCCCGATGGCTCCTTCGATCATCAACAACGATGCGGTCTAGGGTGAGACTTTTCTCCCCGGATAGATATTCGTATTCGGCGGCTTTGCTTGCGGGCCAATTAAGCAGCCATCTGGAGCGAGATCCAAAGCTACGCCCCAGCCATCAGGTCAGATTTGGAAGTTTGAACTATACGGCAAATGTCCGCGGAGACTTGATCTTGACGGATTCGAGCCCGAAGGCGTGCCGCCTTTGTCTCGGTGGGTATGATCTAGCTCTGCCGCCGGACGGTGCCCTGGAGGCCGCACCAGCATCCGCTCCGGCCCTTAGTCCGGAGCCGGATTGCCCGATCGAGGACGAGTGGTTGGACACCGCCTCGGGGGCTACGATCTCTATGGCGATTGAGCCGAACTTCATCCCTGTCCTTTGCGAAGACCTTGACTCCAGGGTGCTGGACTCTTCTCCAGAGTCCGAACCCTCCGCGCCCCTGCCAATCGAATCCAATTGGGCGCCGGTCATGGAGTTCACTGCCGCGGACATCTTTCAGCACTCGCCTTTTGGCGATATCCTGAACTCACTAAAGTCTCTCTTTATCCGGAGAGCCCTGGCCGGACTATGGACACGAAGGTTGGGATGCGGACGACGAAGAAATTCAACGCCCACCCACCACCCACTTTGTAGCCACTGTTGATGATTTAACCGACATGCTCGACTTCGACTCCGAAGACAACGGTATGGACGACGATGCCGGAGACGACCAAGACCCAGCGCCTACAGCGCACTGGAAGGCCACCTCGTCATACGACATATACATGGTGGACATCTTAAAAGATGGGACCAGCGATGAAAAAACGGAGGATGACCCTCCAAGAAGCAATCAAACACCGGCGTCGGTGGCGCCGCTCTAAATCCCGCCCACAGCAAAAGCGGTGATTCCGCACGGAGATAATAACACCGGACGGTCGAAGACAACCCCTCCAGGACTCAAAGACGGGAGGAGGGAGAAGCAAGTCCACACAACAGTGCGGCAGAAAGAGAGGTAGAGGACAATAATTATGCGCCTCCCTCCGAAGATGAGGCAAGCCTCAACGACGAAGAATTCGTCATGCCTAAGGATCTCGCCGAACAGGAGCGTTTCAAACGCAGGCTTATGGCCACGGCAAGCAGCCTCAAGAAAAAGCAGCAACAACTTAGAGCTGACCAAGACCTGCTAGCTGACAGATGGACTGAAGTCCTCGCAGCCGAAGAGTATGAACTCGAACGCCCCTCCAAAAGCTACCCCAAACGCAGGCAGTTGCCTCGATTAGAGGAGGAAGCACCCAAGTCACCAGTGCACGACATGGCAGACCGGCCACCCCGTGGCCGCGACAGAGAAGCCTCTCGGCCCTCCGCTCAAGCCACACCCTGACGCCGCTTAAAAAGTACCAAGGCACGGGAAAATGCGCCGGACTTGCAAGATATATTGGAGGATAAGGCAAAACATACAAGATCGATCTATGGATCGCGTGGGCGCCCAACGACTCGGGATGATTACCGTCGCGCCGGATACAGCAAACCTGGCTGGGCGAACACGATGAGACAAAGCTCATATGAGCTACGTCGTGATATAGCCCAATACTGAGGCGCCAAGACACCCACTATGCTTCACGGATGAAGTAATGGATAATCAAATCCACGAGGGCTTCGGACCCGTCAACATCGAATCATCACGATGGTACCACAGATCCTGCGGTGCGGATCGAGGACTATCTCCTCCATATCCACATGGCCCGCGGTGATGATCTACATGCCATCAAATACCTCCCACTCAAGCTTAAAGGACCAGCTCGGCATTGGCTCAACAGCCTGCCCGGTAGAATCAATTGGTTGTTGGGAGGACACGGAAGCCGCATTACTTGATAACTTCCGGGGCACATATGTGCGACCACCAGACGCCGATGACCTTAGCCATATAATTCAGCAGCGGAAGAATCGGCGGAACAATTACGGACACGGTTCCTAAGAAAGAAAAATCAAATCGTTGATCGTCCGGATCACGAGAGGCCCTTGCAGCCTTCAAACATAACATCCGCGACGAATGGCTTGCCCGGCACCTAGGACAGGAAAAGCCGAAATCCATGGCAGCCCTTACAACACTCATGACCAGCTTTTGTGTGGGAGAGGACAGCTGGCTAGCTCGTAGTAACAACTTGAACCAAAACCCTGGTAGTTCGGATACCAAGGACAGCAATGGCAGGTCGCGTTGCAACAAGAACAAGCGCCGCATTAAAGGCAACAATGATGAAGATACGACAGTCAATGCCGGATTCAGAGGCTCTAAACCCGGTCGTGAAGAAGCCATTCAAAAGAAATACCCAGGCCCGTTCAACTTGGACCGAATACCGATCGCTTGTGCGGATACATGGCTCCACCGAAAAACCAGCCAATCACACCAACAGGACCTGTTGGGTGTTCAAGCAAGCAGGCAAGTTAAGTGCCGAACTCAATGACAAGGGCTACATAGCGATGACGAGGAAGAGCCTGGCCACGAACAATAGAGGACAGAAGGGCTTTCCCATACAAGTGCGGACGGTGAACATGATATACGCAACCCACATACCCAAAAGGGAGCGGAAGCGTGCACTAAGGGACGTATATGCGATGGAGCCAGTCGCCCCAAAGTTCAACCCATGGTCTTCCTACCCGATCACATTCGATCGAAGGACCACCCACTAGCATCCGTCATGGCGGTTTCGCCGCATTGGTTCTTGACCCAATCATTGGCCATTTCACCTTACCGAGTCCCGATGGATGGCGGTAGCAGCCTGAACCAGCTTTATCGAGGATACGGTCGCAAAATGGGCATAGACCCTCGGATTAAACCTACAAAGACGACCGTTAAAGGCGTCATACCGGGTGTAGAGGTCAATTATGCGAGCTCGATTACACTCGAAGTGGTCTTCGGATCCCGGATAACTTCCGGCGAAGAGTTAATCTTCGACATAGTCCCGTTCATGGCGGCTATCACGCACTGCTTGGACGAACCGCATTTTCAAAGTTCAATGCGGTGCCGCACTATCCATACCTCAAGCTCAAGATGCCAGACCCTCGAGGAGTAATCACGGTCAATGGAAACACCGAACGCTCTCTCCGAACGGAGGAGCAAACGGCGGCCCTCGCGGCGGAGGTGCAAAGCAGCCTCTCACAGCAATTCTCGAGTCCGGCCACTAAGCGTCCGGACACTGTCAAGCGCGCCCGGAGTAACCTACAACAAGACCGCCTGGCACGATTCAAGCACGCGTAGCAATCCGTCCCCAACCCCAGCCCTCGCGAAAATTGCGAAGCGATTACTGGCGTACATAACTACGCTCTGGAGATACCATGGGCATAAGGGGAGGGGCACGACCACGGCACGCCCAGAATGCGGCTCGACCGCACCAGGGACTCCCGATTGTGTCATTCTTTTCCTTTTTCTTTTTTCTTACTTTTAGGACTCCGTTCTCCAGAAGTCATGTCCGGCACTAGAATTGCCGAACTAAAGATGCAACAGCCAGGGAAGCGGCTTACGCCGAGTGTTGGTGGACTCTACTACGAGCATTATACCTTTTTTATATACCATCCCGCAACTTACCCCTGGAGGGGGACATGTTAAATAGTCCCATCCCTTGCTTGTCGCACAATTTGTATCATTCTGCTTTTATTTGCAGTTTCTTTTAATAACCAATATATAGCTCTTGCCTATTATTGCACTCCTTTCTTTATCTATATATATGTTCATTTCATGACATGTTGCACCCGTACACTTTAGTACGGCCAATACACCGAGGGCTTAAGTACCCCAAAATTATGGTGTGATAAGTCCGAACACTTTCACAAGTGCGGCACCCGAACTTATAGCATTATATGAATCGGCTCGTAATCATGTCTTGGGTCAATAGTTGGGTTTGCCCGGCTCCGTGTTTTTGTACCTTACGTTCCGTTATATCGGCTAAGGTAGCACCGGGAGAACCACTGCGATTGTGCCCAGTTGAGCTGGGTCGAGCACCTCGATGGAGAAAGCTAAAACTGACCGTCATGATAGGGCGAGAGCCGGTCGCTGTTCGAGAGGTTTTTTTCGGGTCCCTAAAGACTTATGCCGCTTAGAGCGAGGAACCGGAATTTTCCGGCCAAGGCGTGGATAGCGCCCCGAACTCGGTCTTCCGAATACTAGGGGCTTCGCCGAAATTTAAAATTATAGAATTATATGGCTAAGTGAGAGTGTTCAAGTATTATAAGTCTAGTTGCCTTGTTCGTTGCGTTGAGCGCCTCCCTAGATGGACCCAAGAATGGGAACAAGAGTGCTCAAGTTTATCCCGAACACCCCAGCACTCATGGCATGGGGGCTGAAGCCAACGACTTGCCATCTCTCAAATTTGATAAACGGCCGCACGTAAAGGTAATATTTTAAATTAACAAGCGTTGCTTAGCGCATATGAACAAGTTTTCAGCGGAGGATAAGAAATGCGAGTCTGTTCAAAAATTACATCTTTGGAGCACTCATCCGCTATTCGGCGGGCACCCTTCAGGAGGCCCTCATAGTACATTTCGGGCGTGTGATGCTCCTTGCCCTTCGGTGGCCCGTCCGTCACAAGCTTCTCCGCATCCAGCTTGCCCCAGTGCACTTTAGCACGGGCAAGGGCCCGACGGACACCTTCAATGCAGACGGAGCGCTTGATGACTTCAATCCGTGGACAGGCGTCAACCAGCCCTGCACCAAGCTGAAGTAGCTCCCAGGCATGGCTTCCGATGGCCACAGCTGAACTATGAGGCCCCTCATGGCCTGTTCGGCGACCTTGTGGAGCTCGACCAGCTGCTTCAGCTGGTCGCTTAGGGGTACCGGATGTCCGGCCTTAGCATACTGAGACCAGAACACCTTTTTCGTCGAGCTCCCCTCCTTGGCACGATAGAACGCGGCAGCATCAGACACACTATGGGGCAGATCTGCGAATGCTCCTGGAGAGCTCCGAATCCGGGTAAGTAATAGGTAATTCACTTTCACATGCTTGCTTTGCATAAAGAATGCCTTACCCGCCGCTATCTTCTTTAATTATTCAATTTCTTGGAGGGCTTTTTGGGCCTCGGCCTTAGCAGCTTTGGCACTCTCAAGAGCCGAGGCAAGCTCGGACTCTCGGGTCTTCGAGTCACGCTCCAAACCCTCGTTTTTTTTACGACAGCCTCGAGCTCTTGCCACACATCCGCCAGCTGCGCCTCCCCCTTCTCTGGCTCGGTGCGCTCCGCAGCCGCTTTGTTTTCGGCCACGGACACCGCTTCCTTCAGGGTCGCCACCTCGTTCGTGGCCCCTGCAGTACCCATGTTATTCCTGTTATTTTTTGCAACCGAAACCTTTCTATAAGGTACTTCTTTAATAAGGTATTACTTACCTTCCTAGTCCCCGACCTGCTTCTTGGCAAAGCCGAGCTCGTTCTCGGACCGCTTCAGGCTCTGCTTCAATGCATCGACCTTCGCAGTCAGTGCGGCAGAGGTCAGCAGCGCAGCCTGCATTCCCATATTGACATACTTATGTTAGACTCCTGCGTATATCTTTTTAGATCCTTAGTCCGGCTTTTCTTTCCAAACACCGAACTAAACATCAGGGGCTACTGTCTATGCGGTAATATTTTTACATATTCTAAACTTACCTCGAATCCTGTTAGAAGGCTGGTACAGGCTTCGGTCAGCCCGCTCTTGGCGGACTGAACTGTCCGGATCACCGCACTCATAACAGTGCGGTGCTCCTCCTTGATGGAGGCGTTTTTAAGCGCCTCCAGTAAGCTATCCGATGCCTCCGGTTGGACGGAGGACACCGGCATCTTACCCTTCCTTCGAAGGGACCGCTTGCCGAACTCCGAAACCGCTGAAGGTTTCGGCATGGAGTCCGGACGAGGGTCGGGCTTAGAGCCCCTGGGGGTCTCGCCCCCCACGCGCCTGGAGTCCGGGAGGTCGCCTTGCGGTGCCTCCTGCGCCACCTCCTCTTGACCAGGCCCCCCTTGGGGCCCCACCTCGGCATCATCCGCAGTGTGAGGCGAGGAGGCGGCCGGAAGTGACGTACTCTCCATTTCCGACGAACCCAGGGACCCGCTCGACGAAGCGGCGAACTCGCCCTTGGGCGGGCTGCATGATTGTTCGGCATTAGAGAACACTATGCAATAAAAAGCCATGGGTATCCGGACACTTACGATCTCGCCAGGGGCTTGGCCCTTGTTGGCCAATCCTCCTCGTCGTTGTCGACGTTGGTGGAGAAGTCCGGAGGAAGGGTTCTTCCCTTCTTAGACCCTCCGGCCTCCCCAGTTGGGGCGGCCTTCCTATTCCTCTCCTCGTCGTTCTCAAAATCCGTTTGTCTAGTGCTCATTAAGAAAGTTTCTATACAAGTTTCTGAAATAGCTCCTTCATAAAATTTCTCCAAAAGTTCCCTGTGAAAGAACCCTTTGAAGCATCTGGTCGTCACAAACATTTTGAGTACTTGTGGAGCCAAAACGGACTCCGTATGAGTCAGATATCCATGTTTCAGTAAACTCTGCGCAAAACTGATTCCGAACGACTGTTACAGACTTGTTCTTGTGTAGTTGCATTCGATTTTTTCCATTCTACTTCACTAAACATCTCCATATGAGATCCAATTATTTATATGGAAATGCAAGAGACCTCAGTTATGATGATGCACTAGGTCCATAGCTGGGACTTTGTGTATGTTCTCGAAATGCATTTGTCGAGTGCTCATTAAGAAAGTTTCTATACAAGTTTATGAACGAACTCCTCAAGATAAGTTCTCGAAAAGATCCCTATGACAGAATCCTTTGAAGCATCTGGTAGTCACAAACGTTTTGACTATTTGTGGAGCCAAAACGGACTCCGTATGAGTCAAATATCCAAGTTTCAGCTAACACTGCACAAAACTGATTCCGAACGACAGTTACAGACTAGTTTTTTTGTAGTTGCATTCGATTTTTTCTATTCTACTTCACTAAATATCTCCATATGAGATTCAATTACTTGTAGGGGAATGCAAGACACCTCAGTTATGATGATGCACTAGGTCCATAGCTGGGACTTTGTGTATGTTCTCGAAATGCGTTTGTCGAGTGCTCATTAAGAAAGTTTCTATACAAGTTTCTGAACGAACTCCTTAAGAGAAGTTCTCCAAAAGTTCCCTGTGAAAGAATCCTTCGAAGCATCTGGTTGTCACAAACGTTTTGACTACTTGTGGAGCCAAAACAGACTCCGTATGAGTCAGATATCCATGTTTCAGTTAACACTGCGCAAAACTGATTCCGAACGACACTTACAAACTAGTTCTTGTGTAGTTGCATTCGATTTTTTCCATTCTACTTCACTAAACATCCCCATATGAGATCCAATTACTTGTAGTGAAATGCAAGAGACCTCAGTTATGATGATGCACTAGGTCCATAGCTGGGACTTTGTGTATGTTCTCAAAATGCGTTTGTCGAGTGCTGATTAAGAAAAGTTTCTAGACTAGTTTCTGAACGAAATCCTTAAGAAAAGTTCTCCAAAAGTTCCGTATGAAAGAATCATCTGAAGCATATGGTCATCACAAACGTTTTGACTACTGGTGGAGCCAAAACGGACTCTGTATGAGTCAGATATCCATGTTTCAGGTAACACTACGCAAAACGGATTCCGAATGACTGTTACACACTAGTTCTTGTGTAGTTGCATGTGATTTTTTCCATTCTACTTCATTAAACATCTCCATATGAGACCCAATTACTTGTAGGGAAATGCAAGAGCCCTCAGTTATCATGATGCACTAGGTCCATTGTTGGACTTTGTGTGTGTTCTCGAAATCCATTTGTCGGGTGCTCATCAAGAAAGTTTCTATACATGTTTCTGAATGAACTCCTTCAGAAAAGTTCTCCAGAAGTTACCTATGAAAGAATCTTTTGAAGCATCTGGTCGTCACTGTCACATCCTAGCCAGTCCATGCATTAGAGTGTTGCATCATGTTCACCTTTCATCAGAAACTTGAAGTGGGGAAGACAGAACCCCCAGAACCCCTTTGTTTTCAACTAGGGTTTACTAAAAATATTTTCAATGAACCTGAAATGCCCTTCTAAAAAGTTCACCCTCTTTGTCTTGGGTTAGAACCTCTGGAAAAATTGGTGCACATTTTTCTAGGTCAACAGAAGGTCACTGAATTAAATCTTATGTAAATTGCATTTGGGCATTTAAATGCTAGTATATATTTTGGATGCTCAAATAATTCTGAAAATAAGTGTGGGCTATTGGGCATATTCTAAACAGAGCCTCTGATTATTTCCAGGATTTTTAGAAGTGCCTAACTATTTTAAATAAGTCCAACTTACAGAATAATAGAAAAAGGAAAAACAGAAAGCAAAGGCTTACCTGGCGCCCACCTGACAAGCCCACCTGCCGGCCCAGCCCAGCCACCGCTCCAGCGAGCTGCTTGGCTTGGCCAGGCAGGCAGCCAGGTGCTCGACGGCGGCACCAGAGCACGCCACGCAGCTGCTCGCCGACCTGCCTCCTCCCCGCACCGTCATGCCGCCCCGGTTCGGTCGGCCACTCCTCCCCCTAGCTCGCAGACACCCTTTCTCCTCCCCAGCTCCTCTCCCTCGCTCGCCAGCACCATGGCCGACGCCGTCACGCCCGCACCACCGTGAAACCCACGCCCTCCGTCGTCCCCGTGCTGCGCCACCGTGTCCGTTCGCTCCGCCAGCGTCGACTACATCGAGCAGGCCGAGCCCCGATCGCTCGCACGCTCTGCAACACCTTCACCGACCCCGTCTCCGTCGATCACGGCCGGAGATCCCCTTCTCCGTCGCCACCGCATCGCCTCGTCCCCGACCTCGCCGACCGCTCCGACGTACTCGCCGCGAGCCCAGCTACCTCCCCACCCCTCTCACCCTCGCTCTTGAGCCCCGCACCGACTGCACCGAGCTCGGCCGCACCCGCCGCCGCCACCGCATGTCTCCGTCGTGGCCACAGCCACATTGGCTCGACTCCAAGCACACCATCGCACTCACCACGTGCCTTGTCGTGCCCCGTAGCCACGGGTTCATCCTCACCTGACTCCGGCGACCGCCAAGCTCGTCGCCGGCGACGTTTCCAGCCACCCCGAGCTCAACCACCGCCACCAAACGCCGCGGCTTGTCCCCGACTACACGTAGATGGTCTCCGCCAACCATTTGGTCGCCGGAACGCACAAACACACTCTTGCCGCCTCGTCTGGCTTCGCCGGCGGCTAACCGTCGGCGGGTTTGACCCCGTTGACGGAGTTGACTAAGTGGGGCCCCCTCTGCTAATTAACCCAGTTTAGTTTAACTAAAATTATTTAGCTAAATGAACTACTGACATGCGGGACCCACTGGTCAGGTTGACCTAGACGCCCCCGTTGACCATTGACGTCACCATGATGCACTGCTGGTGCAATAACTAATTTCTGGATTTATTTGTATTCAGGAAATTCCAGAAATTGTTGCAAACTTCAAAAATTCATAGAAATTAATCTGTAACACCAAATGCAAAGTTTTATATATGAATTTTGATCAGAAAAATTCAATCTATCCATTGGTAATGGTTTCATGCATGACAGAACAAGTTAACCTTGCTGTTTGAGCAGAATAAGATAATGCACTAATATGGCTATGTTAAATGAGCTAACATTTGAATCTTTGATTCAAATGAGTTCATTCCTTTCTTTTCTAGCTTGCATTAGGCCAACACACATTCACATTGCCATGTCATAGCATGCATCATATTGTTGCATATCATCATGTGTTGATTATGTTCGGTGTGTTTTTCGTGGTAGGTTCTGTCTCCGAGGATAACCCCGAATATCCATCTGAAGGGCAGTACCCTACTACCACTACATCAGGCAAGCAACCCATTGATCATTTTGATAAAAACCCATGATCTCGCTTCTGCTCTTGTTTACTGCATTAAGACAACGCGATTCAAACTGTTGTGTGTTGTGGTAGTTGAACCAACTTCCTTTGCATGACATGTCATTGCCACAGTAACTAGATGAAACCCACTAGTATGTGTAGGAGTTGATTGAGCCATGTTTGTGTTTCCTACCATGTTGTGCTTGCTATGCTTAGAGTTGTGTCAGGTCTGGCTCATCAGGATGATGAACTAGAGTGAAAGGTTGTGTTGGTAACGAGAGTGAAGTGTTGAACACGATTTGGTAAAGGTATCGATGAGAGGCCATGTAGGGATACATGGTGGGTTGTTTCATTGAAGCCGTCCCTAAGAACTGAGATCTGTGTGTGTGATTTAAGACTTAGCTACTACCACGCATTGGGCCCGAAACCAATGGACCCTCTCGACTTATTAACCACTCTTGTCCTCTGTCCGGGAGTTGCAAAGTAGTTTCCGGTGTTTGTAGCATCTTTGGGGGCATACCTTGTGTGACCTTAGGGGTGGGCTGTGTTGCGGTAGGCACGTGGCACGGTGTACCGAATCGCCTGCTTGGTGTGTCGGGAACCCTGCACACATCGTTACGGGCCGTTAGTGGAAACCTCGGCCGGACTCCTGCGGATGGAACCCGAATAGGCGATAAACTAGGACTAGGGACTCGTGTGTTTAGTCAGGTCGTGGCCGACACCCTCGCTGGGCTTCCGCTTGAAGGTTGCCGAGTACATGTCGTGTAGCGGCGATAAGTGGTGAGAGCGTGTGTGAAGAAGTACACCCCTGCAGGGTATGAAACTATTTGAATAGCCGCGTCCGCGGTAAAGGACTACTTGGTCACCTATACAGTTCATAGACAAGTAAATGGATACTACTTAAAGCCTCAAGATAAGTGTGAGTACCGCGGATGGCCCTCTCGTGGGTTGACGAGAGAGGATCCACGGTGGAGTATTGTGATGGTGATTAGTGGACTCGTATGCGACAAATGCTTTTCAAGTGGTGTCATGTAGGATAGCTTAGCCAAGAGCCAAACCTGGCTTGCTGCAATAACTCCACTACCTTCTTGAGAATGTGCATGTATAGTAGGATTCTGTTGTAAGACTTGCTGAGTACCTCCGTACTCATGTTTGCTAAATTAATGTTTTCAGACGACAACACCGCCCCCTCCGATGGGTTCTATGTAGACCTTGACGTCGACCAGTGACTAGCCACCCAGGTGGTGATCCAAGGCTTGTGAAGGGCCATTGTAGATAGAAGGGCTTCGTCAAGCCTTCTTTCTTTTTAGTGTCTGTACTCAGACTAGTTTGCTTCCGCATGTGCTTGTATGTTTGTATGACTTGAGTGTCGGGTCATGTGACCCCTACCTGTATGAATATGTTATGTATGGCTCCTCGGAGCCTTTTAAATAAAGTACTTGAGTTGTAGAGTTTTGTTGTGATGCCATGTTGTATGTACTCATCTCGGGCATATTGTGTGTATGATTGAAATGCTTGGTATGAGTGGGATCCGACAATCTAGTTGTTTATCCTTGGCAGCCTCTCATATGGGGAAATGTAGTCTAGTGCTTCCTGAGCGATAGTAGTCCGCTACAGCCCGGTTCACCGGAGTCCTGCTAGCCCAACACTACTGCTCTGGACACTTGACTGGCCGGCATGTGTTTCACTTCGTTCCTGTGTCTGTCCCTTCGGGGAAATGTCACGCGGTGACATCCGGAGTCCTGCCTAGCCTGCTACAGCACGGGTTACCGGAGTCCTGTTAGCCCAGTGCTACAGCCCGGATTCATACGTTGATGACCGACATGCTCGATGTGATTCATGTATGCCTGTCCCCATGGGTTAGCGCCGCTTTGGGTTCACGACTAGCCATGTCGGCCCAGGTTCTCTGTCATGTGGATGCTAGCGACACTATCATATACGTGAGCCAAAAGGCGCAAACGGTCCCGGGCCATGGTATGGCGGCACCCGTGGGAATACCGTGCATGAGGCCGCAAAGTGATATGAGTTGTTACCGGCTAGGTCGATGTGACTTGGAATCGGGGTCCTGACAGCGTTGGCATCAGAGCCGGACTGCCTGTAGGTTCGCTAAGCCAAGCTGGTCGATGTCGAGTCTAGAAATGCTTTAGTTATATGTAGGGGAATTGATTGTGGGAGGGACGTAAGGCTCTTTTTACTCCTTTACCTTATGCTTCTGAGCTGTGTCATTCTCTTCTCATTCTACGTGGGTTAAGGACTAGGCTCTTTTCTCTCTATCAGGTTCACGCGTTACTAACCCGTAGTAACTTATAGGATTGTTGGTTACCAGCCTCAGTTCAGTTTCTACTACTTTTAGTATGTTATCAGTTGAACCAGAACCTTGATATGATGTTGTTGAGTGGTTTCGCAATCTGATTTTGAATGTCTCAAATCTGTTCTTGAGCATTACAGCTGTTATGCTGTCCGATTTTCCCTAGAAATTCTAATGTCTTTGCATTGTGGCTGTGCTTTCAGATGGCCACTCCTGCTCAAAACCAAGTGGTTCGCCTGACCAGGTGCATCGATGTGCCTGGTCATACGGCTATGTTAGTCCGGGTTATGATTGAGACGGGTTACCGTTGGTATCCCGAATACACCATCGAAGAGCAATTCCGAGACTTTAACCAAAGCCAATACCTCTGCACTGTCAGGATATTTCCTTCTTATCCTGGATCGACTGAGCCTCTTCACTGCTCCTATGGACTCGGGGTCACCATTGAGATGGCTGTGCAGGATGCTGCATACTCTATGATGACCATCATGCGAGTCAGATCGCCTCGCTTTAACACCGACTTTCGATATATGCCAGCTTCACTTCCGGGGGCGCAAGGGTATCTTCAGGCTATCTATGCTGATTCCACTCAGGAGGACTCACTAACCTGCACCACTGCTGAGATGCTCGAGGATAAGGACCGACAAAATCGGGCCTTGATACTGGAGCATCTCATTCATTTATTTCTGAGAGCTATGCTCGATTGCACAACACCACATTTTGTGACATGCACACCTCCATGGTAATTCAAACTCCTGGATCTAAGTGGCAAACCTCTAGAATCAGCCATGGAAATAATATCCTTGTCGATAGATTAGTCTTCCTTGCATCACTAATAGCTCTCAAGTCCTCGGACATAAACATCATCTTGGGTGTGGACTGGATGTCAGCCCTTTATGCTAAGATTGATTGCTCTACTAGAAATGTTCAACTCACCCACCCTTCGGGCAAGATAGTCAACGTTTTGACCCCGAGTGTCTGAGCGTCAGCTCTACTCCTTAAATGCCAACCCCCTCCTAGACCTTGAAGATATTCCGATGATGCGTGACTTCCGGATGTCTTTCGGAAGAACTGCCAGTGTTCCACCCGACAGAGATGTCGAGTTCGTGATAGACCTTGTTCCAGAACCGTCCAGTCTCTAGAAGACCTTATAAGATGGCACCCCTAGAACTAGCCGAGCTTAAGAAACAACTCGATGAGTCCTTGCAAAGGGATTCATCCTTCCTAGTTCCTCTCCATGGGCTTGCCCCGTCCTCTTCGTCAAGAAGAAGGATGGAACGGATCGGATGGTTGTAGATTACCGACCTGTCAATTTGGTCACTATCAAGAACAAGTATCCGTTCCCCAGGATCAACGACCTGTATGATCAGCTCGCTGCATCCTCAATCTTTTCGAAGATGGATTTGAGGTTGGGATACCATCAAATCAACATCAAGAACGGGGACATCCCTAAAATGGCCTTTGTTACTCGTTATGGCCAATACAAGTACACCGTCATGTCCTTCGGGTTAACCAATGCTCCAGCCACCTTCTCTCGATTGATGAACTCGATCTTCATGGAGTATTTGGATAAATTCGTCGTGGTTTACCTCGATGATATACTCATCTACTCCAAGAATGAGGAAGAACATGCCGAACATCTAAGGCTAGTATTGATGAAACTTCGAGAGCATCGTCTTTATGCCAAATTCTCTAAGTGTGAGTTTTGGTTACCAGAAGTAACCTATCTAGGCCATGTAATCTCTGGTAAGGGCATTGCTGTCAATCCCGAGCGAGTTCAAGCCGTCCTTGACTGGACTCCACCTGAATCGGTCAAGCAATTTCGGAGTTTCCTCGGTTTAGCGAGCTATTGCCGCTGCTTTGTTGAGAATTTCTCCAAGGTTGCTAAGCCTCTAACTGAACTCCTCAAGAAAGATAAAAAGTTCGAGTGGACTCCACAGTGCGAGTTCAGCTTTCAGGAACTGAAAAGACGCCTGACATCTGCTCCCGTACTTGTTCCACCAGATTTTTCTAAGGACTTTATCATCTATTGCGACGCCTCGCGACAAGGACTAGGTTGCATACTCATGCAAGATCGTCATGTGATTGCCTACGCTTCTCGGCGGCCATGCCCACATGAGGATAACTATCCCACACACGATCTAGAGCTTACAACAGTGGTCCATGCACTCAAAACATGGCGACATTACCTTCTTGGTAATCGTTGCAAAATTTACACCGATCACAAGAGTCTGAAATACATCTTCACCCAACCCGATTTGAATCTCAAGCAAAGAAGTTGGGTCGAGTTGATTACGGATTACAACTTAGGAATATCTTACACCCCAGGCAAAGCCAATGTCATGGCTGATGCACTAAGTCGTAAATCTTATTGTAACAATCTGATGTTACAACAAAGTCAACCGTTTCTCCACGAGGAATTTCGTAAGCTTAACCTTCACATTGTTCCTCGAGGATTCCTTTCCACCCTGGTGGCGAAACCTACCCTTACGGATCAGATCATCAAGGCACAGAACATAGATCCGGGAATCTCCCATATCAAGAGAAACATCAAGAAAGGAGTCGCAGGTTGTTTCTCCATTGATGAACAAGGTGTCGTGTTCTTTGGAGACCGTCTAGTGGTACCCAAGGTATGCAACCTGAGGCGATTGATCCTTAAGGAAGCTCATGAATCTCCTCTCACCATTCATCCCGGTAGTACTAAAATGTATCAAGACCTACGCCAGAGGTTTTGGTGGACTAGGATGAAGAGAGAAATCGCTCAATACATTGCTAATTGCGACGTCTGTCGTCGAGTTAAAGCAGAGCATCAATGGCCTGCTGGCACCCTTGAACCTTTGGCAATTCCTGAATGGAAATGGGATAAAATCGGTATGGATTTCATTACCGGGTTTCCCAGGACCAAGAGAGGGAATAACGCTATCTTCGTTGTTGTCGACCGTCTTTCCAAAGTAGCCCACTTCCTACCCATTCGTGAGAGCATAACCGCTAGCCAGCTAGCTGAATTGTACATCTCCTGAATAGTGTCTCTTCATGGTGTTCCATTGGAGATTAACTCAGACCGTGGAAGTCTCTTCACCTCTTGATTTTGGGTAAGTTTCCAAAATGCTATGGGTACTCGTCTCTCCTTTAGCACCACCTTCCATCCTCAATCAAGTGGTCAAGTAGAACGAGTCAATCAAATTCTGGAGGATATGCTTCGAGCTTCTGTCATCTCTTTCGGCATGAATTGGGAAAAATGCCTTCCATTCGTCGAGTTCTCTTATAACAATAGTTATCAAGCTAGCTTGGGCAAAGCTCCTTTTGAAGTTCTCTATGGACGGAAATGTCGAACGCCTCTTAACCGGGTGAAACCGGGAAAGACAACTCTTTGGCCCGGATATGATCCAGGAAGCAGAAGAGCAGGTTCGCGTTATTCGTGAGAAATTGAAAACAGCCCAATCTCGTCAAAAGAGCCAATATGACTGCAAGCATAAGCCTATGGCTTATGATGTTGGCGAGAAGGCTTACCTTCGGGTTACTCCTTTGAAGGGAACCCATCGATTCGGTATTAAAGGCAAATTGGCTCCTTGTTACATTGGACCCTTTCGCATTCTTGCCAAATGAGGAGAAGTTGCCTACCAATTGGAACTCCCTTCGCATCTTTCCAGAGTTCATGATGTCTTCCACGTTTCTCAACTCAGGCGTTGCTTCTCGGATCCTATCCGTGGAGTGGACCACGAAACGCTTGATCTCCAAGATAATCTTACCTATCGAGAATATCCCGTTCGGATCCTTGATCAAGCCGAGCGTACCACTCGACGCCAGAATATCAAGTTTCTCAAGGTTCATTGGTCAAACCATTCCAAGCAAGAAGCTACTTGGGAAAGGGAGGATCGTCTTCGACTTGAGTACCCCACCTTCTTCCCGACGGATCCAAAATCTCGGGACGAGATTCTTCTAAGTGGGGGTGAGTTGTCACATCCTAGCTAGTCCATGCATTAGAGTGTTGCATCATGTTTACCTTTCATCAGAAACTTGAATTGGGGAAGACAGAACCCCCAGAACCCCTTTGTTTTCAACTAGGGTTTACTTAAAATATTTTCAATGAACCTGCAATGCCCTTCTAAAAAGTTCACCCTCTTTGTCTTGGGTTAGAACCTCTGGCAAAATTGGTGCACATTTTTCTAGGTCAACAGAAGGTCACTGAATTAAATCTTATGTAAATTGCATTTGGGCATTTAAATGCTAGTATATATTTTGGATGCTCAAATAATTCTGAAAATAAGTGTAGGATGTTGGAGATATTCTAAAGAGAGCCTCTGATTATTTCTAGGATTTTTAGAAGTGCCTAACTATTTTAAATAAGTCCACAAACTTACAGAATAATAGAAAAAGGAAAAACAGAAAGCAATGGCTTACCTAGCGCCCACCTCGCAAGCCCACTTGCCGGCCCAGCCCAGCCACCGCTCCAGCGAGCTGCTTGGCTTGGCCAGGCAGGCAGCCAGGTGCTCGACGGCAGCACCAGAGCACGCCACGCAGCTGCTCGCCGCCCTGCCTCCTCCCCGCACCGTCCTGCCGCCCCGGTTCGGTCGGCCACACCTCCCCCGAGCTCGTAGACACCCTTTCTCCTCCCCAGCTCCTCTCCCTCGCTCGCCCGCACCATGGCCGACGCTGTCGTGCCCGCGCCACCGTGAAACCCGTGCCCTCCATCGTCCCCGTGCTGTGCCACCGTGTCAGTTAGCTCCGCCATCGTCGACTACATCGAGCAGGCCGAGTCCAGAGCGCTCGCACGCTCTGCAACACCTTCACGGACCCCGTCTCCGTCGATCACTGCCGGAGATCCCCTTTGCCGTCGCCACCGCATCGCCTTGTCCCCGACCTCGCCGACCGCTCCGACGTACTCGCCGTGAGCCCAGCTACCTCCCCACCCCTCTCGTTCTCACTCTCGAGCCCCGCACCGACTGCACCGAGCTCGGCCGCACCCGCCGCCGCCACCGCACGTCGCCGTCGTGGCCACAACCACGTTGGCTCGACTCCGAGCACACCACCGCACTCATCGCACTCCCAGGAGCCCAACGCACCTCACCACGTGCCTTGCCGTGCCCCTTAGCCACGGGTTCATCCTCACCCGACTCCGGCGACCACCAAGCTCGTCGCCGGCGACGTTTCCGGCCACCCCGAGCTCAACCACCGCCCCCAAACGCCGCGGCTTGTCCCCGGCTACACGTCAATGATCTTCGCCGTCCATTTGGTCGCCGGAACGCACAACCACACTCTCGCCGCCGCGTCTGGCTTCGCCGGCGGCTAAACGTCGGCGGGTTTGACCCCGTTGACGGAGTTGACTAAGTGGGGCCCCTCTCGCTAATTAACCCAGTTTAGTTTAACTAAAATTAGTTAGCTAAATTAACTCTTGACATGCGGGACCCACTAGTCGTTGACTCGATGCCCCTTGACCATCGACGTCACCTCGATGCATCACGACGCAACGCATTAACTACTGACATGCGGGACCCACTAGTCAGGTTGACCTGGATGCCCCCTTGACCACTGACGTCACCCTGATGCACTGCTGACGCAATAACTAATTTCTGGATTTATTTGTATTCAGGAAATTCCAGAAATTGTTGCAAACTTCAAAAATTCATAGAAATTAATCTATAACTCCAAATGCAAAGTTTTATATATGAAGTTTGATCAGAAAAATTCAATCTATCCATTGGTAATGGTTTCATGCATGACAGAACAAGTTAACCTTGCTGTTTAAGCAGATTAAGATAATGCACTAATATGGCTATGTTAAATGAGCTAACATTTGAATCTTTGATTCAAATGAGTTCATTCCTTTGTGTTCTAGCTTGCATTAGGCCAACACACATTCATATTGCCATGTCATAGCATGCATCATATTGTTGCATATCGTCATGTGTTGATTATGTTCGGTGTGTTTTTCGTGGTAGGTTATGTCTCCGAGGATACCCCCGAATATCCATCTGAAGGGCAGTACCTTACTACCACTACATCAGGCAAGCAACCCATTGATCATTCCGATACAAACCCATGATCTCGCTTCTGCTCTTGTTTACTGCATTAAAACAACGCAATTCAAACTGTTGTGTGTTGCGGTAGTTGAACCCACTTCCTTTGCATGACCTGTCATTGCCACAGTAACTAGATGAAACCCACTAGTATGTGTAGGACTTGATTGAGCCATGTTTGTGTTTCCTACCATGTTGTGCTTGCTATGCTTAGAGTTGTGTCAGGTCTGGCTCATCGAGATGATGAACTAGAGTGAAAGGTTGTGTTGGTAACGAGAGTGAAGTGTTGAACACGATTTGGTAAACGTATCGATGAGAGGCCATGTAGGGGTACATGGTGGGTTGTTTCATTGAAGCCGTCCCTAAGAACTGAGATCTGTATGTGTGATTTAAGACTTCGCTACTACCACGCATTGGGCCCGAAACCAATGGACCATCTCGACTTATTAACCACTCTTGTCCTCTGTCCGGGAGTTGCAAAGTAATTTCTGGTGTTTGTAGCATGCTGGGGGCCGCACGCAGCGCTGACCTTAGGGGTGGGCTATGTTGCGGTAGGCACATGCCACGGTGTACTGATTCTCCCGTTTGGTGTCTCGGGAACCCTGCACAAATCGTTCGGGGCAGTTAGTGGAAACCTCAGCCGGACTCCCTGCATATGGAAACCGAATAGGCGATAAACCTGGACTAGGGACTCGTGTGTTTAGTCAGGTCGTGGCCGACACCCTCGTTGGGCTTCCGCTTGAAGGTTGCCGAGTACATGTCGTGTAGCGGCGATAAGTGGTGAGAGCGTGTGTGAAGAAGTACACCCCTGCAGGGTATGAAACTATTCGAATAGCCGCGTCTGCGGTAAAGGACTACTTGGTCACCTATACAGTTCATAGACAAGTAAATGGATACTACTAAAAGCCTCAAGATAAGTGTGAGTACCGCGGATGGCCTCTCGTGGGTTGACGAGAGAGGATCCACGGTGGAGTATTGTGATGGTGATTAGTGGACTCGTGTGCGACAAATGCTTTTCAAGTTGTGTCACGTAGGATAGCTTAGCCAAGAGTCAAATCTGGCTTGCTGCAATAACTCCACTACATTCTTGAGAATGTGCATGTATAGTAGGATTCTGTTGTAAGACTTGCTGAGTACCTCCGTACTCATGTTTGCTTAATTAATGTTTTCAGATGACAACACCTCCCCCTCCGGTGAGTTCTATGTAGACCTTGACGTCGAAGAGTGACTAGCCACCCAGGTGGTGATCCAAGGCTTGTGAAGGGCCACTGTAGATAGAAGGGCTTCATCAAGCCTTCTTTCTTTTTAGTGTCTCAGACTCAGACTACTTTGCTTCCGCATGTGCTTGTATGTTTGTATGACTTGAGTGTCGGGTCATGTGACCCCTACCTGTACGAATATGTTATGTATGGCTCCTCGGAGCCTTTTAAATAAAGTACTTGAGTTGTAGAGTTTTGTTGTGATGCCATGTTGTATGTACTCAAATCGGGCATATTGTGTGTATGATTGAAATGCTTGGTATGAGTGAGATCCGACAATCTAGTTGTTTATCCTTGGCAGCCTCTCATATGGGGAAATGTAGTCTAGTGCCCGGGTTACCGGAGTCCTGTTAGCTTAGTGCTACAGCCCGAATTCATACGTTGATGACCGACATGCTCGATGTGATTCATGTATGCCTGTCCCCATGGGTTAGCGCCACTTTGGGTTCACGACTAGCCATGTCGGCCCGGGTTCTCTGTCATGTGGATGCTAGCGACACTATCATATACGTGACCCAAAAGGCGCAAACGGTCGCGGGCCATGGTAAGGCGACACCCGTGGGAATACCGTGCGTGAAGCCGCAAAGTGATATGAGGTGTTACCGGCTAGGTCGATGTGATTTGGAATCGGGGTCCTGAGAGTCACAAACGTTTTGAATACTTGTGGAGCAAAAACGGACTCCATATGAGTCAGATATCCATGTTTTAGTTAACTCTGCGCAAAACTGATTCCGAACGACAGTTACACACTAGTTCTTGTGTAGTTGCATTCGATTTTTTCCATTCTACTTGACTAAACATCTCCATATGAGATCCAATCACTTGTAGGGAAATTCAAGACTCCTCAGTTATGATGACGCACTAGGTCCATAGGTGGGACTTTGTGTATGTTCTCGAAATGCGTTTGTCGAGTGCTCATTAAGAAAGTTTCTATACAAGTTTCTGAACGAACTCCTTAAGAAAAGTTCTCCAAAAGTTCCCTATGAAGGAATCCTTTGAAGCATCTGGTCGTCACAAACATTTTGACAACTTGTGGAGCCAAAACGGGCTCCGTATGAGTCAGATATCCATGTTTCAATAAACTCTACGCAAAACGGATTCCGAACGACAGTTACAGACTAGTTTTGTGTAGTTGCATTCGATTTTATCTATTCTACTTCACTAAATATCTCCATATGAGATTCAATTACTTGTAGGGAAATGCAAGAGACCTTAGTTATGATGATGCACTAGGTCCATAGCTGGGACTTTGTGTATGTTCTCAAAATGCGTTTGTCGAGTGCTCATTAAGAAAGTTTCTACTTGTGGAGCCAAAACGGACTCCGTATGAGTCAGATATCCATGTTTCAGTTAACAATGCGCAAAACTGATTCCGAACGACAGTTACAGACTAGTTCTTGTGTAGTAGCATTCGATTTTTTCCATTCATCTTTGCTAAACATCTTCATATGAGACCCAATTACTTGTAGGTAAATGCAAGAGACCTCAGTTATGATGATTCACTAGGTCCATAGCTGTGGCTTTGTGTATGTTCTCGAAATGCATTTGTCGAGTGCTCATTAAGAATGTTTCTATAAAAGTTTCTGAACGTACTTCTTAAGAAAAGTTCTCCAAAAGTTCTCTATGATAGAATCCTTTGAAGCATCTGGTCGTCACAAATGTTTTGACTACTTGTGGAGCCAAAACGGACTCCGTATGAGTCAGATATCCATGTTTCAGTTAACACTACGCAAAACTGATTCCGAACGACAGTTACAAACTAGTTCTTGTGTAGTTGCATTCGATTTTTTCCATTCTACTTCACTAAACATCTCCTTATGAGACCAAATTACTTGTTGGGAAATGCAAGAGACCTCAGTTATCATGATGCACTAGGTCCATAGCTGGGACTTTGTGTATGTTCTCGAAATCCATTTGTCGAGTGCTCATTCAGAAAGTTTCTATACAAGTTTCTGAATGAACTCCTTAAGAAAAGTTATCCAAAAGTTACCTATGAAAGAATCCTTTGAAGCATCTGGTCGTCACAAACATTTTAACTACTTGTGGAGCGAAAACGGACTACATATGAGTCAGATATCAATGTTTCAGTTAACTCTGCGCAAAACTGATTCCGAACGACAGTTACAGACTAGTTCTTGTGTAGTTGCATTCGTTTTTTCCATTCTACTTGACTAAACATCTCGATGTGAGACCCAATTACTTGTAGGGAAATGCAAGAGACCTCAGTTATCATGATGCACTAGGTCCATAGCTGGGACTTTGTGTATGTTCTCGAAATGCATTTGTCGAGTGCTCATTAAGAAAGTTTCTATACAAGTTTCTGAACGAACTCCTTAAGAAAAGTTCTCCAAAAGTTCCCTATGAAAGAATCCTTTGAAGCATCTGGTCGTCACAAACATTTTGACAACTTGTGAATCCAAAACGGACTCCGTATGAGTCAGATATCCATGTTTCCGTTAACTCTGCACAAAACTGATTCCGAACGACAGTTACAAACTAGTTCTTGTGTAGTTCCATTAGAATTTTTCCATTCTACTTCACTAAACATCTCCATATGAGATCGAATTACTTGTATGGAAATGCAAGAGACCTCAGTTATTTTGATGCACTAGGTCCATAGCTGGGACTTTGTGTATGTTCTCGAAATGCATTTGTCGAGTGCTCATTAAGAAAGTTTCTATACAAGTTTCTGAACGAACTCCTCAAGAGAAGTTCTCCGAAAGTTCCCTATGAAAGAATCATTTGAAGCATCTGGTATTCACAAATGTTTTGACTATTTGTGGAGCCAAAAAAGACTCCGAATGAGTTAGATATCCATGTTTGAGTTAACACTGCGCAAAACTGAGTCCGAACGACAGTTACAGACTAGTTTTTGTGTAGTTGCATTTGATTTTTTCTATTCTACTTCACTAAATATCTCCATAAGATATTTAATTACCTGTCGGGAAATGCAAGAGACCTCAGTTATGATGATGCACTAGGTCCATAGCAGGGACTTTGTGTATGTTCTCGAAATGCGTTTGTCGAGTGCTCATTAAGAAAGTTTTGTATAAAAGTTTCTGAACAAACTCCTTAAGAGAAGTTCTCCAAAAGTTCCCTGTGAAAGAATCCTTTGAAGCATCTGGTTTTCACAAACGTTTGACTACTTGTGGAGCCAAAACAGACTCCGCATGAGTCAGATATCCATGTTTTAGTTAACACTGCACAAAACTGATTCCGAATGACAGTTACAAACTAGTTCTTGTGTAGTTGCATTCGATTTTTTCCATTCTACTTCACTAAACATCTCCATATGAGATCCAATTACTTGTAGGGAAATGCAAGAGACCTCAGTTATGATGATGCACTAGGTCCATAGCTGGGACTTTGTGTATGTTCTCAAAATGCGTTTGTCGAGTGCTCATTAAGAAAGTTTCTATACAAGTTTCTGAACGAACTCCTTAAGAAAAGTTCTCCAAAAGTTCCCTATGAAAGAATCCTCTGAAGAATCTAGTCGTCACAAACATTTTGACTACTTGTGGAGCGAAAACGGACTCCGAATGAGTCAAATATCCATGTTTCGATTAACATCATAAAAACTGATTCGAGCAGCGATTCTGTACTAGTTCTTGTGTAGTTGTATTCGATTTTTTCCATTCTACTTCACTAAACATCTCCATATGAGATCCAATTACCTGTAAGGAAATGCAAGATACCTCATTTATGATGATGCACTAGGTCCATAGCTGGGACTTTGTGTATGTTCTTGAAATGTGTTTGTCTAGTGCTCATTAAAAAAGTTTCTATACAAGTTTCTAAACGAGCTCCTTTAGAAAAGTTCTCTAAAAGTTCTCTGTGAAAGAACCCTATGAAGCATCTGGTCGTCACAAACGTTTTGACTACTTGTTGAGCCAAAATGGACTCCGTATGAGTCGGATATCCATGTTTCGGTTAACACTGCGCAAAACTGATTCTGAACGACAGTTACAGACTAGTTCTTGTGTAGTTGTATTCAATTTTTTCCATTCTACTTCACTAAACATATCCATATGAGATCCAATTACTTGTAAGGAAATGCAAGATACCTCAGTTATGATGATGCACTAGGTCCATAGCTGGGACTTTGTGTATGTTCTCGAAATGCGTTTGTCTAGTGCTCATTAAGAAAGTTTCTATACAAGTTTCTGAACGAGCTCCTTAAGAAAAGTTCTCCAAAAGTTCCCTGTGAAAGAACCCTTTGAAGCATCTGGTCGTCACAAATGTTTTGACTACTTGTGGAGCCAAAACGGACTCTGTATGAGTCAGATATGCATGTTTTAGTTAACAATGCGCAAAACTGATTCTTAACGACAGTTACAAACTAGTTCTTGTGTAGTTGCATTTGATCTTTTCCATTCTAATTCACTAAACATGTCCATATGAGATCCAATTACTTGTAGGGAAATGCAAGAGACCTCAGTTATG
The DNA here is from genome assembly GCA_021605145.1 of Aegilops bicornis. Classification (NCBI taxonomy): domain Eukaryota; kingdom Viridiplantae; phylum Streptophyta; class Magnoliopsida; order Poales; family Poaceae; genus Aegilops; species Aegilops bicornis. The sequence continues at coordinate 184,168,075 of CM038673.1, forward strand.
ATGATGCACTAGGTCCATAGCTGGGACTTTGTGTATGTTCTCGAAATGCATTTGTCGAGTGCTCATTAAGAAAGTTTCTATACAAGTTTCTGAACGAACTCCTCAAGAAAAGTTCTCCAAAAGTTCCCTATGAAAGAATCCTTTCAAGCCTCTGGTCGTCACAAACATTTTGACTACTTGTTGAGCCAAAACGGACTCCGTATGAGTCAAATATCCATGTATCAGTTAACACTATGCAAAACTAATTCCGAATGACATTTACAGACTAGTTCTTGTTTAATTGCATTGGATTTTTCTATTCTACTTCACTAAAAATCTCCATATGAGATCCAATTACTTGTAGGGAAATGCAATAGACCTCAGTTATGATGATGCACTAGGTCCATAGCTGGGACTTTGTGTATGTTCTCGAAATGCGTTTGTCGAGTGCTCATTAAGAAAGTTTCTATACAAGTTTCTGAATGAACTCCTTAAGAAAAGTTGTCCAAAAGTTCCATGTGAAAGAATCCTTTGAAGCATCTGGTCGTCACAAACGTTTTGACTACTTTTGGAGCCAAAACGGACTCCGCATGAGTCAGATATCCATGTTACGCTTAACATCACAAGAAACGATTCCAAAGGACGATTCTGAGACTAGTTCTTGTGTAGTTGCATTCGATTTTTTCCATTCTATTCACTAAACATCTCCATATGAGATCCAATTAATTGTAGGGAAATGCAAGAGACCTCAGTTATGATGATGCACTAGGTCCATTGCTGGGACTTTGTGTATGTTCTCGAAATGCGTTTGTCGAGTGCTCATTAAGAAAGTTTCTAGACAAGTTTCTGAACGAACTCCTTAAGAAAAGTTCTCCAAAAGTTCGCTATGAAAGAATCCTATGAAGCATCTTGTCGTCACTCATAACCCACAAGTATAGGGGATCGCAATAATTTTCGAGGGTAGAGTAGTCAACCCTAATTTATTGATTCGACACAAGGGGAGCCGAAGAATATTCTCAAGTATTAGCAGTTGAGTTGTCAATTCAACCACACCTGGATAACTTAATATCTGCAGCAAAGTATTTAGTAGCAAAGTAGTATGATAGTAATGGTAGCAGTGGCAAAGGTAACAGTAGCAGCGGGAAAGTAAATAAGCGAACAACAATATGTGAAAAGCTCATAGGCATTGGAATGGTGATGGAGAATTATGCCGGATGCGGTTCATCATGTAAGAGTCATAACATAGGGTGACACAGAACTAGCTCCAATTCATCAATGTAATGTAGGCATGTATTCCGAATATAGTCATACGCGCTTATGGAAAAGAACTTGCATGACATCTTTTGTCCAACCCTCCCGTGGCAGCGGGGTCCTAGCGGAAACTAAGGGACATTAAGGCCTCCTTTTAATAGATTACCAGACCAAAGCATTAACACATAGTGAATACATGAACTCCTCAAACTATGGTCATCCCCGGGAGTGGTCCCGATTATTGTCACTTCGGGGTTGCCGGATCATAACACATAGTAGGTGACTATAGACTTGCAAGATAGGATCAAGAACTCACATATATTCATGGAAACATAATAGGTTCAGATCTGAAATCATGGCACTCGGGCCCTAGTGACAAGTATTAAGCATAGCAAAGTCATAGCAGCATCAATCTCAAAACATAGTGGATACTAGGGATCAAACCCTAACAAAAATAACTCGATTACATGATAAATCTCATCCAACCCATCACCGTCCAGCAAGCCTACGATGGACTTACTCACGCACGGCGGTGAGCATCATGAAATTGGTGATGGAGGATGGTTGATGATGACGATGGCGATGGATTCCCCTCTCCGGAGCCCTGAACGGACTCCAGATCAGCCCTCCCGAGAGGTTTTAGGGCTTGGCGGCGGCTCTGTATCGTAAAATGCGATAAATCTTTCTCCCTGATTTTTCTCCCCAAACAAGAATATATGGAGTTGGAGTTGAGGTCGGTGGAGCGTCAGGGGGCCCACGAGGCAGGGGCGCGCCCCCCACCCTCATGGACAGGTGGAGACCCCCCTGACGTGGATTCTTCTTCCAGTATTTTTAATATTTTCCAAAAATATGTTCCATGGAGTTTCAGGTCATTCCGAGAACTTTTGTTTCTGCACATAAATAACACCATGGAAAGTCTGCTGAAAACAAAGATCATCCGGTTAGTTCCATTCAAATCATGCAAGTTAGAGTTCAAAACAAGGGCAAAAGTGTTTGGAAAAGTAGATACGACAGAGACGTATCAACTCCCCCAAGCTTAAACCTTTGCTTGTCCTCAAGCAATTCAGTTGATAAACTGAAAGTGATAAAGAAAAACTTTTACACACTCTGTTTGCTCTTGTTGTTGTAATATGTAAAGACAGAATTCAAGTTTTCAGCAAAGATTATGACTAACCACATTCACAATAACTCTTAGGTCTCATGTTTACTCATATCAATGGCATAATCAACTAGCGAGCAATAAGTAATAAATCTCAGATGACAACACTTTCTCAAAACAATCATAATATGATATAACAGGATGGTATCTCGCTAGCCCTTTCTGAGACCGCAAAATATAAATGCAGAGCACCTTTAAAAGATCAAGCTGACTAAACATTGTAATTCATGGTATAAGAGATACAGTCATTGTCATACCCAATATAAATTAACAGTAATGAATGCAAATGACAGCAGTGCTCTCTAGCTGGTGCTTTTTAATAAGAGGGTGATGACTCAACATAAAAGTAAATAGATAGGCCCTTCGCAGAGGGAAGCAGGGATTTGTAGAGGTGCTAGAGCTCGGTTTTGAAATAGAGATAAATAATATTTTGAGCGGCATACTTTCATTGTCAACATAACAACCAAGAGATGGCGATATCTTCCATGCTACACACATTATAGGCGGTTCCCAAACAGAATGGTAAAGTTTATACTCCCCCTCCACCAACAAGCATCAATCCGTGGCTTGCTCGAAACAACGAGTGCCTCCAACTAACAACAGTCCCAGGGGTAGTTTTATTTGCAATTATTTTGATTTGATTTGCATAAAGCATGGGACTGGGCATCCCGGTGACTAGCCATTTTCTCGTGACTGAGGAGTAGATTCCACTGCTCTTGAGAATAACCCGCCTAGCATGGAAGATATGGACAGCCCTAGTTGATACATGAGCTATTCGAGCATACAAAACAGAATTTCATTTGAAGGTTTAGAGTTTGGCACATACAAATTTACATGGAACGGCAGGTAGATACCGCATATAGGAAGGTATAGTGGACTCATATGGAATAACTTTGGGGTTTAAGGGATTGGATGCACAAGCAGTATCCCCACTTAGTACAAGTGAAGGCTAGCAAAAGACTGGGAGCGACCAACTAGAGAGCGACAACAGTCATGAACATGCATTAAAATTAATAAACATTGAGTACAAGCATGAGTAGGATATAATCCACCATAAACATAAATATCGTGAAGGCTATGTTGATTTGTTTCATCTACATGTGTGAACATGTGCCAAGTCGAGTCACTTAAATCATTCAAAGGAGGATACCACCCCACTATACCACATCACAACCATTTTAATAGTATGTTGGCACGCAAGGTAAACCATTATAACTCATAGCTAATCAAGCATGGCATAAGCAACTATGATCTCTAATTGTCACTGCAAACATATTTATTCATAATAGGCTGAATTAGGAACAATGAACTAATCATATTTACAAAAACAAGAGAGGTCGAGTTCATACCGGCTTCTCTCATCTCAATCAGTCCATCATATATCGTCATAATTGCCTTTCACTTGCACGACCGAACAATGTGAAAATAATAAGAGTGCACGTGCATTGACTAAGTTGGAATCTTCAAGCATTCAATCAATAGAACAAGACAAGGCAATATGGGCTCTTGGTTAAATCAACAATAATGCATATAAGAGCCACTTCAACAATTTATTTATGGTCTTCTCCTATTGACCCCCAAAGAAAAGAAAAGAAATAAAACTACTTACACGGGAAAGCTCCCAACAAGCAAAAGAAGAACGGGAAATCTTTTTGGGTTTTCTTTTTAATTATTACTACTACAGCAAGAAAAGTAAACTAACTAAAAGCTACACTAATTTTTTTTGTTTTTCTTAAGGTTTATTAAACACACAAGAAGAAATCAAGAAAAAGGAAAATAAACTAGCATGGATATTACAGTGAAAGAGTATGAGCACCGACATCTAGCAATGAGTATGTGAACATGAATGTAATGTCGGTGAGAAATACGTACTCCCCCAAGCTTAGGCTTTTGGCCTAAGTTGGTTTATTGCCACGGATGGCCTGGCGGATATCCAAAGTTGTAGTTGGGGTCGTACTGAGATGCAGCGTTCATTGCATCATGTGCTGCAGCTTGTAGGCGAGCTATCTCAGCCCTCCTCCTATACTCATCCGCCTCCTCTCTGGTTATGTAATGTCTCCCTTTTTCCTGAAAGTCAAAGAGAGTAGGGGCAGGAAGAACAATATTGACGGCGTGAAGCCTGTCAAAGATTAGTCTGTACTGGAGAGGTGGTTCAGTCCTCTCGACAACCTGATGGTGAACCATAGCATTAAAGTCTAGATAAGTAGGAGTCAGTTCAATATCATCATCACGTATAGTTACACCAAGAAAATCAGCTAAGCGGGTTGCATAAATTCCACCAAAGAAATCTCCATAAAATCTATTATGATGCAACCTACGTGCAACAATGGCTCCCAAATTATAAGATTTATCTCCTAACACAGCACTCCTAAGAATACTGAGGTCAGGGACACACATGTGACATGCTTCATCTTTACCATTTATGCACCTACCTATGAAGAGAGCAAAATAATGTATAGCAGGAAAATGAATACTCCATATGGTAGCTTGTGCTATATCTCTAGATTCCCGCACATTTATACTAGCAATAAATTCTCTAAATTCAGATTTGCGAGGTTCACTAGTACTACTCCATTGTGGAAGTTTGCAAGCAGTGGTAAAATCCTCTAAGTCCACAGTGTAAGATTTTTCATAGAGATCAAATAGGACAGTTTGAGAATTACGTGAAGATGAATATTCAAACCTTCTCACAAAGGAACTAGTGAGATAGTGGTACTGGCGGCACTTTTCCTCCTCGAAGCTCACAATATAAGCGTTACGCAAATATGCGTTAAATTCTTCCTTGATTCCCGCTCGATCCATAAAATCTTCTGTAGGCCATTCACGAGGCCGCACTGGAGCGTTCCTTGGTGGCTCATCATCGGCATCGCGCATTGCGAGCCTGGGTCCTTGCTTCCTTGAAGGACCACATTGGTACATTTTCCTAAGCATATTGATTCCTCTGAAAAATTTCTGAAATTTTTAGTAACTTCAAATAAAAGTGAACCAAGCTCAACAAAATTGATAGCAACTACTCCTACAAGTGCCTAGAGACTATATCAAGCTTTAGAACTACTAGGAACCATATAAATTTGACATGCAAGCTCAAGAACATGGTCACCTAGGCAGCTCAAATTTGCAATGAATAAAGCACTAGAACAAAAACTAATTGGACCAATGGAGGAGTCACATACCAAGGAACAATCCCCCCAAGCAGTTTTGTGTGAGGTGCTTTGAGCAAGGAGATCGAAAATCGCAGCAAAATTAGCTAGAACTCGTGCTTGAGCTGGATAGTGATTTTTTTGGGAGGAAGAAGAAGTGTGTGGTGCAGGAATAAGTGGAGGGGGGCCACCATGGGCCCACGAGGCAGGGGGCGTGCCCTGGACCCTCGTGGCCAGGTGATTGCTCCCCCTGTTGTGTTCTCAGTGCCAGATATTCTCAAATATTCCAAAAAAAATCATATTCCATTTTCAGGGCATTTGGAGAACTTTTATTTTCGGGGTATTTTTATATTGCATGGATAATTCAGGAAACAGAAAGGAAAATGCTATTTTTACTTTATTTCAACTAAATAATAGAAAGTAAAAGGAGGGTACAGAAGGTTGTGCTTTCAAATTTCACCCATCTCATGCTCATCAAAAGGAATTCACTAACAAGGTTGATCAGGTCTTGTTAACAAACTCATTCCGAATCGCATGAAACCGGAGAAATTTCGAATGACACTATGTTACCTCAACAGGGATATGCACATCCCCAATAATAAGAATATCATATTTCTTCTTGACAGTAGGAAGAGGAAATTCAAAACCTCCAAAAAAAATCGATGGAATTTTTCCAATAGAATTGATACCGTGGACTTGAGGTTGTTTCCTCGGAAAGTGTATCGTATGCTCATTACCATTAACATGAAAAGTGACATTGTGTCGGGGAGGCTGATCGGACCCACGAACACCTATGGGGCCGGCAGACCAGGCCCCTTGTGGTTCGGAGGGGGGGGGCGGAGATCGCACGAAGAGCGGATCGAGGCGGAGCACACGAGCAGTTTACCCAGCTTCGGAGCTCTCCGGAGAGATAAGACTCCTACTGCTGCTTGTCTGATGTATTGTGTTCTTGCTAGGGAGTGATGAGAGCTACAAAACCTAGCGTGAGTGTCTCTGGTCTCGAATGAGTCGAACGTGCCGAACCCCCTCTACGTTGCACATGGGCCTCCTTTTATATGCACAAAGGGGCTCCGACAGGTGGCAACGTAGATGAGGGTACAAATGTAAAAACAGTAGTTGGTACACCTACTTGAACAGTGTACAGTGCAATCTACCTAACTCTGACGGCAAGGGACAAAAGCAATAAATGCCCGTCTGTGTCGCCTAAACAGTGCAACAGAGACCGTCAGGTGCGTCCCCGCTCGCCATGATGGCAAGCTTGTCAGCGCCGCTTATCGCTGCTCTCCGCTGGCTGCACAGCCTCTTGACACGCGCGCATGGAATGGCCCCATGGCGACACGTTGTTGGATGAGCTGGAGCGGAAATGAAGAGAGGTTACCTGCCCCGGCAAGTGCCTTGCCGCGGCTGAATCCTTGTCGCGTTAGGAGGCTTGTCGCGCTCCGAGCCTTCCCGGCAAGCTCCTCTTGCCAGGGCCTTGTCTTCTGCATGCCTTGAGTGGCCTTCCCGGCAAGCTCCTCTTGCCGGGGACTTGTCTTCTTGTCAAATACTTTGTTCTTGAATGGCTCCAAAGGAACCACGGAGGACCTTGGCGGTGACCAGGCAAGCCCTGCCGCGGGGTGCTGCAACTGCCCGTGCACGAGTACGGGATACTAGGGTACCCCTACTCTAGTACACCGGCAGAGCCCGGGCCTGGGTCAAGACACGGTGCCGAGCGCTGTCGGGCCAGGCCCAAAACAGTGCACGGTCACACGCGGCCTTGATCACGCCGTAACTCACCTCGGACCCACCACGTCCCCCACTAACGGCACGCACCGAACGTGGCGTCGTGCGAGAGATCGTGGGCGTGGTCGCGGGGGTTTCTTTATTGGGAAAAACGGAACGTCCGCCCCCTCCCCCTCCTTATAAACAGGGGAAACAGGGGCAGGCCGTCCACCTCGCCATTGCTTTCTTGTCAAGAAAACCACCGCCGCTCCCCTTCTTCTCCAAAGGCGAAGAGAGCAGCGCCCGCCCCTTTCGCCACAAGCGCACTCACCGCCGCCGACCTCCGCCGCCTCCGCCATGGCTCCGAAAGCCGACAAGGGGAAAGGCGTCAAGTCGGCCGAGGCGCAGCGGCTCGCGGCGCTGCGCAAGGAGCGGGCCATCTTCTCCCCTCAGCTCGAAGCAAAGGAGCTGAGGGAAGTCTTCTATCTCTTTTGGTCGACGGAGACGCGTGCGCATCCGCGCACGAAGGTACTCCCCGCCTCCGCTTCTGATTTGGCCCCAACTGGGTATCCCTTCTTTGCCCTTTTCTTCTATTGCAGGCTCTGCCCGCCCTTTTCCGAATTCTTCTGTGATATTATGAACACATACGGGTTCCGCCTTCTTGATTTCAATTTCAACGCCATTCTGACCATGGCGGTTTTCGCACACCTTTGCGAAAACTTTTTCGGGATTTATCCCAACGTAGCCCTCTTCCGCCACTTCTTCATGCCCCGCGTTGAGAGAGGGGAGCCGCTTGCCGGAGGGATAGCTTGGGTCTCCAGGGTCGGCAAGAAAGAAGCGTATCTGGAAGGAGAGTTTCGCAGCAAGTGGGAGGAGTGGAGAGCCAACTGGTGTTGGATCGTAGAGGAGAACCCGCAGCCCTTCACTGCCGTGCGCCAAACCCCAATAGTGCGCGGCAACGATTGGAGTAGCTTGGCGCTGGAGGATGCTAGGTTGAAGATAGCTGTGACCCGGATTTTGCGCCTCAGGCTTGCCGGGTTAACCGTAGGCGCAGTTGGCGCAGACTTCCTTCGCCGCCGCATCGCTCCCTTGCAGGAGAGGAGGAGACCTGCTTGGGAGTTCCAAAACGCGGCAGACATTATGAGGCTGCGCCCGGGCCTGAACTGGAATTTCACCGTCTTGGAGTTGGATGCCATGTTGCTAGAGCTGTTCAAGAACGACCCTGATCACCCCGAGTGGTTTAGGTTGCCGAGGGGGGTCGTCCCATTGTGCAACAACTCCGCACTCGACCGCATCCGGGCCATGATGCCGTTGTGCGATTCCCATGGGATCATTCCAACCTGGCAGGAACCTTCCGACGAGATCGTGCAGCAGTTCTTCGACAACTTGGAAGAAGTGCTGATCCGCTTCGACGAGCAGAAGAGGCTCACCCGCGACACCACCGACGAGGAGATGGCGCGCATTGCCACCAGGCTTGAGGAGGCGGCAGCGGCTGCTGCCGCTGGCGTCTTCGGGTACACCGTGGAGGAGGCAGACGCACCGAAGGCGGCAAGCCTTGCCGAGCGAAGGGAGCTTGTCGGCGAGGAAGAGCTCGCCGAGCCCGAGGCCGAGTCGAGCGGGCCAGCCGAAGGCGCTTCTTCTCCGCCACCCAGCGACTTGCCGCCAACGGAGCCCTCAGCTCCGCCGAAGAGGCGCCTCCGCAAGGTCGGAGACGAGGCGGGGCACCAGACGGGCCCACAGCCGCCAGCGGCCGCTCTTTATGCGGCAAGTGATGTTGCCGCGGGAGCACCCCACACTGTTGCGACAACTGGGGCGGGATCCTCTCAGGCCACCACCGACGCCTCCGCTAAGCGGCCAAGAGAGCCGACCCCTCCGCCTCGTCGCACCGGAGGCGAGCCGGAGTTTGACTTCTCCGCACTCAGCTCCGAAGAGGAGGAAGAAGAGTAAGCTTCACTATCATGCTTGTATTTCTTCAATTATGTTGCTTCATCTTGAATCTGATTTGCTTCGTTCTGAACTCTTTCCTTTTCAGGACACTAGCCCAGAGAGCGTCGAAGAGGGCTAAGATCCCGGCGGTCGTCGTTGAGGACGATCCACCCGTGGCGATAGGGGACGCGTCTGAGACCCCCTTGCCGGACCCGGTAACCCTTCCTCAGAGCAGCCCCCAGCACAGCCCCCAGGGTAAGTATGCGGTTTTCTCCTTACTGTTAGGTGTGCATGGGTGCTCCTTCTTCACTGATATCTGACTGTCTGTTTTGCATAGGAGCAGAGCAGCCTCATCAGGAGGGCCCGGAAGCCGCCTCGAAATCCATGCTCACAAGACCACGCCCGCCAAGGGAGGATTCTCCGGCAAGGGAGCGTCCTCCGACAAGGGAGGCCACTCTGGCAAGGGAGGCTACCCCGGCAAGGGACAGCGCCAGTGATCCTCCAGTGGTCGAGACCATGGCTACAGATCCTGTTGCAGGTAATCCCCTTACACGAAAATTTCCCTTGGGCTTGTTTTCTTCTGAATTTCTTTTTGAACATTTTCTTGACTGTTCTTTCTTCGTCTGACGCAGAGCCGATGGAAGTCGAGGTCGCCGGCGAGGAGGAAGCGCGCGGCAACACCGACGAGGCCGCCATCGTAGAAGAAGAGGCCGTCGCTGACGAGCCTGTCGGCGAGGAGGCCATCGTTGCTGCTGCCGCAGAAGCCGGCGAGCGGTCGGGCGATCGCAGCAACGGCCCCTGAGGTCGCAGGAGCGCCAGCGCCTACACCGACCGCCGACTCCGCCGCTGCTGCAGCGTCAGGCTCCGAGGAGCCCCAGCCCGGCGCCTACTTGAAGGCCGGCGACGGCGTCTTCATCAAACTCCCCTGGGAGTCGAGCTCCAGGGCGCCGGTCGAAGGAGAGACCTTTGATGGCGAGCTACTCGCCTCCGCTGGGCTGACGCTGGTGGACGCGCCAAGCAGCAGCAGCGGCGAGTCTGAGGAGGAGCAGCTGCTGAAGAAGCTGCTGTCGCTCTACCGCGCCCGGCAAGCCAAGCTGGAGTCCCGGGAAGCACTTGTCGCGAGGGCAGGAGCGGACATGGAGAAGCGTGCAGAAGAGCTCCGAAGCGCCACCCAAGAAACTCTCCGGGACGTAGCAGAAGCACGTGAGCAACTTGCAGAAGAGCGCATGGCCTTCATCCTTGAGAAGGCCGCAGCTGTGGAGGAGCAGCGGCTGGCCGCCGAGAAGCTCTCCGCGCAGGAAAGCGAGCTGGCGCAGCGGAAGGTCAACCTGGACAGCCACGAGGAAGACCTTGTCGCGCGCGAGGAGTCACTTGGCGGGGCGCTTAAGGAAGCGGAGGATGCTGCCGCAGCCGCCGAGGCCGCCAAGGAAGAGTTGAAGGCGAAGGTGGCACAGCTGGAGGCCAGCCTCAAGAAGAGCAGCGAGGAGCTTGCCGCGCTCAAGCACGAGCGCGAGAAGGACGCCTACACTCTTGGCGAGCTGCAGGGCCGTCTCACCGATAGGGGCAAGGAGCTCGACGCCGCCAAGGATTCCAAGGCGGATCTTGAGCTGAAGTTGACCACTCGACGCAGACGCTGGACGGCGCCAGAGAGCGGGAGCTGGGCCTGTTGGAGACGATCAAGGCCAAGGAGGAGCTGCTGGCGAATGCTGTTGACACCCAGAGCGCCTTGAGGGAGAGTGTGGAGCATTGGACCGAAGGTCTTGTGGATACTGCTGCCGACATCCACAACGAGCTGATGGAGCTGGGGATGGCAGACCTTGCATACTCCTCCGACGAGCATCTCCAACCCAGCGCCAAGCTTAGCTTATTCTCCAAGGGCGTGGTGGCCAGCCTCCATGACTCCGGGAAGAGGTCCCAAAGCAGCTGGCCGAGGAATCACGCCAGATCTGTGCAGGAGCCCTCGAGAAGGTGTTGATAAAGGTGGCCTTCCGCAATCCGGGCCTCAACCTCAATAGCGTCCTCAGATCCTTGCCGCCAGATGCCAACGTGGAGGAGCTCAAAGCCCTTGTCACACCCATTGTGGACAAGGTGAACAAGATCAAGCGGATTGATGGCGACAGCGTAGACTAGGCCGCCAATTTTATCTTTCCCTTGTCGCTGCTGATCATGTTCAGAACACTTTGTTAGATCAGCGACAAGTTATTTTGTAATATACTCTATCTTAGGCGATCATTGCAATGTTATTTCCTCTACTTGATTCCTTCCTTTGTACGTTTCTGCCCTACGCATTTGGGGGACTTGTCGGTGCGGGCACCTTTGCCGCGAGCGCTGAGTGCGGAACGTCAGCAGCCTGCTGGCGGTGCCGCCTCCGACAAGCAACCTTGTCGCGACTAGCTGCAGCTCACTTAAGTTGTTGAGCGGACTCAAAACAAAGTAAGGGCGCGACTAGCCGCGAGTTGGTTCCTCTGCGCACAGGTTTTCCATACAAAGTACTATCGTTCGAGGAAGATAACATAAAAATTTTTAAAAATGATTGCTCAAACTATGGTAACTTAGCTTTTCATCACTTGCTTCCCGATAAATGGAACTTCCTCGGCGATGCTTGGTCCATAGTATTATCTTCTCCTTCCCCCGGTTAACTTGTGCGCAAGGGAGCCTTCTTTTCTTTGAGAAAAGAGAAAGAAGAGAAAATAAAGTTATGGAGCCCAGCGGCTCGATATTGCTTACCGGGTGTGGTTGCTGCACAAAGTGTTAGCCAAAACATGCAATAAAATGATGAAAGAATGAATTTGACAAATTGTGCGCAACACATGAGCTTTACTGATGCACGGGGTCTGCGCCCGGCTTTGTACAAAGGATTACATGCAAAAGCGGCAAGACTTGTACAAAAGGTGGTTGCCGGAACAGGTTCCGCAACCGCGCCCTATGGGTAAAACTTACGAAGATGTTCAATGTTCCAGGAGTTGCTCACCGGAATGCCATCTTCGGTCTCAAGGCGGACAGCGCCATGCCTAGTGACTCGTTTCACCCGATAAGGGCCTTCCCACCTTGGCGTCAACTTGTTTGAATTCTTGGCGGACTGAACGCGCCGAAGAACAAGGTCGCCTTCCTCGAGGCTTCTGGCACTAACTTTGCGGCTATGGTAGCGACGCAAAGCTTGCTGGTAACGAGCGGCTCGTACAGCTGCCTGAAGAGAATCCTCCTCAAGGAGCAGCGTGCCATCTTGTCGCAGCTGCTCTTGCTCAAGCTCATCATAAGCGAGCACTCGAGGCGATCCGTATACGAGTTCTGTGGGGAGAACTGCCTCTGCTCCATAGACTAGAGCGAAAGGTGTCTGGCTAGTGGCTCGATTTGGCGTCGCCCCTGATCGACCAAAGAACCACCGGCAGCTCCTCAATCCAGCTTTCTTCCACACTTGTGCAGCCCGTCGAAAGTTCTGGTCTTGAGCCCGCGCAGCACTTCAAAGCATTGCCCTCTCGCTTGACCGTTGCTTCTCGGATGAGCAATGAAGCAAAGCGCACCTTGGCGCCAAGATCTTGGACGTCTTTGCATGAAGGTGCGACTCAGAATTGTGTGCCGTTATCGGTGATGATCCTGTTAGGGATTCAAGCGGCAAACAATCGACCAAGAACTTGATCTGACTGTGCCGTCACCTTCCTCATCGCTTCCACTTCCGCCACTTTGTGAACTTGTCGATGGCAACATACAAGTACTCAAAGCCCCGACAGCTTCGGGGAAGGGGCCGTGGATGTCGAGCCCCGGACGAAAATGGCCGGGATAAAGGGATCGCCCGGAGAGCTTGAGCTGGCTGGTGTATCTGTTTGGAATGGAACTGCACGCTTCACACTTGGTTACTAGTGCGCTTGCATCCTGGAGGGCTGTCGGCCGAAGAAACCTTGCCGGAAAGCTTTGCCGGCAAGTGCTCTTCTTGCGCCAATGTGGTGACCACATATGCCTCCATGTATCTCTGCCAACAGCTTCATCCATCTTCCCGGAATACACTTCAATTTCACACCGTTGAGTCTTCTTCTCTGCATATGTCAGCCGACAAACTGGTACATACTTGACTGCCGGGCTACTCTTTCCGCTTCTTCTTGCTCTTCGGGAAGTTCTCCTATCTGAAGGAAATAGACAATCTGCTGCGCCCATGCCGGAGCTTGCGGCTCGACAACAAGGACTAAAGGCATATTCGCTGCTGCGGGAACATCAGCTTCTCTGGCGAGAACCTGCGGTTTGGCCGAGCTTGATGTTCCCGGCAAGCTTGCCGGAGCAAAACTTGTCGGGAGCGTGCGCTTCAACGGAACAAACCACAGGGCTTGTCGGAGCAGACTGCCTCACCGTGGTGGTGTCGATCTTGGGGACCTTCTTGGCGGCGGCATCGGGAAGCTCTGCCGGAAAGTAGTCACCAGAGATCAACTTCCTCTTCTTGTTATGTCCAGTTGATGGTGTTACGGTTGGCTGAGTCAGCTTGAGCACGAAAATCCCTGGTTCCACAGGCAGCTTAAGTGCAGCGCACTTTGACAGGCCATCAGCAATATCATTCTGAGCTCTTGGAACATGTTCCATTTGCAGGCCGTCAAAGTGCTCTTCTAGCTTCCTCACTTCATCAACGTAGGCTTCCATCAATGGACTCTGGTAATCTTTGTTCATTTGGCGGACGACAAGCTGCGAGTCACCTCTGACAATAAGCTTCTTGATCCCAAGGTCCACTGCGATCCTGAGACCGGCAGGCAAACCTTCATACTCTGCAGTATTGTTCGTTGCTTGCTCCTTGGGAAAGTGCATCTGGACTTCGTACTTGAGGTGCTCTCCGGTGGGTGCGACAAAGCAAGACGCCGCACCGGCGCCTTTGCAGCGAGAAGGCACCATCAAAGTACATCAGCCGCTCTTTGCTTGCTTCCTTGACGGGAATGCTCGTCTCGAATTTCTTCATCCGTGTTGGCGCCCATTCTGCTATGAATTCTGCCAATGCTCTGCTTTGGATAGTTGAAGTGCTTTCAAACTTGAGGCCAAAGCTTGACAGTTCCAGTGCCCACTCGACAATCCTGCCTGTCGCTTCTGGATTCTGCAGTATCCTCTTCAGCGGAAAGCGAGTGACGACTGTTATCTCATGTGCTTGGAAGTAATGGCGCAGCTTTCTCGAGGCCATGAGGAGGCCGAAAAGCAATTTCTGCACACCAGAGTACCTTGACCTAGCCCCCTGCAGGAGGGAACTGACAAAGTAAACTGGGCACTGTACCATCCTTCTCTGCATCTGCTCTTGCGTCTGCGCAGATCCGTCCTTGTCGGGACCAGAGCTTGTCGGCGAAGCCCCCTGCTTGTCGCTGGATGTGTCTGCCGTGGTTGCTAGCTCATCATCCGTCTCCCTCTCTGCTACTAACGCAGCACTAACCACTTGATTGGTTGCTGCTATGTATAGCAGCAACTTCTCTTGTGGCTTAGGTGCGACAAGTGTTGGAGTGGAGGACAGGTACCTCTTTAAGTCCTGCAGCGCAGCCTCCGCTTCGGGAGTCTATTTCATTGGACCTGCCTTTTTCAAAATCTCGAAAAACGGCAGGGCGCGTTCAGCAGACCTAGAGATAAACATGCTGAGAGCAGCTACGCAACCGGCAAGCCTTCGTACATCCTTGATGCGCTTTGGTGCTTCAATCTGCTCAATGGCCTTGATCTTGTCGGGATTGGGTTCAATCCCCCGCTGAGACATGAAGAACCCGAGAAGCTTGCCGGAAGGGACTCCAAACACGCACTTGTCGGGGTTGAGCTTGTGGTTGATCTTGTGCAGATTTGCAAAGGTCTCATCCAAATCTTGAACTAGAGTTGCTTTGTCCTTGCTCTTGACCACTATGTCATCCATGTAGGCTTCTACATTTCTGTGCATTTGCGGCTCAAAAGCGTCATGGACTACTCTTGCGAATGTTGAACCAGCATTCTTCAAACCGAAAGGCATCCGTATGAAACAATATGTGCCACATGGAGTAATGAATGCGGTTTTCTCCTCATCTTCTTCAGCCATGAAGATCTGATGGTATCCTGAGTATGCATCAAGAAATGAAAGCAAATCACATCCAGCCGTGGAGTCAACAATCTGGTCGATGCGTGGCAAGGGAAATGGATCTTTGGGACAAGCTTTATTAACATCCGTGAAGTCAATACAAAGCCTCCACTTCCCGTTAGCCTTGCGCACAACTACAGGATTGGCCAACCACGTAGGATGGAGCACTCCTCTGACAAGGTCTGCTGCTTCGGTTCTTGATCTCTTCTCGCAATGAATTCTTGGCGCCCAACGCCTGCTTTCCTTACTTTCTGCTTGACGGGCCGCGCATGAGGACAAACGGCCAGGCGGTGCTCAATCACTTTCCTGAGAACACCGGGGATATCAGACGGTTGCCATGCAAACACATCGACATTCGCCCGCAGGAAAACAACGAGCGCGCCTTCCTATTTAGGGTCGAGAGAGGCACTGATGGTGTAGGTACCACCAGCGCCGTCCTCCTTGGTGGACACCTTCTTGGTCCTTGGCGGAGCTGCCATCTTCTTCTTGCACTTGCCGGTGGAGCTCGATGGTGCGTCCTCGACGGTAGCGCAGCACTCCGAAGAGGTGCGCTTGCCGGAGTGGGCATCAGAGATCTTGCCGGACTTGGACTTGGTCTTCTTTCCCCCGGGAGCTTCAGCGGCAAGTGTTTGGCAATCTGTCGCGGCTGCTGCATCCCGGTAAATCTTGTCGGCACAGATAAGAGCATCCTTCTTGTCGCCATGGACAGAGATGACGCTTATCGGGCCTGGCATCTTGAGTAAGTTGTAGGCGTAGTGAGAGGCTACCATGAACTTGGAGAGTGCTTGACGGCCAAGTATCCCATTGTAAGGCAATGGGAAATCAGCGACGTCGAATGTGACCCTCTCAGTCCTAAAGTTCAGCTCGCTGCCAAATGTTACCGGCAACGTAATCTTCCCCTTCGGCTTGCTCCTTCCCGGATTGATTCCTTGGAAAGTGCCAGTCTCTTCGAGCTCGTTGTCAGGGATCCAAGCTTCGGAGCACCACGGAGGAGATCAGATTCAAGCCGCCCCGCCACAACTAGCATCTTGGTGACCTTGAGGTTGCGGATAGTTGGTGAGACCAACATCGCAAGCACCCGACCGCAGATTATCCGATCGGTGGTCCTCTATATCAAAGATGATAGGCGTCTTTGGACCACTTCAGAGGCTTGCGTGACTCTACGGATGGTTCCGCTGCATTGACCTCCCGCATCCACTGCTTGAGTTGGCGGTGGGAAGTGTGCAGGGAAGCACCTCCGTCAACGCAGAGGACCTCTGTAGCTTTCTGAAACTCCTACTCATCGGCGTCGTCGTCTTCCATATCTTCGTCGTCGTCGTCATCTTCATCCTTGTAGCGGCCGCGGGGATGTCTGTCTCCTTGCCGCTGCTTGGCCTTGCTGCGGCGTCCTCCCCGGCCGGGTCTCTTCTTGCTTGCTCCTCTAGCACCTTCCTGGGCCTTCTCCTTGTCGCGCCGCTCGTACTCAGCCTTCTGCTGTTCGACAAGCTGCTCGACCTTCTTGCAGCTCTAGAGGTCGTGGCCCTTGCTGCGGTGGATCTTGCAGCACTGCTTGCCGGAGCCGTCCTGCTTGTCGGCGGCCACCACAGACTGGTGGTTGGCGTCAGCGGAAACCTCCTTGCCGGAGCCACCAGCCTTGGCGTTCTTGTCGCCACCTCCGTTGCCGGACTGCTCAACAGCTAGCACTTCTCTGCCTTTCTTCTTCATGTTGCCTTGCCGCCGGCTCTTCTTTGCCGGGGTGGTCTCCTCACTGTCAGATCCTGCTTCTGCATTCTCTCCTGGGAGTCTCCTCCTTCCTCAACGCTGCGTGCACACTTGTCGGCCAAGGCATACAGCTCAGCGACGTCCTTGACTTTGCACATCGCCATCTCCTCCTCATCCTGCGGTTCCGCGACGTTTCGATGAAACGCGCTGATCACCGCGGCAGGGTGGACATCTGGGATGTTGTAGTGCACAGGCTGAATCTCTGAATGAACTTGCGCAGGGACTCTCCTTCCTTCTGGGCGAGCAGATGAAGGTCACTCTCTTGGCCATGAGGCTTGTGGCCGCCTGTGAAGGCGCCAACAAACTGATGGCATAAATCTGCCCAAGAGGATATGGAGCTGTCTGGCAAGTGCATGAGCCAAGATCTGACGTTGGGCTTGAGTACCAACGGGAAGTAGTTGGCGAGGATCTTGTCGTCTCGTCCCCCTGCAGCCTGCACCGCGATGGTGTAGATGCTGAGGAACTCCGACGGATGCGTCCTACCATCATACTTCTCCGGCACATCTGGTTTGAAGTTTTTCTGGCTGGGCCACTGGACTTGCCGCAGCTCACGAGTGAACGCAGGGCAACCTACCGCGTACGGCAAGTCGCCTGGCTCCTCCGGCGTGCGCATGTCAACAGAAGGCCCAGCGCGCTTGTCGGACTGACGTTGGGCTTCTCTCCGGTGCTCGATGTGAGTTCGAGCGTCCTCTTGTTGTCGTTCATGAAGAACTTGGCGCTGATCGCGGCGAGCTCGTGGATCCGATGACGCGGTGGAGTCGCTGTCGAGGTGGATCCGGCGAGTCGGCGATCTTGGCCTTCGGGGCGGAGAGTGCATGGTGGTTGCACCCCCACCGGTCTCGTCGCCACCGGCTCGCGTTTGGCGTTCTTGCCGCGGCAGCGACGCACTCGGTTGCCGCGGAGCGTCGCCGTTGGCGAAGCCGATGAGACT
This sequence comes from Aegilops bicornis, assembly GCA_021605145.1. NCBI lineage: Eukaryota > Viridiplantae > Streptophyta > Magnoliopsida > Poales > Poaceae > Aegilops > Aegilops bicornis. The sequence goes on from CM038673.1 coordinate 184,185,975, forward strand.
CTGTATAGTGGCCCTCCACTCGTCGACCTTGTCGGCCGTCGGAGGGTAGTCTAAGAGCAATTGAGCTCTCGCCAGAGCTTCTGCTGGAGTAGTGGGTGGCATTGGTGAATGGTGCGAGGAGCGGGATATGCTCGGACTTCTAACTATGTTAGAAGGAGCAGCATCCCGTCCAGGCGACCGTATCTCGCTCGTGCCAGCGTGTTGGCGTGCACGTTGGTCTTGAGGGTCTCGATCCAACGAGTGTATGGCATTGTGAATACCATGACGTTGTTGGTCCCCTGTCTCCTGAGATGGGCGCGGGGGATGTGCGGACGCCGAGGTTTGCGGGACCTTGTCCTTGGACTTGGCAGCGTCACGAACTCCTTCGTCGGCGCACGTTCCTCCGCCGGTGTCTGCCCCACCACCCGTTTGCTGTGGTGATGGTGGGTACGACGCGGACGGCTCTGCTGCCACCGAAGCCTTCTTCTTCGGTGGCATGTTGATGGAGATGTTGCTCGTGTGAACGCCGGATCAGATTCACACAGCCTCGACGCCCCCTACCTGGCGCGCCAAAGATGTCGGGGAGGCTGATCGGACCCACGAACACCTATGGGGCCGGCAGACCAGGCCCCTTGTGGTTCGGAGGGGGGGCAGAGATCGCACGAAGAGCGGATCGAGGCGGAGCACACGAGCAGTTTACCCAGCTTCGGAGCTCTCCGGAGAGAGAAAACTCCTACTGCTGCTTGTCTGATGTATTGTGTTCTTGCTAGGGAGCGATGAGAGCTACAAAACCTAGCGTGAGTGTCTCTGGTCCGAATCAGTCGAACGTGCCAAACCCCCTCTACGTTGCGCATGGGCCTCCTTTTATATGCACAAAGGGGCTCCGACAGGTGGCAACGTAGATGAGGGTACAAATGTAAAAACAGTAGTTGGTACACCTACTTGAGCGATTATGCGGTGCAATCTACCTAACTCGACGGCAAGGGACAAAAGCAATAAATGCCCGTCTGTGTCGCCTAAACAAGGCAACAGAGACCGTTATATGCGCCTCCGCCGCCACGATGGCAAGCTTGTCGCGCCGCTTATCGCTGCTCTCCGCTGGCTGACCTCTTGACACGCTGCGCATGGAATGGTCCCATGGCGACACGTTGTTGGATGAGCTGGAGCGGAGATGAAGAGAGGTTGCCTGCCCGGCAAGTGCCTTGCCGCTGCTGAATCCTTGTCGCGTCGGGGAGGCTTGTCGCGCCTGAGCCTTCCCGCAAGCTCCTCTTGCCGGGGCCTTGTCTTCTGCATGCCTTGAGTGGCCTTCCCGGCAAGCTCCTCTTGCCGGGGTCTTGTCTTCTTGGTCAAATACTTTGTTCTTGAATGGCTCCAAAGGAACCACGGAGGACCTTGGCGGTGACCAGGCAAGCCCTGCCATGGGTTGCTGCAACTGCCCGTGCACGAGTACGGGATACTAGGGTACCCCTACTCTAGTACACCGACACATTGCCTTTGTTGCAATCAATAACAGCCTTTGCAGTATTCAAAACATGTCTTCCAAGAATAATAGACATACTATCATCCTCCGGAATATCAAGAATAACAAAGCCCGTCAAAATAGTAACGTTTGCAACCACAACAGGCACATCCTCACAAATACCGACGGGTATAGCAGTTGATTTATCAGCCATTTGCAAAGATATTTCAGTAGGTGTCAACTTATTCAAGTCAAGTCTACGATATAAAGAGAGAGGCATAACACTAACACCGGCTCCAAGATCACATAACCAGTTTTAACATAGTTTCTTTTAATGGAGCATGGTATAGTGGGTACTCCTAGATCTCCTAACTTGTTTGGTATTCCACCCTTAAAAGTATAATTAGCAAGCATGGTGGAAATTTCAGCTTCCGGTATCTTTCTTTTATTAGTAACAATTTCTTTCATATACTTAGCATAGGGATTCATTTTGAGCATATCAGTCAAACGCATATGCAAAAAGATAGGTCTAATCGTTTCAGCAAAGCGCTCAAAATCCTCATCATCCTTTTTCTTGGATGGTTTGGGAGGAAAAGGCATGGGTTTCTGAACCCAAGGTTCTCTTTCTTTACCAAGTTTCCTAGCAACAAAGTCTCTCTTACCATAACGTTGATTCTTTGATTGTGGGTTATCAAGATCAACTGCAGGTTCAATTTCTACATCATTATCGTTGCTAGGTTGAGCATCATCATGAACATTATCATTAACATTTTCATTAGGTTCATGTTCATTACTAGATTGTGTTTCAGCATCAGAAATAGAAATATCATTTGGATTCTCATGTGTGTCTACAACAGGTTCACTAGAAGCATGCAAAGTCCTATCATTTTTCTTTTTCTTCTTTTTAGAAGGACTAGGTACATCAATATTATTTCTCTGAGAACCTTGCTCAATTCTCTTAGGGTGGCCTTCAGGATACAAAGGTTCCTGAGTCATTTTACCGGTTCTAGTAGCCACTCTAACAGCATAGTCATTATTCTTACTATTCAATTCATTGAGCAAATCATTCTGAGCTTTAAGTACTTGTTACTTGAGTGGTAACCATATAAGAATGTTTACTAATGAGTTTAAGTTCACCTTTAACTCTAGACATATAATCACCCAAGTGTTCAAGTGTATCGGAATTGTATTTCAATTGTCTACCAAAATAAGCATTGAAGTTTTCTTGTTTGACAATAAAATTATCAAACTCTTCTAAGCATTGTCTAGCAGACTTATAGTGACGAATATCACCTTCATCAAATCTATAGAGAGAATTTACCTTTACTACCTGTGTCGGGTTATCAAGACCATGTGTTTCTTCAATAGGTGAAGGATTAAGATCATATGTTTCTTCAACAAAGTGATGAAATTAAGACCATGTATTTCTTCAATAGGAGGTAAATTCTTAACATCTTCAGCTTTAATACCTTTTTCTTTCATAGATTTCTTTGCCTCTTGCATATTTTCAGGACTGAGAAATAGAACACCCCTCTTCTTCGGAGTTGTTTAAGAATAGGCTCAGGAGTTGGCTCAGGAAGTGTCCAATTATTTTCATTTGTCAACATATTATTCAATAAAATTTCAGCTTCATCCGGTGTTCTTTCCCTGAAAACAGAACCAGCACAACTATCCAGGTAATCTTTGGAAGCATTAGTTAGTCCATTATAAAAGATATCAAGTATTTCATTTTTCTTAAGAGGATGATCAGGAAAAGCATTAAGTAATTGGAGAAGCCTCCCCCAAGCTTGTGGGAGACTCTCTTCTTCAATTTGCACAAAATTATATATGTCCCTTAAAGCAGCTTGTTTCTTATGAGCAGGGAAATATTTAGCAGAGAAGTAGTAAATCATATCCTGGGGACTACGCACACAACCAGGATCAAGAGAATTAAACCATATCTTAGCATCACCCTTTAATGAGAACAGAAATATTTTAAGGATATAAAGGTAGCGAGTTCTCTCATTATTAGTGAACAGGGTGGCTATATCGTTTAATTTAGTAAGATGTGCCACAATAGTTTCAGATTCATAGCCATAAAAAGGATCAGATTCACCCAAAGTAATTATATCAGGATCAACAGAGAATTCATAATCCTTATCAGTAAGACAGATAGGTGAAGTAGCAAAAGCAGGGTCAGGTTTCATTCTAGCATTAAGAGATTGCTGCTTCCATTTAGCTAATAACTTCTTAAGATCACTTCTATCATTGCAAGCTAAAATGGCTCTAGCAGATTCTTCATCAAGAACATAACCCTCAGGCACAACAGGTAATTCCTATTTATTAGGGGGAGAGTCTTCATCATCACTATCTTCAATATTATCAGTTTCAATAATATCATTCTCTCTAAGCCTAGCAAGTTGTTCATCAAGAAATTCACCAAGTGGCACAGTAGTATCAAGCATACAAGTAGTTTCATCATAAGTATCATGCATAGCAGAAGTGGCATCATCAATAACATGCGACATATTAGAAATGAATAGCAGAAGCCGGTTTAGGGGCCGCAAGCTTACTCAAAACAGAAGGTGAATCAAGTGCAGGGCTAGATGGCAGTTCCTTACCTCCCCTCGTAGTTGAGGGATAAATTTTTGTTTTTGCGTCTTGCAAGTTCTTCATAGTGACCAACAGATATAAATTCCAAGTGACTCAAAGAATAGAGCTATGCTCCCCGGCAACGGCGCCAGAAAATAGTCTTGATAACCCACAAGTATAGGGGATCGCAACAGTTTTCGAGGGTAGAGTATTCAACCCAAATTTATAGATTCGACACAAGGGGAGCCAAATAATATTCTCAAGTATTAGCAGTTGAGTTGTCAATTCAACCACACCTGGATAACTTAATATCTGCAGCAAAGTATTTAGTAGCAAAGTAGTATGATAGTAATGGTAGCAGTGGCAAAGGTAACAGTAGCAGCGGGAAAATAAATAAGCGAACAACAATATGTGAAAAGCTCATAGGCATTGGATCGGTGATGGAGAATTATGCCAGATGCGGTTCATCATGTAACAGTCATAACATAAGGTGACACAGAACTAGCTCCAATTCATCAATGTAATGTAGGCATGTATTCCGAATATAGTCATACGTGCTTATGGAAAAGAACTTGCATGACATCTTTTGTCCTACCCTCCCGTGGCAGCGGGGTCCTAGAGGAAACTAAGGGATATTAAGGCCTCCTTTTAATAGAGTACCAGACCAAAGCATTAACACATAGTGAATACATGAACTCCTCAAACTATGGTCATCACCGGGAGTGGTCCCGATTATTGTCACTTCGGGGTTGCCGGATCATCACACATAGTAGGCGACTATAAACTTGCAAGATAGGATCAAGAACTCACATATATTCATGGAAACATAATAGGTTCAGATCTGAAATCATGGCACTCGGGCCCTAGTGACAAGCATTAATCATAGCAAAGTCATAGCAACATCAATCTCAGAACATAGTGGATACTAGGAATCAAACCCTAACAAAACTAACTCTGCGCAAAAATGATTCCGAACGACAGTTACAGACTAGTTCTTGTGTAGTTGCATTCAATTTTTTCCATTCTACTTCACTAAACATGTCCATATGAGATCCAATTACTTTTAGGGAAATGCAAGAGACCTCAGTTATGATGATGCACTAGGTACATAGCTGGGACTTTGTGTATGTTCTCGAAATGCGTTTGTCGAGTGCTTATTAAGAATCTGAACGAACTCCTTAAGAAATGTTCTCCAAAAGTTCCTTGTGATAGAATCCTTTGAAGCATCTGGTCATCACAAATGTTTTGACTTCTTGTGGATACAAAATGGACACCGTATGAGTCAGATTTCCATGTTCAGTTAACATTGCACAAAAATGGTTCCGAACGACAGTTACAGACTAGTTCTTGTGTAGTTGCATTCGATTTTTTCCATTCTACTTCACTAAACATCTCCATATGAGATCCAATTACTTGTAGGGAAATGCAAGAGACCTTAGTTATGATGATGCACTAGGTGCATAGTTGGGACTTTGTGTATGTTCTCGAAATGCATTTGTCGAGTGCTCATTAAGAAAGTTTATATACAAGTTTCTGAACGAACTCCTCAAGAAAATTTCTCCAAAAGTTCCCTATGAAAGAATCCTTTGAAGCATCTGGTCGTCACAAACGTTTTTACTAGTTGTGGAGCCAAAATGGACTCCGTATGAGTCAGATATCCATGTTTCAGTTAAGACTGCGTAAAACTGATTCCAAACGACAGTTACAGACTAGTTGTTGTGTAGTTGCTGTGACGCACCGATACTTAAGCTACAGTGAACCTCTCCTAATGACTCCACGTTAGCTCAATTACTCTTGCCGATCTCGCGTTAGTTTGAAATCGATTCGAATCCAAATTAAATGCAAACAACAAAAGTTTTCAAACAATGAAACTAAAATGTTCGGATCATGCCAGAAAATGCATAGGTAATTATGGTGGAGAAACCAAGCTTTTATAAAGTGCTTAATTGAACTATAATGATTTAAACAGTAGCAAAACCATTAATTAAATGCCTTTTTATAATTCATAAAATGTCAAACTTAGTTATTTGGGGTTTAGACTTTTTGTGACCATGGACTAAGTTGAAATACTAATTTAGGTGCTAAGTGTATATTTTACTAAAACTAAAATAAATGTAAAAAAATAAAACATGAAAGAATAAATTTAAAAGAAAAGAAATAAAACAAAGCAAAAAGAAAAGAGAAGGACCCCCCCACTAGGCCTCGGCCCAGCTAGCCGCCGGGCCAACCAGGCCGGCCTAGCCGCACCTATTAACCCTCCCCACCCCTGAAACCCTAGCACACAACCCCCCACTACCCCACTCATTCTCCCCCACGCCTCCCTCGCTTCCCCCAATATGGATCGGGGGCAGGCGACCTCGTCTCCCGCTGTCGCACTGCTTCTACCTCGTCGGCGCACCCGTGCCCGAGGAACCGCCGCCTCCCCGCTGGGCAGGCCGTCCTCGACCTCCTCCTCGCCGACCCTCCCTCTCCCTCGCCCCCCTCTGCCCGATTTGGATCGGGAGGGGGCCGTCCCGACGTCGCCGGCGCCCTCGACAACGCCGCCGCTCGCCGTCCCTGGAACCACCTCGACGCCGCGCCTCGTCGCCCGATGCCGTCCGAAGCTACTCCACCTCGCCAACCTCGACGGACCGCCGTTGTCCCCGTCCTCCTCCTCGAGCTCGTTCTCACTCCCCTACACCGTCCGTGAGCACTTCCCTCTCTACCCGTCCCCGTCGCCCGTTCCGGCAGCCGATGTTGCCGCACATGCGCTGGCCGGCCCCTGCCCGTTTCCCGCTTCCAGCCGCTGTCGCCCACGGCGTCCCCCTGCGCGCCCTCCCGACGCCTCGGCCTCCTGCCGCTGGCCATCCTGCAGCCACCATGGGCGCGCCTCCTCGCGACGCACCTATAGCTCCAGCCGCATCACAAACCGTCGCCAGAACAAGTGCGGGGACGTCGCAAGCAAGCTCGGCCTCACTGCCATTAATGTGCTGACGTGGCGCGTGACTAACCCCTATTTCAGCACTAACCCGAACACCTAAACAGGCACTGATATGTGAACCCTCCCTAATTAACCTAAACGTAAATAATCTATTTAACTAATCTAACAACCCAGTGTCAATGACACGCGGGCCCCCACCACTAAATAAAATGGCTAGGTTAAATTGTTAAGTTAATAGCCACTTACATGTTAGGCCCACTAGCTAATTAGTTTAAGTTAAATAAAACATGTTCTTAAACTCTCTCACTGACCAGTGGGGTCATTGCTCACGACTCAACACCGCCCACTGTCAGCCTCTGCTGACTGGGCAGTTGACAAAGTCAACTGGGCCCCATGCCAGCCTCTGTTGCATATGGCTGGGTACACTTCCTGTGTACCCATAGCATTTCAATATTAATTTAATTTCGAATTAAATTAAATCCAGAAATTAGGAAATCATTTAAAAACTTTGAAAATTATTATAAAATAATCTATAACTCGGATGAAAATACGTTGTACATGAAAGTTTCTCAGAACGACGAGACGAATCCGGATACGCATCCCATTCGTCCGCCGCACATCCCTAGCATAGTGAACTTGCAACTTTCCCCCTCCGGTTCATTTGTCCGAAAATGCGAAACACCGAGGATACTTTCCCGGATGTTTCCCCCTTTTGTCGGTATCACCTACTAGCGCGTTAGGACACACCTAACACCGCTCATTGTCATGTCATGCATCGTCATGCTTATGTTTGCATTGTATTTACTGTTTCTTCCCCCCTCTTCCCTCTGGTAGACTACGAGACCGACGCTAGTGCTGCCCAGTTCGACTACGGAGTTGACGACCCCTCCTTGCTAGAGCAACCAGGCAAGCCCCCCCTTGATCACCAGATACCAACTATTCTTCTCTATACTGCTTGCATTAGAGTAGTGTAGAATGTTACTGCTTTCCGTTAATCCTATCCTGATGCATAGCTTGTCCTTGCTACCACTATTGTTACCTTTACCTGCAATCCTAAATGCTTAGTATAGGATGCTAATTTTCCACCAGTGGCCCTACATTCTTGTCCGTCTGCTGTGCTATACTATCGGGCCGTGATCACTCGGGAGGTGATCACGGGTATACACTATATACTTTATACATGATACATGTGGTGACTAAAGTCGGGTCGACTCGTGGAGCACCCGCGACTGATTCACGGATTGGGGGCTGAAAGGACCTTTATCCTAGCGGCCGACTGTGTGGATCTTGGTGGCGGAGCGACAAGGCAGGTTGAGATGTAGCGACCCGACCTCAGACGGTCAAGCCTACTGTTCTTGTGTGCCATCCACGATCAAGATCTTTGGCACACACAGTACATCAATGTATATATCAAAGTGCAATCACATGTATAAATAACGTAAAATGATATATACCTCATAATACTCGGCGGAAACAATCAAGCGGGTGTGGAGTCCCATCAACGCCATCGGCAGGTTGAGTGTAGACCGTAACCCTATATCGTAACTCTTACTGTCGAGGAAATATCTGCAACATGATACGTTGCAGCCATGTAGGTCGATTACATTGAATGTACCGCAAGATCACAATAAGAGAAAACAGATGATAAACTATACTATATGCAGTATGGTTTTGTGGCTCGTGTCCGAGTTTTGTTTATGTAAAAGCGGATTTATTTTCCCTACATCAAAGGAATAAATGAAGTCTGTACTATGGAGTTTTCTACCATGACATGGTTCCGCCAACCGATGTCTCATATCCCAAATCATCATAAGTTGCCCACAATTAAGTTATCAGTCCGGTGTTGAGAGTTCCGAGATAGATCCAAGTCCAGAGGCTCAAATTGTCCGTGAATCGGGACACGGCTAATCGATTAGGGTTTAAACCCTCTGCAGAGGTTTGTACACTTTACCCGCAAGATTCGATCCCTCTCTTTACGTTCTCGCACTTCGTGGTGTTTGAGAACAAGATGACCGAAACATGGTCTTCGAAGAGTTCCTCGACCACCGGCCCGGTGCTCATCCAATCCTACCGTAGTTCTACATCTGCTAGCACCGTCCCAGCCAGATTCACCACTAAGGTCAACCAAGCCAGATCCCATAGTGACTTGCGGTTGCACAGGTAAGCTTCCGGGCATGAAGTATTCTTCCGTCTCTTTGAGTCTGGGTGAAGCTTTCCGCAAGATGTCATGGCGCTTCTCCATGCATCCTGCCAACCACCGGTTTCTCCAGGTGCCCACAACCGCCCTTCACCCAAAGAGTGTGTATTGAATTCTTGTCTCGAGTCTTGAAGTCTTGAGGCCTTGAAGGTGCGATCCTTGCAGATTTCATCATGGTGTTGTCGTCATTGACGTAAATCCTCCATTCTCACACCACTCCTGAGCACTCATACCAAACCCCGTCTACTATAGTGTAGCATTAAAACAAATAACGTCCCGGGCTTGGTAACAGGGTGATGGGTTCCTACCTCATGCATACTACTCAACTACAAAGATTGAATAACACTACTGAGGGGTGGTTGCAAAGATGCCACTAAATGCAATAAACATAGGTATGAAAGCATGGTCAAAGTGAACTTGCCTTGCTGACGATCTTCGAAAACTAGGGACTCGTGGTAGCACGCTCAAGACTCGAAATTCTACCGAGACAAACAACAATCATAATAAGCATACAACATATGACCACTTAACATAATAACATGCTAACATAACACACAAAGCACTTGAACCAAAACCCAAAGAAAAACTCAAAGAAATCCAACTCAAAGTTTTCCCATATCCAACAACAATCAAGAAATAGTTTTGCACTACGAAATTTTTCTTAACAGAACCTAAGCATGGGTTTATGCTACCTAACAGAAAAGAATTCATCAAGCAACTAGGAGCAAAAAGAATCACCTTAAAATCTATTATAAAACTCCTATTAGGCCTAAAGCAAATTCTAGTAAGAAAATAAAATAAAAGTTTTATTTATTATAAATAAAAGTTCATGCTCTAAAGTTACAGAAACTAACTTAGAATAATCTATCTCTCATGAAAAATAAATTTATTTGCTAAGTAAAACAATAGGAAAACAGTAGCTAGTTAATTAATTAAGAATAACATGATTCTGATTAAAACTATTTTTTTATTAATCCTAAAAGGCCCAAATAAATTCCTACTGTTAGGCAATGTCAAAACAAAGTGGTGACAAAAAGAATCACCCAAAAATAATATTCCTAACTCATTCTATAGCAGATTTACTATTCTGTCTAAATCTAAAATAAAGCAATTTTAAATAATTTTAACATGGCTAATTATATTTTCTACAGAAACTATAAGAAATTTGCAAACCAACAAAAAAAATAATCACTTAAAAATATTAAGTAAATTAAAAGATATGAATTTTTCAAATCTGAAACTATTCTGTTAAAACAGAAAACGAAAATAAAGAAAAACGGCTAATGGGCCTATATAACGCTTCGGCGTAATATAACTAAACTACGCACGTGGTAATAAACCGCTTCGGCCCGGTCTAAACTAACCTAACTAAAACCAAAATAAACTGGAATAAAAACCGGTTCACTAAACCTAAACCTAATAAACCATACCCCTTCTGAGGTTCTAATCTCACGTTGAAATTAGATCGGGCGGCGGTGAGCTCCGGTGACTTACCGGTCGGCGGCAGCGGCAGCTCGAGGCGGCGAGTGCTCGGCGCCTCGGGTGGTGGGGGGCATGGGCGGAGATCTCCGGCGGGTGCGGACGGGCGTGGGGGTTGTTTTGGGGGAGTCGGGCGAGATGGGGGTGGCGGGGGTGGGTCGGGGAGAGGCTAATGGCGGCGGCGGTGCTCGGGTGCTCCGGCGGGCGCGTGAGAGGGAGAGGTCGGGCGAGGGGGCGAGGGGGGGAATGGGGTCGGGGGGTATATATAGGCGGGCGGCCTCGACTTGGAGGAGGAAAGATCCGGTGAGGGATCGGGCGGATCCCGGGATCGTGGGGTTTCCGGCCCGGCGCTGGTGGCGGCGTCTTGTGAGGAAGACGGGTGGGGTCCACCCGTCGGTCGAGTGAGGGGGGGCGTTGATCGGTCGGCCGACCGACGCGAGGCTTTCAGTAGCGAGGTTGGTCGGCTCGGCGTGGGCCGGCGGCCGTTGGCTGGTTGGGCTAGTTCGGTGGGCTGCCCAGGTGCTGGCTGGGTCAGTCGGCCTGGCTGGCGCCTGGGTCTTTTCTTTTTCTAATTTTTTTTGAAAATAAGAACAGAGAGAAAATATATAAAATATAAATATTTTATATAGGACGTATATATATCAAAATGATCAGGGCAATATTCCCTATCATTTGAACATTTTTCCAGGGGCAAAATCCAAACTTTATAGAAAGTCATTTTTTCTAAAATTCCAAATAAAACTCAAATTTGAAAGGGGTTTTCAAGGCACTTTCAAATGACTTTCAATTTGATTCTTTTAACTTCCAACTCATATTTCATATAATTGAAGAAGTCATTTTATCTTCCCTCATGAAAATCATTGAGTTGCATAAAGCTTTGAATTTGAAATATTCTCAAATGAAATTCAAATCTTTTCAAAATCCTTTTCATTTCAAATGGAAGAAGTCATTTCATCTTCACTCTAGGGTTTTGGTGTTGGAATGGAATTGAATTCATTGAGATCCAAAAAGGGCAAAAGGGGATAGTTTTGGGAAAGTCATTTTATTCCCTCTCATCCAACTTTCAAAAGTTTCAAATTCCACTCAATTTCACTCAATCAATCAAACAAACAATCAGACAACAAGCATAGTTATTTATCTAATATAACATTCCAAAATTTATAATTTTGGGATGTTACAAACCTACCACTCTTAAAATGAATCTCGTCCGCGAGATTCGAAGAGGCTAGCAAGAAAGGGTTAGGGGTTGGGGGTCTGCTAGCAAATCCATCGATCGGTTTGGTCTAGTGTGGTACCACACTTAAAACAAGGTTACGGTCCCAATAAACTCAGATATTTCCTCTGGAGTGCCGACAATGTATGTCCCTTCACATATCTTACAATAGCTCCTTCATTAATGCTCTTTTGTCAGAAGCATAGAGTTTTCCTCCAAATCTTGGGTCGGTTCGTCAAAGTTGAAGTTCGTCCAAGACTGGATCGTCTTAGCTGATAGGTGCATGTCCATTCTAGACAACTATCGAAATACTCATGGTGGTCTACCATTAATGGTTTCTCCTGCAGAAAAGCAGTGCAGGTTGAACCTCACCGTATGATCTACGATTAGCAACGGTTTTTGTAAAGGGTTCCATCGTACTACCATTCTATGGTTTTATGGCTTATCGCGTCGACACTCTTCTAAGGTTTTCAAGTCTCTCTGATTTTCCATCAACATATGATAGTTCATGATAGAAGTCTCCGGTATGGGGGCCAATCCATCCCGTACTTGAATCATTACCACATATGTAAATATCGAATCACGTATTCTAACACTTGGGCATACTCACAAGCATTGCAGAATTTCTCTTGTTCTCGAGCTGGGTTCGAGTAAATCCTTTGGTTCAGCAAGCCAAACAAAACATCTATCGTTCTTCACAACTCTTGGGTTTTTGCGTAACCTCCTACGTAAGCGTGTCTTTGATTGGATCACCGATTCTTCCAAATTTATTCCTTTATCAAGGTTACATCTGTTCCTTTTCAAAATCCACGGGCACGTGGGTTATGGCCCACTTCAACACTAGTGCAGCTTTAACTCATCCTTGGAGTAACTCTCTTGTTCCATATTACACCTCCTTTAAATCCAATAGTACTCTGTTTCTTCATACCATCATATCAAAAGCAAAACTCCAACTTTTTTTTCCCTGCGAACTACAGTCCGTGGAATATATATTTTCTTATCCATTAGTCTAGTCTTCTTCACAGGGTACTACCACCCTAAAAATGAAATTCACAAATCCATCCATAGACCATATTTCTCATATCCTCGAAAATGGTCAAAATCCGTGTTCATAGAGTAACAACTCATACAATTAAACATATGAAAACATGTCACCTTAACTTTATTGATTTCATGAATTCATTACAATATCCGAGACTTTCATTACATAAATTCAACTCCATATCCTTATGGAAACAATTGCTTCCTACTACACTTATTACCAATATCAAAATTCCAACTACTCAGCTCCAGCTTTCATCATGTCGGAACATTTAGTAGCATAATGTCCTGCTTCCTTGCAGCGAAAACAAATGACTTTCGATAAGTCTTTGGGCTTCTTGGAGATGGTGCCTGCTCCTTGAGTTCCTTGCTTCCTTTCGAGACAATGATTGGCATAATGCCCGACGTCCTTACATTCAAAACAGGTAATATGACTCTTGTCCCTATTTGCAGAAATTGGGTTGTTACGAGGGTGTCTTTGTTTTCTCTTCACGGGTTTCTTCGTTACGATCAAACCTTCTATTACCTGTGGATCAAACTCTATTGCAACCGTCGGGAAGTATCCCGGATACTCTTTTCTTTCCTTGGTGCAATACTGTGAAAAATGTCCTTCTTCTCCACATGAATAGCAGGCATTTGAGTAAAATCTGTTGAGGCCTTCTCCATCAAGGTCTTCAACACATTCCTTCATCACTGGTTCTTTCATAACTTCTCGGAGGGCTTCTTTCATTCCTTCTTCCTGCTCCTGAATAGTTTGTTGCACCATGGGGTAAATGTAACACTAAGTCGGGTAGTGGGTGGTTCCTTCACACAAGAAACAAGTCACCTGACTAGTTGGGCCTTCCTCACCGGTGTTTCTCCTCACAATGAGGGCATCCATCCTTGTGTTCCCCACAGGTGTGTCCTATTTCTCCATAAATCTTGCAGGCACAAGGTTTATTTCTTGGTGTATCATGTTGCTTCCGGATAAGACGAGATCTTGTCAGAGTCTTCTTGAATTCTTTCCAAGTCTTTGCTCCATTCCTTCCCTGTATAGCTTGATGCATCTGCCACCATGTTGCAGCACTTCCTTCAAAGTACTGGAGAGCGTAAGATACTTCATTCTTCCTTGAAACCAAATTGCTCCCGAAGTGATTCTCCATGTTCTGAATCCATAGCTCTGCCTCCGGCTGAGTCTTCGGTCCAGAGAATATCAGTCCAACTTCATTCATCATCTATGGGGTCCAAAAGTTTTGGGATGAGATATGAGAGAGGTGGGGAGGGATATACACACAATACAAACAATAGTTTTTGAAGAAACAAGTTTTACTTTGTGGCTGTCGGAAAACATCAAACAAATGACAGCTCACAAATCGCCGCATCTAACAAAAGTGTGTAACAGGGGTTTGGTCTTCTAAAGGTCAAATAATTCTTGATTCTTCAAATTCTTCTAGTCTTGAGTCTTCAATTGTTGCAGCTTCAACTCTTCTAATGCATGGTCAAATCCTCTTTACTCTGAAGAGGCCATCAGTTATCTGATATCTTGTCCTTCTTGGAGCGGCTTCAGTTGATTCTTCATGTGATCAAAAGGGAAAAAGGGTATATTCTAACTATTTGAGGTGAGAGTGTCTATTTGATAAAATCAGAAGATATGAGAAGTAAGAGTCTTTTTGAAAATAAAGTTCTAGAGATTTTCGGTCCTAGGGGCTTTCCGGTTTCTAGGGTCACGTCCTCTGATCAACATGTGCTCGATACCATATCTCATGGCGACCCGACCTCAGACGGTCAAGCCTCTGTGTTCTTTATGCCATCCACGGATCGATATCTTTGGCACACACAGTACATCAATGTATATATCAAAGTGCAATCACATGTATAAATAACGTAAAATGATATATACCTCATAATACTCAGCGGAAACAATCAAACGGGTGTGGAGTCCCATCAACGCCATCGGCAGGTTGAGTGTACACCGTAACCCTGTATCGTAACTCTTACTCGTCGAGGAAATATCTGCAACATGATACGTTGCAGCCGTGTAGGTCAGTGCATTGAATGTACCGGCAAGATCACAATAAGAGAAAAAAGATGATAAACTATACTATATGCAGTATGGTTTTGTGGCTCTGTGTCTGAGTTTTGTTTGCGTAAAAGCGGATTTATTTTCCCTACATCAAAGGAATAAATGAAGTCTGTACTATGGAGTTTTCTACCATGACATGGTTCCGTAACCGATGTCTCATATCCCAAATCATCATAAGTTGCCCACAATTAAGTTATCAGTCCGGTGTTGAGAGTTCCGAGATAGATCCAAGTCCGGAGGCTCAAATTGTCCGTAACCGGGGACACGGCTAATCGATTAGGTTTTAACCCTCTGCAGAGGTTTGTACACTTTACCCATAAGATTCGATCCCTCTCTTTACGTTCTCGCACTTCAGGTGTTTGAGAACAAGATGACCGAAACATGGTCTTCCGAAGAGTTCCTCGACCACTTTCGGTGCTCATCCAATCCTACCGTAGTTCTACATCTGCTAGCATCGTCCCAGCCAGATTCACCACTAAGGTCAACCAAGCGAGCCCATAGTGACTTGCGGTTGCACGTAAGCTTCCGGGCATGAAGTATTCTTCCGTCTCTTTGAGTCTGGGTGAAGCTTTCCGCAAGATGTCATGGAGCTTCTCCATGCATCCCGACCAACCACTGGTTTCTCCAGGTGCCCGTCAACCGTCCTTCACCCAAAGAGTGTGTATTGAATTCTTGTCTCGAGTCTTGAAGTCTTGAGGCCTTGAAGGTGCAGTCCTTGCAGATTTCATCATGGTGTTGTCGTCATTGGCGTAAATCCTCCATTCTCACACCACTCCCAAGCACTCATACCAAACCCGTCTACTATAGCGTAGCATTAAAACAAATAACGTCCGGGCTTGGTAATGTGGTGATGGGTTCCTACCTCATGCATACTACTCAACTACAAAGATTCAATAACACTCTTTGAGGGGTGGTTGCAAAGATGCCACTAAATGCAATAAACATAGGTATGAAAGCATGGTCAAAGTGAACTTGCCTGGTGGCGATCTTCGAAAACTAGGGACTCGTGGTAGCAAGCTTCAAGCACTCCGGAAATTCTACCGAGACAAACAACAATCATAATAAGCATACAACATATGACCACTTAACATAATAGCATGCTAACATAACACATAAAGCACTTGAACCAAAACCCAAAAGAAAACTCAAAGAAATCCAACTCAAAGTTTTCCCATATCCAACAACAATCAAGAAATAGTTTTGCACTACAAAATTTTTCTTAACAGAACCTAAGCATGGGTTTATGCTACCTAACAGAAAAGAATTCATCAAGCAACTAGGAGCAAAAAGAATCACCTTAAAATCTATTATAAAACTCCTATTAGGCCTAAAGCAAATTCTAGTAAGAAAATAAAATAAAATTTGTATTTATTATAAATAAAAGTTCATGCTCTAAAGTTACAGAAACTAACTTAGAATAATCTATCTCTCATGAAAAATAAATTTATTTGCTAAGTAAAACAATAGGAAAACAGTAGCTAGTGAATTAATTAAGAATAACATGATTCTGAATAAAAATATTTTTTTATTAATCCTAAAATGCCCAAATAAATTCCTACGGTTAGGCAATGTCAAAACAAAGTGGTGACAAAAAGAATCACCCAAAAATAATATTCCTAACTCATTCTATAGCAGATTTACTATTCTGTCTAAATCTAAAATAAAGCAATTTTAAATAATTTTAACATGGCTAATTATATTTTCTACAGAAACTATAAGAAATTTGCAAACCAACAAAAAAAGAATCACTTAAAAATATTAAGTAAATTAAAAGATATGAATTTTTCAAATCTGAAACTATTCTGTTAAAACAGAAAACGAAAATAAAGAAAAAACGGCTAATGGGCCTATATAACGCTTGGCGTAATATAACTAAACTTCACGACGTGGTAATAAACCGCTTGGCCGGTCTAAACTAACCTAACTAAAACCAAAATAAACCGAATAAAAACCGTTCACTAAACCTAAACCTAATAAACCATACCCCTTGAGAGTTCTAATCTCGCCGTTGAATTTAGATCGGACGGCGGCGGGAGCTCCGTGACTTACCGGTCGGCGGCAGCGGCAGCTCGGCGGCGAGTGCTCAGCGACTCCGGTGGTCGGGGCGTCGGCGGAGATCTCCAGTGGTCTTGAATGACGAGGTTGGTTTGGTGGAGTCGGCGAGATCGGGTGGCCGGGTGGGTCGGGGAGAGGCTAATGGCGGCGGCGGCGCTCGGGTGCTCCGGCGGGCGCGTGCGGTGAGAGGGAGAGGTCGGGCGAGGGGGCGAGGGGGGGAACGGGGTCGGGGGGGTATATATAGGCGGGCGGCCTCGACTTGGAGGAGGGGAAAGATCCGGTGAGGGGATCGGGGCGGATCCCGGGGATCGCGGGGTTTCCTGTAGCGACCTGACCCAAAATCGGTCAAGTCTCCGTGTCTGTACCATCCCAAGATCATGCTGGTACTCACAGTAGATTGATGAAATAATCAAAGTTCAATCACACCTGAATTTATTACACGATTCTCATATCGAGTCTTTATTACAATAGAATAAATTCGGCCGAAGGCCAACCCATGAGAAATAAACTAAGTAAAGCTGCGGAAGCGTAGAAGAATAGCGAGTCCATCCGACTCCAAAGGGCAATCGCCAAGCGCGGATCGTAGCCTCAATCCTGATCGGAATACTCCTCTGCAACATAAGACGTTGCAGCCGTGTAGGTCAGCATTTTGAATATGCTGGCAAGTCATGAAGAGAGAACAATAATAAAATTACTAACACTATATGCAATTTGGCTGTGGGGTTCTATGTTTCATCATTTTGCGAAAAGCCAGTTTTTTCCCTATAACAAGGTCTTGTTTGCAATTACTACAAAATGTTGGTAGTTATTGAGATGGTTCCGCCAACCAATGTCTCATTCCCAATTATTAAATAATAACCCCCTCAATTAATTTATTAATTTCAGTGTTGAGATTTCCGAATACTTCCAAGTTCCAGAGGCTCAAATTGTCCGTAAACGGGGACACGGCTAATCGATTAGATCTATTCTCTGCAGAGGTTTGCGCACTTTACCCGCAAGAATCGTTCCCTCATTTTAAGTCTTCGCACTTCAGAGTGTTTGAAGACGGGACGAACGAAACAGGTCTTTCAAGAGTTCCTCGGGGCCACTGCCAGTACCCATCCAATCCTACCGTTCTTCTACATCTCGTAGTACCGTCCGGCCAGAGTGACACCTAGGGGTCGACCAAGCCAGAGCCCATAATGGCTTGCGGCTGCACAGATAAGCTTCCGGTCAATGGGGTATCCATCCGTCTCTTCGTGGCTGGGTGAAGCTTTCCGCAAGATGTCATGTCACTTCTCCATGCATCCCGGCCAACCACTGGGTTCTCCAGGGTGCCCGTCAACCGTCCTCCACCCAGTAGTGAATTTCGTAGTCCTTCTTTATCTTGATGTCATGGGGTTGTCATCATCTTGACCCTCACATCTCCCTTATGAATTCACTCAACCAACCCCGTCTACGAGCATAGCAAAAATAAACTACTTCGTCCCAGGTCATGGTAACAAGGGGAATTGGTTCATCCTACCTCATGATACTACTCAAGAACATAACTTCAAAATTTCACCTACTGCATGCATGGTGGGGAGGTAATTCTAATGCAATAAAAATCATAGGTATTGTAAAGAAACATGATCAATGACTTGCCTTGCGACGATCTTCGTAAGCTAGGGACTCGTGGTAGCAAGCTTCACTCCGGAAATTCTACCGAGACAAACAATAATCACAATAAGCATACAACATATGATCACTTACATTACAGCATAGTAATATGAAACACACAAAACAAACGAATCAAAACCCAAAGGAAACTCAAAGAAAAACCAAATCAAAGTTTTCCTACTTCAAGCAACAACTAAAAATAGTTTTACATAACCAAAATTTTCTTAACAGAACCTAAGCATGGGTTTATGCTACCTAACAGAAAAGGATTCATCAAGCAACTAGGAGCAAAAAGAATCACTTTAAAACCTATTATAAAACTCCTATTAGGCCTAAAGCAAATTCTAGTAGCAAAAATAAAATAAAAGTTTTATTTATTATAAATAAAAGTTCATGCTCTAAAGTGACAGAAACTAACCTAGAATAATCTATCACATAGAAAAAATAAATTTATTTGCTAACTAAAACAATAGTAAAACGGTAGCTAGTTAATTAATTAAGAATAACATGATTCTGATTAAAAATATTTTTTTTATTAATCCTAAAATGCCCAAATAAATTCCTACGGTTAGGTAATGTCAAAACAAAGTTGTGACAAAAAGAATCACTAAAAAATAATTTTCCTAACTCACTTTATAGCAGATTTACTATTCTGTCTAAATCTAAAATAAAGCAATTCTAAATAATTTTAAGATGACTAATTATATTTTCTACAGAAACTACAATAAATTTGCAAACCAACAAAAAAAGAATCACTTAAAAATATTAAGTAGATTAAAAGATATGAATTTTACAAAACTGAAACTATTCTGTTAAAACAGAAAACTAAAAATAAAACTAAAACGAAAACCGACGCTTAATGGGCCTATCTAGCGCTTCGGCGTAATATAACTAAAACGGGCCTAGGGTTTAAACGAATCGGCTGGTTCAACTAAAAACCCTAACTAAAAATAAACCGGAACTAACCGGGATAAAACCGGCCTATTTTAAATAACATACCCCTTGAGAGGATCTAATCTAAACCGTTGGGTTTAGATCCAACAATGACGAGGTGTCCGCGACGATCGAGGCGGCGGCGGCGACGGGCTCGAGGCGTAGTGCTCCGGCGACTCCGGTGGTCGAGGCGTCGGCGGGGACCTCCGGCCAGTGCGGACGGGCGAGGTGGGTTTGGTGGAGTCAGGCGAGCTCGGGGTGAACGGGCGAGCTCGTGGCTAATGGCGGCGTGGCGTTCAGTACTCCAGCGAGCATGTCGCGTAGAGGGAGGGTTAGGCGAGGCGAAGGAGGAACGGGTCGAGGGAGGTATTTATAGAGGCGGGGGCCTCGACTTGCGCGAGGGGCGATCGGGGAGGATTCATGGCGAATCCGGATCCGCGGGATCTGGCGGCGCGGGCGGGTGGCGTGGGCGAGGAAGAGGGAGGTGGGGCCCGGTGTCGGTGAGAGAGGGAGGCGTTGATCGGCGACCGAGGCGGAAGGGGTTCGGGCGCGCTCGATTGGTCGGCTCGGCCCGCTGGTGGCTGGTTGGCTGCCCACTGGCCGGGTCGGCTGGCCTGGCCGCCTGGCTGGCCGGGTTAGCTATTCGGCGCCTGGGTCTTCTTTTTTTTTCTTTTTTTTTGAATTTAGGAGAGGAGAGATATTATATTTAATATATATTTTTTATATAGGACATATATATATCAAAATGATCAGGGGAATATTCCCTACAATTTGAACATTTTTCCAGGGGCAATATCCAAACTTTATAAAAAATCATTTTTCTAAAATCCCAAATAAAATTCAAATTTGAATTCAAACTTTTTGGGAAGGTTTTTCATCTGACATATTTGGAGTGTCATGTTTACTCCTCTCATACTTTTTCTCAAGTATTTGTCAGGCATTGATTTGAAATAAATTTCAAATGCCAATTCAAATTCAAATTTCATCAACTCAGAATCTTCTGAAACTTCAAATATCACTCAAATTCAAACAATATGCATAGATGCTTAGCTATAATTGTAAAACATTCCAATTAGGAAATTTGGGATGTTACAAACCTACCCACCTTAAGATGAATCTCGCCCTCGAGATTCGGGTTGGCTAGCAAATAGGTGCGGGTGGTCTCGGCGGAGGTCTTCTTCTCGCTCCCAGGTGGCTTCCTCCTCGGAGTGATGACTCCACAGCACCTTGCAAAACTTGATGATCTTGCTGCGGGTGACTTTGTTCGCAGTCTCGAGAATTCGGACGGGTTTCTCCTCATAGGTCAGATCACTGTCGAGCTGTATGGCCTCTAGGGGCACTGTGTCTCTCAACGGAATATCGGCCATGTTGGCATGGCATTTCTTCAGCTGAGAAACATGGAAGACATCATGAACTCCGGACAATCCTTTCGGCAATTCCAACTTGTAAGCAACTTCTCCACGACGTTCCAGGATTTTGTAGGGGCCAATGAATCGGGGTGCTAACTTTCCTTTGACACCGAACCTCTTGATTCCACGAAGTGGGGACACACCAAGATATGCCCGGTCTCCCGCTTCGTAAGTTACTTCCTTGCGTTTACTGTCGGCATAACTCTTCTGCCTCGACTGAGCCACCTTGAGCCTATCTCGAATCAGCTTGACTTTCTCTTTGGAATCTCTGATAAGATCGGGACCGAAAAGTTTTTCGATCTCCAACACCATCCCACAGCAATGGTGTTCTGCATCTCCTTCCGTATAGAGCTTGAAGGGGCCATCTTGACCGGTGCGATAAGCTGTTATTGTACGAGAACTCCGGCGTATGGCAAATTATCATCCCAGCTAGACCCATAGTCTAGCGCACAAGCTCTCAACATGTCCTCCGGGATCTGGTTGACTCTCTCGATGCATCCGTCTCATGCGGATGAAAATCATCTTGAACTCTAGCCTCGTACCCAAAGTTTCATGCAATTGATTCCAAAACTTTGAGGTAAATTGTGTTCCTCTATCTGACACGATACTCCTCGGAACTTCATGCAGACATACGATCCTGGTCATGTATATCTTGGCCAACTTAGCACTGGTATAGGTAGTCTTCACGGGGATGAAGTGAGCTACCTTGGTCAATCGATCAACCACTACCCAGATGGAATCATAACCTGAACGGGTCCTGGGTAATCCTATGACAAAATCCATTCCAAGTTTTTCCCATTTCCACTCGGGAATCGGCAAAGGTTGAAGTAACCCTGCTGGCTTCTGATGTTCTGCCTTTACTCGTTGACAAACATCGCATACTGCTACGTACTCGGCAATATCTTTCTTCATACCTGTCCACCAGAAACTTTCCTTCAAATCCAGGTACATCTTGGTGTTACCGGGGTGAATCAAGTACGGTGAATCATGAGCCTCCTGAAGAATTAGCTTCCTGAGTTCGGGATCATTGGGTACGTAAATACGATCCTCAAACCATACAGCTCCGTATTCATCCTTACGGAACCCTTTAGCTTTTCCTTCATTCATCCTTTTCTTTATCTCATCAATTTCCTTGTCCGACTTCTGGGCTTCACGAATTCTTTCGGTCAAAGTGGACTGAACTTCCAGAGTTGCAACATATCCTCTCGGAACTATCTCCAGTCGGAGATCTCTGAGGCCATCGACTAACTCCTGAGGTAATCCTCCCGCTGTAAGAGTATTCACATAACTCTTATGGCTCAAAGCATCTGCTACAACATTAGCTTTCCCTGGGTGATAATGCAATCTCATGTCATAGTCCTTGATTAACTCTAGCCATCTCCTCTGCCTGAGGTTCAACTCTTTCTGCGTGAAAATGTACTTCAAGCTCTTGTGATCTGTGTAAACATCACAACAGTTTCCGATGAGGAAATGTCTCCAGGTCTTGAGTGCATGCACTACTGCTGCTAACTCCAAATCATGTGTGGCATAATTCATCTCGTGAGGTCGTAG
Organism: Aegilops bicornis; assembly: GCA_021605145.1. NCBI lineage: Eukaryota > Viridiplantae > Streptophyta > Magnoliopsida > Poales > Poaceae > Aegilops > Aegilops bicornis. Next base: position 184,208,482 of record CM038673.1, read on the forward strand.
CTGTGCGGAGGTATAAGCTACAACTTTTCCTTCCTGCATGAGTACTCCTCCGAGTCCACGACGAGAAGCGTCTAATATACCGTAATCCTTGTGTATGTCCGGCAAAATCGATCTTTGAAACTGTAACAGGCGTTTCTTCAATTCCTGAAAACTAGCTTCACAATCCTCGGTCCAAATGTACTTGGCTTCCTTCTTCAACAGCTCAGTCATGGGCTTGGCAATCTTCGAGAAATTCTCAATAAACCTCCGATAATATCCTGCGAGTCCGAGAAAACTGCGGATCTCCTTGACTGAGGTGGGTGACTGCCAATCGGTGACTGATTCAACCTGGGTGGGGTCAATTGCTATTCCTTCTCCTGAAATACCATGACCGAGGAATCCGACTTCCTTCAGACAAAATTCACATTAGCTGAACATGGCATACAACTGATGTTCTCGTAGTTTCTCCGAACTAGACGCAAATGTTCCTTATGCTCTTCCTCGCTCTTGGAGAAAATCAGTATATCATCGATGAACACCACGACAAACTTGTCCAGATATTCCATAAATACCTTGTTCATCAAATTCATGAAGTATGCGAGGGCATTAGTCAATCCAAATGACATGACGGTATACTCATATAAACCATACACAGTAGTGAATGCTGTTTTGGGTATATCCTTTTCACGGATCTTCAATCGATGATACCACGATCGAAGATCGATCTTGGAGAATACCTTGGCTCCAACTAGCTGATCAAATAGATCATTAATCATCGGCAGAGGGTACTTGTTCTTGATGGTCACGTCGTTCAACGAAAGATAATCCACAACCATTCTCAAGGTTCCATCCTTCTTTTCTACCAAAAGAACTGGGGCTCCCCAAGGTGATGAGCTTGGCCGAATATATCCTTTCTCCAATAGCTCATTAATTTGATTCTTGATTTCTTTCAAATTGTTCGGGGGCATCCGATAGGGTCTCTTGGATATCGGGGCTGTGCCGGGCAATAACTCAATCAGAAATTCAATGTCTCTGTCCGGTGGCATTCCTGGTAATTCCTCTGGAAACACATCGGGAAAATCTTGCACTACTGGCACTTCCTCCTGAACAACTCCCGTGAGGGAATTCACCTGATTCTTCATCTGGCTATGTCTGGATACATACTTGATCCTCTTCTGCTCCGGGGTGGTGAGCAGAATCGACTTGCGGGCACAGTCTATGTTTCCTTCAAACTTCGTCAACCAATCCATGCCTAGGATTACATCCAAGGTCTGGGTTTCCAACACTATGAGGTCTGCGGGAAATTTATGATTTCCGATGTTGAGGGTTGCATGACAGCCTAAACCTGCCATCATTTCTCCTCCTCCGGAACTGACGCGAAGGGGGCTTCTAAGGGTTTTAGTGGGCAACCCGTACTTTTCCACAACTACCCTTGATGTGAATGAATGCGTTGCACCAGAATCAAAGAGTACCAATACTGAACGTGAATTCAATAAAAACTTACCAACCACGATTATACGGCTGATCATAGACGTCCTCCACGTCAATGTGGTTCACCTGTGCACGAGGGAAAGGGTTGGGCTTCTTCGTTGAGCTTCCATTGCCGTTTCCATTCCTCTGCTTGGCCTCCGGGCAGTCGGTGGCATAGTGCCCTGTTTTCTGGCACTAGAAACAGGTGATGTGACTCAGATCTTTCTGAGCCGGGGCAGGACGATGCTGGTTCCCATTACCGTTTCCATTGCCATTTCCATTGCCTGACTTGTTGTCTTGGTTGCGGTTGTTCCCATTTCCTCCATGGTTATGACCTCCATGGTTGTGATGGGTATGCCCTCCTGAGTATGGGGCATAACGGGGCTTCTGCTGAGCTCCTGAGTTGTACTTCCCCTGGCTGTACTTCCGCTTGCGGCTATCAATCTGCTGCTGCTTGCCTTCAAGTATGGTGGCCTTGTCTACCAGCTCCTGGTAGTTGGTGAAGGTAGCCACCATAAGCTGCATCCCCAGCTCGTCATTGAGTCCCTCGAGAAACTTCTCCTGCTTTGCGGCATCTGTGGCCACATCATCCGGGGCATAGCGAGCTAACTTGCTGAACTCATCCACGTACTGCCCCACAGTACGGTTCCCCTGGCGTAAGTTGCGGAACTCACGCTTCTTTAGACTCATGGCTCCAATTTGAAACATGAGCGGTGCGGAAGGCTCTTTGGAACTGATCCCACGTGATGGTGCCGATGGGATAAGTGGCGGTGTAGTTCTCCCACCAAGAAGTTGCAGGTCCATCAAGTTGATGTGCGGCAAAGCGCACCTTCTACTGCATCGGTGCATCCAACGGTGACTAACTCCTTCCGACCTTGCGGAGCCAATCGCCAGCCACAATCGGCTCGGTCTGCTAGAGAACAACCGCGGATTAAGCCTTAGGAACCGAGTCAAGTTGTCAACAGGGGTGGTGGCGGTGGATTGTTGTTTTGTTGTTCTGTTACGGATGAGCATCTGCATGAGGGCATTCTGCTGCTGAATCAGCTGGGTGAGCTCCGGCGGGAAGTTGAGACCGGGGTCACGTCTCGGAGGCATCTGGTGTTTTGGAGTGGATGAGAAAATTAGAATAGAACAAGGGTCTAATGAGAAAATATCACTACCCATATGAATACACAATCGTAATCACACCAATCATTTATTCATTCCACTCAAACATGGTTCAATCTCGATTACAAAATATCTCACGACTAATCGAAAATAACGGCCTAAATGATCGACGGAAAATAAAATAACATGGTGGTCGGCTAAATGTCTTCATCAATAATCCTTGCGTCCTCTGGTGCGATGTCCTCCGGTGTGGCGTCCTCTGATGCGGCGCCTCCTCTTGCGGCTTTCTCCAGTGGAACTCCCTTCATAATCCGATCATTGCTCACGAGAGGTCCGTCCACTGGAAAAAGGTCCTCTCCCAAGTCCATCTTTTTCCTCTAACGCTGCAACCTTCATTTTCAGGTCGTCGACTCTCTCCATGAAGTCCGCGATTTCTTCCTCATGGTCAAGGAAGTCTGCGTGTGCCTTCTCTTCCAGCTCCGATTCACGGAACAACAGCCTCCTGTGTACCTTGAAGTTCGGCGATCTGGATCTCCCATTTCCTGAGGAGACACTCCAAGTCTTGGACATACGAGAGAATGGAGTCGTCATCTACGGTACGGATGATATCTCCATTCCTTGCTCTGCGAGAAACCATGGCGAGGTCTGATGGATCGAGCTCGGCCATGTACTCTTCTCGGAGATGTCCAAGTGCACGATAAATCGCCATGTCTCTTCCGAGGATCCAGTTGAAGTCGGTAAACTCAAAGTCAATAGGCTCTGTATGTCCTCCGAAGGTTCTCCCTGGAATGTGCACCTCGATCCTGTAGCGGGTATCCGTCGGAAGTGCATTGGTAGGCATCCCGCTGATCGAGGGCAGAGCAATCTTCAGCTTCTTCACGATCTGGACCAGCTTCACCGCGAAGGGCATCGTCTCATCTGGTGGCAAAACTCCGGTAGCAAAACTGGGGTGAACTCGTGACCATCTAGAATGTTGAAAATCGGAGAGAAGTCGAGAAATGAGCAGGGAGAATTACGGAATGATAAGGACATAAAATAAATAGTCTCTTCCTATGGCTTTCCGATCCTAGGGGTTACGTCCTACGGTCGGCGTGTGCTCTGAATACCATCTCTGTGGCGACTGACCCAAAATCGGTCAAGTCTCGTATGCATGTACCATCCCAAGATCATGCTTTGGTACTCACAAAGTACATTGATGAAATAATCAAAGTTCAATCACACCTGAATTTATTACACGATTCTCATATCGTGTCTTTATTACAATAGAATAAATTCGGCCGATGGCCAACTCATGAGAAATAAACTAAGTAAAGCTTCGGTAGCGTAGAAGAATAGCGAGTCCATCCGACTCCAAAGGGCAATCGCCAAGCGCGGATCGTAGCCTCAATCCTGATCGGAATACTCCTCTGCAACATAAGACGTTGTAGCCGTGTAGGTCAGCATTTTGAATATGCTGGCAAGTCATGAAGAGAGAACAATACTAAAATTACTAACACTATATGCAATTTGGCTGTGGGGTTCTATGTTTCATCATTTTGCGAAAAGCCAGTTTTTCCCTATAACAAGGTCTTGTTTGCAATTACTACAAAATGTTGGTAGTTATTGAGATGGTTCCGCCAACCAATGTCTCATTCCCAATTATTAAATAATAACCCCCTCAACTAATTTATTAATTTCAGTGTTGAGATTTTCGAATACTTCCAAGTTCCAGAGGCTCAAATTGTCCGTAACCGGGGACACGGCTAATCGATTAGATCTATTCTCTGCAGAGGTTTGCGCACTTTACCCGCAAGAATCGTTCCCTCCTTTTAAGTCTTCGCACTTCAGAGTGTTTGAAGACGGGACGAACGAAACAGGGTCTTTCGAAGAGTTCCTCGGGGCCACTGCCGGTGCCCATCCAATCCTACCGTTCTTCTACATCTCGTAGCACCGTCCGGCCAGAGTCACACCTAGGGTCGACCAAGCCAGAGCCCATAATGGCTTGCGGCTGCACGGGTAAGCTTCCGGTCAATGGGGTATCCATCCGTCTCTTCGTGGCTGGGTGAAGCTTTCCGCAAGATGTCATGGCACTTCTCCATGCATCCCGGCCAACCACTGGGTTCTCCAGGGTGCCCGTCAACCGTCCTCCACCCAGTAGTGAATTTCGAAGTCCATCTTGATCTTGAAGTCATGGGGTTGTCATCATCTTTGAGACTCTCACATCTCCCTTATGAATTCACTCAACCAACCCCGTCTACGAGCATAGCAAAAATAAACTACTTCATCCCGGTTCATGGTAACAAGGGGAATTGGTTCATCCTACCTCATGATACTACTCAAGAACATAACTTCAAAATTTCACCTACTGCATGCATGGTGGGGAGGTAATTCTAATGCAATAAAAATCATAGGTATTGTAAAGAAACATGATCAATGACTTGCCTTGCTTGACGATCTTCGTAAGCTAGGGACTCGTTAATAGCAAGCTTCACTCAGGAAATTCTACCGAGACAAACAATAATCACAATAAGCATACAACATATGATCACTTACATAACAGCATAGTAATATGAAACACATAAAACAAAGCGAATCAAAACCCAAAGGAAACTCAAAGAAAAACCAAATCAAAGTTTTCCTACTTCAAGCAACAACTAAAATAGTTTTACATAACCAAAATTTTCTTAACAGAACCTAAGCATGGGTTTATGCTACCTAACAGAAAAGGATTCATCAAGCAACTAGGAGCAAAAAGAATCACTTTAAAACCTATTATAAAACTCCTATTAGGCCTAAAGCAAATTCTAGTAGGAAAAATAAAATAAAAGTTTTATTTATTATAAAGAAAAGTTCATGCTCTAAAGTGACAGAAACTAACCTAGAATAATCTATCACATAGAAAAAATAAATTTATTTGCTAACTAAAACAATGGGAAAACAGTAGCTAGTTAATTAATTAAGAATAACATGATTCTGATTAAAACTATTTATTTATTAATCCTAAAATGCCCAAATAAATACCTACGGTTAGGTAATGTCAAAACAAAGTTGTGACAAAAAGAATCACTAAAAAATAATTTTCCTAACTCACTTTATAGCAGATTTACTATTCTGTCTAAATCTAAAATAAAGCAATTCTAAATAATTTTAACATGACTAATTATATTTTCTACAGAAACTACAATAAATTTGCAAACCAACAAAAAAAGAATCATTTAAAAATATTATGTAGATTAAAAGATATGAATTTTACAAAACTGAAACTATTCTGTTAAAACAGAAAACTAAAAATAAAACTAAAAGCGAAAACCGACGCTTAATGGGCCTATCTAGCGCTTCGTAATATAACTAAAAGCGGGCCTAGGGTTTAAGCGAATCGGCTGGTTCAACTAAAAACCCTAACTAAAATAAACCGGAACTAACGGGATAAAACCGCCTATTTTAAATAACATACCCCTTGAGAGATCTAATCTAAACCGTTGGGTTTAGATCCAACGGCGAGGTGTCCGGCGACGCAGCGGCGGCAATGACGGCGCTCGGGCGGCGAGTGCTCCGGCGACTCCGGTGGTCGAGGCGTCGGCGGGGACCTCCCGTGGTGCGGACGGGCGAGGTGGGTTTCAGAGTCAGGCGAGCTCGGGGTGAGCAGGCGAGCTCGGGGTGGCTAATGGCGGCGGCGTTCGGGTACTCAATGAGCGTGTCTGGCGAGAGGCAGGGTTAGGCGAGGCGAAGGAGGAACGGGTCGAGGAGGGTATTTATAGGGCGGGGCCTCGACTTGCGAGGGGCGATCGGGGAGGGATTCATGGCGAATCCGGATCCGGCGGATCCGGGCGTGGCAGGCGGGTGGCGTGGGCGAGGGGAAGAGGGAGGTGGGGCCCGGGTGTCGGTGAGAGAGGGAGGGGGCGTTCGATTGGGCGGCCGAGGCGGAAGGGGTTCGGCGCGGTGGCTCAGCTCGGCTCGTGGTGGTCTAGTTGGCTGGCTCATTGGTTTGGGCAATTGGCGCCGGGCCGCCTCGGCGCTGGGCAGTTAGCTGGCTGGCGCCTCGGTCTTCTTTTTTTTTCTATTTTTTTTTTGAATTTAGGAGAGGAGAGATATTATATTTAATATATATATGTTATATAGGACATATATATATCAAAATGATCAGGGGAATATTCCCTACAATTTGAACATTTTTCCAGGGGCAAAATCCAAACTTTATAAAAATTCATTTTTCTAAAATCCCAAATAAAATTCAAATTTGAATTCAAATTTTTGGCAAGGTTTTTCATCTAACATATTTGGAGTGTCATGTTTACTCCTCTCATACTTTTTCTCAAGTATTTGTCAGGCATTGATTTGAAATAAATTTCAAATGCCAATTCAAATTCAAATTTCATCAACTCAGAATCTTCTGAAACTTCAAATATCACTCAAATTCAAACAATATGCATAGATACTTAGCTATAATTGTAAAACATTCCAATTAGGAAATTTGGGATGTTACATTTCATGAGCGGCGCAAGGGTGGCATCTTGTGAGGAAGACAGGTGGGGTCCACCACAAAGTGAGTGAGGGGGAGCGTTGATCGATCGACGCGGGAGGCTTTCGGGCGCGGGGGGTCGGTCGGCTCGGCGTGGGCCGGCGGCCGTTGGCTGGTTGGGCCGATTCTGGGCTGCCAGTCTTTGGCTAGGCCAGGCTGGTAGCGCTGGTCTTTTCTTTTTCTAATTTTTTTTTTGAAAATAAAAACAGAGAGAAAATATATAAAACATAAATATTTTATATAGGACATATATATATCAAAATGATCAGAGGAATATTCCCTATCATTTGAACATTTTTCCAGGGGCAAAATCCAAACTTTATAGAAAATCATTTTTTTCTAGAATTCCAAATAAAACTCAAATTTGAAAGGGGTTTTCAAGGCACTTTCAAATGACTTTCAATTTGATTCTTTTAACTTCCAACTCATATTTCATATAATTGAAGAAGTCATTTTATCTTCCCTCATGAAAATCATTGAGTTGCATAAAGCTTTGAATTTAAAATATTCTCAAATGAAATTCAAATATTTTCAAAACCCTTTTCATTTCAAATGGAAGAAGTCATTTCATCTTCACTCTAGGGTTTTGGTGTTGGAATGGAATTGAATTCATTGAGATCCAAAAAGGGCAAAGGGATAGTTTTGGGAAAGTCATTTTATTCCCTCTCATCCAACTTTCAAAAGTTTCAAATTCCACTCAATTTCACTCAATCAATCAAACAAACAATCAAACAACAAGCATAGTTATTTATCTAATATAACATTCCAAAATTTAGAATTTTGGGATGTTACATGAGACCGCCTAGGTGAGAGGTGGGCCTGGCCCTGGTCGGTGTCTGTGGTTACATCATTAACACGCTTAACGAGATCTTGGTATTTGATCTAAGTCTGGACATTTGGTCTATACGCACTAACCAACTACGTGGGAAAGATATGGGCACTCGGCGTCGTGTATCAGCCGAAGCCTTCGTGACGTCAGCGACTGAGCGGCGGGTGCCGGATTGGAACGTAAGCCTGCTCTTGTATTAAGGGGGCTAGTTCTGCTTCCGGCCGCCCATAGCGTCTTGAGTGTGCTAAGAGGCGATGGGCGGACCCTGTCTTGCGCTTAGGTTTAGACCCGCGTGCTGACCTCTCTGTTGGCCTAGGTGGGGCTGCGATGTGTTGATCTTCTGACGCCGGGCATGACCCAGGAAAGTGTGTCCGGCCAAATGGGATCAAGCGTGTTGGGTTATGTGGTGCACCCCTGCAGGGAACTTTATCTATTCGAATAGCCGTGATCTTAGGTAACAGGACGACTTGGAGTTGTACCTTGACCTTATGACAACTAGAACTGGATACTTAATAAAACACGCCCTTCCAAGTGCCAAATACAACCCAGTGATCACTCTCGAACAGGGCGACGAGGAGGGGATTGCCGGGTAGTATTATGCTATGCGATGCTACTTGCAGGACTTCAGTCTACTCTCTTCTACATGCTGCAAGACGGAGGTTGCCAGAAGCGTAGTCTTCGACAGGATTAGCTATCCCCTCTTATTACGGCATTACGCAGTTCGGTCCACCGATATGGCCCTTTACACATATACCCATGCATATGTAGTGTAGCTCCTTGCTTGCGAGTACTTTGGATGAGTACTCACGGTTGCCTTGTTCCCCCTTTTCCCCCTTTCTTTACCCGATTGCTGCGACCAGACGATGGAGCCCAGGAGCCAGACTCCACCTTCGACGATGACTCCTACTACACTGGAGGTGCCTAATACTAGGTGCAGGCCGCTGACGACGACCAGGAGTAGTTAGGAGGATCCCAGGCAGGAGGTATGCGCCTCTTTCGATCTGTATCCCAGTTTGTGCTAGCCTTCTTAAGGCAACTTGTTTAACTTATGTCTGTACTCAGATATTGTTGCTTCCGCTGACTCGTCTATGATCGAACACTTGTATTCGAGCCCTCGAGGCCCCTGGCTTGTATTATGATGCTTGTATGACTTATTTATGTTTTAGTGTTGTGTTGTGATATCTTCCCATGAGTCCCTGATCTTGATCGTACACGTTTCGTTGCATTATTAGTGTACGATTGAATCGAAGCGTCTGAGATTGGTATCGAGCCATTGCTGTAGGAATCCCCCTTCCACACTTCTTGGCCGAAGTCGAGTCTAGACATTACAAAACTTTTACTAACATGGCTGTGTGTCTTACGGGCCCACGTCGCCATTGGGTGGTATTAGGATCTTTTATTCCTCGATCTATACTCTGATCTCTCTTCTATTCGGGTTAAATGATTTTACTAAATCTGACTCTAGGTTCTCTTAACTACTTCCTCCCGGAGAGCCCCTTATTACATTGATCGCCTGCTGCACCAGAAGGTTCCGAAGATGCTATTCGTTGTTTTCCCAAGATGCTTGTGCCGACCGCGTTTGCAAATTCCCTACCACTATTATCTGTATGGATAACTGAACACACTTGCCTACATTCAATCTCATTGATCTTGTTATTACAAGATGCCCCGAACTGCTCTCCATTGTTTCGAGAATCCTTTCAGCTTACTACCCTATAGTTCTTGCCTAATGAATACCCCCTACGGATAATTCCTTGCACTTATTGAGTATCCGCTCATCCCCAGTTGTTTAGGTGTTTCACAAAAGTCTTCGAAGTGCCATTCGACATTCCGAAAACCCTGAGTAGCCTGTTTCTCTTGAAATTCTTGCTTGCCTGCATTCTGGTTAATACCATAAGTCTAGTAATCTTATTGGTATCTTTTGTCACTATCATTTTGCGTCCCTTGATTAAATATGTTGCAAATGCACGCAATCATCAGTTGATCCTTATAAATTATCTTTCTGGCTCAGACGTCTTTCGAACATGAGCTGGTTCTCGGCCAATCAGATTGCCATCGATTGTACCCCTATGTCTATTCAACTTATCTATCCTTGATCAGAGCGTTTGCTCCTGATCCCTTGATTTGAAAGTCATAATTCCTTTATTATTTAAACGTTGAATTATTCAGATGTTCTATAAACCGATGCATTTGCATTCTTTCTTCCTCTGATTGGGTATCGATACTCACATCAACTCCATTGTGGATCGCCATATCCACTGTTGGATTATTATTCAACAGTGTCCTTCATAATTAATCACCTTGTGAGTTCTTTCTCCGATACATAATGCCTTTGGTAAATTGTATCCTCTCCTTTTGCCAACCATGCTCTAATTTCGAGCTGGTGATATTTACTCTTGAAGCTTGTGGTATATGTTCCTAAGAAGCCCCGTTGGGTTGAACCTATGCCTTCCCTAATCTGTGTGAACCCGAAAGTTATACGGGTTATACACTACTACCGCTACGTCAGATAACTTTTCAACACTACAACTTCGATAACGAGAAGTGAATGGATGGTCATGCATTGGAGAAGTGGGAGTCGACCTTGAACTTTGTGTTCCTTCCCATGGACACGATGTAGAACTTATCATGAACGCTTCTCTTAAATTAAGTATTCCCTTGGTATAAGTTCATCTTATATCTGGGAGCTGGCCTTTTGCAATCGTGTTTCCGACCATGTTCTCCTTTAAATACCATTTCTCGTGCAAGTTTAAGCACTTGACTTCTGCAGAGCAATACCCAATCCAACCTCTATTTTGTTCTACCTTCGAGTATTACCCCCTGGTATCTTGAGGATATCAACCCATTGCACTTCATTCTATGAATTTCTGATGAAGTAGTACCCTTCCCCGTCATAGTGACTCCACGGGTTCTGGGTTGTCGTCAACCGAGAACATCGATAAGTGAATCGATTCCGCACTCTGATTCCATAAATCTAAGTAAATTTTGTTGCTTACGAGTTAATAATCGTTTAAGTCAATCCTAGCCTGATCGGCTATATCATTAGTGTGCTGAATTTTAACTATGCTACCTGGTCCTTCCCGAAGCACAAATTTTGATGATGAGCTATGCTTACGTCCATTTTCCTCATCATATCATTTCACCTTGAACAGCAAGCTTGATTTCGAGTTTGTGTCATACCCATGGTCCCAATGACCCTTCGCTTCACCATTGCTTTTTCTTGATGCCGTCGTTGTTTGATTGCTTCTTCGTGAAATCTCTCGACAATTGTGTCGTGATCATCATCAACATTTTGAGCTCTTCCAGGATATCAATTGAATTCATGATGAGAAATGCCATCCTTGCCCTCAATGAATTGTATTATCATCGACCACTTTATTGCCTTCCCACCAACACAAGCCTGTTCAAGTTTGGTGTTATACCTTGAGTTCCTTGCTATCCAGCAATTGTTCTTCTTTACCTTGGAGTATTACCATCCTTTATGTCAAGAATGTTCTGAGATTTGTTCCACCTCTTGAGAATTATTGACATAGAAATACTTCTCGCCATGTTCATTCATTTCTTGGTCCCCGTGTTGATTCTAACCGGGATACCAACAAGTGAACGGTGTTGTTTTGATTCTGTACTTCTAGCAACCCTATTGCTTGTAAGTTAATGAAAGATAGTTACATCCTTTGTGTATTGGATATCGAATCACCATTCAAACATTGATCATGTGCTACCTAAGCCCATATATCGGGTGCACCTTTCAACCAATGTTTAAATTGTGTATGTTTTCCTCAAGCGTACATCATTATATCATTTGATCTGACAAATGTTGTATCCTTGTTCACCTAATTCTGGGGATCCATCTTTTGGAAATTTCAATGAATTGTCACTAAGTTCATCAGCCACCTTCTCATCCTCTCCTTGTTTAATGATGAACTATGATTCAGACCTTGCTTCCATATTTCATTTCCCGAGAATCTTGCAACACCATCTCGTCAAATTGTGTTGCACCCCTTCCTTCTCAGGCATCATGAGTCTGTGGTATCCTGACACCAATCGGATCTGACCTCGGTCAGATATGATGGTTGGAACATATATCCAAGAGTTATAACACTGGTCTTTTATGATCCAGCAAGGTGATGTCATGCCTAGCACACCTGGCTGGAGGACCTACTGCTATAATTTATTTTTAGCAACGTTAACCATTCTTTCATGAGAAAATCATAGGACTTATTCTATGAGTTGTTCATGATGGATGCCTTGTGTGTCCAAAGTCCGAACTTTGCTTAAAGACCATGTCAATGCTATCTCGAAACATGTATGTGGTACTCCTATCATCAATAAGAACACTTGAAGCACAATGCTAAATTTTCTTAATCAAATTATCCAAACATTGTTGTATGGGTAATGCCATGAAATTTCTCTCCCCTTCCCTAACGGGTTTTCTACTTATTATCCTATCATGGTTATCATGCTCTGCTTGTCCTTGGGAAGGATATACCCCTGAAATATGTGTTTAAATACATTTTCCTTTCCATTGTTCTGTTTGATCTAATAATCGTATTTCCTTTCCATTGTTTTGTTTAACCTTTCTTGTAATCTGACTTAATTGAGCAGTGATAACCCCCTGCTTAGGTAAGCATCTCATTGTACAACTCTGTTAGTAAAAACCTATTACTATTGTTGATGACATTCCGGTAACCATCGATGGACGAGAAATGTGCCTATTGGTCCGCCCCGTTTCAAAGAGCAGGAAAATGGTTCTCTTTGTCCCTCGCCCTTGGTACTGACGTTGTTGCTGACATATAACTGACAGGCTACCCTCTGACATGCCTTGCTATCATGACCGTGCAAGATGTCACCACCCTTCCTACTTTAACCCACATGGTGGGTGAGGGAGTCCTGGATTAGCGGGTGTCCGGATAGCCGAACTATCACCGTTGGCCGGACTCCTACACTATGAAGATACAAGATTGAAGACTTCTTCCCGTGTCCGGATGGGACTTTCCTTGGCGTGGAAGGCAAGCTTGGCGATACGGATATGTAGATCTCATACCATTGTAACCGACTCTGTGTAACCCTAACCCTATCTGGTGTCTATATAAACCGGAGGGTTTTAGTCCGTAGGACGAACAACAATCATACCATAGGCTAGCTTCTAGGGTTTAGCCTCTCTGATCTCGTGGTAGATCTACTCTTGTACTACCCATATCATCAATATTAATCAAGCGGGGTAGGGAATTACCTCCATCGAGAGGGCCCGAACCTGGGTAAAAACATCGTGTCCCTTGTCTCCTGTTACCATCCATCTAGACGCACAGTTCGGGACCCCCTACCCAAGATCCGCCGGTTTTCACACCGACATTGGTGCTTCTCTGTGTCGTCACCTATAGGCCCGATGGCTCCTTCAATCATCAACAATGACGCAGTCCGGGGTGAGACTTTTCGCCCCGGACAGATCTTCGTATTCGGCGGCTTTGCACTGCGGGCCAATTCGCTAGGCCATCTGGAGCGGTCGAAGCTTCGCCCACAGCCATCAGGTCAGATTTGGAAGCTTGAACTATACGGCCGATGTCCGCGGAGACTTGATCTTCAACGGATTCGAGCCACGCCCAAGTGCGCCCGCCTTTGTCTCGATGGGCATGATCTAGCTCTGCCGCCCGAGCAGTACACAGGAAGCCGCACGAGTCCGCTCCGACCCTTAGCTCGGAGCCGACTCCCCCGATCGAGGACGAGTGGTTGGACACCGCCTCGGGGGCTACGATCTCTATGGTGATTGAGCCGAACTCCATCCCTGTCCTTTGCGAAGACCGTGACTCCAGGTTGCCGGACTCCTCTCCAGACTCCGAACCCTCCGCGCCCCTGCCAATCGAATCCGATTGGTCGCCGGTCATGGAGTTCACTGTCGCGGACATCTTTCAGCGCTCGCCCTTTGGCGACATCCTGAATTCACTAAAGTCTCTCTCTTTATCTAGAGAGCCCTGGCCGGACTACGGTTAGGAAGGCTGGGATGCGGACAACGAAGAAATTCAACGCCCACCCACCACCCACTTTGTAGCCACTGTCGATAATTTAACCGACATGCTCGACTTCGACTCCGAAGACATCGACGATATGGACGACGATGCTGGAGACGACCAAGAACCAGCGCTTACAGGGCACTGGAAGGCCACCTCGTCATACGACATATACATGGTGGACAAGCCAATAGATGGGAACGGCGATGGAACAACGGAGGATGACCCCTCCAAGAAACAACCCAAGCGCCGACGTCAGCGGCGCCGCTCTAAATCCTGCCACAGTAAAAACGGCGATTCCGGCACGGGAGACAATAATACCCGGACGGTCTTTGAAGACGACCCCCTCCAGCAGGACTCGGCGCGGGAGGAGGGAGGAGCAAGTCCGCCTGACGATCTTGGCGAAGAAAGAGGTAGAGGGCGATAATTACGTGCCTCCCTCCGAAGATGAGGCAAGCCTCGACGACGACGAATTTGTCGTGCCTGAAGATCCCGCCGAACAGGAGCGTTTCAAACGTAGGCTTATGGCCATGGCAAGCAGCCTCAAGAAAAAGCAGCAGCAGCTTAGAGCTGGCCAAGACTTGCTAGCTGACAAATGGACTGATGTCCTTGCAGCCGAAGAGTATGAACTCGAACGCCCCTCCAAGAGATACCCAAAACGCAGGCTGCTACCCCAATTAGAGGAAGCAGCACCCAAACCTACATCACCAGCGCATGATGCGGCCGACCGGCCACCCCGTGGCCGTGACAGAGAGGCCTCTAGACCCTCCATTCAAGCCGCACCCCGACACCGCTCGACCAAGGCACGGGGAAACGCGCCAGACCTGAGAAACATATTGGAGGACAAGGCAAGGCAAACAAGATCGATCTATGGATCGCGTGGGCGCCCCACGACACGTGATGATAACCATCACGCCGGATACAACAACTCGGCGGGCGAACACGATGAGACAAAGCTCATTTGATCTGCGTCGTGATATAGCCCAATACTGAGGCGTCGCACACCCACTATGCTTCACAGAGGCGAAGTGATGGGTCATCGGATCCCGAGGGTTTCAAACCCGTAAACATTGAATCATCACGATGGCACAACAGATCCTGCGGTTTGGATCAAGGACTACCTCCTCCATATCCACATGGCCCGGTGATGATCTACATGCCATCAAATACCTCCCACTCAAGCTTAAAGTACCAGCTCGGCATTGGCTTAACAGCTTGCGGCCAGAATCAATTGGTTGTTGGGAGGACACGGAAGCCGCATTCCTTGATAACTTCCGGGGCACATATGTGCGACCACCGCACGCCGATGACCTTAGCCATATAATTCAGCATCCGGAAGAATTGGCGGAACAATTACGGACACGGTTCTAACCAAGAAAAATCAAATCGTTGACTGTCCGGATGTAGAGGCCCTTGCAGCCTTCAAACATAACATCCGCGACGAGTGGCTTGCCCGGCACCTAGGGCAGGAAAAGCCGAAATCCATGGCAGCCCTCACAACACTCATGACCCTCTTTTGCGCGGGAGAGGACAGCTGGCTAGCTCGAAGCAACAACTTGGCCAAACACCCTGGTAGTTCGGATACCAAGGACAGTAACGGCGGTCGGCGTTGCAGCAAGAACAAAGCGCCGCGTGGCGATAATGCTGAAGATACGGCAGTAAATGCCGGATTCAGAGGCTCTAAGCCCGGTCAGCGGAAGAAGCCATTCAAAGAAATACCCAGGGCCCATCCACCTTGGACCGAATACTCGATCGCTTGTGCAAGATACATGGCACCCCCGAAAAACCAGCCAACCACACCAACAGGGACTGTTGGGTGTTCAAGCAAGCAGGCACGCTAAGCGCCGAAAACAACGACAAGGGGCTGCATAGCGATGACAAGGAAGAGCCCCGGCCGCCAACCAATAGAGGACAGAAGGGCTTTCCCACACAAGTGCGGACGGTGAACATGATATACGCAACCCACATACCCAAAAGGGAGCGGAAGCGTGCACTAAGGGACGTATACGTGATGGAGCCAGTCGCCCCGAAGTTCAACCCATGGTCTTCCTTCCCGATCACCTTTGATATAAGGGACCACCACACTAGCATCCGTCACGGCGGATTCGCCGCATTGGTTCCTGACCCATCATCGACGGATTTCACCTCACTAGAGTCCTGATGGACGGCGGTAGCAGCCTGAACCTGCTTTATCAGGATATAGTGCGCAAAATGGGCATAGACCCCTCAAGGATTAAACCCACAAAGACGACCTTTAAAGGCGTAATACCAGGTAGTACAGGCTCAGTTACACTCGAAGTGGTCTTCGGATCCCCGGATAACTTCCGAAGTGAAGAGTTAATCTTCGACATAGTCCCGTTCTGCAGCGGCTATCACGCACTACTCGGACGAACCGCGTTTGCAAAGTTCAATGCGGTGCCGCACTACGCATACCTCAAGCTCAAGATGTCAGGCCCTCGAGGAGTAATCACGGTCAATGGAAACACCGAACGCTCTCTCCGAACGGAGGAGCACACGGCGGCCCTCGCGGCGGAGGTGCAAAGCAACCTCTCACAGCAATTCTCGACTCCGGCCACTAAACGTCCGGACACTGTCAAGTGCGCTCGGAGTAACCTACAACAAGACCGCCTGGCACGATCCAAGCACGCGTAGCAATCCGGTCCCAACCCCAGCCCTCGCGAAATTGCGAAGCCGGTACTACGCGTACATAACTACGCTCTGGAGATACCATGGGCATAAGGGGAGGGGCACGACCAAGGCACGCCCAAAATGCGGCTCAACCGCACCAGGGGCTCCAGATTGTTTCATTCTTTTTCTTTCTTCTTTTTTCTTACTTTCAGGACTCCGTTTTCCAGAATCCCTGTCCGACACTATAATTGCCGAATACACGATGCAACAGCCAGGGAAGCAAAAAACTGCGTCGAGTGTCCAGGTGGTATCTACTACGAGCATTATACCTGTTTTACATACCATCCCGCAGCTTACCCCTGGAGGGGGACATGTTAAATAGTCCCATCCCTTGCTTATCGCACTATTTGTATCGTTCTGCTTCCATTGCAGTACCTTTTTTAATAACAATACATAGCTTTTGCCTATTATTGCACTCCTTTATTTATCTACATATATGTTCATTTCATGACATGTTGCACCCGTACACTTTGGTACGGCCAATACACCAGGGGCTTAAGTACCCCAAAAGTATGGTGTGATAAGTCCGAACACTTTCACAAGTGCGGCACCCGAACTTATAGCATTATATGCATCGGCTCGAATCATGTCTTGGGTCAATAGTTGGGTTTGCCCGGCTCCCATGTTTTGGTACCTTACGTTCCGTTATATCGGCTAAGGTAGCGCTGGGAGAACCACCGTGATTGTGCCCGGTTGAGCTGGGTTGAGCACCTCGATTGGAGAAAGCCAAAACTGACCATCATGATAGGGCGAGAGCCGGTCGCTGTTCGAGAGGTTTTTTCGGGTCCCTAAAGACTTATGCCGCTTAGAGCGAGGAACCGGCATTGTCCGGCCAAGGCGTGGATAGCGCCCCAAACTCGGTCTTCCGAATACTAGGGGCTTCGCCGAAATTTAAAATTATAGAATTCTATGGCTAAGTGAGAGTGTTCAAGCACTATAAGTCCGGTTGCCTTGTTCGTTGCGTTGAGTGCCTCCCTCGACGGACCCAAGAATGGGAATAAGAGCGCTCAAGTTTATCCCGAACACCCCAGCACTCGTGGCATGGGGGCTGAAGCCAACGACTTGCCATCTCTCAAATTTGATAAATGGCCACACAGAAGGTAATATTTTAAATTAACAAGTGTTGCTTAAGCGCATATGAACAAGTTTTCAGCGTCTGAGGATAACAAATGCGAGTCTATTCAAAAATTACATCTTTGGAGCACTCATCCGCTTATCTGGCGGGCACCCTTCAGGACGCCCTCATAGTACATTTCGGGCTTGCGATGATCCTTGCCCTTTGGTGGCCCGTCCGTCACAAGCTTCTCCACATCCAGCTTGCCCCAGTGCACGTTAGCACGGGCAAGGGCCCGACGGGCACCTTCAATGCAGACAGAGCGCTTGATGACTTCAATCCATGGACAGGCGTCCACCAGCCGCTGCACTAGCCCGAAGTAGCTCCGGGCATGGCTTCCAATGGCCACAAATTAACTATGAGGCCCTTCATGGCCTGTTCGGCGACCTTGTGGAGCTTCGACTAGCTGCTTCAATTTGGTCGCTCGAGGCACGGACGTTCGGCCTCAATATCTGAGACCAGAACACCTTCTCCGTCGAGCTCCCCTCCTTGGCGCGGTAGAACGCGGCAGCATCAGACACACTACGGGGCAGATCTGTGAATGCTCCTGGAGAGCTCTGAATCCGGGTAAGTAATAGGTAATTCACTTTCACATGCTTGCTTTGCATAAAGAATGCCTTACCCGCCGCTATCTTCTTTATTGATTCAATTTCTTGGAGGGATTTTTGGGCTTCGGCCTTAGCGGCTTTGGCACGCTCAAGAGCCGAGGCGAGCTCAGACTCTCGAGTCTTCGAGTCACGCTCCAAACTCTCGTGTTTTTCCACGAGAGCCTGGAGCTCTTGCCGCACCTCCGCCACCCGTGCCTCCTGCTTCCCTCGCTCGGTGCGCTCCGCGGCCGCTTTGCTTTCGGCCGTGGACACCGCTTCCTTCAGGGTCGCCACCTCGTTCGTGGCCCCTACAATACCCACGTTATTCCTGTCATTTTTTTGCAACCAAATCCTTTCTATAAGGTATTACTTTAATAAGGTATTACTTACCTTCCTTGTCCTCGAGCTGATTCTTGGCAAGGCCGACCTCGTTCTCGGACCGCTCGAGGCTCTGCTTCAATGCATTGACCTCCATGATCAGTGTGGCAGAGGTCAGCAGCGCAGCCTGCATTCCCATATTGACATACTTATGTTAGACTCCTGCGTATATCTTTTTAGATCCTTAGTCCGGCTTTTATTTCCAAACACCGAACTAAACATCAGGGGCTACTGTCTATGAGGTAATATTTTTACATATTCTAAACTTACCTCAAAGCCTGTTAGAAGGCTGGTACAGGCTTCAGTCAGCCCGCTCTTGGCCGACCGAACTTTCTGGATCACCACACTCATAACAGTGCGGTGCTCCTCGTCGATGGAGGCGCCGTTAATCGCCACCAGTAAGCTATACGGTGCCTCCGGTTGGACGGAGGACACCGGCGTCTTACCCATACGATGAATGGGCCGCTTGCCGGACTTGAACGCTGAAGGTTCCGGTATGGAGTCCGGACGAGGGTCGGGCTTAGAGCCCCTGGGGTCTCGCTCCTCGCGCCTCGAGTCCGGGAGGTTGCTTTGCGGCGCCTCCTGCGCCACCTCCTCTTTACCAGGCCCCCCTTGGGGCCCCACCTCGGCGTCGTCCGCAGCGTGAGGTGAGGAGGCGGCCGGAAGTGAAGTACTCTACACTTCTGACGAACTTAGGGACCCACTCGACGAAGCGGTGAGCTTGTCCTTGGGCGGGCTGCATGATTGTTCGGCATTAGAGAACACTATGCAATGGAAAAATAGCCATGGGTATCCGGACATTTACGATCTCGCTAGGGGCTTGGCCCTTGTTGGCCACTCCTCCTCGTTGTTGTCGGCATTGGTGGAGAAGTCCGGAGGAAGGGTCCTTCCCTTCTTAGACCCTCCGGTCTCCCCAGTTGGGGCGGCCTTCCTTTTCTTCTCTCCCCCCGCTGGGGGAGAGGCTTCTTTTTCCTCCTCCTCTTCCTCAGAGGAGGATTCCGCCTCAGGGTTGTCGGGCGATGAGCCGACAGCCCCTGGCGCCAGGAGCTCCTCCGAGTTCCCGTGGCCTTCTTCTTGGCCTTCTTCTCCGGCACCATGTGAGGTACCGGAGCCAGCAGCCCCGTCAATCGGGCGTCCGCTGGGTCCTCTGGCAGAGGGGCCGAACAGTTAATTTGTCCGGACGTCTTCAGCCAGTCCTGTCAAAGGTTAGGGAGTTCTAGATCCCGCATAGGGTCAAACTATGAAAAAAGTCCCATAAAGGGTAAAATAACTTACCTCGCTGGCTTGACGCTACGAGCTGAATCCGCGATCTTCGGTAGCGGATGTGGGAGCCTCGGCGCCCTTGAATAGCACCTTCCAGGCGTCTTCGTACGTAGTGTCGAAGAGCCTTTTCAGAGTTGGGTGCTGTGCCGGATCGAACTCCCACAATTTGAAGGCCCGTTGTTGGCGTGGGAGAATCCGGCGGATGAGCATCACCTGGATTACGTTGACAAGCCTGAGATTCTTGTCCACCAGGTTTTGGACGCAGGTTTGGAGTCCGGATAGCTCGTCCGAATTCCCCATGTCAGCCCTTCTCTTTCCATGATAAGAGCCGTGTGGGAAGCCACATCGAATTCAGGGGCCGCCCATTGAGAGTCGCTGCTCGGTGATGTAGAACTACCCCTATTTCCACCCCTTTATGGTCTACACAAAGGAGCCCTCGAGCCATAGGACTTTGGCCATCTTGCCAACCATGGCGCCTCCGCACTCCGCTTGGCGGCCGCCCACTACCTTCGGCTTGACATTGAAGATCTTAAGCCATAAGCCGAAGTGGGGCTGGATGCAGAGGAAGGCCTCGCACACTATGATAAACGCCGAGATGTTGAGGATGAAGTTCGGGGCCAGATCGTGGAAATCCAGGCCGTAGTAGAACATGAGCCCCCGGACAAATGGGTGAAGTGGAAAACCTAGTCCGCAGAGGAAGTGGGTGAGGAACACCACCCTCTCATGGGGCCCGGGTGGGAATGAGCTGCCCTTGTCGGGTAGCCGGTCTTGCGATGTTGCTAGACAAGTATCCGGCCTTCCGCAGCTTTGATGTGCCCTCCGTGACGGAGGAGGCCATCCACTGCTTCCGCTCCGGACATAGTTGGAGAAGGTTGAGGTGGGATGTCGCGGACGCTGGAGCTCGAGTCTTGTGAAATGGATGAGCAAAGGAGGAAGAAGGCGTTGGTGAAAAGGTGGATCCTTATCCCCTTATATGGACGGACGAAGCTATGCATCCCCCGCCAGCCTGGTAAAACTCGCTTATCTCCCAAGCGCCGTAATCAATGGCGCGGATGGGTTACCCACGTCCGTATTGATGAGAAACCCGGAATAAGGGGGCACGATCTACGCTTAGATAAGACATGCCAAGGAAACCGCCTCGCTAAACGCGCTAAGGTGGAGCGAGAAAAAGCGATTAAGTATAAAGGCACGGCCGTGGTGTGGCGTCACGCCGCGAGAATCACATCAGCAGATCTGTGCAAAAGTTATTCTCTCTACGGTAGTATGTGGAACTTGTTTTGCGAGCGGACACTATCCTTGTGTTTAAAATCTTCTATGAAGTATTCGGAGGAGGAACCCGCCTCGCAATGCCGAAGACAATCAACGCGCCGGACTCATCGCCATTGAAGCCTGGTTCGGGGGCTACTGAGGGAGTCCTGGATTAGGGGGTGTCCGGATAGCCGAACTATCACCAGTGGCCGAACTCCTAAACTATGAAGATACAAGATTGAAGACTTCGTCCCGTGTCCGGATGGGACTTTCCTTGGCGTGGAAGGCAAGCTTGGCGATACGGATATGTAGATCTCCTACCATCGTAACCGACTCTGTGTAACCCTAACCCTATCCGGTTTCTATATAAACCGGAGGGTTTTAGTCCATAGGACGAACAACAATCATACCATAGGCTATCTTCTAGGGTTTAGCCTCTCTGATCTCGTGGTAGATCTACTCTTGTACTACCCATATCATCAATATTAATCAAGCAGGAGTAGGGTATTACCTCCATCAAGAGGGCCCGAACCTGGGTAAAAACATCTTGTCCCTTGTCTCCTGTTACCATCCGACTAGACGCACAGTTCAGGACCCCCTACATGAGATCCGCCGGTTTTGACATCGACAGTGGGCCCATAACCCGCAAGTTCCACAGGATCGAAACCTGACTCTCCTGTACACCCGCTGTTCTGAAGGTTGTTCCTTGGATGTGGCCTCGTATGAAATTCACGAGCTACTTTCCGAGAGATCAAAAATTCTGTTATCAGACACAGTACTTATTCTCGTTGCCCTAAAACCCTTTCACCTTATGAATAGGCATCGAACGATTGCCTGGCCGCTTGAAACTCCTTATTGTACCTTATTACTTTCCTCTCGAAATTTCCTAAGTTTCAATTCAAGAGTTACTTTCCGCCATCTTCATTGACGTTATCTACCAGATAGCAACCTTGTAGAGGTCCGTTCTTCTGAAGTTACCCCTTATCCTTTTCGTACGTGCGATGAAGATCCCGAGGGAAGGTTGACGACTTCAACATTTTGACCTGAAGCAGAAGTATGGAGGCATCAATATATTGGATTAACCTCTTCGAGAAGAGCAAACCAACACCGAGAAGACTCGTTAGAATTTCGTAACCAAATCCTTTCCCCATTTTCCACCTCTTAAATCTCGGGACGAGATTTCTTGTAGTGGAGGAGATTTGTGACGCCTGAATACTTAAGCTACATTGAACCTCTTCTAATGACGCCATGTCAGCTCAATTACTATTGCCGATCTCACATTAGTTTGAAACCGATTCGAATCCAAATTAAAAAATTAGGCAAACAAAAAAAGTTTTCAAACGATGAAACTAAAATGTTCGGATCATGCCAGAAAATGTATAGGTAAATATGGTGGAGAAACCAAGCTTTTATAAAATGCTTCATTGAACTATGATGATTTAAACAGTAGCAAAACCATTAATTAAATGCCTTTTTATAATTCATAAAATGTCAAACTAAGTTATTTGGGGTCTAGACTTTTTGTGACCGTGGACTAAGTTGAAATACTAATTTCGGTGCTAAGTGTATATTTTACTAAAACTAAAATAAATGTAACAAAAATAAAACATGAAATAATAAATATAAAGAAAAGAAATAAGTCAAAGCAAAAAGAAAAGAGAAGGACCCCCCCACTAGGCCTCGACCCAGCTAGCCGTCGGGCCAACCAGGCCGGCCCAGCCGCGCCAATTAACCCTCCCCACCCCTGAAACCCTAGCGCACAACCCCCCACTACCCCACTCGTTGTCCCCCACGCCTCCCTCGCTTCCCCCAATCTGGATCGGGGGCAGGCGACCCCGTCGCCCGCCGTCGCCCCGCTTCTACCTCATCGGCGCGCCCGTGCCCGAGGAACCGCCGCCTCCCCACCGGGCAGGCCGCCCTTGACCTCCTCCTCGCCGACCCTCCCTCTCCCTCGCCCCCCTCTGCCCGATTTGGATCGGGAGGGGGCCGTCCCAACGTCGTCGGCGCCCTCGACAACGCCGCCGCTCGCCGTCCCTGGAACCACCTCAATGCCGCGCCTCGTCGCCCGATGCCGTCTGAAGCTACTCCACCTCGCCAACCTCGCCGGACCGCCGGTGTCCCCGTCCTCCTCCTCGAGCTCGTTGCCACTCCCCTACACCATCCGTGAGCACTTCCCTCCCTCCCTATCCTTGTCGCCCGTTCCGGCCGCCGATGTTGCCGCACATGCGCTGGCCGGCCCCTGCCTGTTGCCCGCTTCCAGCCGCTGTCGCCCACGGCACCCCCCTACGTGCCCTCCCAACGCCTCGGCCTCCTGCCGCTGGCCATCCCACAGCCACCATGGGCGCGCCTCCTCGCGACGCACCTATAGCTCCAGCCGCATCACAAACCGTCGCCAGAACAAGTGCGTGGACGTCGCCAGCAAGCTCGGCATCACCGCCATTAACGTGCTGACGTGGCGCGTGACTAAACCCTATTTTAGCACTAACCCGAACACCTAAACAGGCACTGATATGTGAACCCTCCCTAATTAACCTAAACATAAATAATCTATTTAACTAATCTAACAACCCAGTGTCAATGACACGCAGGCCCCCACCACTAAATAAAATGGCTAGGTTAAATTGTTAAGTTAATAGCCACTTACACGTTAGGCCCACTAGCTAATTAGTTTAAGTTAAATAAAACATGTTCTTAAACTCTCTCACTGACCAGTGGGGCCGCTGTTCTGCTGACTCAACACCGGCCCACCAGTCAGCCTCTGCTGACTGGGCAGTTGACCAAGTCAACTGGGCCCCATGCCAGCCTCTGTTGCATATGGCTGGGTACACTTCCTGTGTACCCATAGCATTTAAATATTAATTTAATTTCGAATTAAATTAAATCCAGAAATTAGGAAATCATTTAAAAACTTTGAAACTTAATATAAAATAATCTATAACTCGGATGAAAATACGTTGTACATGAAAGTTGCTCAGAACGACGAGACGAATCTGGATAATCATCCCGTTCATCCGCCACACATCCCTAGCATAGTGAACTTGCGACTTTCCCCCTCCGGTTCATTTGTCCGAAAACGCGAAATACCGGGGATACTTTCCCGGATGTTTCCCCCTTTCGCCGGTATCTGTCGGGGAGGCTGATCTGACCCACGAACACCTATGGGACCGGCGGACCGAGCCCCTTTTGGTTCGGCGGGGGGCGGAGGTCGCACGAAGAGCAGATCGAGGCGAAGCACACGAGCAGTTTACCCAGCTTCGGAGCTCTCCGGAGAGATAACACTCCTACTGCTGCATGTCTGAGTGTATTGAGTTCTTGCTCAGGAGAGCTGAGTGCTACAGTACACACAAGCTGCTAACGAGACCGAGCGTGAGTGTTCTCTGGCTTCCCACCTTTCAAACCCTCTCTTCCCCCCCCCCTACGTTGCGCATGGGCCTCCTTTTATATGCTAAAGGGGTCTCCGACAGGTGGCAACGTAGACAAGGGTAAAAATGGAAAAGGAGTGGTTGGTACAGCTACTTGTACAGTGTATCATACCTAACCCTGACGGCGGGGGACAAAGGCATTAAATGCCCGTCTCGCCGCCCTAACGGTCGCGAAAAGGACCGCCCGAAGCGCCACCGCTTGCCACGATGGCAATCTTGTCGGCGCCGCTCGCCACCCAGCGCTCCGTGGCCATACGGCCTCTTGCCACCTTGGCGCTGGAAAGGTCCTGTAGGCGACACGTTAATGGATGTGCCGGAGCGCAGTGCAGTGGTGGTCTACATCATGCAAGCGCCTTGCAGCGGTTGTTGTCTTGTCGCGTCCGAAGCTTGTCGCTCACGGGCCTTCCGGCAAGCTCCTCTTGCCGGGCCTTGTCTCCTAGGTGCCTTGGGTGGCCTTCCGGCAAGCTCCTCTTGCCGGGCCTTGTCTCCTAGGTGCCTTGGGTGGCCTTCCGGCAAGCTCCTCTTGCCGGGCCTTGTCTCCTTGGCTTGAATACTTTGTTCTTGAATGGCTCCAAAGGAACCACGGAGGACCTTGGCGGTCACTGGTAAGCCCTGCCATGAGGGCTGCAGCTGCCCGATGCACAAGTTCGGGATACTAGGGTACCCTACTCTAGTACACCGACAGAGCCCCGGGCCTGGGCCACACCTGCAGTGCCGGCGCTATCGGGCTAGGCCCAAAACAGTAACGGAGCACGCGCAGCCTCCAGCAAGCCCCCAAAGCGTAAGTATATGGTTTACTTCCTGCTGTTAGGCGTGCATGGGTGCCCTTTCTTTTGCTGATATCGGATCGCTGATTTGTGTAGGAGCAGAGCAGCCTTACCAGAGTGCCACAAGCCGCCTCGACATGCCTTCTGCCGACTACACCGCCAAGGGAGGATTCCCGGCAAGGGAGCGTTCTCCGGCAAGGGAGACTTCTCCGACAAGGGGTAGTTCTCCGGCAAGGGACAGCTCTCCGGCAAGGGACAGCACCAGCGATCCCCTGGTGGCGGAGACCATGACTACAGACCCTAGCACAGGTAATCCTCTTGCTTGAAAACTTTCCTTGTGTTCTTCGTCTTCTGATTTTCTTTTTGAATATTTGCTTGACTTTTCTTCATTTTCCGATCGTCAGATCCATCCGCCACAGAGCCAATGGAGACCGAGGCCGCCGGCGAGGAGGACGCCAGCAATCTGACGACGCCCGCTGCCATCGGAGAAGAAGCTGGCGCCGACGAGCCCGCCGCCGAAGAGGCCGCCAGCTGCCGCCGCAGAGCCGGGCGAGGAGTCCGGCGATCGCCCGACGGCCCCGAGGTCGCAGGAGCGCCGGGCGCCACGCCGACCGCCGATCCCTCCGCCGCTGGCAGCAGCTGGGTTCAAGAGCCCCAGCCCGGCGCCTATTTGAAGGCCGGCGATGGCGTCTTCATCAAGCTCCCATGGGCGTCGAGCTCCAGGGCGCCGACTGAAGGAGAAACTTTTGATGAAGAGCTGCTCGCCTCCGCTTCCTCTTTTTCTTGCCGCTGCTGGTCATGTTATGAGAACAATCTATTAGAGCTGTGACAAGCTATCTTGTAATATAACTCTATTTCGGGTAGCAATTTCTATGTTATTTCCTTTACTTGGTTCCTTCCTTTGTATGTTTTTGCCGTACGCTTTTAGGGAACTTGTCGGTGAGGCACACAGGCATGGCGCTGAGTGCGGGACGTCGACAGCCTCTTTGGCGGTGCTGCTACCGACAAGAAACCTTGTCGCAACTAGTCGACAGCTCACTTAAGTTGTTGAGCGGACTCGAAACAAAGTAAGGGCGCAACTAGCTAGTAGCAGCTCACTTAAGTTGTTGAGCGGACTCGAAACAAAGTAAGGGCGCAACTAGCTATAGACGCAGCTCACTTAAGTTGTTGAGCGGACTCGAAACAAAGTAAGGGCGCAACTAGCTACGAGTTGGTTCCTCCGCGCACAGGTTTTCCATACAAAGTACGGCCGTTCGAGGAAGATAACTTAAAAATTTTAAAACTGATTGCTCAAACTTTAGCAACTTAGCTTTTACATCGTTTGCTTCCGGTAAGGCTAGACTTCCTTGAGCGACGCTTGGTCCACACCAATATCTTCTCCTTTCCCCCGGCAAACTTGTGGGCGAGGAACCTTCCTTTCTTTGAGAAAGAGAAAGAAGAAAATAAAGATATGGAGCCTTATGGCTCGTTATTGCTTATCGGGGTAGGTGCTGCACAAAGTGTCAGATAACGCATGCAAAATAGAAGTAGAAAGCATGAAATTGACAAGATGTGCGAAGCACATTAGCTTTGCCTATGCACGGGGTCTGCGCCCGGCTTTGTACAAAGGATTACATGCAACACCGGCAAGAATTGTACAAAAGGTGGTTGCCGTAACAGGTTCCGGCAACCGCGCCCTATGGGTAAAACTTACGAAGATGCTCAATGTTCCAGGAGTTGCTCACCGGAATGCCATCTTCGGTCTCAAGGCGGACAGCGCCAGGCCTAGTGACTCGTTTCACCCGGTAAGGGCCTTCCCACTTCGGCGTCAACTTGTTGGAATTCTTGGCGGACTGAGCGCGCCGAAGAACAAGGTCGCCTCCCTCGAGACTTCTGGCATTAACTTTGTGGCTATGGTAGTGGCACAAAGCTTGCTGGTATCGAGCAGCTCGTCTGACCGAAGACGATCCTCCTCAAGGAGCAGCGCGTCATCTTGTCGCATTGCTCTTGCTCAAGCTCATCATAGCGAGCACTCGAGGTGATCCGTGATCTGAAGTTCCGTGGGGAGAACTGCCTCTGCTCCATAGACTAGAAGCGAAAGGTGTCGGCGGTGGCTTGATTTGGCGTCGTCTGATCGACCAAAGAACCACCGCACATCTGCTGCCGCTGGGAACATCTGCTTCCACGGCGAGAACCTGCGGCTCGGCCGAGCTTGACGTTCCCGGCAAGTTTGCGAGCAAAACTTGTCGGGAGCGCTTCAACGGAACAAACCCTAGGGCTTGCCGGAGCAGACTGCTCCTCAGCACTTGCCGGTGGAGCTCGATGGTGCGTCCTCGACGGTAGCGCAGCACTCCGAAGAGGTGCGCTTGCCGGAGTGGGCATCAGAGCTCTTGCCGGAGCAAAACTTGTCGGGAGCGTCTGCTTCAACGGAACAAACCCTAGGGCTTGCCGGAGCAGACTGCTCCTCAGCACTTGCCGGTGGAGCTCGATGGTGCGTCCTCGACGGTAGCGCAGCACTGCGAAGAGGTGCGCTTGCCGGATTGGGCATCAGAGCTCTTGCCGGAGCAAAACTTGTCGGGAGCGTCTGCTTCAACGGAACAAACCCTAGGGCTTGCCGGAGCAGACTGCTCCTCAACACTTGCCGGTGGAGCTCGATGGTGCGTCCTCGACGGTAGCGCAGCACTCCGAAGAGGTGCGCTTGCCGGAGTGAGCATCAGAGCTCTTGCCGGACTTGGTCTTCTTCTTCGCCTCCGGGCAGTCTCCTCCCTTCCTCAGCACGTGCACACTTGTCGGCCAGGGCATATAGCTCACTGACGTCTCTGATCTTGCACATCGCCATCTCCTCCCGCATCCTGCGGTTTCGCACGTTCTGATGGAACGCGCTGATTACCGCGGCAGGGTGGACATCTGAGATGTTGTCTTTGTCTGTGGCTGAATCTCTGAATGTACTTGCGGGGCTCTCCTTCCTTCAGGCGGCGAGATGAAGGTCGCTTTCTTGGCCATGGGGCTTGTGGCCACCTGTAAAGCGCCGACAAACTGATGGCATAGATCTGCCCAAGAGGATATGGAGTTGTCCGGCAAGTGCATGAGCCAGATCTCGACATTGGGCTTGAGCACCGGTGGGAAGTAGTTGGCGAGGATCTTGTCGTCGCCCCGGCAGCTTGCACCGCGATGGTGTAGATGCTGAGGAACTCCGACGGATGCGTCTTGCCGCGTCGTACTTCTCTGCACGTCGGCTTGAAATTCTTCTTCTTTGGGCCACTAGACTTGCCGCAGCTCACGAGTGAACGCAGGGCAACCTACCGCGTACGGCAAGTCGCCTGGTTCCCCTGAAGCATGCACCTCGACAGAGGGTCCAGCGCGCTGGCCGGATTGACGCCGCGCTTCTCTTCGGCGCTCGATGCAAGTTCGAGCGTCTTCTTGTTGTCGTTCGTGAAGAACTTGGCGCTGATTGCGACGAGCTCGTGGATCCGATGATGCGGTGGAGTCGCTGTCGAGGTGGATCCGGCGAGTCGGTGATCTTGGCCTTCGGGGTGGAGAGTGCATGGTGGTTGCACCCCCACGGTTTAAATCGCCACCGGCTCGTGTTTAGCAGTCCTGCCGCGGCAGCGATGCACTCGGCTGCAGCGGGCGTCGCCGTTAGCAAAGCCGATGAGACTTTGAATGGTGGCCCTCCATTCATCGACCTTGTCGGCTGTTGGAGGGTAATCTGGAGCAGTTGAGCTCTCGCCAAAGCTTCGCTGGAGTGGTGGGTGGCGATGGCGAAGCGGCGCGAGGAGCGGATATGCTCAGACTTCTAACTATGTTAGAAGGAGCAGTATCCCTTCCGGGCGACCGTGCCTCGCTCGCGCCAGCATGTTGGCGTGCATGCTGGTCTTGAGCATCCCGAGATCCACCAGCTCGATCTTGATCCAACGAGCGTATGGGCGTTATGAATACCATGACGCTGCTGTCGATCCCGCGCCTCCCAAGGCGGGCGCGGTGCATGTATCTGACGCCGAGGTCTGCGCAGCCTTGTCCTTGGACTTGGCAGCACCGTGGGCTCCCCCGTCGATGTCCATTCTTCCGCCGGCGTCTACCCTACCACCCGTTTGCTCCGGTGGTGGTGCGTTCGACGCGGACGGAACATCTGCCGCTGAAGCCTTCTTCTCTGGTGGTATGTCGATGAAGATGATGAAGATCTAGCTCGTGTGGACGCCGGATCAGGTTCACACAATCTCGACGCCCCCTACCTGGCGCGCCAAGGATGTCGGGGAGGCTGATCTGACCCACGAACACCTATGGGACCAGCGGACCGAGCCCCTTTTGGTTCGGTGGGGGGCAGAGGTCGCACGAAGAGCAGATAGAGGCGAAGCACACGAGCAGTTTACCCAGCTTCGTAGCTTTCCGGAGAGATAACACTCCTACTGCTGCATGTCTGAGTGTATTGAGTTCTTGCTCAGGAGCGTTGTGTGCTACAGTACACACAAGCTGCTAACGAGACCGAGCGTGAGTGTTCTCTGGCTTCCCACCTTTCGAACCCTCTCTTCCCCCCCCCCTACGTTGCGCATGGGCCTCCTTTTATATGCTAAAGGGGCCTCCGACAGGTGGCAACGTAGACAAGGGTAAAAATAGAAAAGGAGTGGTTGGTACAGCTACTTGTACAGTGTATCATACCTAACCCTGACGGCAGGGGACAAAGGCATTAAATGCCCGTCTACGTCGCCCTAACAAAGGCAGAAAGGGACCGCCAGGGTGCCACCGCTTGCCACGATGGCAATCTTGTCATCGCCGCTTCGCCATCACAGCTCCGCCGCCGACAGCCTCTTGCCACGCTGGCGCTACCGAAAGGTCCTGTAGGCGACACGTTAGTGGATGTGCTTTGGAAGCGCAGTACAGTGGTGGTCTGCGCGGCAAGTGCCTTGCAGCGGTTGTTGGCTTGTCGCGTCCGAGCTTGTCGCTCATCGGGCCTTCCGGCAAGCTCCTCTTGCCGGGCCTTGTCTCCTAGGTGCCTTGGGTGGCCTTCCGGCAAGCTCCTCTTGCCGGGGCCTTGTCTCCTAGGTGCCTTGGGTGGCCTTCCGTGCAAGCTCCTCTTGCCGGGCCTTGTCTCCTTGGCTTGAATACTTTGTTCTTGAATGGCTCCAAAGGAACCACGGAGGACCTTGGCGGTCACCCGGTAAGCCCTGCCGCGGAGGGCTGCAACTGCCCGTGCACAAGTTCGGGATACTAGGGTACCCCTACTCTAGTACACCGACAGTATCACCTACTAGCGCGTTAGGGCACACCTAAGACCGCTCATTGTCATGTCATGCATCGTCATGATTATATTTGCATTGTATTTACTGTTTCTTCCCCCGCCCCCCCCCCCCTCTTCCCTCTGGTAGACTGCGAGACTGATGCTACTGCTGCCCAGTTCGACTACGGAGTTGACGACCCCTCCTTGCCAGAGCAACCAGGCAAGCCCCCCCTTGATCACCAGATATCGCCTATTCTTCTCTATACTGCTTGCATTAGAGTAGTGTAGCATGTTACTACTTTCCGTTAATCCTATCCTGATGCATAGGTTGTCCTTGCTACTACTATTGTTACCTTTACCTGCAATCCTAAATGCTTAGTATAGGATGCTAGTTTTCCACCCGCTGACTGTTGTACTATACTATCGGGCCGTGATCACTCGGGAGGTGATCACGGGTATATACTATATACTTTATACATGATACATGTGGTGACTAAAGTCGGGTCGGCTCGTGGAGCACCCGCGAGGGATTCACGGATTGGGGGCTGAAAGGACCTTTGTCCCAACGGCCCTCTGTGTGGATCTTGGTGGCGGAGCGACAGGGCAGGTTGAGACCGCCTAGGTGAGAGGTTGGCCTGGCCCTGGTCGGTGTCCGCGGTTACATATTAACACGCTTAACGAGATCTTGGTATTTGATCTGAGTCTGGCCATTTGGTCTATACGCACTAACCAACTACGTGGGAAACATATGGGCACTCGGCATCGTGGTATCAGCCGAAGCCTTCGTGACGTCAACGACTGAGCGGCGCGCGCCGGATTGGAATGTAAGCCTGCTCTTGTATTAAGGGGGCTAGTTCGGCTTCCGGCCGCCCACGCAACATGCTGGTGTGCTAAGGGCGATGGGACCAGACCCCTGTGCGCTTAGGTTTAGACCAGCGTGCTGACCTCTCTGTTGGCCTAAGTGGGGCGATACTTAATAAAACACACCCTTCCAAGTGCCAGATACAACCCGGTGATCGCTCTCTAACAGGGCGACGAGGAGGGGATTGCCGGGTAGGATTATGCTATGCGATGCTACTTGGAGGACTTCAGTCTACTCTCTTCTACATCTTTGCAAGACGGAGGCTTCCGAGCGTAGTCTTGACGAGATTAGCTATCCCCTCTTATTCTGGCATTCTGCAATTCAGTCCACTGATATGGCCCTTTACACATATACCCATGCATATGTAGTGTAGCTCCTTGCTTGCGAGTACTTTGGATGAGTACTCACGGTTACCTTGTTCCCCCTTTTCCCCCTTTCTTTACCCGATTGCTGCGACCAGACGATGGATCCCAAGAGCCAGACGCCACCTTCGACAACGACTCCTACTACACTAGAGGTGCGTACTACTACGTGCAGGCCGCTGACGACGACCGGGAGCAGTTAGGAGGATCCCAGGCAGGAGGCCTGCGCCTCTTTCGATCTGTATCACAGTTTGTGCTAGCCTTCTTAAGGCAACTTGTTTAACTTATGTCTGTACTCAGATATTTTTGCTTCCGCTGACTCGTCTATGATCGAGCACTTGTATTCGATCCCTCGAGGCCCTGGCTTGAATTATGATGCTTGTATGACTTATTTATGTTTTAGAGTTGTGTTGTGATATCTTCCCATGAGTCCCTGATCTTGATCGTACACATTTGCGGCATGATTAGTGTACGATTGAATCGGAGGCGTCACAACTAGGCTGTAGAGCTAGTTCAACTCTAGTGTAAAATTATTTAAACTAGGCTATAAAGCTAGTTCAACTCTAGTGTAAAATTATTTGAACTAGGCTATAGAGCTAATTCAACTCTAGTGTAAAATTATTTGTACTAGGCTATAGAGCTAGTTCAACTCTAGTGTAAAATTATTTGAACTAGCTTGTATTATGATGCTTGTATGACTTATTTATGTTTTAGAGTTTTGTTGTGATATTTTCCCGTGAGTCCCTGATCTTGATCGTACACGTTTGCGTGCATGATTAGTGTATGATTGAATCGGGGGCCTCACAGTTGCAATCGATTTTTTCCATTCTACTTCACTAAACATCTACATATGAGATCCAATTACTTGCAGGGAAATGCAAGGGACCTCAGTTATGATGATGCACTAGGTCCATAGATGGGACTTTGTGTATGTTCTCAAAATGCGTTTGTCGAGTGCTCATTAAGAAAGTTTCTAGACAAGTTTCTGAACGAACTCCTTAAGAAAAGTTCTCCAAAAGTTCCCTATGAAATAATACTTTGAAACATCTGGTCGTCACAAACGTTTAGACTACTTTTGGAGCCAAAATGGAGTCCGTATGAGTCAGATATCCATGTTTCAGTTAACACTGCACAAAACTGATTCCGAGCAGCGATTCTGAGACTAGTTATTGTGTAGTTGCATTCAGTTTTTTCCATTTTACTTCACTAAACATATCCATATGAGATCAAATTACTTGTATGGAAATGCAAGAGACCTCAGTTATGATGATGCACTAGGTCCATAGCTGGGACTTTGTGTATGTTCTCGAAATGCGTTTGTCGAGTGCTCATAAAGAAAGTTTCTATACAAGTTTCTGAATGAACTCCCGAAGAAAAGTTCTTCAAAAGTTCCCTATGAAAGAATCCTTTGAAGCATCTGGTCGCCACAAATGTTTTGACTACTTGTGGATCCAAAACGGACTCCGTATGAGTAAGATATCCATGTTTTGATTAACCTTTGCACAAAATTGATTACGAGCAGCGATTCTGAGACTAGTTCTTGTGTAGTTGCATTCGATTTTTCCCATTCTACTTCACTAAACATCTCCATATAAGATCCATTTACTTGTAGGGAAATGCAAGAGACCTTAGTTATGATGATGCACTAGGTCCATACTTGGGACTTTGTGTATGTTCTCGAGATGCATTTGTCGAGTGCTCATTAAGGAAGTTTCTAGACAAGTATCTGAACGACCTCCTTAAGAAAAGTTCTCCAAAAGTTCCTTATGAGGGAAACCTTTGAAGCATCTGGTCGTCACAAATGTTTTGACAACTTGTGGAGCCAAAACTGAATATGTATGAGTCAGATATCCATGTTTCAGTTAACACTGCGCAAAACTGATTCCGAACGATAGTTACAGACTAGTTCTTGTGTAGTTGCAGTCGATTTTTTTCCATTTTACTTCACTAAACATCGCCACAATTACTTGTAGGGAAATGCAAGAGACCTCAGTTATGATGATGCACTAGGTCCATAGCTAGGACTTTGTGTATGTTCTCGAAATGCGTTTGGCGAGTGCTCATTAAGAAAGTTTCTATACAAGTTTCTGACCGAACTCCTTAAGAAAAGTTCTTCAAAAGTTCTCTGTGAAAGAATCCTTTGAAGCATCTGGTCGCCACAAACGTTTTGACTACTTGTGGAGCCAAAATGGACTCCGTATGAGTCGAGATATCCATGTTTGATTAACATGCGAAACTGATTCCGAACGAGAGTTACAGACTAGTTCTTGTGTAGTTGCATTTGATTTGTTCCATTCTACTTCACTATACATCTCCATATGAGATCCAATTACTTGTAGGGAAATGCAAGAGACCTCATTTATGATGATGCACTAGGTCCATAGCTAGGACTTTGTGTACGTTCTCGAAATGCGTTGGTCGAGTGCTCATTAAGAAAGTTTCTATACAAGTTTCTGAATGAACTACTTAAGAAAAGTTCCTCCAAAAGTTCCCTGTGAAATAATCCTTTGAACCATCTGGTCGTCACAAACATTTTGACTTCTTGTGGAGCCAAAACGGACTCCGTATGAGTCAGATGTCCATGTTTCAGTTAACACTGCGCAAAAATGGTTTCGAATGACAGTTACAGACTAGTTCTTGTGTTGCATTCGATTTTTCCATTCTACTTCACTAAACATCTCCATATGAGATCCCATTACTTGTAGGGAAATGAAAGAGACCTCATTTATGATGATGCACTAGGTCCATAGCTGGAACTTTGTGTATGTTCTCGAAATGCGTTTGTCGAGTGTTCATTAAGAATCTGAACGAACTCCTTAAGAAAAGTTCTCCAAAAGTTCCCTATGAAAGAATCCTTTGAAGCATCTGGTCGTCTCAAACGTTTTGACTTATTGTGGAGCCAAAACGGACTCCGTATGAGTCAGATGTCCATGTTTCAGTTAACACTGCGCAAAAATGGTTCCGAATGATGCGATTCTGAGACTAGTTCTTGTGTAGTTGCATTCGATTTTTTCCATTCTACTTCACTAAACATCTCCATATGAGATCCAATTACTTGTAGGAAAATGCAAGAGACCTCAGTTATGATGATGCACTAGGTCCATAGCTGGGACTTTGTGTATGTTCTCGAAATGCGTTTGTGGAGTGCTCATTCAGAAAGTTTCTATACAAGTTTCTGAACGAACTCCTTAAGAAAAGTTCGCCAAAAGTTCCCTGTGAAAGAATCCTTTGAAGCATATGATCGTCACAAAGGTTTTGACTTCTTGTGGAGCCAAAAAGTGCTCCGTATGAGTCAAATGTCCATGTTACAGTTAACTCTGCGCAAAAATGGTTCCGAAAGACAGTTGCAGACTAGTTCTTGTGTAGTTGCGTTCGATTTTTTTCATTCTACTTCACTAAAAATCTCCATATGAGATCCAATTACTTGTAGGAAAATGCAAGAGACCTCAGTTATGATGATGCACTAGGTCCATAGCTGGGACTTTGTGTATGTTCTCGAAATGCGTTTGTCGAGTGCTCATTAAGAAAGTTACTATACAAGTTTCTGAACGAACTCTTTAAGAAAGGTTCTCCAAAAGTTCCCTGTGAAAGAATCCTTTGAAGCATATGGTCGTCACAAACGTTTTGACTTCTTGTGGAGCCAAAACGGACTCCGTATGAGTCAGATGTCCATGTTTCAGTTAACACTGCGCAAAAATGGTTCCGAACGACAGTTACAGACTAGTTCTTGTGTAGTTGCATTCGATTTTTTCCCATTCTACTTCACTGAACGCCTTCATATAAGATCCAAATTCTTGTAGGGAAATGCAAGAGACCTCAGTTATGATGATGCACTAGGTCCATAGCTCGGACTTTGTGTATGTTCTCGAAATGCGTTTGTCGAATGCTCATTAAGAAAGTTTCTAGACAAGTTTCTGAACGACCTCCTTAAGAAAAGTTCTCCAAAAGTTCACTATGATAGAATCCTTTGAAGCATCTGGTCGTCACAAACGTATTGACTACTTGTGGAGCCAAAACGGACTCCGTATGAGTCAGATATCCATGTTTCTTTTAACACTGCGCAAAACTGATTCCGATCGACAGTTACAGACTAGTTCTTGTGTAGTTGCATTCGATTTTTTCCATTTTACTTCACTAAACATCTCCATATGAGATCCCATTACTTGTAGGGAAATGCAAGAGACCTCGGTTATGATGATGCACTAGGTCCATAGCTGGAACTTTGGGTATGTTCTCGAAATGCCTTTGTCGAGTGTTCATTAAGAATCTGAACGAACTCCTTAAGAAAAGTTCTCCAAAAGTTCCCTGTGAAAGAATCCTATGAAGCATCTGGTCGTCTCAAACATTCTGACTTATTGTGGAGCCAAAACGGACTCCGTATGAGTCAGATGTCCATGTTTCAGTTTACTTTGCGCAAAAATGGTTCCGAACGACAGTTGCATACTAGTTCTTGTGTAGTTCATTCGATTTTTTCCATTCTACTTCACTAAACATCTCCATATGAGATCCAATTACTTGTAGGCAAATGCAAGAGACCTCAGTTATGATGATGCACTAGGTCCATAGCTGGGACTTTGTGTATGTTCTCGAAATGCGTTTGTCGAGTGCTCATTAAGAAAGTTTCTATACAAGTTTCTGAACGAACTCCTTAAGAAAAGTTCTCCAAAAGTTCCCTGTGAAAGAATCCTTTGAAGCATATGGTCGTCACAAACGTTTTGACTTCTTGTGGAGCCAAAACGGACTCCGTATGAGTCAGATGTCCATGTTTCAGTTAACACTGCGCCAAAATGGTTCCGAGCAGCGATTCTGAGACTAGTTCTTGTGTAGTTGCATTCAATTTTTCCATTCTACTTCACTAACCATCTCCATATGAGATCCAATTACTTGTAGGCAAATTCAAGAGACCTCGGTTATGATTATGCACTAGGTCCATAGTCGGACTTTGTGTATGTTCTCGAAATGCATTTGTTGAGTGCTCATTAAGAAAGTTTCTATTCAAGTTTCTCAACAAACTCCTCAAGAAAAGTTCTCCAAAAGTTCCCTATGACATAATCCCTTGAAGCATCTGCTCGTCACGAACGTTTTTACTACTTGTGGAGCCAAAACAGACTCCGTATGAGTCAGATATCCATGTTTCAGTTAACACTGGGCAAAACTAATTCCGGACGGCAGTTACAGACTAGTTCTTGTGTAGAAGCATTTAATTTTTTCCATTCTAATTCACTGAACGTCTCCATATAAGATCCAATTTCTTGTAGGGAAATGCAAGAGACCTCAGTTATGATGATGCACTAGGTCCATAGCTGGGACTTTGTGTATGTTCTCGAAATGCCTTTGTCGAGTGCTCATTAAGAAAGTTTCCATACAAGTTTCTGTACGAACTCCTTAAGAAAAGTTGTCCAAAAGTTCCCTGTGAAAGAATCCTTTGAAGCATATGGTCGTCACAAATGTTTTAACTTCTTGTTGAGCCAAAACGGACTACGTATGAGTCAGATATCCATGTTTCAGTTAACACTGCGCAAAAATGATTACGAACGACAGTTACAGACTAGTTCTTATATAGTTGCATTCGATTTTTTCCATTCTACTTCACTAAACATCTCCATATAAGATCGAATTACTTGTAGGGAAATGCAAGAGACCTTAGTTGTGATGATGCACTAGGTCCATATCAGGGACTTTGTGTATGTTCTCGAAATGCCTTTGTCGAGTGTTCATTAAGAATCTGAACGAACTCCTTAAGAAAAGTTCTCCAAAAGTTCCCTACGAAAGAATCCTTTGAAGCATCTGGTCGTCTCAAACGTTCTAACTTATTGTGGAGCCAAAACGGACTCCGTATGAGTCAGATGTCCTTGTTTCAGTTAACACTACGCAAAAATGGTTCCGAACGACAGTTATAGACTAGTTCTTGTGTAGTTGCATTCAATTTTTTCCATTCTACTTCACTAAACATCTCCATATGAGATCCAATTACTTGTAGGAAAATGCAAGAGACC
Source organism: Aegilops bicornis (assembly GCA_021605145.1). Classification (NCBI taxonomy): domain Eukaryota; kingdom Viridiplantae; phylum Streptophyta; class Magnoliopsida; order Poales; family Poaceae; genus Aegilops; species Aegilops bicornis. The sequence goes on from CM038673.1 coordinate 184,246,251, forward strand.
TCAGTTATGATGATGCACTAGGTCCATAGCTGGGACTTTGTGTATGTTCTCGGAATGCGTTTGTGGAGTGCTTATTAAGAAAGTTTCTATACAAGTTTCTGAACGAACTCCTTAAGAAAAGTTCGCCAAAAGTTCCCTGTGAAAGAATCCTATGAACCATATGGTCGTCACAAACGTTTTGACTACTTGTGGGGCCAAAAAGTGCTCCGTATGAGTCAGACGTCCATGTTTGAGTTAACTCTGCGCAAAAATGGTTCCGAACGACAGTTGCATACTAGTTCTTGTGTAGTTCATTCGATTTTTTCCATTCTACTTCACTAAACATCTCCATATGAGATCCAATTACTTGTAGGCAAATGCAAGAGACCTCAGTTATGATGATGCACTAGGTCCATAGCTGGGACTTTGTGTATGTTCTCGAAATGCGTTTGTCGAGTGCTCATTAAGAAAGTTTCTATACAAGTTTCCGAACGAACTCCTTAAGAAAAGTTCTCCAAAAGTTCCCTGTGAAAGAATCCTTTGAAGCATCTGGTCGTCACAAACGTTTTGACTTCTTGTGGAGCCAAAACGGACTCCGTATGAGTCAGATATCCATGTTTCAGTTAACACTGCGCAAAAATGATTCCGAGCAGCGATTCTGAGACTAGTTCTTGTGTAGTTGCATTCGATTTTTCCATTCTACTTCACTAAACATCTCCATATGAGATCCAATTACTTGTAGGCAAATGCAAGAGACCTCAGTTATGATGATGCACTAGGTCCATAGCTGGGACTTTGTGTATGTTCTCGAAATGCATTTGTTGAGTGCTCATTAAGAAAGTTTCTATTCAAGTTTCTCAACAAACTCCTCAAGAAAAGTTCTCCAAAAGTTCCCTATGACATAATCCCTTGAAGCATCTGCTCGTCACGAACGTTTTTACTACTTGTGGAGCCAAAACAAACTCCGTATGAGTCAGATATCCATGTTTCATTCAACACTGCGCAAAACTAATTCCGGACGACAGTTACAGACTAGTTCTTGTGTAGAAGCATTTGATTTTTTTCAATTCTAATTCACTGAACGTCTCCATATAAGATCCAATTTCTTGTAGGGAAATGCAAGAGACCTCAGTTATGATGATGCACTAGGTCCATAGCTGGGACTTTGTGTATGTTCTCGAAATGCCTTTGTCGAGTGCTCATTAAGAAAGTTTCCATACAAGTTTCTGTACGAACTCCTTAAGAAAAGTTGTCCAAAAGTTCCTGTGAAAGAATCCTTTGAAGCATATGGTGCGTCACAAAGCGTTTTAACTTCTTGTTGAGCCAAAAGCGGACTACGTATGAGTCGAGATATCCATGTTTCAGCTTAACCTTTGCATAAAAATGATTACGAGCAGCGATTCTGAGACTAGTTCTTATATAGTTGCATTCGATTTTTTCCATTCTACTTCACTAAACATCTCCATATAAGATCGAATTACTTGTAAGGAAATGCAAGAGACCTTAGTTGTGATGATGCACTAGGTCCATAGCAGGGACTTTGTGTATGTTCTCGAAATGCCTTTGTCGAGTGTACATTAAGAATCTGAACGAACTCCTTAAGAAAAGTTCTCCAAAAGTTCCCTATGAAAGAATCCTTTGAAGCATCTGGTCGTCTCAAACGTTCTGACTTATTGTGGAGCCAAAATGGACTCCGTATGAGTCAAATGTCCATGTTTCAGTTAACAACTGCATAAAATGGTTCGAGCAGCAGGTTACACACTAGTTCTTGTGTAGTTGCATTCGATTTTTTCCATTCTACTTCACTAAACATATCCATATGAGATCCAATTACTTGTAGGAAAATGCAAGAGACCTCTGTTATGATGATGCACTAGGTCCATAGCTGGGACTTTGTGTATGTTCTCGGAATGCGTTTGTGGAGTGCTTATTAAGAAAGTTTCTATACAAGTTTCTGAACGAACTCCTTAAGAAAAGTTCGCCAAAAGTTCCCTGTGAAAGAATCCTATGAAGCATATGGTCGTCACAAACGTTTTGACTACTTGTGGGGCCAAAAAGTGCTCCGTATGAGTCAGATGTCCATGTTTGAGTTAACTCTGCGCAAAAATGGTTCCGAACGACAGTTGCATACTAGTTCTTGTGTAGTTCATTCGATTTTTTCCATTCTACTTCACTAAACATCTCCATATGAGATCCAATTACTTGTAGGCAAAAGCAAGAGACATCGGTTATGATGATGCACTAGGTCCATAGTGGGACTTTGTGTCTGTTCTCGAAATGCGTTTGTCGACTGCTCATTAAGAAAATTTCTATACAAGTTTCTGAGCGAACTCCTTAAGAAAAGTTCTCAAAATGTTCCCTGTGAAAGAATCCTTTGAAGCATATAGTGCGTCACAAACGTTTTGACTTCTTGTGGAGCCAAAAGCGGACTCCGTATGAGTCGATGTCCATGTTTCAGCTTAACACTTTGCCAAAATGGTTCCGAATCAGCGATTCTGAGACTAGTTCTTGTGTAGTTGCATTCGATTTTTTCCATTCTACTTCACTAAACATCTCCATATGAGATCCAATTACTTGTAGGCAAATGCAAGAGACCTCAGTTATGATGATGCACTAGGTCCATAGCTGGGACTTTGTGTATGTTCTCGAAATGCATTTGTTGAGTGCTCATTAAGAAAGTTTCTATTCAAGTTTCTCAACAAACTCCTCAAGAAAAGTTCTCCAAAAGTTCCCTATGACATAATCCCTTGAAGCATCTGCTCGTCACGAACGTTTTTACTACTTGTGGAGCCAAAACAAACTCCGTATGAGTCAGATATCCATGTTTCATTCAACACTGCGCAAAACTAATTCCGGACGGCGATTCTGAGACTAGTTCTTGTGTAGAAGCATTTGATTTTTCAATTCTAATTCACTGAACGTCTCCATATAAGATCCAATTTCTTGTAGGGAAATGCAAGAGACCTCAGTTATGATGATGCACTAGGTCCATAGCTGGGACTTTGTGTATGTTCTCGAAATGCCTTTGTCGAGTGCTCATTAAGAAAGTTTCCATACAAGTTTACATTTAACTCCTTAAGAAAAGTTGTCCAAAAGTTCCCTGTGAAAGAATCCTTTGAAGCATATGGTCGTCACAAATGTTTTAACTTCTTGTTGAGCCAAAACGGACTACGTATGAGTCAGATATCCATGTTTCAGTTAACATCACAAGAAAATGATTACGAGCAGCGATTCTGGACTAGTTCTTATATAGTTGCATTCGATTTTTTCCATTCTACTTCACTAAACATCTCCATATAAGATCGAATTACTTGTAAGGAAATGCAAGAGACCTTAGTTGTGATGATGCACTAGGTCCATAGCAGGGACTTTGTGTATGTTCTCGAAATGCCTTTGTCGAGTGTACATTAAGAATCTGAGCGAACTCCTTAAGAAAAGTTCTCCAAAAGTTCCCTATGAAAGAATCCTTTGAAGCATCTGGTCGTCTCAAACGTTCTGACTTATTGTGGAGCCAAAATGGACTCCGTATGAGTCAAATGTCCATGTTTCAGTTAACACTGCGCAAAAATGGTTCCGAACGACAGTTACACACTAGTTCTTGTGTAGTTGCATTCGATTTTTTCCATTCTACTTCACTAAACATATCCATATGAGATCCAATTACTTGTAGGAAAATGCAAGAGACCTCTGTTATGATGATGCACTAGGTCCATAGCTGGGACTTTGTGTATGTTCTCGAAATGCGTTTGTGGAGTGCTTATTAAGAAAGTTTCTATACAAGTTTCTGAACGAACTCCTTCAGAAAAGTTCGCCAAAAGTTCCCTGTGAAAGAATCCTATGAAGCATATGGTCGTCACAAACGTTTTGACTACTTGTGGAGCCAAAAAGTGCTCCGTATGAGTCAGATGTCCATGTTTCAGTTAAATCTGCGCAAAAATGGTTCCGAACGACAGTTGCATACTAGTTCTTGTGTAGTTCATTCGATTTTTTCCATTCTACTTCACTAAACATCTCCATATGAGATCCAATTACTTGTAGGCAAATGCAAGAGACCTCAGTTATGATGATGCACTAGGTCCATAGCTGGGACTTTGTGTATGTTCTCGAAATGCGTTTGTCGAGTGCTCATTAAGAAAGTTTCTATACAGATTTCTGAGCGAACTCCTTAAGAAAAGTTCCTGTGAAAGAATCCTTTGAAGCATATGGTGCGTCACAAACGCGTTTTGACTTCTTGTGGAGCCAAAAGCGGACTCCGTATGAGTCGAGATGTCCATGTTTCAGCTTAACACTGCGCCAAAATGGTTCCGAGCAGCGATTCTGAGACTAGTTCTTGTGTAGTTGCATTCAAATTTTTCCATTCTACTTCACTAAACATCTCCATATGAGATCCAATTACTTGTAGGCAAATGCAAGAGACCTCAGTTATGATGATGCACTAGGTCCATAGCTGGGACTTTGTGTATGTTCTCGAAATGCATTTGTTGAGTGCTCATTAAGAAAGTTTCTATTCAAGTTTCTCAACAAACTCCTCAAGAAAAGTTCTCCAAAAGTTCCCTATGATAGAATCCCTTGAAGCATCTGCACGTCACGAACGTTTTTACTACTTGTGGAGCCAAAACAGACTCCGTATGAGTCAGATATCCATGTTTCAGTTAACACTGCGCAAAACTAATTCCGGACGACAGTTACAGACTAGTTCTTGTGTAGAAGCATTTGATTTTTTCCATTCTAATTCACTGAACTTCTCCATATAAGATCCAATTTCTTGTAGGGAAATGCAAGAGACCTCAGTTATGATGATGCACTAGGTCCATAGCTGGGACTTTGTGTATGTTCTTGAAATGCCTTTGTCGAGTGCTCATTAAGAAAGTTTCCATACAAGTTTCTGTACGAACTCCTTAAGAAAAGTTGTCCAAAAGTTCCCTGTGAAAGAATCCTTTGAAGCATATGGTCGTCACAAACGTTTTAACTTCTTGTTGAGCCAAAACGGACTACGTATGAGTCAGATATCCATGTTTCAGTTAACATCACAAGAAAAATGATTACGAGCAGCGATTCTGAGACTAGTTCTTATGTGGTTGCATTCGATTTTTTCCATTCTACTTCATTAAACATCTCCATATAAGATCGTATTACTTGTAGGGAAATGCAAGAGACCTTAGTTGTGATGATGCACTAGGTCCATAGCAGGGACTTTGTGTATGTTCTCGAAATGCCTTTGTCGAGTGTACATTAAGAATCTGAACGAACTCCTTAACAGAAGTTCTCCAAAAGTTCCCTATGACAGAATCCTTTGAAGCGTCTGGTCGTCACAAACGTTTTGACTTCTTGTGGAGCCAAAACGGACTCCGTATGAGTCAGATGTCCATGTTTGATTAACATCACAAGAAAAATGGTTCCGAGCAGCGATTCTGAGACTAGTTCTTGTGTAGTAGTATTCGTTTTTTTCCATTCTACTTCACTAAACATCTCCATATGAGATCCAATTACTTGTAGGTAAATGCAAGAGACCTCAGTTATGATGATGCACTAGGTCCATAGCAGGGACTTTGTGTATGTTCTCGAAATGCGTTTGTGGAGTGCTTATTAAAAAAGTTTCTATACAAGTTTCTGAACGAACTCCTTAAGAAAAGTTTGCCAAAAGTTCCCTGTGAAAGAATCCTTTGAAGCATATGGTCGTCAAAAATGTTTTGATTCTTGTGGAGCCAAAAAGTGCTCCGTATGAGTCAGATGTCCATGTTTCAGTTAACTGTGCACAAAAATGGTTCCGAACGACAGTTGCAGACAAGTTCTTGTGTAGTTGCATTCGATTTTTTCCATTCTACTTCACTAAACATCTCCATATGAGATCCAATTACTTGTAGGAAAATGCAAGAGACCTCAGTTATGATGATGCACTAGGTCCATAGCTGGGACTTTGTGTATGTTCTCGAAATGCGCTTGTTGAGTGCTCATTAAGAAAGTTTCTATACAAGTTTCGGAACGAACTCCTTAGGAAAAGTTCTCCAAAAGTTCCCTGTGAAAGAATCCTTTGAACCATCTGGTTGTCACAAACGTTTTGACATCTTTTGGAGACAAAATGGACTCCGTATGAGTCAGATGTCCATGTTTCAGTTAACACTGCGCAAAAATGGTTCCGAACGACAGTTACAGACTAGTTCTTGTGTAGTTGCATTCGATTTTTTCCATTCTACTTCACTAAACATCTCCATATGAGATCCAATTACTTGTAGGAAAATGCAAGAGACCTTAGTTATGATGATGCACTAGGTCCATAGCTGGGAGTTTGTGTATGTTCTCGAAATGCATTTGTTGAGTGCTCATTAAGAAAGTTTCTATTCAAGTTTCTCAACAAAGTCCTCAAGAAAAGTTCTCCAAAAGTTCCCTATGACAGAATCCTCTGAAGCATCTGCTCGTCACGAACGTTTTTACTACTTGTTGAGCCAAAACGGACTCCGTATGAGTCAGATATCCATGTTTCAGTTAACACTGCGCAAAAATGGTTCCGAACGACAGTTACAGACTAGTTCTTTTGTTGTTGCATTCGATTTTTTCCATTCTACTTCACTAAACATCTCCATATGAGATCCAATTACTTGTAGGGAAATGCAAGGGACCTCAGTTATGATGATGCACTAGGTCCATAGCTGGGACTTTGTGTATGTTCTCGAAATGCGTTTGCCGACTGCACAATAAGAAAGTTTCTATACAAGTTTCTGAATGAACTCGTTAAGAAAATTTCTCCAAAAGTTCCCTATGAAAGAATCCTTTGAATAACCTGGTCGTCACAGACGTTTTGAATACTTGTGGAGCCAAAACGGACACCGTATGAGTCAGATATCCATGTTTCAATTAACACTGCGCAAAACTGATTCCGATCGACAGTTACAGACTAGTTCCTGTGTAGTTGCATTCGATTTTTTCCGTTCTACTTCAGTAAACATCTCCATACAAGATCCAATTACTTGTAGGGAAATGCAAGAGACCTCAGTTATGATGATGCACTAGGTCCATAGCTGGGACTTTGTGTATGTTCTCGGAATGCGTTTGTCGAGTGCTCAGTAAGAAAGTTTCTAGACAAGTTTCTGAACGAACTCCTTAAGACAAGTTCCCCAAAAGTTCCCTATGATAGAATCCTTTGAAGCATCTAGTCGACACAAACGTTTTGACTACTTGTGAAGCCAAAACAGACTCCGTATGACTCAGATATCCATGTTTCAGTTAACACTTCGAACTGATTCCGAACGACAGTTACAGACTAGTTCTTGTGTAGTTGTATTTGATTTTTTCCATTTTACTTCACTAAAAATCTCCATATGAGATCCAATTACTTGTAGGTAAATGCAAGAGATCTTAGTTATGATGATGCACTAGGTCCATAGCTGGGACTTTGTGTATGTTCTCGAAATGCGTTTGCCGAGTGCACATTAAGAAAGCTTCTAGACAAGTTTCTGAACGAACTCCTGAAGAGAAGTTCTACAAAATTTCCCAATGATAGGATCCTTTGAAGCATCTGGTCGTCACAAACGTTTTGACTACTTGTGGAGCCAAAACGGACTCCGTATGAGTCAGATATCCATGTTTCAGTTAACACTGCGCAAAACTGATTCCGAACTACAGTTACATGATAGTTCTTTTGTAGTTGCATTCGATTTTTTTCCATTTTACTTCAATAAACATCTCCATATGAGATCCAATTACTTGTAGGAAAATGCAAGAGACCTCAGTTATGATGATGCACTTGGTCCATAGCTGGGACTTTGTGTATGTTCTCGAAATTCGTTTGTCAAGTGCTCATTAAGAAACTTTCTATACATGTTTCTGAATGAACTCCTTAAGAAAAGTTCTTCAAAAGTTCCCTGTGAAAGAATCCTTTGAAGCATCTGGTCGCCACAAACGTTTTGACTACTTGTGGAGCCAAAATGGACTACGTATGAGTCAGATATCCATGTTTCAATTAACACTGCGGAAAACTGATTCCGAACGACAGTTACAGACTAGTTCTTGTTTAGTTGCATTCGATATTTTCCATTCTACTTCACTAAACATCTCCATATGAGATCCCATTACTTGTAGGGAAATGCAAGAGACCTCAGTTATGATGATGCACTAGGTCCATAGCTGGGATTTTGTGTATGTTCTCAAAATGCCTTTGTCGAGTGCTCATTAAGAAATTTCCATACAAGTTTCTGAACGAACTCCTTAAGAGAAGTTCTCCAAAAGTTCCCTATGATAGGATCCTTTGAAGAATCTGGTCGTCACAAACATTTTGACTACTTGTGGAGCCAAAACAGACTCCGTATGAGTCAGATATCCATGTTTCAGTTAACACTGCGCAAAACTGATTCCGAACTACGATTCTGAGAATAGTTCTTGTGTAGTTGCATTCGATTTTTTTCCATTTTACTTCACTAAACATCTCCATATGAGATCCAATTACTTGTAGGACAATGCAAGAGACCTCAGTTATGATGATGCACTTGGTCCATAGCTGGGACTTTGTGTATGTTCTCGAAATGCGTTTGTCGAGTGCTCATTAAGAAAGTTTCTATACAAGTTTCTGAATGAACTCCTTAAGAAAAGTTCTTCAAAAGTTCCCTGTGAAAGAATCCTTTGAAGCATCTAGTCGCCACAAACGTTTTGACTACTTGTGGATCCAAAACGGTCTCCGTATGGGTCAGATATCCATGTTTCAGTTAACACTGTGCAAAACTGATTCCGAACGACAGTTACAGACTAGTTCTTGTGTAGTTGCATTCGATATTTTCCATTCTACTTCACTAAACATCTCCAAATGAGATCCCATTACTTGTTTGGAAATGCAAGAGACCTTAGTTATGATGATGCACTAGGTCCATAGCTGGAACTTTGTGTATGTTCTCGAAATGCATTTGTCGAGTGTTCATTAAGAATCTGAACGAACTCCTTAAGAAAAGTACTCCAAAAGTTCCCTATGATAGAATCATGTGAAGCATCTAGTCGTCGCAAACGTTTTGACTTCTTGTGGAGCCAAAACGGACTCTGTATGAGTCAGATGTCCATGTTTCAGTTAACACTGCGCAAAAATGGTTCGAGCAGCGATTCTGATCTAGTTCTTGTGTAGTTGCATTCGATTTTTCCCATTCTAATTCACTAAACATCTCCATATGAGATCCAATTACTTGTAGGCAAATGAAAGAGACCTCAGTTATGATGATGCACTAGGTCCATAGCTGGGACTTTGTCTATGTTCTCGAAATGCGTTTGTGGAGTGCTTATTAAGAAAGTTTCTATACAAGTTTCTGAACGAACTCCTTAAGAAAAGTTCGCCAAAAGTTCCCTGTGAAAGAATCCTTCGAAGCATATGGTCGTCACCAATGTTTTGACTTCTTGTGGAGCCAAAAGGTGCTCCGTATGAGTCAGATGTCCATGTTTTAGTTAACTCTGCGCAAAAATGGTTCCGAACGACAGTTGCAGACCAGTTCTTGTGTAGTTGCATTCAATTTTTTCCATTCTACTTCACTAAACATCTCCATATGAGATCCAATTACTTGTAGGCAAATGCAAGAGACCTCAGTTATGATGATGCACTAGGTCCATAGCTAGGACTTTGTGTATGTTCTCAAAATGCATTTGTTGAGTGCTCATTAAGAAAGTTTCTATTCAAGTTTCTCAACAAACTCCTCAAGAAAAGTTCTCCAAAAGTTCCCTATGACAGAATCCTTTGAAGCATCTGCTCGTCACGAACGTTTTTACTACTTGTGGAGCCAAAACGGACTCCGTATGACTCAGATATCCAAGTTTCAGTTAACACTGCGCAAAACTAATTCTGAACGACAGTTACAGACTAGTTCTTGTGTAGAAGCATTCTATTCTTTCGATTCTAATTCACTAATCATCTCCATATGAGATCCAATTACTTGTAGGAAAATGCAAGAGACCTTAGTTAGGATGATGCACTAGGTCCATAGCTGGGACTTTGTGTATGTTCTCGAAATGCATTTGTTGAGTGCTCATTAAGAAAGTTTCCGTACAAGTTTCTGAACGAACTCCTTCAGAAAAGTTCTCTAAAAGTTCTCTATGACAGAATCCTTTGAAGAATCTTCTCGTCGCGAATGTTTTGACTACTTGTGGAGCCAAAACGGACTCCGTATGAGTCAGATATCCATGTTTCAGTTAACACTGCGCACAACTGATTCCGATCGACAGTTACAGACTAGTTCTTGTGTAGTTGCATTCGATTTTTTTTTCCATTCTACTTCACTAAATATCTCCATATAAGATCCAATTACTTGTAGGGAAATGCAAGAGGCCTCAGTTATGATGATGCACTAGGTCCATAGCTAGGACTTTGTGTATGTTCTCGAAATGCGTTTGTCGAGTGCTCATTAAGAAAGTTTCTATACAAGTTTCTGAACGAACTCCTTAAGAAAAGTTCTCCAAAACTTCCCTGTGAAAGAATCCTTTGAAGCATCTGGTTGTTATAAACATTTTGACTTCTTGTGGAGCCAAAACAGACTCCGTATGAGTCAGATGTCCATGTTTCAGTTAACACTGCACAAAAATGGTTTCGGACGACAGTTACAGACTAGTTCTTGTGTAGTCGCATTCGATTTTTTCCATTCTACTTCACTAAACATCTCCATATGAGATCCAATTACTTGTAGGCAAATACAAGAGACCTCAGTTATGATGATGCACTAGGTCCATAGCTGGGACTTTGTGTATGTTCTCGAAATGCGTTTGTGGAGTGCTTATTAAGAAAGTTTCTACACAAGTTTTTGAACGAACTCCTTAAGGAAAGTTCTCCAAATGTTCCCTATGAAAGAATCCTTTGAAGCATCTGGTCGTCACAAACGTTTTGACTTCTCGTGGAGAAAAAACGGGTCAGCACATAGAATATGCTGGCAATGTAACACATAGAGAGTAATGAAAGAATAAGCCTATACTACATGCATATATGGCTGGTGGAAAAGCTCTATGGTTATAAGGTTTTGCGAAAAGCCAATTTTTCCCTACTGCAAAGGAATAAATTTAATTAACTATCATGGTGGTTGTTGAACATTGAGAATGGTTGACAGCATCCTCAATCCCAATTAACAGTACTCATTAAACCCAAACAAATTATATTAAGTAACGTGATGAGATCAACAGGATAATCCAAGAACTAGTTACTCAAAATTGTCCATAACCGGGGACACGGCTAATCATGATTAGTTTATACACTCGTGAGAGGTTTAGCACTTTTCCCCACAAGACTCGATCGCCTCCGTTTGGTTTCTCGCACTACATGGTGTTTGAGAGGCGGATGACCGAGACATAGTCTTTCGGCGCTAGCACCTTACGATGGGTGGACCGGTACACCTACATCCCCTACATCTGCTAGTCCACCACTATAAGAGTTCGCACGACTTACTCAACTATGCCAGAGCCCATAATGGCTTGTGGCTGCACACAGAAGTTTCTAGTTTGAATAATCTCATGATCCCTTTGAGCCTGGGTGGCGGTCCCAAAAAACAGGCAAGTCCTGGAAACCCAGGTGCCTAGACAGGCAAGTCCTGGAGTAACCAGGTGCCTCAATCCACCCAGATGTGTGTTTAAGTTGCCACCTTAGATAAACCATTAATTATCAATCTCACATATGTCATGGATATTCACTCAAACCCAATCCACGTCTACGAGCATAGCATGGCATAATAAGCAGCGTAGAAGTAACTCCCAAGGTTTCATAAGTAAAACAGGTAATAGGTACTACCTCAATGTACTTCCCATCCCACAATTTAATTAGATCCTAATCATGCAAGTGTTTGAGGATTGATCTAATGCATAAAAACTGGGTAGTAGAAAAAGTATGATCAAGTGTTACTTGCCTGCAAAGTTGATGAAGATGATTCGCACTCAAAACTCTTGATAGTTCTACTCGTCACACTCCGGTCAATCTATCGTAATCAAGCAATAGTAACCACACATAAGCAATCACTCAAAACATCGAGACGAGCAGAAGAAAACAATTCGAAAACATCGAAACCAAGAAAATAACTCTTGCAACATAAAACAATTTCTAACAGTACCAAAATTATATGAATTTGGCCTTATCAGAAAGTTTAGGTCAAGAGCTTGATTAGCAAAAGAATCAACTAAATCGGAGTTACGAAACTCAAGTTATGATCAAACAAAGTTTGAATACAAATCTGATCTAATTCAAATTTTAAATTATCAAAAACATGTTTGAGTTGTATTCTTTGGATAGAGGGGATCGTAACGAAGAAGTGGGCGTTGGTTTCGTTGGATTCCGACTTACGAGTAAAAAAGTTATGAGCGTTTGAAGATTAGGGACTAAAAATAACACTACGGATAGGTCCTTGACGGAAATTAAACGTAAAAAGAAAAATCTATCGAGCGAACGCTCGCTAAACAAAACCGGAAAGAAAAACTGGCGAGAAAACCGATCTAGGGTTTCGGAATGAAAACCAAAATGAAAAACCGATCTACAAAACCGGAACGGAAACCGGAACGGAAAAGAAAAGGTGACGCGGCGCGGGGCTAGTACCTCGAAGAGGCGAGGGGCTCCGGCGGCGGCGGCGTAGGGCGGCGGCGGCGGCACTTGGCGGCGGCGGTGTGGGGCGGCGGCGGCGCGGGTGTGGGGCTGCGCTGCTGCTGCTGCGGAGGAGAGGAGAGGAGAGGTGTTGGTTTGATGTGTTGGGGGGAGGGTGCTTGGGTATTTATATTGGGGATGGGAGGGGTTTTGCTTGGAGTAGGGGACAAGAATTAGAGTAGGATTAGGAATCCTAGGATTAAAAAACGGAATAACGAAACGGGATCAAATCCTACTAGGATTTGTAAAAGAATAGGAAACCTTGCGGCTCCCTTGCTCCCTGGTGCGTGCGATGCTAGCGATGGCCTTGGCCTTGGCCGGCCGCTGGCTTGGCGACTTGGGCCTTTGGCCCAAGGCGCTGCGAATATTTTTTTTTAACAAACAGATCGGAAAACATCAAAACCAAGAAAATAACTCTTGCAACATAAAACAATTTCTAACAGTACCAAAATTATATGAATTTGGCCTTATCAGAAAGTTTAGGTCAAGAGCTTCGATTAGCAAAAAGAATCAACTAATCGGAGTTACGAAACTCAAGTTATGATCAATAGAAGTTTGAATACAAATCTGATCTAATTCAAATTTTAAATTATCAAAAACATGTTTGAGTTGTATTACTGGATAGAGGGGATCGTAACGAAGAAGTGGGCGTTGGTTTCGTTGGATTCCGACTTACGAGTAACAAGTTATGAGCGTTTGAAGATTGGGAACTAAAAATAACACTACGAATAGGTCCCTGACGGAAATTAAAAATAAAAAGAAAAATCTATCGAGCTTAACGCCGCTAAACAAAACCGGAAAGAAAAACCGCGAGAAAACCGATCTAGGGTTTCGGAAGAAAACCGAAACGAAAAAACCGATATAGAAAACCGGAACGGAACCGGAAAAAAAGAAAAGGTGACGCGCTGAGGCTAGTACCTCGAAGAGGCGAGGCTCCGGCGTGGCGTAGAAGCGGCGGCGGCACTTGGCGGCGGCGGCGGTGTGGGGCGGCGGCGGCGCGGGTGTGGGGCTGCGCTGCTGCTGCTGCGGAGGAGAGGAGAGGAGAGGTGTTGGTTTGATGTGTTGGAGGGGGGGGGGGTGCTTGGGTATTTATATTGGGGAGGGGAGGGGTTTTGCTTGGAGTAGGGGACAAGAATTAGAGTAGGATTAGGAATCCTAGGATTAAAAAACGGAATAACGAAACGGGATCAAATCCTACTAGGATTTGTAAAAGAATAGGAAACCTTGCGGCTCCCTTGCTCCCTGGTGCGTGCGATGCTAGCGATGGCCTTGGCCTTGGCCGGCCGCTGGCTTGGCGGCTTGGGCCTTTGGCCCATGGCGCTGCGAATATTTTTTTTTAACAAACAGAGAGGAAAACAAAATGATAAAACAAAATGAAATGAAAATATTATATATGTATATAATATATCAAAATTTCCAGAAAAAGATTTCCTACCTGATGAACATTATTCTAGCATTAAATAAAATACACACAAATTTAAATAAAGCAAAGAGTGCTTCTGGTCCAATAAAATCCAACAAAAATCATTTTTAAAATACCAAAATGACTTCAAATTAATTTCTCTCCAATTTTCTGATGTAGGGAATCATGTTAACCTATTTTCCATATATTTTATTTTTGGAGAAAAATAATTTGAATAAAACTCAAATAACTCCAAATTGAAAATAATTGAAAAGAACTTTGAATTTAATTCTTTGAAACTCCCAACTCATATTTCATATGTTTTGAAGAAGTCATTTTATCTTCGCTCGTGAAAATCATTGAGTTGCATAAAGTTTCAGAATTGGAAAATATTTTCCAAATGAAATTCAAGGCAGTTGTTGCCAATCGTACAAGGAAAATATTTTTTTTCTCCTTTGTGCAAGGCAGTTGTTGCCAATCGTAGGTCATACGTTGAGGTTCAACCCAGACCCGTTTTCTGCAGGAGAAACCATAAATTGATGACCACCATGAGATATCGATAGTTGATTAGTATTGGCGCCAGACCCGTCAGCTATGAAGACCCAGTTTCGGGATAACCTTACCAAGATGAAAGGACAGAAGAATTGAGGAAAATGTTATGCCACTACCGAAGAACCCAGAGAAGGAATTATCCTTACGATTTGAGAAGACCGACACTGTCAACGATAAGGATGGAGTATATGAGTTTTGATGGAACCGTAACAATGCTTCTAAGGGTGGTAGCACCCGAGACCCGGAGACGGTCGATGGATTTTCGAGAAGACCCCCAAACCCTAACCTATTTCTTGCTAGCCTCTCCGAATCTCGAGGACGAGATTCCTTTTAAGGGTGGTAGGTTTGTAACATCCCAAAATTCTAAATTTTGGAATGTTATAGACAAATAGATAGATTTGATTGATTGCTTGATTGATTGACTGAAAGTGAGTTATTTCGAAACTTTTTGAAAGTCAGATGAGAGGGAATAAAAGGACTTTCCCAAACTTTCATCTTTCTTTTATGATCTTCGGGAATTCAAATTCTTTTCACCACAAAACCCTGGAGAGAAGATGACATGACTTCTTCCATTTATTTAAATGACAAGGGGTGTTGAAAATATTTGAATTTCATTTGGAAAATATTTTCCAATTCTGAAACTTTATGCAACTCAATGATTTTCACGAGCGAAGATAAAATGACTTCTTCAAAACATATGAAATATGAGTTGGGAGTTTCAAAGAATTAAATTCAAAGTTCTTTTGAATTATTTTCAATTTGGAGTTATTTGAGTTTTATTCAAATTATTTTTCTCCAAAAATAAAATATATGGAAAATAGGGTAACATGATTCCCTACATCAGAAAATTGGAGAGAAATTAATTTGAAGTCATTTTGGTATTTTAAAAATGATTTTTGTTGGATTTTATTGGACCAGAAGCACTCTTTGCTTTATTTAAATTTGTGTGTATTTTATTTAGTGCTAGAATAATGTTCATCAGGTAGGAAATCTTTTTCTGAAAATTTCGATATGTTATATGCCTATATAATATTTTCATTTTATTTTGTTTTATCATTTTGTATTCCTCTCTGTTTGTTAACAAAAATATTCGCAGCGCCTTGGGCCAAAGGCCCAAGCCGCCAAGCATCGCACGCACCAGGGAGCAAGGGAGCCGCAAGGTTTCCTATTCTTTTACAAATCCTAGTAGGATTTGATCCCGTTTCGTTATTCCGTTTTTTAATCCTAGGATTCCTAATCCTACTCTAATTCTTGTCCCCTACTCCAAGCAAAACCCCTCCCCTCCCCAATATAAATACCCAAGCACCCCCCCTCCAACACATCAAACCAACACCTCTCCTCTCCTCTCCGCAGCAGCAGCAGCGTAGCCCCACACCGCGCCGCCCCACACCGCCGCTGCCGCCAAGTGCCGCCGCCGCCGCCCTACACCGCCGGAGCCCCTCGCCTCTTCGAGGTACTAGCCCCGCGCCGCGTCACCTTTTCTTTTCCGTTCCGGTTTCCGTTCCGGTTTTCTAGATCGGTTTTTCGTTTCGGTTTTCTTTCCGAAACCCTAGATCGGTTTTCTCGCCGGTTTTTCTTTCCGGTTTTGTTTAGCGAGCGTTCGCTCGAGAGATTTTTCTTTTTACTTTTAATTTCCGTCAGGGACCTATCCGTAGTGTTATTTTTAGTCCCTATTCTTCAAACGCTCATAACTTTTTTACTCGTAAGTCGGAATCCAACGAAACCAACGCCCACTTCTTCGTTATTTATCCCTCTATCCAAGAATACAACTCAAACATGTTTTTGATAATTTAAAATTTGAATTAGATCAGATTTGTATTCAAACTTCATTTGATCATAACTTGAGTTTCAGAACTCTGATTTAGTTTATTCTTTTTGCTAATCGAAGCTCTTGACCTAAACTTTCTTATAAGGCCAAATTCATATAATTTTGGTACTGTTAGAAATTGTTTTATGTTGCAAGAGTTATTTTCTTGGTTTTGATGTTTTCCGAATTGTTTTCTTCGTTTGGTCCGATGTTTTGAGTGATTGCTTATGTGTGGTTACTATTTCTTGATTACGATAGATTGACCGGAGTGTGACGAGTAGAACTATCAAGAGTTTTGAGTGCGATCATCTTCATCAACTTTGCACGCAAGTAACACTTGATCATACTTTTTCTACTACCCAGTTTTATGCATTAGATCAATCCTCAAACACTTGAATGATTAGGATCTAATTAAATTGTGGGATGGGAAGTAGATTGAGGTAGTACCTATTACCTGTTTTACTTATGAAACCTTGGGAGTTACTTCTACGCTGCTTATTATGCCATGCTATGCTCGTAGACGTGGATTGGGTTTGAGTGAATATCCATGACATATGTGAGATTGATAATTAATGGTTTATCTAAGGTGGCAACTTAAACACACATCTGGGTGGATTGAGGCACCTGGTTACTCCAGGACTTGCCTGTCTAGGCACCTGGGTTTCCAGGACTTGCCTGTTTTTTTGGGACCGCCACCCAGGCTCAAAGGGATCATGAGATTATTCAAACTAGAAACTTCCGTGTGCAGCCACAAGCCATTATGGGCTCTGGCATAGTTGAGTAAGTCGTGCGAACTCTTATAGTGGTGGACTAGCAGATGTAGGGGATGTAGGTGTACCGGTCCACCCATCGTAAGGTGCTAGCGCTTCTGAAAGACTATGTCTCGGTCATCCGTCTCTCAAACACCATGTAGTGCGAGAAACCAAACGGAGGCGATCGAGTCTTGTGGGGAAAAGTCGCAAACCTCTGCAGAGTGTATAAACTAATCATGATTAGCCGTGTCCCCGGTTATGGACAATTTTGAGTAACTAGTTCTTGGATTATCATGTTGATCTCATCACGTTACTTAATATAATTTGTTTGGGTTTAATGAGTACTGTTAATTGGGATTGAGGATGCTGCCAACCAGTTTCAATGTTCAACAACCACCATGATAGTTAATTAAATTTATTCCTTTGCAGTAGGGAAAAATTGGCTTGTCGCAAAACCTTATAACCATAGAGCTTTACCACTAGCCATATATGCATGTAGTATAGGCTTATTCTTTCATTACTCTCTATGTGTTACATTGCTAGCATATTCCATGTGCTGACCCGTTTTCGGGCTGCAACTTTTCATGTTGCAGACTTTTCAGACGACGAGTAAGTGATACGTTAGGGTTACGATTTCCTATACTCAACTTTGCCGTTGGTGTTGATGGGAATCCACAACCTTGTTGCTTCCGCTATATGGATTGAGGTAATAGTATTTACGCTACTTTATACATGTGATTTACCTCTGTTATAAATCCTTCGAGTACTGTGTGTGTCAGCATACCGATCCAGGGATGACACGAAAGCACAGAGACTTGATCCATTCGGGTCGGGTCGCCACAGTAAGAAAGTTTCTATACAAGTTTCTGAATGAACTCCTCAAGAAAAGTTCTCCAAAAGTTCCCTATGATAGAATCCTTTGAAGCATCTGGTCGTCACAAATGTTTTTTCTACTTGTGGAGCCAAAATGGACTCAGTATGACTAAGATATCCATGTTTCAGTTAACACTGCGCAAAACTGATTCCGATGGATAGTTACAGACTAGTTCTTATGTAGTTGCATTCGATTTTTTCCCATTCTACTTCACTGAACGTATCCATATAAGATCCAATTTCTTGTAGGGAAATGCAAGAGACCTTAGTTATGATGATGCACTAGGTCCATAGCTGGGACTTTGTGTATGTTCTCGAAATGCCTTTGTTGAGTGCTCATTAATAAAGTTTCCATACAAGTTTCTGAACGAACTCCTTAAGAAAAGTTCTCCATAAGTTCCCTGTGAAAGAATCCTTTGAAGCATATGGTCGTCACAAACGTTTTTACTTCTTGTGGAGCCAAAACGGACTACGTACGAGTCAGATAACCATGTGTCAATTAACACTGCGCAAAAATGATTCCGAACGACAGTTACAGACTAGTTCTTATGTAGTTGCATTCTATTTTTTCCATTCTACTTCACTAAACATATCCATATAAGATCCAATTACTTGTAGGGAAATGCAAGAGACCTCAGTTATGATGATGCACTAGGTCCATAGCTGGGACTTTGTGTATGTTCTCGAAATGCGTTTGTCGAGTGCTCATTAAGAAAGTTTCTAGACAAGTTTCTGAACGAACTCCTTAAGAAAAGTTCTCCAAAAGTTCACTATCATAGAATCCTTTGAAGCATCTGGTCATCACAAACGTTTTGACTACTTGTGGAGCCAAAACGGACTCCGTATGAGTCAGATATCCATGTTTCAGTTAACACTACGCAAAACTGATTCGAGCAGCGATTCTGAGACTAGTTCTTGTGTAGTTGCATTCTATTATTTCCATTTTACTTCACTAAACATCTCCATATGAGATCCAATTACTTGTAGGCAAATTCAAGAGACCTCAGTTATGATGATGCACTAGGTCCATCGCTGGGACTTTGTGTATGTTCTCGAAATGTGTTTGTCGAGTGCTCATTAAGAAAGTTTCCATACAAGTTTCTGTACGAACTCCTTAAGAAAAGTTCTCCAAAAGATCCCTATGACAGAATCCTTTGAAGCATCTGCTCGTCACAAACGTTTTTACTACTTGTGGAGCCAAAACGGTCTCCGTATGAGTCAGATATCCATGTTTCAGTTAACACTGCGCAAAACTGATTCCGAGCACATTCTGAGACTAGTTCTTGCGTAGTTGCATTCGATTTTTTCCATTCTACTTCACTAAACATCTCCATATGAGATCCAATTACTTGTAGGCAAATCCAAGAGACCTCAGTTATGTGGATGCACTAGGTCCACAGCTGGGACTTTGTGTATGTTCTCAAAATGCATTTGTCGAGTGCTCATTAAGAAAGTTTCTATACAATTTTCTGAACGAAAGCCTTAAGAAAAGTTCTCCAAAAGTTCCCTGTGAAAGAATCCTTTGAAGCATCTGGTCGTCACAAAGTTTTGACTACTTGTGGAGCCAAAACGGACTGCGTATGAGTCAGATATCCATGTTTCAGTTAACACTGCGCAAAACTGATTCCGATCGACAGTTACAGACTAGTTCTTATGTAGTTGCATTCGATTTTTTTCCATTCTACTTCACTAAACATCTCCATATAAGATCCAACTACTTGTAGGGAAATGCAAGAGACCTCAGTTATGATGATGCACTTGGCCCATAGCTGGGACTTTGTGTATGTTCTCGAAATGCATTAGTCGAGTGCTCATTAAGAAAGTTTCTAGACAAGTTTCTGAATGAACTCCTAAAGAAAAGTTCTCCAAAAGTTCCCTATGACTGAGTCCTTTGAAGCATCTGGTCGTCACAAATGTTTTTACTACTTGTGGAGCCAAAACGGACTCTGTATGAGTCAGATATCCATGTTTGATTAACACTACATAAAACTGATTCGAGCAGCGATTCTGAGACTAGTTCTTGTGTAGTTGCATTTGATTTTTTCCATTTTACTGCATTGAACATCTCCATATGAGATCCAATTACTTGTAGGAAAATGCAAGAGACCTCAGTTATGATGATGCACTAGGTCCATCGCTTGGACTTTGTGTATGTTCTCGGAATGCGTTTGTCGAGTGCTCAGTGAGAAAGTTTCTAGACAAGTTTCTAAACGAACTCCTGAAGACAAGTTCCCCAAAAGTTCCCTATGATAGAATCCTTTGAAGCATCTAGTCGGCACAAACTTTTTGACTACTTGTGAAGCCAAAACGGACTCCGTATGAGTCAGATATCCATGTTTGATTAACACTTAAAACCGATTCCGAACGACGATTCTGAGACTAGTTCTTGTGTAGTTGCATTCGATTTTTTCCATTCTAATTCACTAAACATCTCCATATGAGATCCAATTACTAGTAGGTAAATGCAAGAGAACTCAGTTATGATGATGCACTAGGTCAATAGCTGGGACTTTGTGTATGTTCTCGAAATGCGTTTGTCGAGTGCTCATTAAGTAAGTATCTATACAAGTTTCTGAACGAACTCCTGAAGAAAAGTTCTCCAAAAGTTCCCTGTGAAAGAATCCTTTGAAGCATCTGGTCATCACAAGCGTTTTGACCACTTGTGGAGCCAAAACGGACTCCGTATGAGTTGGATATTCATGTTTCAGTTAACACTGGGCAAAAAAGATTCCGAACGATAGTTACAGACTAGTTCTTGTGTAGTTGCATTCAATTTTTTCCATTCTACTTCACTAAACATCTCCATATGAGATCCAATTACTTGTAGGGAAATGCAAGAGACCTCAGGTATGATGATGCACTAGGTCCATAGCTTGGACTTTGTGTATGTTCTCGAAATGCCTTTGTCGAGTGATCATTAAGAAAGTTTCCATACAAGTTTCTAAACGAACTCCTTAAGAAAAGTTCTCCAAAAGTTCCCTGTGAAAGAATCCTTTGGAGCATCTGGTCGTCACAAACGTTTGGGCTACTTGTGGAGCCAAAACGGACTCCTTATGAGTCAGTGCTACCTCTTGAGCATTGTGTTGGATTTCCTTGAAGAGGAAAGGATGATGTAGCAAAGTAGCGTAAGTATTTCCCTCAGTTTTTTAGAACGAAGGTATCAATCCAGTAGGAGGCTACGCGTGAGTCCCTCGTACCTGGACAAAGAAAATAACTTTTCGCGACCAACGCGATAATGGGTTGTCAATCACTTCACTGTCACTTACGACAGTGAGATCTGATAGATATGATAGGATAATATTTTTGTGATAAAGATGCAAAGTAAAAAAGCAAAGATAATAAACAAGATGCAAAGTAAAAAAGAAAAGATAATAAACAAGTGTTGGAAGATTAATATGATGAAGATAGACCTGGGGGCCATAGATTTCACTAGTGGCTTCTCTCAACAGTATAAGTATTTTACGGTGGGTGAACGAATTACTGTTGAGAAATTGATAGAATTGAGCATAGTTATGAGAATATCTAGGTATGGTCATGTATATAGGCATCACGTCCGAGACAAGTAGACCGACTCCTGCCTGCATCTACTACTATTACTCCACTCATCGACCGCTATCCAAAGATGCATCTAGAGTATTAAGTTCAAGAAAAAGAGTAACGCCTTAAGCAAGATGACATGATGTAGAGGGATAAATTCATGCAATATGATAGAAACCCCATCTTGTTATCCTCGATGGCAACAATTCAATACGTGCCTTACTGCCCCTACTATCACTGGTAAAGGACACCGCAATATTGAACCCAAAGCTAAGCACTTCTCCCATTGCAAGAAAGATCAATCTAGTAGGCCAAACCAAACTGATAATTCGAAGACACTTGCAAAGATAACCAATCATACATAAAAGAATTCAGAGAAGATTCAAATAATGTTCATAGATAATCTTGATCATAAACCCACAATTCATCGATCTCAACAAACACATCGCAAAAAGAAGATTACATCGAATAAATATCCACGAGAGAGGGGGAGAACATTGTATTGAGATCCAAAAAGAGAGAAGAAGCCATCTAGCTACTAACTATGGACCCGAAGGTCTGAGGTAAAGTACTCACACTTCATCGGAGAGGCTATGGTGATGATGTAGAAGCCCTCCGTGGTGGATGCCCCCTCCGGCGGATCTCGTGGGTACAGAAGGTTCTGGCGGTGGAATTAGGTTTTTGGCTCCGTATCTGATCGTTTGGGGTACGTAGGTATACATAGGAGGAAGGAGTACGTCGGTGGAGCAATGTGGGGCCCATGAGGGTGGAGGGCGTGCCCTGGGGGGGTGGGCACGCCCCCTACCTCGTGGCTTCTTTTTTCTTTCTTGACGTAGGGTCCAAGTCTCCCGGATCATAATCTTCCTAAAAGTCATGTTCCCGAAGGTTTCATTCCGTTTGGACTCTGTTTGATATTCTTTTTCTGCGAAACTCTGAAATAGGCAAAAAAACAGCAATTCTGGGCTGGGCCTCCGGTTAATAGGTTTGTCCCAAAAATAATATAAAAGTGGATAATAAAGCCCAATATTGTCCAAAACAGTAGATAATATAGCATGGAGCAATCAAAAATTATAGATACGTTGGAGACGTATCAGGCATCCCCAAGCTTAATTCCTGCTCGTCCTCGAGAAGGTAAATGATAAAAACAAAATTTTAGATACGGACTGCTACTTGGCATAATTTCAATGTAATTCTTCTTAATTGTGGTATGAATATTCAGATCCGAAAGATTCAAGACAAAAGTTTAATATTGACATAAAAATAATAATAATACTTCAAGCATACTAACAAAGCAATCATGTCTTCTCAAAATAACATGGCCAAAGAAAGTTATCCCTACAAAATCATATAGTCTGGCTATGCTCTATCTTCACCACACAAAGTATTTAAATCATGCACAACCCCGATGACAAGCCAAGCAATTGTTTCATACTTTTGACATTCTCAAACTTTTTCAATCTTCACGCAATACATGAGCGTGAGCCATGGATATAGCACTATATGTGGAATAGAATGGTGGTTGTGGAGAAGACAAATAGGGGAAGATGGTCTCACATTAACTAGGCGTATCAACGAGATATGGAGATGCCCATCAATAGATATCAATGTGAGTGAGTAGGGATTGCCATGCAACGGATGCACTAGAGCTATAAGTATGTGAAAGCTCAACAAAAGAAACTAAGTGGGTGTGCATCCAACTCGCTTGCTCGTGAAGACCTAGGGCATTTTGAGGAAGCCCATCATTGGAATATACAAGCCAAGTTCTATAATGAAAAATTCCCACTAGTATATGAAAGTGACAAAATGAGAGACTCTCTATCATGAAGATCATGGTGCTACTTTGAAGCACAAGTGTGGTAAAAGGATAGTAACATTGTCCCTTCTCTCTTTTTCTCTCATTTTTTGGGCCTTTTCTCTTTTTTTATGGCCTCTTTTTTTCGTCCGGAGCCTCATCCCGACTTGTGGGGGAATCATAGTCTCCATCATCCTTTTCCTCACTTGGTACAATGCTCTAATAATGATGATCATCACACTTTTATTTTCTTACAACTCATCAATTACAACTCGATACTTGGAACAAAATATGACTCTATATGAATGCCTCCGGCGGTGTACCGGGATATGCAATGAATCAAGAGTGATATGTATGAAAGAATTATGAATAGTGGCTGTGCAACAAATACGATGTCAACTACATGATCATGCTAAGCAATATGACAATGATGGAGCGTGTCATAATAAACGGAACGGTGGAAAGTTGCATGGAAATATATCTCGAAGTGGCTATGGAAATGCCATGATAGATAGGTATGGTGGCTGTTTTGAGGAAGGTATATGGTGGGTGTATGATACCGGCGAAAAGTGCGCGGTATTAGAGAGGCTAGCAATGATGGGAGGAAGAAAAGTGCATATAATCCATGGACTCAATATTAGTCATGAAGAACTCATATGCTTATTGCAAAAATCTACAAGTTATCAAAGCAAAGTATTACGCGCATGCTCCTAGGGGGATAGATTGGTAGGAAAAGACCATCGCTCGTCCCCAACCGCCACTCATAAGGAAGACAATCAATGAATAAATCGTGCTCCGACTTCGTCACATAACGGTTCACCATACGTGCATGCTACGGGAATCACAGACTTTAACACAAGTATTTTTCAAATTCACAACTACTCAACTGGCATAACTCTAATATCACCATCTTCATATCTCAAAACAATTATCAAGCATCAAACTTTTCTTAGTATTCAACGCACTCAAAAGAAAGTTCTACAAATCTTGAATACCAAGAATATTAGGATTATTAAGCAAATTACCATGCTATTTAAGACTCTCAAAATAATCTAAGTGAAGCATGAGAGATCAATAGTTTCTATAAAACAAATCCACCACCGTGCTCTAACAGATATAAGTGAAGCACTAGAACAAAACTATATGGCTCAAAATGTATAAGTGAAACACATCGAGTATTCTAACAAATTCCAAATCATGTATGGCTCTCTCAAAAGGTGTGTACAGCAAGGATGATTGTGGCAAACTAAAAATCAAAGACTCAAATCATACAAGACGCTCCAAGCAAAACACATATAATGTGGTGAATAAAAATATAGCTCCAAGTAAAGTTACCGATGGAAGTAGACGAAAGAGGGGATGCCTTCCGAGGCATCTGTAACATCCCAAATTTTCAATTTGGAATGTTATGCATTAGATCATCATTGCATATCATACTTTATTGCATTTTGGTTGATCCTAGAAATTCTAAGCAACTCAAGGACCCATGGAGAAAGTTGGGGATTTCGTTATTTTCATATTTGAGTTTTTCTCGAATTATGAAAAGAGGGTCGTTTGATTTTAATAAGTTTTCTCTGAAATATTTCTTTTATTAAAAATAAAAGAGAGGGGATAAAATGACTTTCTCAAAATAAAAAATATCAGGTATTTAATATTAAAATCAAATAATATTTTTATTCGGAGTTTTATCGCTATTTTATTTGAATTAGGAAAAATATGCGTTTTTTAAAATTGTTCATCTTGTCCTGCTTATTTTTAGAGGACGGGGCAAATTTATTTCGGGATTTTTGGAGTCTGTTTAGTATTTCTTTTCTTTCTTTTTCTGCACGTCTGAATTATTTAAAAAGAACGCGCGACCGACTTAGGGCCGTATCCGGCCAGGACTTCTCGGGCCAGGCCTTTATAAGCCGCCGCCCCGAGGCCCGTCAACCCGCCAGCCCCAAAACCCTAACCCCGCCCGATCCATTGCGCGCCGCCGCCTGCCACGCCGCGCGCCGCCGCACCACTCGCGGCGTCGCCTCGCCCATTCCGCATCACCGCCGCCCCGCCACCGCGTCGCTGCAGCGCCGCACCACCGCGCCGCCACTCGCCAGAGCCACGCCACCGCTGACCCGCCGGACCCGAGGTAGCCGCCTTGGTTTTCGTGAGAAAACCGTATGGTTTTTTTGAAAATCCTAGATCCGTTTTATTATTATTATTAGATCAAGTTTGGTTTTAATTTTTTTCCGGTTTAGTTATTTAGCGGACGTTCGTCCATACGTTCGTTTTTATGAACGGTTTTCACCGTTTAGCCGCAGACAGCGAACGTTCGTTCGTTAGCCTGTTCGTCAGTTTTTCTTTTTCTCGGATTTTCTGCGATTATTTTCGATCGTGATTTCAGATCCGATTTTCGTTTTAGTATAACTTTTCGCTCGTTTATCGGAATCAGGTGATTCAAGCGCCTAGAGTTTTGTCTCGAAACCCTCTTTCCCTTTAACCAACTTAAACAAGGTTTTTCTACTGTAAAATTTGACTTTAGTCCAGAATAGTAAACGAAGCTTGTTTCTTTCGCCGTTTGAGTTTTGTTGCTTCGTTTGATTTGATTCTTTTTGCAAACCGGAGTTCTTAAGTTGAACTTTCTGGTTAGATCTTTTATTTGAGTTTTACCCGTGCTCTTACTTGATTGCTTATTGTATGCTTGTTTGTTGTGACAGAGTACCCGGAGTGTGAAGCGTGCTTCTATGAATCACTAGGTTTCGCGGATCATCAGCAAGGCAAGTAACACTTTGATCATACCTCTTACTACCCAGTTTTATTGCATTAGATCAATCCTCAAACAATTGCATGGTTAGGATCTGAATTAAATTGTGGGTTTGGGAAGTAGTTGAGGTAGTACCTATTCACCTGTGTATTATCAAACCCTGGGAGTTACTTCTACGTTATGCTTATATTGCTATGCTATGCTCGTAGACGTGGATTAGGTTTGAGTGTTTTTCATGACAGATGTGAGATTGTTAAATTAATGGTTAACTTAAGGTGGCAACTTTAATACACATCTGGGTGGATTGAGGCACTTGGGTTTTCCAGTGATTACCTGTATTTTTGGAAATCCCGGGGTACCGTGTGATTCTCCTATGGACCGCCACCCAGGCTCAAAGGGATCATAAGATTATTCATGCTGGAAACTTCCGTGTGCAGCCACAAGCTATTATGGGCTCTAGCATAGTTGATTAAGTTGTGTCAACTCTTACAGTGGTAGACTAGTAGATGTAGGGGATGTAGGTGTACCGGTCTACCCATCGTAAGGTGCTAACGCTTCTGAAAGACTATGTCTCAGTCATCCATTTCTCAAACACCTTGTAGTGCGAGAAATCCAACGGAGGAGATCGAGTCTTGTGGGGAAAAGTGCACAAACCTCTATAGAGTGTACAAACTAATCATGGTTAGCCGTGTCCCCGGTTATGGACAATTTGAGTATCTAGTTCTTGGATTATCATGTGGATATCATCACTCTTAATATAACTTGATTGGGTTTTAATGATGATTCTTAATTGGGATTGAGTTGGGTGAACCTTCTTAATGTTTAACAACCACCATGATAGTTAAATAAAATGTATTCCTTTGTAGTAGGGAAAAATTGGCTTTTCGCAAAACATATTAACCATACAGCCTCCACCAGTCATATATGCATGTAGTGATAGCATTATTCTGTTCATTATCTTTTGGTGTTACATTGCCAGCATATTCCATGTGCTGACCCGTTTTCGGGCTGCAACGTATCATGTTGCAGACTTTTGAGACGACGAGTAAGGAGCCTTAGGTCGTGGTCTTTCACTCAGTGATGCCGTTTGGAGTTGATGGACTCACTTTATCTTCCAAGCCTTCCGTTGTTATCGTATTAGATGGCCTTAAGCCATATTTATTGTAATAAGTTCTCTTTTGATACATTCCATGTAATAAGTGTGTGATTGCTACTCTGTTATAAATCCTTCGAGTACTGTGTGTGTCAGCATTACCGATCCAGGGATGACACTTATGCATAGAGATCAGACTGCTTGAGGTCTGGTCGCTACAAAGATGGTATAAAAGCACACGCTGACTGTAGGACACGACCACTAAGCTAAAGCCCTAGATCACTACTCTCTTCTCATTTCTAACTCCTCTCCATTTTCTACTCTTTAGGATGGCGGATGCAAGGATAAATTTCATGCAACCAGATGAAGACACCCCTTTTGGATGCCACTTGAAGGAAGTTACTAGGTACCTGAACATAGGAATACCAAGCTTCACCGGGACCTACAATGCCACTTTACCAGAAGAGGAGCACTGGATGATACAAGTTCAAGTTCCAGGAAGGACATTCACGCCAGTCACTGCGCCCATAGAGTTATCTTTCGATGCACCCAACTGGAGTCTAGGAAAGAGTATGGCAGCTCACATTACCATGGGACGCATTGTTGAAATCTACCACAATGATCTCAAGGACACTATCTACCAGATTTGTGGGCGCCGAGACGAGCAATGGGAGATGATCAGCACCAGGAAAGATAGATCGATTGCCTCTTTCATCCAGGCGTTGAACCAGCACATTCGTCACCAGGAGATCCAGATGTGCGCAGGCATGATGGATTTGAAGAAAGCAATGACAAGGATTACGGAACTGGAGGAAGAACTCAAGGCTACACGCGAGGATTATATGGAGGAAATCGTCGCACTAGTGGAGAAGAATGGCGACCTGACAAAGAAGCTAGGAGTTTTGTCAGGACCGGTTTGCCAATAAAATATTTATTGAAAAATCGACCATTTTATCAGACCAGTATAGAAGAATCCTCCTTACTGGTAGACAAATCCTTGATACAGAAATCCAGAAGTACTAAATATTATACAGGGTTGAGCTAAGGCTGCTCAACAATTTATTACAAGCACGCCGATATTACATATAAAGGCGGATATGACACAAAGGGTATGGTGGCATAACTACTGACTCGTAACAAAAGTGGTGGTGGATATGTCACAGTGAAGTGGGTGACATGACTCCAAAATCTTACAGCTCATCGAACGCCGGAGTGAGGCTCGATGATTTTATTACGGTAGCGGAAGCATATATAATACAAGTGACCAACTCCGAGTTATGCAGGAGATCGACCGACTCCTCTAGGCGTCGGACTCGCTATCATACTCTTCATCCATAAGATCGCCTTCGTCAACATCTGGCCAAATCAACAAGACAGGTGAGTACTTTGAATGTACTCACAAGACAGTTTGGACATAAGATATAACAAATGCAAACATGAAGCACATGAGCAGACTAATAATGCGCACTCAGATAATAAATTTGCACTGCATGTTAAATAAAAAGGAAGTCAAGCGGTAGTCCTCCCGAAATCCCAATAAAATAACTGAAGTCCGATCGGGTGTCTGAAGCGAAGCCTCGAAAGGTAAACAATAAATTAACATGCCGCAGTCGGGCGTCAGGGCGACACCACATAAAAGGGCTTATATTAAAACGTAAATGACAAGATGCGTGCCCGCGATGGACGTCTAAGCGACATCACATAAAAGGGCTTATATTAAAACGTAAATGACAGTACGTGCCACAGTCGGACGTCTAAGCGACATCACATGAAGGGCTTATATCAAAAGTAAATAACAAGAATGCCACAGTCGGACGTCTGAGCTTACATCGCATAAAGGGCTTATATCAAAAGTAAATAACAAGAATGCCACAGTCGGACTTCTGAGTGACATCGCATAAACGGCTTATATCAAAAGTAAATAACAAGAATGCCACAGTCGGACGTCTGAGCGACATCACATAAAGGGCTTATATCAAAAGTAAATAACAAGAATGCCACAGTCGGACGTCTGAGGGACATCACATAAAGGGCTTATATCTCATCATTCGAATTCAAGTAGCTCATGAAGGTAACATCATTCCACGGAAATACTCGGTACATGACAATAAACTGGTTAGTCCATCCACAGGAATAACATTCACCGGGTTTACCACTCTCGTTCATGCTTATTCTCCGGAGACCGCCACCGGGCTGACCTTTGAGATCGACACTGAGACTGACACTAACACTGAGGTGGTGTTCATGTCCTTGACCATGGACATGGTTACTCGAATGATTTTGACTCTGCAGAGTTTGTACTCTTTAAAAACAGCCAACGGAATTTAGTAGTCACAAAGGACTAGTTCCATTTACGGTATTTTAGGAGAAACACATCTAACCAGTACACACCCATTCCACATTTCCGCTGCCAGGAATCACCCTAGGCAACATTCAAGAAAAACTCTAAGACGGGGAGGCTACAACCTCGAATAGCATGGGATCAAATTTATATCGCACGCTCTAAGGGGTGCCCCCCACTCGGTCCCAACCGGAAGCACCCATGCCCCCTGGACGGATGACGGGCTTTAATCCAGGGCCATGGAACCCTCATCACGGCCCCTCTATTTGGTGTGTACAAGGAAAGAGGTTTGCAACTGACTAAACCGCATTCTTTGCAGAAGACATGTGGCGGCACAAAAAGGGGACGAACAGGAATAAGACTTGGTCCACGTTAATACTGGAGTTAAACGGATGACATAAAACTTGCATGCTTCAAAAATACCAGCTTGCAACCTATCATGCCACCACATGATCAGGTTATCTCACCATCATATGAACACATCAAATTTCAAAACTCACTTGCAGCTTGCTTTGCATGAAATATAACATTCACAAATGCTTATATAAACATGTCATGAGAAAACCACTCAAGAAATCATGAAAAACACTCATCATATCAAAGGTTGAAACATGCTTGCCTAGTTCGGAGTAGTCGGAGTCTAGATCGGTGAAGTTTGCGGCTCCGTCACTTCCTTCGGTATCTACGTTATAAAATAAATCGGATACTAACGTAAATACCGTGCGCGCATAAAAATTGTTCCAAATATTTTTGAAATAAATATGATAAAGAACTAGATAGAAAAATAAAGATGACAGAAAAAATCACCTCAAAATCATCTTTTGTTTAAAAGTTATAAAGGTTTTAGTCCAGGGACTAATCTGTGATGAAACATAAACTTTCTAGGGGCTAGTTTAGAAAAAAAATAGAAAACGCCTCGGTTAGAAATACGCCGACCCAAAGGGAAAACGTACTTTGCCCGAAGGCGCTTTCAGAAAACGTTTCGAATAAAAGAGGAGAGGCTGACGAGGGGGTCCCGCATGTCAGGTTTGAAATTCAGAACAGAGTCCCACCGGCGCTCGAGGCTCGCGGTGGTCGCCGGCGTCGATCCACGGTGAGGTAGGGGGAGTGGTAGGTACCTACGGACTCACGGAGTTCTCCCGCGTCTGTGGGTGGTGGAGTTGGTCGTCGGCGAGCACCACGTCGACGGCGGTCTCCACTCTAGCGGACGGTGGTTCGGTCGAGGATGATCCTCTCCGAAGGGAGCTGCAAACTCCAAATTGAAGCGCGGGTCAGGCAAGCGGGTGCACCAGGATGCTACTGGCACAACTTGGGGAGCGGGGGTGCACTCACTAGAGAGAATCTTGCCGGAGCCCGAAGCGGATCGGGGCGGCCGGTGTCGGGGAAGAAGGCCTCCCCGAAGTCCTCCTAGTGGCTGGACGCGGTTCTGGTGAGGTGGAGGAGTGGTGCTGGGTCAAAGGCGAGCTCGGGGCCTCCATTTATAGCCGGCCCGAGGCGGTTGACGAGAACGGGATTTCTCCGGCGAGTAATTACGGCGAGGTGGTGGTCGAGCTGACGGCTTAGGTGACTGGGCTGTTGTGGATTGGTCCACTGGCTCCATTCAACAGTTAAGCTTGATCGGATTTGGCTTACTCTCGTGGCTTCGACGGAACAGAGCTCACGGGCTCGTTGGCGGCAGAGAGCGCGCTCTGCGCCTCTCGAGCACGCAGCGGCGATTCTGCAGCGCCTGAGAAGAGGACGGCCACGCGGAGGCTCCTGGTGGCGTGGGCGGTGCTATACGGCGCCGTACTGCAGGGCTGGCCCCTACTGGCCACCACGGGCGGTTCTGACACCGCGGGAGGCGCCGGAGTTGACGCGACACGTCACCACCGACGCTCGCAACCAGCCAAGCAACCGTGTGGCGCACTGGATATGAAGGGGGAGCAGTGAGCAAGGCGCCAACGCGCGCACTGGCGATATCGACACCGAGGTTCTGAAGAAAACAACACTGCCACTGAAACTTAACACTGAATTTCTGAAACATGATAGGAATAGTGCCGGCCACCTGTTCGATGAAATGATTTGACCACGTGGAAATTTTTTCTTGAGCTAAATCTTGCTGAGGTGATCTCTTGATGCATCTGGAGACTGTCTGAATTATCTCAGAATTTTTGGAAAAGAAAAGAATGAAATTCACCAAAGATGGCAAATCTGGTCCAAACTTGCAGCAAGCAAATTTTGAAAAATTTGAACTGTGGACCAGCAGATCTTGATGGATCTAGGTTGAGGGCACTAAGGACTAGCCAGAGGAATTTATTTGGAACCAAAACTCAAAGGAAATCTAGTAGTTCGTTTGTAAATCACTAAGGTCCAAATAAATGGCAGAAAAATATTTTGAGGTTAAAACAAATAGAAATAAAAATCCAGGAGAAGTTGAACCTTGCTGGACTTGATGCTTGACTTGACCCAAAGTAGGGAGGTGAGTTTTGGAAGAAAGTTTTCAACATAGTCATGGCAAGAGAGAAAGTTTTGAATGGGGAATAATAAATCCATAAATTTTAGGAATCCTTTTTAATAAAAAGGAATTGTAAAAACCTTCCAAAATTACTTGTGTTGAGCCAACACAAGATGAAAAATATTCAAGACCAAAATCAAGGTTGGGAAGAACCCATAAAAGTACTTGTCATAAAAGAATTTTTTTGAGAAGGAGAGTCTTTTAGAATTTTTTTTAAATAACCTCCTTCCAATTTATTAAAGAATTTGATAAAAACCAAATCAAAATTTTTGGAGTGCTACAACACCTACCCCCTTAGGAAAAATCTCGTCCCCGAGATTTCAGCTGATCCTCAAATAGGTGTGGGCACTCTGTTCGAAGAAAATCCTCTCTTTCCCATGTTGCTTCATCCTCGGTGTGATTGCTCCACTGAACCTTGAAAAACTTAATTGTTTTTTGACGGGCCCTCCTTTCAGACTCCTCCAATATTTTTATTGGACGTTCCGTGTAGGTGAGGTCTGGTTGTACGTCAATGCTCTCATGAGATACATGCTTCTCTGGGTTTCTTACACATTTCCTCAACTGTGAGACGTGGAACACGTCGTGGACGTCTGATAGTTCATCGGGTAGGTCTAGCTAGTAGGCCACTGTGCCTCTTCATGCAATCACATAGAAGGGTCCAATAAACCGTGGTGCTAGCTTTCCTTTAACTTTGAATCATTGCAGGCCCCTCATAGGAGATACTCGTAGATACACATATTCACTGGGTTCAAAGCTGACTTCATGATGTTTTTGATCGTAATAACTCTTTTGTCGGCTCTGGGCTGTCTTGAGTCGATCCTTGATTAGTCTAACTTTCTCCCGAGCTTCCTTGAGCATGTCGGGGCCGAAGATACGACTGTCTCCTGTTTCTGACCAATTTAATGGGGTACGGCATCTTCGCCCGTACAAGGCTTCAAAAGGTGCCATTTGTAGACTGGCTTGGTGACTGTTGTTGTATGCGAACTCGGCATACGGCAAGCTTTCTTCCAAACTGGTTCCATAGGTGAGAACACATGCTCTCAGCATGTCCTCTAGAATTTGGTTCACACGTTCAGTTTGTCCTCCACCGAGGGTGGTATGCCGTCTTTGAATACTAGTTGAGTTCCCGAGCTTGTTGTAAATGATCGCAAAATATAGAGACAAATTGAGTGCCTCTGTCGGATATTATAGTCTTTGGAATTCCATGCGCATAAACTATGCGGAGAGATAAAGTTTGGCAAGCTTCTGAGTGGTGTGGGTTGTCTTTACTGGGATGAAATGTGCCACCTTAGTTAATCTATCTGTGATGATCCATATGGCATCATTTCCGTGTCGTGACCGAGGTATTCCGACAATAAAATCAATTCCAATTTCGTCCCATTTCCACTCAGGTATCCTGTTTGGCTGTAATAGTCCTGCTGGTTTTTGGTGCTCGGCTTTAATGCTACCGACATGAATCACAACATGCAATGAATGTGGCTATATCCCTCTTCATACCGTGCCACCAAAATTTTCCTGAATGTCCTTGTACATTTTGGTTCCTCCAGGATGGATTGAATATGGAGCGGTGTGGCCTTTGGCTAGAGTTTGCTGTTTGAGGTCCTCTATATTTGGTACGCAAAGTCTGTCTCCATACCATAATATTCCCTTATCGTCTATGACGAATTCTGAAGCCTTGCCCAGACTCACTTTTCTTTTTATGCCTTCGATGCTGGGGTGTCCATGCTGAGCCTTCTTAATCTGTTCCATTAGGGTGGGCTGTATTTCCAAATTTGACACATTGCCTTTAGTGACCATCACCAAGTTGAGTTTGGCGAACTCCTGCTGAAATTCCGGTCTCAAGTTATGTAGACTGTCATTGCCCGAGCTGGGGTTTCGACTAAGAGCATCTGTCACTACATTCGCCTTTCCTGGATGGTAGTGAATGCCAACATCATAATCTTTCACTAATTCCAACAAGCGCCGTTGTCGTAAATTGAGTTCTGGTTGTGTGAAAATATATTTGAGGCTTTTATGGTCCGTATATATTTCACAACGATATCCAAGCAAAAAGTGCCTCCACTCTTTGAGTGCATGAATGGTTGCCGCCAATTCCAAGTCATGAGTAGGATAATTTTCTTCATGCTTTCGTAGTTGCCTGGAAGCGTATGCAACTACTTTGCCTTCTTGCATTAGTACGCATCCGAGGCCCTTCCGGGATGCGTCACAATATACTTCAAAACTTTTTTGTATGTCTGGTACAACCAATACTGGTGCTGTTGTTAATTTCCTTTTGAGTTCTTGGAAACTTTTCTCGCAAGCTTCAGTCCATACAAATTTCTTGTCCTTCTTGAGTAACTGTGTCATTGGTTTTGCTATGGTGGAGAACCCTCAATAAACCTTCGGTAATATCCAGCCATTCCCAGGAAACTTCGTACATCTGTTACGTTGACTGGTGGTTTCCAGCCAAGTACGGCCTTGACTTTTTCTAGGTCCACGACAACACCTTCTTGGGTCAATACCTGGCCTAGAAAACCAACCTGTCTTAACCAAAATTCACATTTGCTGAATTTGGCGTATAATCGATGTTTCCTTAATTCTCCTAGTACAATTCTGAGATGTTCAGCATGTTCTTCTGGTGTCTTAGAGTATACCAGAATATCATCAATGAACACCACAACAAATTTTTCCATAAATTTCATAAACACTTTGTTCATGGGGTGGACAAAATATGCGGGGGTGTTTGTCAGTCCAAACGACATTACTGTAAATTCATATAATCCGTATCTGGAGGTGAATGCTGTCTTAGGGATATCTTCTGTCCGTACTTTTAATTGATGATAACCCGACCTCAATTCAATTTTTGAGAAAAGATTGGCTTGTGCGAGCTGGTCAAATAAATCATTTATCTGTGGCATCGGATATTTGTTTTTGATGGTGACCATGTTGAGTGCTCGATAGTCTATACAGAATCTCAGTGTCCCATCCTTTTTCTTGGCAAATAATACTGGTGAACCCCAAGGTGAGGAGCTGGCCCGTATAAATCCTTTGTCCAAGAATTCTTTTATTTGCTTCTTTAATTCTACCAACTCGGAGGGTGCCATTCTATAGGGTTTCTTGCAAATGGGGGTGGTTCCAGGTGCTAGTTCAATGATGAACTCTATTTCCCGGTCTGGTGGCATGCCTGGTAGTTCTTCGGGAAATACGTCAGGGAACTCACCCACCACTAGAACTTTTCTTAACTCTGAAATGTCCACCTTGTTCAACCTTGGTTGCCGTGATATTGGTCTTTCTTGAGCTGCAATTTTTATCGTCTTCCCGTGATGATGAGTAAGAATTACAACCGATTGAAGCAGTCGATAAATCCCTTGTTGGTGGTTAACCAGCCCATTCCTAGGATAACATCCAGTCCCTTATTTTCCAATACAATGAGGTTTGCCTGAAACTTTAGTCCATCAATCTCAATAACCACACCTTGGCAATAACTCTGAGTGACTTGCTTAATCCCAGGGGACTTGATGGTCATGGATTTTTCCAAGGGAAGCATCAAAAAATCATGTTGCAAAGCATATTTCTTTGAAATGAATGAGTGAGAAGCTCCAGAATCAAACAAAACCATGGCAGGTATTGTGTTGATAGGGAACGTACCGAGTACGATATCCGGGGCATTCTGTGCTTCCTCCTTGGTCACATGGTTCAAGTGACCCTTCTTGCGATTGTTATTGGGGTTGAAGTTGTTATGCTTGTGTGTTGAATCATTTCCACTGTTGTTCAGCTTGGGGGCCGAGTTTCTTGGCTTTGGGCACTGTTTGGCATAGTGTCCTTCCTCTCCACATGCGTAGCAAGTAACACCTGGGTGATATGTAAAATCCTTGTCTCTTGCATGAAATTTTTTGTTTGGGCGTGGAACAATGTTTGTGGATTTGTTCGCTCCAATTTTCTGAAAATCAGTCTTGTTCCGGTTGTTGCGAGCATGAGTAGTCTTGTCGCTTTTGCGCTTGCGAAAATCCTCCAATCTGCGGCGCTCATTTTCCAATGTAATAGCTTTGTTCACAAGTGTTTTGAAATCCGGAAAGGTGTGTACGACCAGCTGGCATTTAAGTGCTGGTGCCAGACCGTCCAGAAAATTTTGCATCTTTTTATGTTCAGTCATATGCTCTTCGTTGGCATAACGAGATAATTGAGTAAATTGACTATTGTACTCAGTCACTGTCATGCTTCTCTGCTTGAGGTCATCAAACTCCCTTTTCTTGATCCTCATAATGCTTCTGGGAATGTGCGCCCCACAAAAACCTTCTTTAAATTCTTCCCAGGTGACGTTATTTTCATCGGGGTGCATGTGTAGGAAATTTTACCACCATGATGCAGCTGCTCCAGTGAGGTAGTGAGGTGCATAAAGTACCTTTGGTCCGAACATTGTGCAATAAGTAACTTCCTTTCAATTCTCGAAGCCAATCATCGGCCTCAAGAGGTCTATCAGTGTGAGAGAACGTTGGGGACGTGTCTTTTGTAGTTCCAACAATTTGGAATGCTGCT
Organism: Aegilops bicornis; assembly: GCA_021605145.1. Taxonomy (NCBI): domain Eukaryota; kingdom Viridiplantae; phylum Streptophyta; class Magnoliopsida; order Poales; family Poaceae; genus Aegilops; species Aegilops bicornis. Next base: position 184,282,702 of record CM038673.1, read on the forward strand.
GATATGGTTCACGGTGATTTCCCATATTGATAACATGGTTCATCATTTCTTGGTGCTGCTGCTGGCTTTTCTCATAAAGGCGGCATACTTGAGAAAATGCTGCTTCACTGCCTTGCTGACTTGACTGCCCCTGTGTGAAATTGTTACTTGTCTGGGTACCATAATTTTCTTCCGGCGGACTTGGCATGGAACGAGTCCAGGTACGAGGCATTTTCCACTCTGGGGTATTTTTTGCAGAACTTATGAGAAAAACTGAGTGGCAAAACTAAATAAATAATTTTTTTAAAACTTCAAGATTTTTCAAGAAAATACTTGATTGCGCATGGAGAAGGACCGCTCAGTACATATCTTACACGCAAGCCGTAATTATACAATACATCACTCAGGATGTGCGTACACGTTCCTGACATGTTATTTAGGCTAGTGCACTTCTCCGAGTTCCTACATGATGCGCACACAAACTACTTCTCACCAAACCTATATACATATGAACATATCATACAAGCTGGTACATCGTACGGCTGCTAGGCGCACTTAGTCGGAGATGGTAAAAACTTCCCTCGGCCTGCCAAGGGAAAGACCCAGTGATGCTGGAGACTCAACCTCCTCCTCACTAATAGGCTCCAGCGCCGGCAATCGGGTTGAGGAGCTGGTGCAGCGCGGTGTGGTGCAGCATCGATCGAGTAGGAGCAATGACTTGGTCAAACTCCTCGGTGGTAGGCGGCGAGCGGTGGCTAAGATGGCAGGTGTATAGGATGCTGAGGACGAGACGTAAGTCAGTGGTGGTGTTGTATGGAGGAGCTCCCTCCTGTTGGCGGAACAACCCTGAACTAAGTCCATACGAGCAGCCACAAGGTCGTCCACGAGGTTATCAAAAGCTGCCTCAAGATCTTTGAGATACTCAACCAACATTTCAATAGCCTCATCTCTCTCCCCCCCTAGCGCAAGCGAACGCATAGTGACACGTGTATGGCACGTGGCATTGGAGGTAGCGGTAGCGATGAGCCTTCATTGAAGGGAGGGCATCCCGGGGACGAGCTATCGCCTCACGGGTATCCATCTGCATGGCATGCCTCTCCGTAGGCATGGCCCTTCCCACAAATCGGAAGTAGCGTGACTCAGAACGTCCTCCCTTGAATTGCACCGCGGCATGGTGCATAGACACGCTGTCGTTGATCTTGTGCTGGTAGAGTGTGAACTCCGGACGAGCCGATGGCCCGATCGCGACCTTGGTGATGGAGACGAGAAGCTTGATAAACCCCTCAGGTACATTGGCGAACACATGACTCACAGTCGCTGCCAGCCATCTCCAAAGGTAGACAAAAATTCTGAATAGTCAAATCATAAGTTTATGATGACTAACAGAAAATTGCTACATTTGCAAAATGTTAAAATAGCACTTATTACGCTAATAACCGATTAGCGATCGCACCTAGTGGCTTCCTACAGTCAGCCTAGCTCTGATACAAAGGTTGTCAGGACCGGTTTTCCAATCAAATATTTATTGAAAAATCGACCATTTTATCAGACTAGTATAGAAGAATCCTCCTTACTGGTAGACAAATCTTTGATACAGAAATCCAGAAGTACTAAATATTATACAGGGTTGAGCTGAGGCTGCTCAACAATTTATTACAAGCACGCCGATATTACACATAAACACGGATATGACACAAAGGGTATGGTGGCATAACTACTGACTCGTAATAAAAGTGGTGGTGGATATGTCACAGTGAAGTGGGTGACATGACTCCAAAATCTTACAGCTCATCGAGCACCGGAGTGAGGCTTGATGATTTTATTAGGGTAGCGGAAGCGTATATAATACAAGTGACCAACTCTAGGATCGTACGGGACTGACCAGGACTCCTCTAGGCGTCGAACTCGCTATCGTACTCTTCATCCATAAGATTGCCTTCGTCAACATCTGGCCAAATTAACAAGCCAGGTGAGTACTTTGAATGTACTTGCAAGACAGTTTGGACATAAGATATAACAAATGCAAACATGAAGCACATGAGCAGACTAGTAATGCGCACTCAGATAATAAATTTGCACTGCATGTTAAATAAAAAGGAAGTCAGGCGGTAGTCCTCCCGAAATCCCAATAAAATAAGTAAAGTCCGATCGGGTGTCTGAGGCGACGCCTCGAAAGGTAAACAGTAAATTAACATGCCGCAGTCAGGCGTCAGGGCGACACCACATAAAAGGGCTTATATTAAAACGTAAATGACAGTACGTGCCACAGTCGGACGTCTAAGCGACATCACATAAAAGGGCTTATATTAAAACGTAAATGACAGTACGTGCCACAGTCGGACGTCTAAGCGACATCACATAAAGGGCTTATATGAAAAGTAAATAACAAGAATGCCACAGTCGGAAGTCTGAGCGACATCACATAAAGGGCTTATATCAAAAGTAAATAACAAGAATGCAACAGTCGGACGTCTGAGCGACATCGCATAAAGGGCTTATATCAAAAGTAAATAACAAGAATGCCACAGTCGGACGTCTGAGCGACATCACATAAAGGGCTTATATCAAAAGTAAATAACAAGAATGCCACAGTCGGACGTCTGAGCGACATCACATAAAGGGCTTATATCTCATCATTCGAATTCAAGTAGCTCATGAAGGTAACATCATTACACGGAAATACTCGGTACATGACAATAAACTAGTTAGTCCATCCACAGGAATAACATTTAGCCGGGTTTAACACTCTCAGTTTCATGCTTATTCTTCGGAGATTGTCACTGGGGCTGACACTTAGATTGACACTAAGACTGACACTGGCACTGAGATGTTGTTCAAGTCCTTGACCATGGACATGGTTACTCGAATGGTTTTGACTCTGCAGAGTTTGTACTCTTTAACCACAGCCAACGGATTTCAGTAGTCATGAAGGACTAGTTCCGTTTACGGTATTTTAGGAGAAACACATCTAACCAGTACACACCCATTTCACATTTCCGCTTCCAGGAATCACCCTAGGCAACGTTCAAGAAAAACTCTAAGATGGGGAGGCTACAACCTCGACTAGCATGGGATCAAATTTATATCGCGCGCTCTAAGGGGTGCCCCCCTCTCGGTCCCAACCGGAAACACCCATGCCCCTGACCGGATGACGGGTTTTAATCAAGGGCCATGGAACCCTCATCACGGCCCCTCTATTTGGTGTGTACAAGGTAAGATGTTTGCAACTAACTAAACCACATTCTTTGCAGAAGACATGTGGCGGCACAAAAAGGGGACGAACGGGAATAAGACTTGGTCCACGTTAATACTGGAGTTAAACGGTTGACATAAAACTGGCATGCTTCAACAATACCATCTTGCAACCTATCATGCTACCACATGATCAGGTTATCTCACCATCATATGAACACATCAAATTTCGAAGCTCACTTGCAGCTGGCTTTGCATGAAATATAACATTCACAAATGCTTATATAAACATGTCATGAGAAAACCACTCAAGCAATCATGAAAAACACTCATAATATCAAAGGTTCAAACATGCTTGCCTGGTTCGGAGTAGTCAGAGTCTAGCTCGGCGAAGTTTGCGGCTCCGTCACTTCCTTCGGTATCTACGTTATAAAAGAAATCGGATACTAATGTAAATACCGTGCGCGCATAAAAATTGTTCCAAATATTTTTGAAATAAATATGATAAAAAACTAGATAGAAAAATAAAGATGACAGAAAAAAATCAGCTCAAAATCATCTTTTGTTTAAAAGTTATAATGGTTTTAGTCCAGGGACTAATCTATGATGAAACAGAAACTTTCTAGGGGCTAGTTTCGAAAAAAAAGAAAACGCTTCGGTTAGAAATACGCCGACCCAAAGGGAAAACGTACTTTGCCCGAAGGCGCTTTCACAAAACGTTTCGAATAAAAGAGGAGAGGATGACGAGGGGGTCCCGCATGTCAGGTTTGAAATTCAGAACAGAGTCCCACCGGCGACCGAGGCTCGCTGTGGTCGCCAGCGTCGATCCACGACGAGGTAGGGGGAGTGGAAGGTACCTACGGACTCATGGAGTTCTCCCATGTCTGTGGGTGGTGGAGTTGGTCGTCGGCGAGCACCGCATCGAGGGCGGCCTCCACTCCGACGAACGGTGGTTTGCTCGAGGATGATCCTCTCCGAAGGGAGCTGCAAACTCCAAATTGAAGCGCGGATCAGGCAAGCGGGTGCACTAGGATGCTACTGGCACAGTTTGGGGAGCGGAGGTTCACTCACTAGAGAGAATCTTGCCGGGGCCAGAAGCGGATCGGGGCGCCTGGAGTCGGGGAAGAAGGCCTCCTCGAGGTCCTCCTAGCGGCTGGGCGTGGTTCTGGTGAGGTGGAGGAGTGGTGCTGGGTCGAAGGCGAGCTCGTGGCCTCCATTTATAGCCGGCCCGAGGCGGTTGCCGAGAACGGGATTTCTCCGGCGAGTAATTATGGCGAGGTGGTGGTCAAGCTGACGGCTTAGGTGACTGGGCAGCTGCGGATTGGTCCACTGGCTCCATTCAATAGTTAAGCTTGATCGGATTTGGCCTGCTCTCGTGGCTTCGACGGAACGGAGCTCACGGGCTCGTAGGCGGCAGAGAACATGCTCTGCGCCTCTCAAGCCACGGCGACAGTTCTGCAGCGCGCACAGAGAAGAGGACGGCCACACGGAGGCTCCTGGTGGCGTGGGCGGTGCTGGACGGTGCTGTACTGCAGTGCTGGCCCCTGCTGGCCGCCACGGGCGGTTCTGCCACCGCGGGAGGCGCCGGAGTTGACATGACACGCCGCCATCGACACTCGCAACCGGCCAAGCAACCATGCGGCGCACTGGATAAGAAGGGGGAGCAGTGAGCATGGCCCCAACGTGCGCACTGGCGTGATCGACGCCGAGGTTCTGAAGAAAACGACACTGCCACTGAAACTTAACACTGAATTTCTGAAACTTGATAGGAACCGTGTCGGCCACCTGTTCGATGAAATGATTTGAGCACGTGGAAAAATTTTCTTGAGCTGAATCTTGGTGAGGTGATCTCTTGATGCCTCTGGAGACTGTCTGAATTATCTCAGAATCTTTGGAAAAGAAAGAATGAAATTCACCAAAAATGGCAAATCTGGTCCAAACTTGGAGCAAGAAATTTTTTAAAAATTTGAACTGTGGACCAGCAGATCTTGATGGATCTAGGTTGAGGGCACTAAGGACTAGCCAGAGGCATTTATTTGGAACCAAAACTCAAAGGAAATCTAGTAGTTCCTTTGTAAATCACTAAGGTCCAAATAAATGGCAGAAAAATATTTTGAGGTTAAAACAAATAGAAATAAAAATCGAGGAGAAGTTGAACCTTGCTGGACTTGATGCTTGACTTGACCCAAAGTAGGGAGGTGGGTTTTGGAAGAAAGTTTTCAACATAGGTCATGGCAAGAGAGAAATTTTTGAATGGGGAAGAATAAATCCAAAAAAATTAGGAATCCTTTTTAATAAAAAGGAATTGTAAAAACCTTCCAAAATTACTTGTGTTGAGCCAACACAAGATGAAAAATCTTCAAGACCAAAATCAAGGTTGGGAAGAACCCATAAAAGTAATTGCCATAAAAGAATTTTTTTGAGAAGGAGAGTATTTTAGAATTTTTTTAAATAACCTCCTTCCAATTAATTAAAGAATTTGATAAAACCAAATCAAAATTTTTGGAGTGCTACAAGTTTTCATGGGAGACCCCGCGCCAGGAGGAGAAGATGACAGTTCCACTTGCCCGGAGAACTACATCATCATTGATGACACCGACTCGGACCCTGATGATAGTGATGATGATTATGTTGATGAAGCTGGAGCAGATATCATGGAGTCTTCCACCGATCAATTTTTCTAGTAGACCACCAAATCAATAGTAGAATTCCACCATGTATATAGCATAGCCGAGCACTTTTGTAACGATAGTACTAGACCGATTGTATGCTTTGTTTGATTGATTGAGTGAAATGTTTGTGTTTGTATCATGTGCATATGGGTAGTTTTTTCCCTCTAGACCTCATTCTATTCTGTTTTCTCATCTTTTCTAAACCCAGCAGATGCCTCCGAGACGCGACAATGGATTTGCTTTCCCACCGGAGCTCACTCAGTTGATCCAGCAACAAAATGCATTGATGCAGATACTAGTCCAGAATCAGAACCAAGGGAACAACAACAACAACAACAACAATCCACCACCACCACCACCAGTTGACCACTTAGCCCATTTTCTTAGGCTGAATCCGCCGGTGTTCTCCAGTAGCACCGAGCCGATTGTTGCAGATGATTGGCTCCGCAAGATTGAGAGGGAGTTGACTACTGCAAGATGCACAGATGCGGAGAGGGTGCGTTTTACCGCACATCAACTTGATGGACCCGCAGCATCTTGGTGGGAGAATTTCATAGTCACTTACCCTATTGACACTGTGACATGGGACCAGTTTCAGCAGGCTTTTCGCACTGCCCATGTTTCAGCAGGAGCTATGGCCATGAAGAAGCGTGAGTTTCGCAACTTACGCCAAGGAGGGTGCACAGTTGGCCAATACGGGGATGAGTTTAGTAAGTTAGCACGTTATGCCCCAGATGATGTTGCTACAGATGCTGCTAAGAAGGAGAAGTTTTTGGAGGGACTGAATGATGAGCTGAGCATGCAGTTGATGGTGGCAAATTTCAATAACTACCAGGAGTTGGTAGATAGAGCTCTCATGCTTGAAGGGAAGCAGCAGCAGATTGACAACCGCAAGAGGAAGTATGGACAGGGGAGGTATAATTCTGGAGCCCAGCAGAGACCCCGTTACAACCCGAACTCGAGAGGACTTGTTCATAACCATGCAGGTCATACTCATAATGGAGGAAGTTCGCACAACCATAGTGCCCCAAGAATGGTAATGGTAATGGAGGAAGCAGCGGACAGAATCGTTCCAACCCGGCAACACCCGCTAAGAAGGATCTAAGCCACGTGACTTGCTACAAGTGCCAGAAGACCGGACATTACGCTAATGAATGTCCTGAAGCTAAGAATGGAAATGGCAATAGAAGCTCTGGGAAGAAGCCCAACCCTTTCAATAGGGGATAGGTGAACTACGTTAACATGGAGGAGGTTGAATCACAGCCAGATGCAGTAATAGGTAAGTTTTTGGTTAAGTCATTTACTGCAATTGTACTTTTCGATACTGGTGCATCGCATTCATACATATCAAGGGGGTTTGTGGATAAATATAAGTTGCCCACTAGAGTTTTTAAGACACCCATGCTAGTAACCTCACCCGGAGCAGAATATATGACAAGCCATGGATGTTTTCATATGCCATTAGCCATAGGTAGGCATGTTTTCCTTTCCGATCTGATAATATTGGAGTCGCAAGGTTTGGATGTGATTCTGGGTATGGATTGGCTGTCGATGTATGGAGGAAACATCGATTGCGCCAGTAAGACAATTTTTGTAGCGACCCGACCCGAATGGATCAAGTCTACGTGCTTTCGTGTCATCCTCGGATCGGTATCTTTGACACACACAGACTTGAAGGATTTATAACAGAGGTAAATCACATGTATAAAGTAACGTAAATACTATTACCTCAATCCAAAATATAGCGGAAGCAACAAGGTTGTGGATTCCCATCAACACCAACGGCAAAGTTGAGTATAGGAAATCGTAACCCTAACGTATCACTTACTCGTCGTCTGAAAAGTCTGCAACATGAAAAGTTGCACCCCGAAAACGGGTCAGCACATGGAATATGCTTGCAATGTAACACATAGAGAGTAATGGAAGAATAAGCTAAACTACATGCATATATGGCTGGTGGAAAGCTCTATGGTTACAGTTTTTGCGAAAAGCCAATTTGTCCCTACTTCAAAGGAATAAATTTATTTAACTATCATGGTGGTTGTTGAACATTGAGAATGGTTGACAGCATCCTCAATCCCAATTAAAAAGTACTCATTAAAACCCAATAACTTTATTATTACAAGTAACATGTTGAGATTCACATGATATTCAAGTACTAGATACTCAAAACGTCCATAACCGGGGACACGGCTAACCATGATTAGTTTGTACACTCTGCAGAGGTTTGCGCACTTTTCCCCACAAGACTCGATCGCCTCCGCTTGGTTCTCGCACTTCATGGTGTTTGAGAAACGGATGACCGAGACATAGTCTTTCGTAAGCGCTAGCACCTTACATGCGGGTAGACCGTACCAACCTACATCCCCTACATCAGCTAGCCTACCCGTAAGAGTTCGCACAACTTAGTCAACTACGCCAGAGCCCATAATTGGCTTGTGGCTGCACACGTAAGTTTCTAGTTTGAATAATCTTATGATCCCTTTGAGCCTGGGTGGCGGTCCGAAGAAATACAGTAAATCCTGTCTACCTGTGTGCCTTGACAGCAAGTCCTGGAATAGCCATGTGCCTCAATCCACCCAGATGTGTGTTTAAGTTGCCACCTTAGATAAACCATTAATTATCAATCTCACATCTGTCATGGATATTCACTCAAACCCAATCCACGCTCTGAGCATAGCATGGCGTAATAAGCAAACGAGAACTAACTCCCAAGGGTTCATAAGTAAAACAGTAATAGGTACTACCTCAATCTACTTCCCATCCCACAATTTAATTAGATCCTAAACATGCAAGTGTTTGAGGGTTTGATCTAATGCATAAAACTGGGTAGTAGAAAAGTATGATCAAAGTGTTACTTGCCTTGTCGACGATCCATGAGACCTAGAGATTCAAGTAACAAGCGGCGCACTCCGGTGATCTAACGCAGACAAACAACAAGCATACAATAAGTACTCATCTAATGCACGGGAAATCTCGAATAAAAGATCTAACCAGATAGTTCAACTTAAGAACCACCTGCTTGCAAAAGAATCGAATCAAATAAAGCATCGAAAGTCGGAACTCGAGAGAACGACTCGGTTTAGCAAATCTGAAATTAAGTCAAAATTTTACAGTAGCAAAACTCTGTGTAAGTAGGTTAGTCGGAACGGTGGTTTCGTTACGAAACTCCAGGCGCTTGAATCACCTGATTCCGATAAACGAGCAAGAAATAAAACAGATTTGAAAATCGGGTCAGAAATCGGATCTGAAAAATAATGGATTAAATCCGATTTAAAAGAAAACGACGAACGGACTAAATAAAGGACGTTCGTTAACAGAACTAATCAAACGAACACGTTCATTGAAACGAGCGGTTCGGTGAACGTTCGTTAATTAAGAAAACCGAAAAAATAAAACCAATCTAGGTTTTTTAAAACCGAACATTTTTTAAATAAAACCGGTCGGTTTGGATCGGATCGGATCGGCGCGAGGGCTACCTCCGCGGTCGCCGGGCGGGCTCAGCGGGTCTCCGCTGGTCGGGCGGGTCGGCGGGTGGCGGCGGGTCGGGCGAGGGGCTCCGGGCGGCGACGGCGTGTTCGGCGACGAGGGCGACGGCGGGCGGCGGCGTTCGGCGACAGGCGGCGGCTCGGTCGTGTTTCGGGTGAGGGCGGCGGCGGGTGAGGAGAGGGGGGCGCCGGGTTAAATAGGAGGGAGGGGCTCGGTTGCTTGGGGAGGGGGCAACGGGTCCCGGGCGAGCCGGACTCAGGCGGCAGGCGGTGTCTGGCGGTGGCGCCGCCAAGGGCGCGAGGAGAGGAGGGAGGTGGGCGCCTGGCACAGCCTGGCTAGTTGGGCCGGCTGGGCCTTGGCCAGAAGCGTTTTTTCCAGAAAAACAAAATAAGAAAAAGCAAAATAAATAAAAATAATATATAGGCATATAATATATCACAATTTTCAGAAAAGAATTTCCTACAACATGAACATTATTCTAGCTTCAAATAAAATACACATAAATTCAAATAAAGCAAAGAGTGTTTCAGCTCTAATAAAATCCAATAAAAATCATTTTTAAAATACCAAAATGACTTCAAATTAATTTCTCTCCAATTTTCTAAGGTAGGGAATCATGTTACCCTATTTTCCATGTAGTTTATTTTTGGAGGAAAATAATTTGAATAAAACTCAAATGACTCCAAATTGAAAATAAATTCAAAAGAACTTTGAATTTAATTCTTTGAAACTCCCAACTCATATTTCATATGTTTTGAAGAAGTCATTTTATCTTCGCCGTGAAAATCATTGAGTTGCATAAAGTTTCAGAATTGGAAATATTTTCCAAATGAAATTCAAATATTTTCAACACCCTTGTCATTTAAATAAATGGAAGAAGTCATGTCATCTTCTCTCCGTGGTTTTGTGATGAAAAGAATTTGAATTCGAAGATCATAAAAGCAAATGAAAGTTTGGGAAAGTCCTTTTATTCCCTCTCATTTAACTTTCAAAAGTTTCGAATTCACTCACTTTCAGTCAATCAATCAAGCAATCAATCAAATATATCTATTTGTTTATAACATTCCAAAATTTAGAATTTTGGGATGTTACAAACTACCACCCTTAAAATGAATCTCGTCCTCGAGATTCGGAGAGGCTAGCAAGAAATAGGTTAGGGTTTGGGGTCTTCTCAAAATCCATCGATCGTCTCCGGGGTCTCGGGTGCTACCACCCTTAGAAGCATGGTTACGGTTCCATCAAAACTCATATACTCCATCCTTATTACTGACAATGTCGGTCTTCTCAGATATTAAGGATAATTCCTTCTCTGGCTCTTCCGGTAGTGGCATAACCTTTTCCTCAATTCCTTTGTTCTTTCCTCTTGGTAAGGTTATCCCGAAACTGGGTCTTCATAGCTGACGGGTCTGGCGCCAATTCTAACAACTATCGATATTCTCATGGTGGTCAACAATTTATGGTTTGTCCTGCAGGAAATGGGTCTGGGTTGAACCTCACCGTATAACCTACGGTTGGCAACAACTGCCGGTTTCAACATCCTTGACATGATCCATGATCCTACTGTCCTTCAGTTACTGTCAATTCTCCGGTATCTCGATGTTTTGCTCCTTCATCTTGTCTACTTTCAGCTTCTGGGTCCTGAGTTCTTCACGAACTGCTTCCTTATCAAATCGCTTCCTGCAGATCCACCTTAAACTTCTTCATGTAATACTCCGGATCCTGGTGATACACCAGCTAAGGTTAAACTCAACGTTTGCGGATAGATGCTCCATCAGCTTTCTACCATCCAATCCTTTCATGCATCTCGCATGCTTAACTCAGACGGGTGACAATAGCATAGGCGGGCGATAACATCATGGATAACGTGTTTCGCTCTTGTCATTTTCATGAGCTATCATTCCATAGTTGATATCTCCTGCCTTAGGGTTTTCCGACAAAGCTTTGAATTCTAATGCTCCATGTTCCAGTCTTTCTCCGATACACCTTGATCTCGGTTATTGATAACTTCCATAGTCTGCCAAGTTCCATAAGCGTAACCTTCCTAGGTCATACAAATCCGGAATTTATTTGGAGCCTTCAAAATCTCATAGTCTTTAGAGTCTTCAACAGTTGTAGTTTCCATTTACACGGTAAAATCCTCTTCATTCCAAATGGTCTTAGTTGTCCGATATCTTGTCTCCTTGGAGTGGTCTCATCAGTCAAATCTTCGAGTGGTCAAAAGGAAAAGGGTATGGTCTCACTAAAAGGGAATATTTGAATAAGCTCAGAAGAGAAGAGAGGTAAAAGATCTTTTTGAAAAGAAGGTTGTAGAGAAAAATCTTTCCTATGGGCTTGTCATTTTCTAGGGTCACGTCCTACAGTCAACATGTGCTCTAATACCATCTTGTAGCGACCCGACCCGAATGGATCAAGTCTCTGTGCTTTCGTGTCATCCCTGGATCGGTATCTTTGACACACACGACTCGAAGGATTTATAACAGAGGTAAATCACATGTATAAAGTAACGTAAATACTATTACCTCAATCCAAAATATATATCGGAAGCAACAAGGTTGTGGATTCCCATCAACACCAACGGCAAAGTTGAGTATAGGAAATCGTAACCCTAACGTATCACTTACTCGTCGTCTGAAAAGTCTGCAACATGAAAAGTTGCAGCCCGAAAATGGGTCAGCACATGGAATATGCTGGCAATGTAACACATAGAGAGTAATGAAAGAATAGGCTATACTACATGCATATATGGCTGGTGGAAAGCTCTATGGTTACAGCTTTTTTAAAAGCCAATTTTTCCCTACTTCAAAGGAATAAATTTATTTAACTATCATGGTGGTTGTTGAACATTGAGAATGGTTGACAGCATCCTCAATCCCAATTAAAAAGTACTCATTAAAACCCAATAACTTTATTATTACAAGTAACATGTTGAGATTCACATGATATTCAAGTACTAGATACTCAAAACGTCCATAACCGGGGACACGGCTAACCATGATTAGTTTGTACACTCTGCAGAGGTTTAGCACTTTTCCCCACAAGACTCGATCGCCTCCGCTTGGTTCTCGCACTTCATGGTGTTTGAGAAACGGATGACCGAGACATAGTCTTTCAGAAGCGCTAGCACCTTACATGTGGGTAGACCGTACCAACCTACATCCCCTACATCAGCTAGCCTACCCGTAAGAGTTCGCACAACTTAGTCAACTACGCCAGAGCCCATAATTGGCTTGTGGCTGCACACGTAAGTTTCTAGTTTGAATAATCTTATGATCCCTTTGAGCACAGGTGGCGGTCCAAGAAATACAGGCAAATCCTGTCTACCTGTGTGCCTTGACAGGCAAGTCCCGAATAGCCATGTGCCTCAATCCACCCGGATGTGTGTTTAAGTTGCCACCTTAGATAAACCATTAATTATCAATCTCACATCTGTCATGGATATTCACTCAAACCCAATCCACGTCTACGAGCATAGCATGGCGTAATAAGCAAACGTAGAACTAACTCCCAAGGGTTCATAAGTAAAACAGGTAATAGGTACTACCTCAATCTACTTCCCATCCCACAATTTAATTAGATCCTAAACATGCAAGTGTTTGAGGGTTTGATCTAATGCATAAAACTGGGTAGTAGAAAAGTATGATCAAGTGTTACTTGCCTTGGCGACGATCCGCGAGACCTAGAGATTCAAGTAACAAGCGGCGCACTCCGGGTGATCTAACGCAGACAAACAACAAGCATACAATAAGTACTCATCTAATGCACGGGGAAATCTCGAATAAAAGATCTAACCAGGTAGTTCAACTTAAGAACCCTGGTTGCAAAAGAATCGAATCAAATAAAGCATCGAAAGTCGGAACTCGAGAGAGAACGACTCGGTTTAGCAAATCTGAAATTAAGTCAAAATTTTACAGTAGCAAAACTCTGTGTAAGTAGGTTAGTCGGAACGGCGGTTTCGTTACGAAACTCCAGGCGCTTGAATCACCTGATTCCGATAAACGAGCAAGAAATAAAACAGATTTGAAAATCGGGTCAGAAATCGGATCTGAAAAATAATGGATTAAATCCGATTTAAAAGAAAACGACGAACGGACTAAATAACGGACGTTCGTTAACAGAACTAATCCAACGAACACGTTCATTGAAACGAACGGTTCGGTGAACGTCGTTAATTAAGAAAACCGAAAAAAATAAAACCAATCTAGGTTTTTTAAAAAAACCGAACATTTTTTTTTAAATAAAACCGGGTCGGTTTGGATCGGATCGGATCGGCGCGAGGGCTACCTCCGGCGGTCGCCGGCGGGCTCCGGCGGGGTCTCCGGCGGGTCGGGCGGGGTCGGCGGGTGGCGGCGGGGTCGGCGAGGGGCTCGGGCGGCGCGGGCGTGTTCCGGGCGACGCAAGCGGGCGTTCGGGCGACGCGGCGGCCCGGCTGGGTCGGGTGAGGGCGGCGGCGGGGTGTGGAGAGAGGGGGGGGCGCCGGGTTAATTAGGAGGGAGGGGGGCTCGGTTGCTTGGGAGGGGCAACGGGTCCCGGGCGGAGCCGGACTCGGCGGCGCGGCGTGGCGGCGGCGGACGCCCAAGCAAGGCCGAGGGAGAGGAGGAGGCGGGCTGGGCGCCTGGGCCTGGGCTGCTGGGCTGGCCGGGCCTTGGCCTGTGCGTTTTTCCAGAAAAACAAAATAAGAAAAAGCAAAATAAATAAAAATAATATATAGGCATATAATATATCAAAATTTTCAGAAAAGAATTTCCTACAACATGAACATTATTCTAGCTTCAAATAAAATACACATAAATTCAAATAAAGCAAAGAGTGTTTCAGCTCTAACAAAATCCAATAAAAATCATTTTTAAAATACCAAAATGACTTCAAATTAATTTCTCTCCAATTTTCTAAGGTAGGGAATCATGTTACCCTATTTTCCATGTAGTTTATTTTTGGAGGAAAATAATTTGAATAAAACTCAAATAACTCCAAATTGAAAATAAATTCAAAAGAACTTTGAATTTAATTCTTTGAAACTCCCAACTCATATTTCATATGTTTTGAAGAAGTCATTTTATCTTCGCCGTGAAAATCATTGAGTTGCATAAAGTTTCAGAATTGGAAATATTTTCCAAATGAAATTCAAATATTTTCAACACCCTTGTCATTTAAATAAATGGAAGAAGTCATGTCATCTTCTCTCCGTGGTTTTGTGATGAAAAGAATTTGAATTCTCAAGATCATAAAAGCAAATGAAAGTTTGGGAAAGTCCTTTATTCCCTCTCATTTAACTTTCAAAAGTTTCGAATTCACTCACTTTCAGTCAATCAATCAAGCAATCAATCAAATATATCTATTTGTTTATAACATTCCAAAATTTAGAATTTTGGGATGTTACAATTTTACTCACCACCCCAGAGGGAAGAAGGATCAAGTATGTATCTCGGCATGTGCCGAGTAGGACTCAAGTAAATTCCTTATCAGGAGTTGTATAGGAGGAAGTACCGTTGGTAAAGGATTTTCCAGATGTATTTCCAGAAGAGTTGCCAGGCATGCCACCAGATAGAGACATTGAGTTTTTGATTGAGCTTTTGCCAGGCACAGGGCCAATATCTAAGAGACCGTACAGAATGCCTCCAAAGGATTTGGAAGAGATTAAGAAGCAGATTAAGGAGTTACTGGATAAGCGATATATTCACCCAAGTTCGTCACCGTGGGGATCACCTGTACTTCTAGTGGAAAAGAAGGATGGAACATTAAGGATGGTTTTTGATTATCGAGGATTGAGTGAGGTGACGATCAAGAATAAGTACCCACTGCCGATGATCAATGATTTGTTTGATAAATTGCAAGGAGCTAAGGTGTTTTCCAAGATCGATTTGCGATCAGGGTACACCAGTTGAAGATTCGAGAGCGGGACATACCTAAGACAACTTTTACCACAAGGTATGGGATGTATGAGTATATCGTTATGTCATTTGGTCTGACTTACGAACCTGCCTATTTTATGAACATGATGAACAAAGTTTTTATGGAGTTTTTGGATAAGTTCATCGTAGTGTTCATTGATGATATTCTGGTTTACTTGAAGAATGAAGAAGAACATAAAGAACATTTGCGTTTGGTACTTGGTAAGCTCAGAGAACACCAGTTATACGCCAAGTTCAGCAAGTGTGAGTTTTGGCTGAAAGAAGTTGGATTTCTTGGCGTTATATCCGGAGAAGGAATAGCAGTAGACCCCACCAAGGTTGTCACTGTGACAAATTGGGAGTCACCCACAACAGTTGGAGAGACCCGGAGTTCTCTTGGACTCGCAGGATACTACCGGAGGTTGATTGAGAAATTTTCGAAGATTGCAAAGCCCATGACGGAGTTGTTAAAGAAGGACACCAAGTTCAATTGGACTGAGGAATGTGAGGCCAGTTTTCAGGAGTTGAAGAGACGCTTGGTTACATCACCAGCATTGATTCTGCTAGATCAACGCAAGGATTATGAAGTGTATTGTGACGCTTCTCGTCGAGGACTTGGAGCCGTACTTATGCAGGAGGGAAGAGTTGTTTCATATGCCTCACGACAACTTAAACCCCATGAGTTAAATTATGCTACGCATGATTTGGAGTTAGCAGCCGTAGTGCACGCGTTGAAGACACGGAGACATTTTCTCATTGGAAACCATTGTGAGGTGTACATGGATCACAAGAGTTTGAAGTATATCTTCACGCAGAAGGAGTTAAATATCAGACAGAAGAGATGGTTAGAACTCATTAAGGATTATGATATGAGATTGCATTATCATCCAGGAAAGGCTAACGTAGTGGCTGATGCGTTGAGCCGCAAGAGTCATGTAAATACTCTCATGACCGGAGAATTACCCAAGGAGTTAGCAGAAGACCTTCGCGAGCTATGTTTGGAGATAGTTCCGAGAGTCTATGTAGCAGCATTGGAAATTCAATCTACCTTGATGGATAAGATCAGAGAAGCTTAGAAGACAGACAAGGAGATTGCCGAGATAAAGAAAAGGATGAGTAAAGGAAAGGCCAAGGGATTTCGTGAGGATGAGCACGATACTTTATGGTTTGAGGACCGCGTATAGGTGCCCAATGATCAGGAGATCAGGAAGTTGATTCTGTAAGAGGCCCATGATTTGCCATATTCGATTCACCCAGGAAATACCAAGATGTATCTGCATTTGAAGGACAGTTTCTGGTGGACCGGTATGAAGAAGGATATTGCGGAGTATGTAGAAGTTTGTGATGTATGTCAGAGAGCGAAGGCAGAGCATTAGAAGCCAGCAGGATTGCTACAGCCATTGCCAATACCCGAATGGAAGTGGGATAAACTAGGCATGGATTTTATCACGGGATTGCCCAGAACTCGTTCAGGCTATGACTCGATATGGGTCGTAGTCGATCGACTGACGAAAGTAGCTCATTTCATCCCAGTGAAGACCACTTACACCAGTGCTAAGTTGGCAAAGATATATATGGCCAGGATTGTATATATGCATGGAGTTCCGAGGACCATTGTATCAGATAGAGGAACCCAGTTTACCTCAAAGTTTTGGAATGAGTTGCATGAAACTTTGGGAACCGGGCTAGAGTTTAGTACAACCTTTCACCCGCGGACAGATGGTCAGACTGAGAGAGTCAATCAGATTCTAGAGGACATGCTGAGAGCTTGTGCACTAGACTATGGATCTAGTTGGGACGAAAGCTTGCCTTATGCAGAGTTCTCTTATAACAACAGTTATCAAGCCAATTTGAAGATGGCCCCTTTCGAAGCACTGTATGGAAGGAGGTGCAGAACACCGTTGTTGTGGGATGAAGTTGGAGACCAACAATTGTTTGGACCAGATTTGATTGAAGAGTCTGAAGAGAAGGTTAAGCTGATTCGCGATAGGCTCAAGGTAGCCCAGTCCAGGCAGAAGAGTTATGCGGATTCTGAACGCAAGGAGACAGTCTACGAAGTCGGAGACAAAGTGTATCTTCGAGTATCACCACTTCGAGGATGAAACGTTTTGGAGTTAAGGGAAAGTTAGCACCACGTTTTGTGGGACCATACATAGTTTTGGAACGTATGGGAGAAGTGGCTTACAAGTTGGAATTACCCGAAGGATTGTCCGGTGTTCACGACGTGTTCCACGTTTCTCAGTTGAAGAAGTGCCACGCGGAGATGGCTGATATTCCTCTAAGAGATACAGTGCCGCTTGAAGCGATACAGTTGGATAGTGATTTGGCGTATGAGGGGAAACCCATCAAGATACTCGAGTTTGCCAGCCGAGTTACACGCAACAAGGTTATCAATTTTTGCAAGGTTCAGTGGAGTCACCATACCGAGGATGAAGCCACTTGGGAACGAGAGGAAGACTTACGGAAGGATCACTCTCACCTATTTTCTAGCCAACCCGAATCTCGAGGGCGAGATTCATCTTAAGGGGGGTAGGTTTGTAACATCCCAAATTTTCAATTTGGAATGTTATGCATTAGATCATCATTGCATATCATATTTTATTGCATTTTGGTTGATGCTAGAAATTCTAAGCAACTCAAGGACCCACGGAGAGAGTTGGGGATTTCGTTATTTTCATATTTGAGTTTTTCTCGAATTATGAAAAGAGGATCGTTTGATTTTAATAAGTTTTCTTTGAAATATTTCTTGTATTAAAAATAAAAGAGAGGGGATAAAATGACTTCCTCAAAATAAAGAAATAACAGGGATTTAATATTAAAATCAAATAATATTTTTATTCGGATTTTTATCGCTATTTTATTTGAATTAGGAAAAATATGCATTTTTCAAAATTGTTCATATTGTCCTGCTTATTTTTTGAGGACGGGGAAATTTTATTTCAGGATTTTTGGGGTCCGTTTAGTATTTCTTTTCTTTCTTTTTCTGCATGTCCGAATTATTTAAAAAAAGGCGTGACCGACTTAGGGCCGTATTCGACCAGGACTTCTCGGGCCAGGCCTTTATATGCCGCCGCCTCGAGGCCCGTCAACCCGCCAGCCCCGAAACCCTAACCCCGCCCGATCCGACGACGCCGCCACTGCAGTTACGCTCACACAAGACCACTCAAGATTGCCGCTCGCTGCGCCACAGACTCAAGACTTCGCCCGCCACCGCGACATCAAGAAGACCACCATCAGCCGCCACTCGCCGGAGCCACGCCGTCGCCGACCCTCCGGACCCGAGGTAGCCGCCTCGGTTTTCGTGACAAAACCGTATGGTTTTTTTTTCAAAAACCCTAGATCCCTTTTTTTTATTATTATTAGATCTGGTTCAGTTTAATTTTTTTACCGGTATAGTTATTGAGCGGACGTTCGTCCGTAAGTTAGTTTTTACGAACGGTTTTCACCGTTTAGCCGCAGACAGCGAACGTTCGTTCGTTAGCCTGTTCGTCAGTTTTTTCTTTTTCTCGGATTTTTCACGATTATTTTTGATCGCGATTTCAGATCCGATTTTCGTTTTAGTATAACTTTTCGCTCGTTTATCAGAATCAGGCGAAGAGTTTCGTCTCAAAACCCTCTTTCCATTTAACCAACTTAAATAAGGTTTTGCTACTGTAAAATTTGACTTTAGTACAGAATAGTAAACGAAGCTTGTTTCTTTCGCCGTTTGAGTTTTGTTGCTTCGTTTGATTTGATTCTTTTTGCAAAACGGAGTTCTTAAGTTGAACTTTCTGGTAAGATATTTTATTTGAGTTTTACCCGTGCCCTTGCTTGATTGCTTATTATATGCTTGTTTGTTGCGATAGTGTACCTGGAGTGTGAAGCATGCTTCTACGAATCACTAGGTTTCGCGGATCATCAGCAAAGCAAGTAACACCTTGATCATACCTCTTACTACCCAGTTTTATTGCATTAGATCAATCCTCAAACAATTGCATGGTTAGGATGTGAATTAAATTGTGGGTTTGGGAAGTAGTTGAGGTAGTACCTATTCACCTGTGTATTATCAAACCCTGGGAGTTACTTCTACGTTATGCTTATATTGCTATGCTATCCTCGTAGATGTGGATTGGTATGAGTGTTTTTCATGACAGATGTGAGATTGTTAAATTAATGGTTAACTTAAGGTGGCAACTTTAATACACATCTGGGTGGATTGAGGCACCTGGGTTTTCCAGTGATTGCCTGTATTTTTTGGAAATCCCGGGGTACCGTGTGATTCTCCTATGGACCGCCACCCAGTCTCAAAGGGATCATAAGATTATTCATGTTGGAAACTTCTGTGTGCAGCCACAAGCTATTATGGGCTATAGCATAGTTGATTAAGTCATGTGAACTCTTACAGTGGTAGACTAGCAGATGTAGGGTATGTAGGTGTACCGGTCTACCCATCGTAAGGTGCTAACGCTTCTGAAAGACTATGTCTCAGTCATCCGTTTCTAAAACACCATGTAGTGCGAGAAATCCAATGGAGGAGATCGAGTCTTGTGGGGAAAAGTGCACAAACCTCTGCAGAGTGTACAAACTAATCATGGTTAGCCGTGTCCCCGGTTATGGACAATTTGAGTATCTATTTCTTGGATTATCATGTGGATCTCATCACTCTTAATATAACTTGATTGGGTTTTAATGATGATGATTAATTGGGATTGAGTTGGGTGAATCTTCTCAATGTTTAACAACCACCATGATAGTTAAATAAAATTTATTCCTTTGCAGTAGGGAAAAATTGGCTTTTCACAAAACATATTAACCATACAGCCTCCACCAGTCATATATGCATGTAGTGATAGCATTATTCTGTTCATTATCTTTTGGTGTTACATTGCCAGCATATTCCATGTGCTGGCCCGTTTTCGGGCTGCAACGTATCATGTTGCAGACTTTTCGCATTTACGCAGTAAGGAGCCTTAGGTCGTGGTCTTTCACCTGCTGATGCCGTTGGAGTTGATGGACTCACTTTATCTTCCAAGCCTTCCGTTGTTATCGTATTAGATGGCCTTAAGCCATATTTATTTTAATAAGTTCTCTTTTGAGACATTCGATGTAATAAGTGTGTGATTGCTACTCTGTTATAAATCCTTCGAGTACTGTGTGTGTCAGCATTACCGATCCAGGGATGACACTTATGCACAGAGATCAGACTGCTTGAGGTCTGGTCGCTACAGCATCCCCAAGCTTTGACTTTTTGGTTTCCTTAGATTATCTTGGGGGTGCCATGGGCATCCCCAAGCTTAGGCTCTTGCCACTCCTTGTTCCATAATCCATCAAAAAAATTCACCCAAAACTTGAAAACTTCACAACACAAACTCAAAAGAAATCTCGTGAGCTCCGTTAGCGAAAGAAAACAAAAGTCCACTTCAAGGTATGGTAATGAAATCATTCTTTATTTATATGGGTGTTAAACCTACTGTATTACCACTTCTCCATGGTTTATAAACTATTTTACTAGTCATAGATTCATCAAAATAAGCAAACAACACACGAAAAACAGAATCTGTCAAAAATAGAACAGGCTGTAGTAATCTGTAACTAACACAAACTTCTCAAACTCCAAAAAATCACCCAAAATAGGAAGACCTAGGAAATTTGTTTATTGATCAGCAACAATTGGAATCACTATTTTATCACGTTCTGGTGACTTTTAACAATTGATTTCGTGAACAGAAAGTTTCTGGAAATTACAGCAAGATCAAATAACTATCATCCAAGAAGATCCTATAGGTTTAACTTGGCAAAAACACTAATTAAAACATAAAAACACATCTAACCAGAGGCTAGATCAAAGATTTATTCCTAAACATAAGGAAAAGCAAAAAACTAAAAATAAAATTGGGTTGCCTCCCAACAAGCGCTATTGTTTAACGCCCCTAGCTAGGCATAAAAGCAAGGATCAACCTAGGTATTGCCATCTTTGGTAGGCAATCCATAAGTGGCTCTCATAATAGATTCATATGGTAATTTTATTTTCTTCCTAGGGAAGTGTTCCATGCCTTTCTTTAATGGAAATTGGATTCTAATATTCTCTTCCTTCATATCAATAATTGCACCAATCGTTCTAAGGAAAGGCCTACCAAGAATAATAGGACATGAAGGATTGCAATCTATATCAAGAACGATAAAATCTACGGGCACATAATTCCTATTTGCAACAATAAGAACATCATTGATTCTTCCCATAGGTTTCTTAATAGTGGAATCCGCAAGGTGCAAGTTTAGAGAGCAATCATCAAAATCACGGAAATCTAGCAAATCGCACAAAGTTTTGGGAATAGTGGAAACACTAGCACCCAAATCACATAAAGCATAGAATTCATGATCCTTAATCTTAATTTTAATAGTTTGTTCCCACTCATCATAAATTTTTCTAGGGATAGAAACTTCCAACTCAAGTTTTTCTTCATAAGATTGCATCAAGGCATCAACGATATGTTTGGTAAAGGCTTTATTTTGACTATAAGCATGAGGAGAATTTAGCGCGGATTACAACAAGGAAATACAATCAATCAAAGAGCAATTTTCATAATTAAATTCCTTGAAATCCAAAATAGTGGGTTTAGCAACATCTAGGGTTTTATTTCTTCAATCCCACTTTCATCAATTTTAGCATCAAGATCTAAAAACTCCGAATTTTTGGAACGCCTTCTAGGTAAAGGTGGATCATATTCAGTCTCATCATTATCAAGATTCATATTGCAAAACAAAGATTTAATAGGGGACACATCAATAACTTTTAGATCTTCATCTTGGTTTTCATAAGAATCCGGTTTAGCGGCCATCTTATTGACTAAGGTAGCCTGCTTATCCGAAATTTCAGCAGTCAACTTCTCAAGACGAGCAATTTGGGATCTTAAACCATCAAATTATTTAGACATATCATCGAGCTCTTTATTCATATAACTCATATAACTTTTTTGTTCCTTAAGCTCGTTTCTGAAGAAATTATTATGCTCAAATTGCAAAACCATAAAACTCCCGACGTTGCTTTCGATCTCTTCTAACCTTTTAAGGTGAAGATCACCAAATCTAGGTAGAGCCATCGTGACAAACAAGCAATCCAACACACGAGCAAACAAAACAGAAGCGAAAAAGAGGCGAAAGGAAAAGAGAGGGCGAATAAAATGGCAAGGGTGAAGTGGGGGAGAGGAAAACGAGAGGCAAATGGCAAATAATGTAGTGCGGGAGATAAGGGATTGTGATGGGTACTTGGTATGTTGACTTTTGCATAGACTCCCCGGCAACGGCGCCAGAAATTCTTCTTGCTACCTCTTGAGCACTGCGTTGGATTTCCTTGAAGAGGAAAGGATGATGCAGCAAAGTAGCGTAAGTATTTCCCTCGATTTTGAGAACCAAGGTATCAATCCAAGAGGGAGGCTACGCAGTCCCTCGTGACCGCACAAAGCAAATAACTCCTCGCAACCAACGTGATAAGGGGTTGTCAATCCCTTCATGGTCACTTACGAGAGTGAGATCTGATAGATATGATAGGATAATATTTTTGGTATTTTTGTGATAAAGATGCAAAGTAAAATAAAAGCAAAGATAATAAACAAGTGTTGGAAGATTAATATGATGAAGATAGACCCGGGGTCATAGATTTCACTAGTGGCTTCTCTCAAGAGCATAAGTATTTTACGGTGGGTGAACGAATTACTGTTGAGCAATTGACAGAATTGAGCATAGTTATGAGAATATCTAGGTATGATCATGTATATAGGCATCACGTCCGAGACAAGTAGACCGACTCACCGCATCTACTACTATTACTCCACTCTTCGACCGCTATCCAGCATGCATCTAAAGTATTAAGTTCAAGAAAATAGAGTAACACCTTAAGCAAGATGACATGATGTAGAGGGATAAATTCATGCAATATGATAAAAAAACCATCTTGTTATCCTCGATGGCAACAATTCAATACGTGCCTTGCTGCCCCTACTGTCACGGGGAAAGGATACCGCAAGATTGAACCCAAAGCTACGCACTTCTCCCATTGCAAGAAAGATCAATCTAGTAGGCCAAACTAAACTGATAATTCGAAGAGACTTGCAAAGATAACCAATCATACATAAAAGAATTCAGAGAAGATTCAAATATTATTCATAGATAATCTTGATCATAAACCCACAATTCATCGATCTCAACAAACACACCGCAAATCGAATAGATCTCCACGAGAGAGGGGAGAACATTGTATTGAGATCCAAAAAGAGAGAAGAAGCCATCTAGCTACTAACTGTGGACCCGAAGGTCTGAGGTAAACTACTCACACTTCATCGAGAGGCTATGGTGATGATGTAGAAGCCCTCCATGGTGGATGCCCCTCCCGACAGAGCTCCTAACAGGCCCCAAGATGGGATCTCGTGGGTACCAAGGTTGCGGCGGTGGAATTAGGTTTTTGGCTCCGTATCTGATCGTTTGGGGGTACGTAGGTATATATAGGAGGAAGGAGCACGCCGGTGGAGCAACGTGGGGCCCACAAGGGTGGAGGGTGTGACCTGGGGGGGTGGGTGCGCCCCCTACCTCGTGGCCTCCTCTTTTCTTTCTTGACGTAGGGTCCAAGTCTCCCGGATCATAATCTTCCCAAAGATCACGTTCCCGAAGGTTTCATTCCGTTTGGACTTCGTTTGATACTCTTTTTCTGCGAAACTCTAAAATAGGCAAAAAAACTGCAATTCTGGTCCGGGCCTCCGGTTAATAGGTTAGTCCCAAAGATAATATAGAAGTGGATAATAAAGTCCAATATTGTCCCAAATAGTAGAAAATATAGCATGGAGCAATCAAAAATTATAGATACGTTGGAGACGTATCAGTCAGATATCCATGTTTCAGTTAACACTGCGCAAAACTCATTCCGAACGACAATGACAGACTAGTTCTTGTGTAGTTGCATTCGACTTTTTCCATTCTACTTCACTAAACATCTCCATATGAGATCCAATTACTTGTAGGGAAATGCAAGAGACTTCAGTTATGATGATGCGGTAGGACCATAGCTGGGACTTTGTGTATGTTCTCGAAATGCGTTAGTCGAGTGCTCATGTAGCGACCCGACCCGAATGGATCAAGTCTCTGTGCTTAAGTGTCATCCCTGGATCGGTATGCTGACACACACAGTACTCGAAGGATTTATAACAGAGGTAAATCACGTGTATATAATAACATAAATACTATTACCTCAATCCAAAATATAGTGGAAGCAACAAGGTTGTGGATTCCCATCAACACCAACGGCAAAGTTGAGTGTAGAAATCGTAACCCTAACGTATCACTTACTCGTCGTCTGAAAAGTCTGCAACATGAAACGTTGCAGCCCGAAAACGGGTCAGCACATGGAATATGCTGGCAATGTAACACACAGAGAGTAATGAAAGAACAAGCCTATACTACATGCATATATGGCTGGTGGAAAAGCTCTATGGTTACAGTTTTTTGCGAAAAGCCAATTTTTCCCTACTATAAAGGAATAAATTTATTTAACTATCATGGTGGTTGTTGAACATTGAGAATAGTTGACAGCATCCTCAATCCCAATTAAAAGTACTCATTACACCCCAAACAAATTATATTAAGTAACGTGATGAGATCAACAGGATAATCCAAGAACTAGATACTCAAGATGTCCATAATCGGGGACACGGCTAATCATGATTAGTTTATAAACTCTGCAGAGGTTTGCGCACTTTTCCCCACAAGACTCGATCGCCTCCGTTGGATTTCTCGCACTACATGATGTTTGAGAAACGGATGACCGAGACATTGTCTTTCAGAAGCACTAGCACCTTACATGTGGGTAGACCGGTACACCTACTTTCCCCTACATCTCCTAGTCTACCCGTAAGAGTTCGCACAACTTAATCAACTATGCCAGAGCCCATAATGGCTTGTGGCTGCACACGGAAGTTTCTAGTTTGAATAATCTCATGATCCCTTTGAGACTGGGTGGCGGTCCGAAGAAATACATGCTAATCCTGATAGAAACCAGGTGCCTCAATCCACCCAGATGTGTGTTTAAGTTGCCACCTTAAATAAACCATTAAATAACAATCTCACATCTGTCATGGATACACTCACCCAATCCACGTCTACTAGCATAGCATGGCATAATAAGCAAATGTAGAAGTAACCCCCAAGGGTTTGATAATAAAACAGGTAATAGGTACTACCTCAATCTACTTCCCAAAACCCACAATTTAATTAGATCCTAATCATGCAAGTGTTTGAGGATAGATCTAATGCATAAAAACTGGGTATGAGAAGAAGTATGATCAAAGTGTTACTTGCGTGCAATGTTGATGAAGATGATTCGCACTCAAAACTCTTGATAGTTCTAGTCGTCACACTCTGGTCAATCTATCGTAATCAAGCAATAGTAGCCACACATAAGCAATCACTCAAAACATCGGACCGAACGAAGAAAATGATTCAGAAAACATCAAAACCAAGCAAATAACTCTTACAACATAAAGCAATTTCTAACAGTACCAAAATTATGTGTATTTGGCCTTATCATAAAGTTTATGTCAAGAGCTTTAATTTGCAAAAAGAATCAACTCAAACGGAGTTACGGAACTTAAGTTATGAACAAAAGAAGTTTGAATATGAATCTGAACAAATTTCGAAATTTGAAAATTTCAAAAAATTGACGTGACAGGTTAACTGGATAGGGGAAAACAAGACGAAATTATAGGCGCAGGTTTCATCTAATTTGGATGAACGAGTAAAATGTTATGGCTATTTGAAAAATCAGGGCCAAGCTGTTTTACAGAAGAAAAATAGTTACGGCTAAAAGAATTCTAGGTCTAACGTATAAATACGTAGACTAATTGGTAATCTAATTATTTTATCATACTAGTCTAGAAAATAATAGGCTATGGAAGTAATAAAAAAACAAAGAAAGATACATTTATAAGGCAGAGAAAAGACAACTTCGGATAGAGAAGACAATTCCAGAAGTCGCGCCGGAGAGGAGAAAAATATTTTTTTTTAAATGAATCTAGTCAAATCAAAATATTGATTTAACCCGAATCGGATGATTTTTGGAGGCTCTATGGGTCTATATTTATAGGTGGAAAAGAGGTTTAGGGGTCAAAAGCTAGGGGACAAAAATATACAAAACAGAGATGGGAGGTGCGCCATGGGCCAAAAAGGCCTTTAGGCGGTTCGGCCGGCCGCGCACACTGTAAAATATTTTTTTTGAGCAATAGAAAAGAAAAAGAAGAACTATGGAAAGAAATACGCGGAAGGAATATGGCCCGCTGGGCCTGGCCCATATAGTAAAAGAAAATAATGATGGGGCGCCCGCTGGTACTATGATGCGCACGCATGCATGCTAGTTTCAAAGCGCTACAGTTTTTTATTTGTTTTTAAAACAGAAAGCGATAAACTGAAAAACGAAAATAAAACTAAAACTTTATATAGGCATATTATATATCAAAATTTTCAGAAAAAGATTTTCTACAACATGGTTTCCTAGAGTCAAATAAAATCCACAGAAATTCAGATAAATCAAACACTGCTCTAATAAAATCCAACGAAAATCATTTTAAAAATACCAAAATGAATTCAAATTTATTTCTCTCCAATTTTCTGATGTAGGGAATCTTGTTACCCTATTTTCCATGTATTTTATTTTTGGAGAAAAATAATTTGAATAAAACTCAAATAACTCCAAATTGAAAATAAATTCAAAAGAACTTTGAATTTAGTTCTTTGAAACTCCCAACTCATATTTCATATGTTTTGAAGAAGTCATTTTATCTTTGCTCGTGAAAATCATTGAGTTGCATAAAGTTTCAGAATTGGAAATATTTTCCAAATGAAATTCAAATATTTTCAACACCCCTTGTCATTTAAATAAATGGAAGAAGTCATGTCATCTTATCTCCAGGGTTTTGTGGTGAAAACAATTTGAATTCACGAGGATCATAAAAGCAAAATGAAAGTTTGGGAAAGTCATTTTATTCCCTCTCATTTAACTTTCAAAAAGTTTCGAATTCACTCACTTTCAGTCAACCAATCACACAACAATCAAACAAACAATCAAATCTATCTATTTATTATAACATTCCAAAATTTAGAATTTTGGGATCTTACAGCTCATTAAGAATTTGAACGAACTCCTGAAGAAAAGTTCTCCAAAAGTTCCCAGTGAAAGAATCCTTTGAAGCATCTGGTTGTCACAAACGTTTTTACTTCTTGTGGAGCCAAAACGGACTACGTATGAGTCAGATATACATGTTTCAGTCAACACTGCGCAAAAATGATTCCGAACGACGGTTACAAACTAGTTCTTGTGTAGTTGCATTCGATTTTTTCCATTCTACTTCACTAAACATCTCCATATGAGATCCAATTACTTGTAGGGAAATGCTAGAGACCTCAGTTATGATGATGCACTAGGTCCATAGCTGGGACTTTGTGTATGTTCTCGAAATGCATTTGTCAAGTGCTCATTAAGAAAGTTTCTATACAAGTTTCTAAACGAAGTCCTTAAGAAAAGTTCTCAAAAAGTTCCCTGTGATGAATTCGATATATATCTTGGTAGAGCTTAGGATGTTGATGATGATCACGACACAGTTGTCGAGAGATTTCATGAGGATGTAATCGGTCGGTGATGACATCAAGTCAATAGGAATGATGAAGCGAAAGGTTATTGGAACCACGGGTACAACACAAACTCGAAATCTAGCTTGTTGTTCAAGGCGAAATGATATGACGAGGAAGAGCGACACAAGCTTAGCTCATCATCAAAAATTGTGCTCCGAAAAGGAGGACCAGGTAGCACAGTTAAAATTTAGCCGATCCGGCTAGGAAAGACTTAAAGGATTAATAAACTCGTAAGCAACGAAAATTACTTAGGGTTATCGAACCAAAATGTGGAATCGTTGTTCTCGATTGACGACAACCCAGAACCCGAGAAAATTGGAATCAGTGAGAAATAATAGTTGATGAAGAACCCATAATAAGTTATGCAGTCCCATGATATTCTTGAGATACCGAGTTTAATACTCAACGCTAGAGCAAAGTAAAGGTTGGACAGGTGCAATGATCTGCAGAAGACAAGTACTTCAACTTGTCCAAGAAATGGTATTTAAAAGGAGAACATGGCCGGAACCACGATTGCAAAAGATCAATTCACAGATACTAGATGATACTATAACAAGGAAAAAGCTATTATTACAAGAAGCTTCCATGATAGGATCTGCATCGTGTCCATGGGCATGAACACAAAGTCAAGGTCGACTCCCACTTCTTCAATGTATAACCTTCCATTCAATTCTCGCTTTGATAAAGGCATTAGTGTTGAAAGTTTTACCTGGTGAAATACCAGATGAGTATGGCTCGTGAAAACTTCCGACTTCACACATATAAAGGAAGGCATAGGTTCAACCCGTCAGGGTATCGTGGAAACATATACCACAAGCTTCAATAATAAATACCACCAGCTCGAAAGCAGAGCATGGTTGGCTGCCAGATGATACAATTTACCGGAGGCACTATGTATCAGGGGAAGAACTCACAAGGTGATTAAATATGAAGGACACTGTCGGATAACAATCCAAAAATGGATCGGGTGATCCACAACGGAGCTGACGTGAGTATCGGTACTCCATCGGAGGAAGAAAGAATGCACGAGCATCATATTATAGAACATCGGAATAATTCGATGCTTAGATTAACCAAGGAATTATGATTTCCAAAACAAAGGATCAGAAGCAGATCGCTCTGATCAAGGATGGATAAGTTGTATAGACCAGAGGCACAATTGACGACAAATAGTTTGGTCGAGAACCAGCTCATGTTCAAAATGACGTCTGAGCTGGAAAGATAATTTAGAAGGGTTGATAGATGATTGTGTGCATTCGCACACATGCTGAATCAAAGGATGAAAATGACGGTGTCAAAAGATACTAGTGAATATTGCTAGTGATATGGGAGCATCCATAATGTAAGCATACAAGTATTTGCCAAGCAATAGTTTGAAGAGGATGCTCAGGAGGTCGGATAGTATTTCATAGTATCTTATGAAGCATACGAACAACTGGAGATGAACAGATACTCAAAGTGCGAGGAATTTTCAATAGGGATATTCATGTGGTAAAGAACTGCAAGGCAGTAAGCTTAAAGGATTTTCGGAACAACAAAGAGTATTTCGGGACATCTTGTAATAACAAGATCAACGGGGAATGATTGTAAGAAGGGCAGGTGTAAGCAGTTTTTCATAGGTGTTGACGGGGGAAGGAAATCGCAAATGCGATGGCACAAAGACTCGAGAGAACATCGTAGAGTAACTTCGGAATCTTCTAGTGCAGCAGGCGATCATTTGAAGTGAGGGGCTCTCCGGGAGAAAGTATTATCGAGAACCTAAAGTTAGTTTTGTTTTTAGCAAAATCATTAAACCCGAATAGAAGAGAGCCAAGAGTCCCAGAGTATAGGCGAGGAGTAAAAGATCCTAATAACACCCAATGGCGACGTGTGCCCGTAGACACACAACCATGTTAGTAAAAGTTTTGCAATGTCTAGACTCAACTTCGGCCAAGGAGTTAGGAAGGGGGATTCCTACAGGCAGTCGGCTCTGATACCAACTTCAGGACGCCTTTCGATTCAATCGTACACTAATCATGCACGCAAATGTGTACGATCAAGATCGAGGACTCACGGAAGATATCACAACACAACTCTAAAACATAAATAAGTCATACAAGCATCATAATACAAGTCGTGGGCCTCGAGGGCTTGAATACAAGTGCTCGATCATAGACGAAGTCGTGGAAGCAACAATATCTGAAATCTGAGTACATAAGTGAAACAAGTTGCCATAAGATGGCTAGCACAAACCGGGATACAGATCGAAGAGGCGCAGCCTCCTGCACAGGATCCTCCTAAACTACTCACAGTCGTCGTGCCGGGCTGCACGTAGTAGGTCACCTCCGTGTAGAAGTCGCCATCGATGGTGGCGTCGGGCTCTGGCTCCATCGTCTAGTCGCAGCAATCGAGTAGAGATAGGGAAAAAGGGAACAAGGCAACCGTGAGTACTCATCCAAAGTACTACGCAAGCAAGGAGCTACACTACATATGCATGGATATATGTGTAAAGGGCCATATCAGTGGACTGAATCGCAGAATGCCGTAATAAGAGGGGATATCTAATCCGTCAAGACTACGCTTCCAGCCTCCGTCTTGCAACATGTAGAAGAGAGCAGATCAAGTCCTCCAAGTAGCATCGCATAGCATAATCCTACCCGCGATCCCTCCTCGTAACCCTGAGAGAGAGCGACCACCGGGTTGTATCTGGCACTTGGAAGGGTGTGTTTTATTAAGTATCCGGTTCTAGTTGTCATAAGGTCAAGGTACAACTTCAAGTCGTCCTGTTACCGAAGATCACGGCTATTCGAATAGATTAACTTCCCTGCAGGGGTGCACCACATAACCCAACACGCTTGATCCCATTTGGCCGAACACACTTTCCTGGGTCATGCCCGGCCGCGGAAGATCAACACGTCGCAGCCCCACCTAGGCCAACAGAGAGGTCAAGACGCCGGTCTAAACCTAAGCGCCAGGGTGCAGGCCCATCGCCTTAGCACACCTGCACGCTATGCGTGGCCGGAAGCGCACCTAGCCTAACAGCGTTCAGCCCAATCAGGCGACGCCGCCGCCACGACGTCACGAAGGTTTTCGGCTGATACCACGACGCCGGATACCCATAACTACTCCGCGTAGATGGTTAGTGCGTATAGACCAAATGGCGGACTCGAGCAAATACCCAGATCTCGTTAAACGTGTTAAGTATCCGCGAACGCCGACCAGGCCAGGCCCACCTCTCACCCAGTAGTCTCAACCTGCCTGCCGCTCCGCCACAAGTAATAGTCGGGGCCGTCGGGAACTCGTCTTTCAAATTTCATCTCCTAACAAGATCACAGGTAATGTAATAGTGTAAAGTATATAGTATATGCCCGTGATCACCTCCCGAAGTGATCACAGCCCAAAGAGTATAGCATGGCGGACGGACAAGAATGTAGGGCCACCGATGGAACACTAGCATCCTATACTAAGCAAGAGGATAAAGGTGTAAAGGTAACAACAGTAGTAGCAAGGACAAAGCTATGCAAGCAAGATAGGATTAATCAAAGCAGTAACATGCTACAAGATACTCTAATGCAAGCGATATAGAGAAGAATAGGCGATATCTGGTGATCAAAGGGGGGCTTGCCTAGTTGCTCTGGCAAGAGAGAGGGGTCATCAACACCGTAGTCGTACTGGGTAGCAGCGGCGTCGGTCTCGGTGTCTAGCAGAAGAAGGGGGGGAAGAAACAATAAATACATAGCAAGCAAGTGCATAACAGGACAACAAGCAGAGCTAGACGTGTTCTAACGCGGTATGAGGTGATACCAGTGAAGGGGGGAAACATCCGGGAAAGCATCCCCGGTGTTCCGTGTTTTCGGGCAGATGAACCGGATGTGAAATGTTGCAGGTTCACTATGCAAGGGACACATGGCGGATGAACGGGCTGCTTATCCAGATTCGTCTCGTCGTTCTGAGCAACTTTCATGTAGAAAACATTTTCATCTGAGCTACAGTTTATTTTGTATGATTTTCTAAAGTTTAAATCATTTTTAGAATTTAATTAATTAATTTAATTCAACATTATCCAGAATAGTGTATGCTGACATCATCATGACGTCAGCAGTCAACAGAGGTGTTGACTGGTCAACTGACGTGTGGGTCCCATTCGTCATTGACTGTTTAGTCTAATTAGGGTTTAACTAACTTAATTACTGTTTATTTAAACTAACTAGTTAATTAGACTAATTAAACAGGGTTAATTAACTTAATTAATTCACTAATTAATTAATTATTAATTTTATTAATATTATTTTTAATTCTGTTTAATTCTAGTTTTTTAACACGCTCGTGGGCGGGCCCATATGTCATAGGCCCTGTGGGGGGCATAGCGGTTTTGGGCGCTGGTGCGGGCACACGCCCATCGTATGCATCCCGGTGAGCGGGCGATTTAATCTGGCAGGTGGAAAGAGGCCCGAGGCCACTGTGGGGCGCCATGATGCAAATAGGGCACGGATGAGGCCCACCGGAGGCGACAGCTGTGAGGCCACAAGGGCGCGCCAGGCTGCAGCAGAGGCGAGGACGCGGGGAGCAAGGGAGAGGGCGAGGCAGAGAGGCCTCAGCGGGGCGAGGCGCTGGGTGCGGCCAGCGCGCGGGCGATGCCGCGGCCGTGAGTGCGTGTGCGAGACAGAAGGAGCAGAGGAGGAGGCGGAGGCTCACAGCGGGATGCAGGGATCGGGGCAGTGGGGCGCGGGGAGGAGACGGAGAAGACAGCGACGTGGTGACGAGGTGCAGGCCAGCGAGGAGGAGGAGGCAGGCCGGCGAGGACGTCTGGCGAGGTCCAGGCGGCGGCGTGCGCGGTCGATCTGGGCGGCGGGGGTCGTTGAGGCCTTTCGGGGAGGAGGTCGAGGACGGCCGGGTGACGGGGAGACGAGCAGCTGCGGCGAGGGACGGCACCGGCGTCGGTGTTGAGCGGCGGGGGCCGATGCGGCGAGGGGCGCCGGGTTTGTTCCCCTTCCCGATCCAAATCAGGATCGAGAGGTGGGGGAAGCACACAAGGGGGAGACGGGGAAGCGAGGTCCGGCGAGGAGGTCCTCTAGGCGGCGTCGACGAGGTGGCTGCGACGGTGCGGCGATGGGGTCGGTGTCGCTCGACCCCGATCCAGTCGGTAGAGAGGGAGGAGTGAGTGGGGGTCGGGGAACGATGGGGGAGTGGGGGTGACGCTTAGGGTTCGGTCGCCCTGTGGGTCAGAGGCACCACTGGGTTGGCCTGGTTGGTCTGATGGCCTGCTGGGCCATGGTCCAGCGGGGGGGGGCGTGTCTCTTCTATTTCTTTTTTTTGTTCTTTCTTAGTTTTGTTTTCTGTTTTTATATTTTCTTTTCCTTTTATTATTTGTAGTTTCATTTATTTTTAGTTTTATAAAAATTACCACTAGTGCCTAAATTTGTATTTATCAACAAACCATCGTGAGATTAATTATTAACACATAATAAAATAGTTTTAGCATTTTATAAATTCAATAGGCATTTGTTTAATTGTTTTCACTACTGTTTTAATTGTTTTAGAGCCTTTAAACATTTTATCAAAGTTTGGTTTCTCCACCATAATTAACTATGCAATATTTGTCACCCCTAGAACATTTTAGTTTAAGTTTTTTTGAAAACTTTTATTGTTTGCCTGATTTTGAATTTGAATTTGAATCGGTTTCGAACTAACTCGAGATTAGCAACAGTAACCGAGGGGTCATGGCATGATTAGTGTGGGATTACTGTAGCATGATTATCCAGGCGTTACAAATCTCCTCCACTACAAGAAATCTCGTCCCGAGATTTAAGAGGGGAGTAAGGGGGACATGTCGGGTTACGAAATTCTAACGAATCTTCTCGGTCTTGGTTGCTCTTCTTGAAGAGGTCGATCCATTACATTGACATCTTCATTTCTCTGCTTCAGGTCATCATGGTGATGTCGCCCTTTTCTTGGGAACTCCAACGTACTTACGAATAGGTCACGGGGTAGATCGGAAACGACAGAATGCTATAAGGGTAATAACCTGGGATTAAACCATGAATGAGCATATGAGTACCTCTCGAGTTGAACAAATAGAACACATCGAGAGTAAGGGGGGTATTCCGGAAGAACGGACCTCAGCAAGGTTGACTATCTGGTCGATAACATCGGGGAAGGTGGCGGAAAGTAACTCTCGAATTGAAACTTAAGAAAATATCGGGAGCAAAATAAAGAGGTATCATGGGAAGTTCCAAGCGGGCAGGCAATCGTTCGAGGCCTGAAACAAAGTGTGAAAGGGGTTGAGATCAACGGAAATAAGTATGGTGTCTGATACCAGAGTTTATGATCTCTCGGGAGGTGGCTCGTGAATTACTTACGAGGTCACGTGCGAGGAATAACTTTGGGAACATGGGGGTGGTACAGGAAAGTCAGGTTTCGATCCAGTGGACTTGTGGGTTATGGGCCCACCATGTGGGTTAAAGTAGGAAGGGCGGAGACGTCTTGCGTGATCTTGCAAGCAAGGTATGTCAGAGGATAGCCTATCAGTTATGTCGGCCACAACATCAGTACCAAGGGCGAGGGACGAAGAGAACCATTTTCCTGCTCGTTGAACGAGGCGGACCAATAGGCAAGGTTCTCGTCCATTGGTGGCTACCGGAATGTTAGCAACAATAGTAACAGGGTCTTACTGACAGAGTGGTACAACGAGGTGTTTACATAAGCAGGGGATATTACTGCTTTTATTATATAAATCACAAGAAGGTTTAAACAAACCAATGGAAAGGAAAAGTGATTATCAGGTTTAAACAGAACAATGGAAAGGAAAAATGTGTTTAAACACATATTTCAGGGGTATATCCTTCCCAAAGACAAACAGAGCATGATATCCATGACAGGATATAATGTAGAAAACTCCTTAGGTAAGGGGAGAGAAATTTTATAGCATTACCCATAGAACGGTGTTTGGATAATTGAGCAAGAAAACATTTAGCATTGGGCTTCAAATGTTTTTATTGATAATCGGAGTACCATAGACCTGCTTCAAGATAGCACTGACATGGTGTTTCAATCAAGGGCCATACTTTGGATACACCAATGATCCATCAGGAGTAACTTATAAAATAAGTCCTACAATTTCCTCCAGGAGGAATGGTTATCCTTGTAAAAGAAATTATAATGATAGGTCCTCCAAAAAGGGGGCTGCTAGGCATGACATCATATTACCGGGTCATCAAAGGACCAACAACATAACTCCTGGAAAGTTGTCCCAACCATCATATCTGACCGAGATTCAGATCCAATTGGTGTCATGATACCTCAGACTCAGGATGTCCGAGAAGAAAAGGTGCAACACAATTCGTTCAAATGGAATTGCAAGATTCTCAGGAAATGAACTATGGAAGCGGTTTCCTGAAACAATAGTTCATCATTAAACCGAGGAGAGGTGAGGAGGTGGCTGATTGACTCAGCGACAATTCATTGAGATTTTCAAAAGATGGATTTCCACACTTATGAGAACAAGGAGATAACATTTGTCAGATCAAATGGTATAATGATGTATGCTCGAGGAAAACATACACAATTAAACATTGGTTGAAAGGTGCACCCGAAATATGGGCTGGGTTGCACGGCCAACATTGGAATGGTGATTCAATAATCAATAGTCTAAGAATGAACGGTCGACCATTAACTTCAAAGCAATATGGCTGCTAGAAGGGCGGAATCCAAACAACACCGCTCACTTGTTGGTACCCTGGTTGGAATCAACACGAGGACCCAAGAAGAATGGTGATGGTGAGAAGTATCACCATACTGTCGGGGGTGGCTGATCTGGCCCACGAACACCTATGGGACCGGCGGACCGAGCCCCTTTCGGTTCGGCGGGGGGTGGAGGTCGAACGAAGAGCAGATCGAGGCGAAGCACACGAGCGGTTTTACCCAGCTTCGGAGCTCTCCGGAGAGATAACACTCCAACTGCTGCATGTCTGAGTGTATTGAGTTCTTGCTCAGGAGCGCTGTGTGCTACGGTACACACAAGCTGCTAACGAGACCGAGCGTGAGTGTCTTCTGGCTTCGAACCTCTCGAACCCCCTCCTACGTTGCGCATGGGCCTCCTTTTATATGCCAAAGGGGTCTCCGACAGGTGGCAACGTAGACAAGGGTAAAAATGGAAAAGGGGTGGTTGGTACAACTACTTGTACAGTGTATCATACCTAACCCTGACGGCAGGGGATAAAGGAATTAAATGCCCGCTCACGCCGCCTCTAACAGGCAGTAAAAGGACCGTCGGGCGCCACCGCTTGCCACGATGGCAATCTTGTCAGCCGCTGCCATCAAGCGCTCACCGTCAAGACGGTTCTTGCCACGCTACCGAAAGGTCCTGTATGCGACACGTTAGTGGATGTGCTGGAGCGCAGTACAGAGTGGTCCGCTGCAAGCGCCTTTGCCGCGGTTGTTGTCTTGTCGCGTCCGGAAGCTTGTCGCTCATCGGGCCTTCCCCGGCAAGCTCCTCTTGCCGGGCCTTGTCTCCCCTAGGTGCCTTGGGTGGCCTTCCGCAAGCTCCTCTTGCCGGGCCTTGTCTCCTAGGTGCCTTGGGTGGCCTTCCCAGCAAGCTCCTCTTGCCGGGCCTTGTCTCCTTGGCTTGAATACTTTGTTCTTGAATGGCTCCAAAGGAACCACGGAGGACCTTGGCGGTCACCCGACAAGCCTTGCCGCTGAGGGCTGCAATCGCCTGCACAAGTTCGGGATACTAGGGTACCCCTACTCTAGTACACCGACAGGAGCCTCGGCCCGGGCCACACTGCATCGAAGCGCCATTGGGCCAGGCCCAAAACAGGCATCGGCACGCTGCTGCCTGGGTTACGCCACACTCACCCCGGACCCACCATGCCCTCCATTTAACGGCACACGCCGATTGCGGCGTCGTGTGAGAGATCATGGGTGGTTTCTTTATTCGAAAGACGGAACGTCCGCCTCCCTCTTTATAAGAAGGGGAAACAGGGCAGTTCGCACATCTCGCCAGCTTGTCGTCAATCTCGAAAACCCCCGCCGCTTCCCCTTCTTCCCAAGGCTGAAGAGAGAGCAGCCCGCCTTCATCGCCACTCAGCATCACCAACGCCGTTGATCTCCTCGCCACCTCCGCCATGGTCTCGAAGCCGACAAGGGAAGGCCGTGAAGTCGGCCGAGGCGCAGCGCTTGCGGCGCTGCGGAAGGAGCGGCAATTTTTCCCCAGCCGCGAGGGAGCTGATGGAGTACTACTACCTCTTCGTCGACGGAGACGCGGATGCTCATCCGCACGAAGGTACTCCCAAATGCCGCTTGAACCGCTCCGAATGGGTACCCTTTCTTCGCTGTTCTTCTCTGCGGGCTCGCCCGCCTTTCTCTGAATTTTTCGCGATATCATGAACACCCTACGGGTTCCGCCTCCTTGACTTCACCCCAATGCTGTTTCGACCATGGCGGTTTTCGCACATCTATGCGAAAACTTTGTCGAGTCCATCCAAACGTAGCCC
Organism: Aegilops bicornis; assembly: GCA_021605145.1. Taxonomy (NCBI): domain Eukaryota; kingdom Viridiplantae; phylum Streptophyta; class Magnoliopsida; order Poales; family Poaceae; genus Aegilops; species Aegilops bicornis. Next base: position 184,320,043 of record CM038673.1, read on the forward strand.
TTTTCCGCCACTTCTTTATGCCCCGAGTTGAGAGAGGGAGCCTCTTTCCGGTGGGATCGCTCGGATCTCGAGGACCGGCAAGAAGGAAGCTTATCTGGAGGGAGAGCTCCGCAGCAAATGGGATGAGTGGAGAGAAGACTGGTGCTGGATTGTCGAGGAGAACCCGCAGCCGTTTACCGCCCAGCGCCAAACCTCAGTAGTGCGCGGCAACGATTGGAGCAGTCTGGCACCAGAAGACGCTAGGCTGAAGATTGCCGTCATCCGGATCCTACGCCTGAGGCTTGCCGGACTTCATCAGGCGCCGTTGGCGCAGATTTCCTTCGCCGCCACATCGCCGCAGAGAGGAGGAGGCCCGCCGGGAGTTCCGGAACGCGGCGGATATCGCGAGGCTGCGCCCGGGCCTCAACTTCAATTTCACTGTCCTGGAACTGGATGCGATGCTCTTGGAGCTATTCAAGCACGATCCTGAGCATCCCGGAGCATTCAGGTTGCCGAAGAATGTCGTCCCGCTGTGCAACAATTCCTCGCTCGACCGCATCCGTACAATGATACCGCGCAGCGACTCGCATGGAATCGCTCCAACCGGCAAGAGCCTCGCAGATGATGTCGGCGAGTGTTCTTTGACAGCTGGTAGAAGTGCCGGTCCGCCAGATGAATGTAAGAGCCTCACCCGCGACACCACCGATGATGAGATGCGCCAGATCGCCTCCAAAGCTGGAAGAGGCGGCAAGAGGCCGCTGCTGGGCGAGTTCGGATTCACCGTGGAGGAGGCAGAGGCAGCAAGCCTTGTCGAGAGAGGGGAGTTTGCCAGCGAGGAAGAGCTTGTCGGGCCTGAAGCTGAGTCGAGCGAGCCCGCCGAGGGCGCCTCCTCCTTCGCATAGACTTGCCGCCAGCTGAGCCCCCAGCTCCACCAAGAAGGCGTCTCCGCAAGCCGAGACGAGCGGGCGGCAGACGGGTCAACAGCCGCCGCTGGCGCGCTCCACCGCGGCAAGCATGCCGCTGGAGCACCTCACGCCATCTGCGGCAACCGGAGCGGGTCCTCGCAGACCACCGCTTCGCTTCCCGCCAAGCGGCCAAGGGAACTACTCCTCCGCCTCATCGCATCGAGGCGGGCCAGAATTTGATCTCTCCGCCAAATTCCGACGAGGAAGAAGAAGAGTAAGATTCTTTTGCCGCATTTGTAGTTCTTCGCTTGTTGCTTTGTCTTGTATCTGATTTGCTTCACTCTGAACCCATTCCTTTTCGTGACGCCGCCCAGAGAGCGTCGAAGAGAGCCAAGGCCCCGGTGATTGTCATCGAGGACGAACCCACCGCGACAGCAGGAGGCGCGTCCGAGACCACCTTGCCGGACGCGGCAACTCTTCCTCAAAGCAGCCCCCAGCGCAGCCCCCAACGTAAGTATATGGTTTACTTCCTGCTGTTAGGCGTGCATGGGTGCCCTTTCTTTGCTGATATCTGGCTGCTGATTTGTGTAGGAGCAGAGCAGCCTTACCAGAGTGCCCCAAGCCGCTCCCGACATGCCTTCGCTTCGACTACACCGCCAAGGGAGGATTCCCGGCAAGGAGCGTTCTCCGCAAGGGAGACTTCTCCGGCAAGGGCAGTTCTCCCAAGGGACAACTCTCCAAGAAGGGACAGCACCAGCGATCCCCGTGGCGGAGACCATGACTGCAGAACCCTAGCATGTAATCCTCTTGCTTGAAAACTTTCCTTGTGTTCTTCTTCTTCTGATTTTCTTTTGAATATTTGCTTGACTTTTCTTCATTTTCCTACGGCCGATCCATCCGCCACAGAGCCAATGGAGACCGAGGCCGCCGGCGAGGAGGACGCGCGCGGCAATATTGACGACGCCGCTGCCATCGGAGAAGAAGCTGGCGCTGACGAGCCCGCCGGTGAAGAGGCCGCCAAAGTTGCCGCCGTAGAAGCTGGCGAGGGGTCCGACGATCGACGACCGACGGCTCGAGGCCGCAGGAGCGCCAGCGCCACGCCGACCGCCGATCCCTCCGCCGCTGCGGCAGCCGGGTTCAAGAGCCCCAGCCCGGCGCCTATTTGAAGGTCGGCGATGGCGTCTTCATCAAGCTCCCATGGGCGCCGAGCCTGTGGCGCCGGCGAAGGAGAAACTTTTGATGAAGAGCTGCTCGCCGCCGGATCGACGCTGGTCGACGCACCAAACAGCAAAGAAGCGGGCGAAGTCCGAGGAGGAGCAGCCGCTGCGAAGTCTTGCCGCTCTACCGCGCCCGACAAGCCAAGCTGGAATCCCGGAAGCGCTTTGTCGAAGGCGGGAGCAGACATCGAGAAGCGCGCGGAGGAGCTCCGAGGTCTCAACCAGGAAGTTCTCCGGTCCTTGGCAGAGGAGCGGGAGCGACTCGCCGAGGAGAGCAAAGCCTTCCTCCTCGAGAAGGCTGAAGCTGAGGAGCAACAGCGGCTTGCCGCCGAGAAGCTATCTGCGCAGGAAGGCGAGTTGGCGCAGAGGAAGGTTAATCTTGATAGCCATGAGGAGGATCTAGCCACGCCATGAGCAAACATTTGGTGGGGCTCTCAAGGAAGCAAAGGATGCCGCCGCAGCCGAGGCCGCCAAGAAGGAGCTGGAGACGAAGGTGATGCAGCTGGAGGCCAATCTCAAGGAGAGTGGCGAGGAGCTTGCTGCACTCAAGCATGAGCGCGAGAAGGACGCCTACACTCTTGGCGAGCTGCAGGGCCGTCTTGCCGAGACGAGCAAGGAGCTCAGTGCCGCCAAGGACTCCAACGCAGATCTTGAGTTGAAGCTGACCACCTTGACTCAGGCGCTGGACGGCGCCAGGGAGCAGGAGGTGGCCTTGAAGGAGAAGATCAAGGCCGACGAGGCGCTTGCCGCGAAGTGTCGCTGCCGCCTGTAATACCTTTTAGGGAGAATGTGGAGCATCGGACCGAGGGTCTCGTGGATGTTGCCGCAGCCATCGGCTGTGGAGCCGGCGCACTGGGATGGAGGATCTTGGATATTCCTCCGATGAGCACCTCCGACCCAGCGCCAAGCTCAGCTTGTTCTTCAAGGGCGTGGTGATGGCCCTCCAGCGACTCCGGGAAGAAATCCCAAAGCAGCTGGCCGAGGAGTCGCGCCAGATCTGCGCGGGAGCTCTTCAAAAGGTGCTGATGAAGGTGGCCTTCCGCAATCCAGGCCTCAACCTCACCAACGTCCTCAAGTCCTTGCCGCCGGATGCTGATGTGGAAGCGCTCAAGACCCTTGTCGCACCCATCGTGGACAGGGTGAGCGGGATCAAGAGGGTTGAGGGCGATCGCGTAGATTAGGCCGCCCGCTTTCTCTTTTTCTTGCCGCTGCTGGTCATGTTATGAGAACAACCTATTAGAGCTGCGACAAGCTATCTTGTAATACAACTCTATTTCGGGTAGCAATTGCTATGTTATTTCCTTTACTTGGTTCCTTCCTTTGTATGTTTTTGGCCTACGCTTTTAGGGAACTTGTCAACAGCACTTGGGCCATGAAGCGCCGAGTGCGGAACGTCGGCCTGTTGGGCGGTGCTGCTACCGACAAGAAACCTTGTCGCAACTAGTCGCAGCTCACTTAAGTTGTTGAGCGGACTCGAAACAAAGTAAGGACGCAACTAGCTATGAGTTGGTTCCTCCGCGCACAGGTTTTCCATACAAAGTACGGTCGTTCGAGGAGGATAACGTAAAAATTTTAAAACTGATTGCTCAAACTTTAGCAACTTAGCTTTTCTGTCGTTTGCTTCCCGGTAAGGCTAGACCTCCTTGAGCGACGCTTGGTCCACACCATTATCTTCTCCTTTCCCCCCGGCAAACTTGTGGGCGAGGGAACCTTCCTTTCTTTGAGAAAGAGAAAGAAGAGAAAATAAAGATATGAAGCCTTATGGCTCGTTATTGCTTACCGGGGGTAGGTGCTGCACTAAGTGTCAGATAACGCATGCAAAATAGAAGTAGAAAGCATGAAATTGACAAGATGTGCGGCACATTAGCTTTACTTATGCACGGGTCTGCGCCCGGCTTTGTACAAAGGATTACATGCAACATCGGCAAGACTTGTATAAAGGTGGTTGCCGGAACAGGTTCCGCAACCGCGCCTCACGGGTAAAACTTACGAAGATGCTCAATGTTCCAGGAGTTTCTCACCGAATGCCATCTTCGGTCTCAAGGCGGACAGCGCTGTGCCTAGTGACTCGTTTCACCCGGTAAGGGCCTTCCCACTTCGGCGTCAACTTGTTGGAATTCTTGGCGGACTGAACGCGCCGAAGAACAAGGTCGCCTTCCTCGAGACTTCTGGCATTAACTTTGTGGCTATGGTAGCGGCGCAAAGCTTGCTGGTATCGAGCAGCTCGTACAGCAGCCTGAAGACGATCCTCCTCAAGGAGCAGCGCGTCATCTTGTCGCAGCTGCTCTTTCTCTAGCTCATCATAAGCGAGCACTCGAGGTGATCCAGATATGAGTTCCGTGGGGAGAACTGCCTCGCTCCATAGACTAGAGCGAAAGGTGTCTCGCCGCTGGCTCGATTTGGCGTCGCCCCGATCGAATTAAAGAACCACCGGCAGCTCCTCAATCCAGCTTCTTTCCGCACTTGTGCAGCCCGTCGAAAGTTCTGGTCTTGAGCCCGCGCAGCACTTCAAAGCATTCGCCCTCTCCGCTTGACCGCTACTTCTTGGATGGGCAATGAAGCGAAGGCACCTTGGCGCCAAGATCTTGGACGACCGCATGAAGGTGCGGCTCGTGGAATTGCGTGCCGTTGTCGGAGATGATCCTGTTAGGGATTCAAACGGCAAACAATCGACCAAAAGAACTTGATCACTGACCGTATGTCACCTTCCTCATCGCTTCCACTTCCGGCCACTTTGTGAACTTGTCGATTGCAACGCATAAGTACTCAAAGCCCCGACAGCTCGGGAAAGGGGCCGAGGATGTCGAGCCGCCGTAATCAAAATGGCCGTGATAAAGGGATCGTCTGAGAGCTTGAGCCGGCTGGTGTATCTCGCTTGGAATGGAACCGCACGCTTCACACTTGGTTACTTGTGCAGTTGCATCCCGGAGGGCTGTCGGCCAAAAGAAACCGTGCGGAACGCTTTGCCGGCAAGTGCTCCGCGCCAATGTGGTGACCACATATGCCTCCATGTATCTCGCCAACAGCTCTTGTCCGTCTTCCCGGTGAATACACTTCAATTTCACACCGTTGAGTCTTCTTACATGCAGTGTGTTGTCGACAAACTAGTACATACTTGACTGCCGGGTTACTCTTTCCGCTTCTTCTTGCTCTTCGGGAAGTTCTCCTGTCTGAAGGAAACGGACAATCTGTTGTGCCCATGCTGGAGCTAGCGGCTCGACCACAAGGACTAAAGGCACATCTGCTGCTGCGGGAACATCTGCTTCCACGGCGAGAACCTGCGGCTCAACCGGAGCTTGACGTTCCCCGGCAAGCTTGCCGGAGCAAAACTTGTCGGGAGCGCCTGCTTCAATGGAACAAACCCTAGGGCTTGCCGGAGCGCATCGCTTCCTCAGCACCCTTGGTGTTGATCTTGAGGACCTTCTTGACGGCGACTTCGGGAAGCTCTGCCGAAAAGTAGTCACCAGAGATCAACTTCCTCTTCTTGCTCTGTCCAGTTGATGGCGTTACAGATGGTTGAGTCAGCTTGAGCACAAAAATCCCTGGTTCCACAGGTAACTTAAGTGCAACGCACTTCGACAGGCCATCGGCAATGTCGTTCTGAGCTCTTGGAACATGTTCCATTTATAGGCCGTCAAAGTGCTCTTCTAGCTTTCTCACTTCATCAACATAAGCTTCCATCAACGGACTCTGATAACTCTTGTTCACTTGGCGGATGACAAGCTGTGAGTCACCCCTGACAATGAGCTTCTTGATCCCAAGGTCTCTGCGATCTCGAGACCGGCAAGCAAACCTTCATACTCTGCGGTATTGTTTGTTGCTTGCTCCTTGGGAATGTGCATCGGACTACGTACTTGAGGTGCTCTCCGGTGGTGCAACAAGTAGCACGCCCAAGACCGGCGCCTTTGCAGCGAGAAGGCACCATCAAAGTACATCAGCCACTCTTTGCTTGCTTCCTTGACAGGATGCTCGTTTCGAATTTCTTCATCTTGTGTTGGCGCCCATTCTGCTATGAACTCCGCCAATGCTCGCTTTGGATAGTTGAAGTGCTCTCAAACTTGAGGCCAAAGCTTGATAGTTCAGTGCCCACTCGACAATCCTGCCTGTTGCCTCTGGATTTTGCAAGATCCTCTTCACCGAAAACGAGTGACGATCGTGATCTCATGTGCACAGGAAGTAATGGCGCAGCTTTCTCGAGGCCATGAGGAGGCCGAAAAGCAATTTCTGCACCAGAGTACCTTGACCTAGCCCCTCAGAGAAGGGAACCGACAAAGTAAACTGGCACTGCACCATTCTTTTTCTCGTGCATCTTCTCATGCGTCTGCGTAGATCCATCCTTGTCGGGACCAGAGCTTGCCGGTGAAGCCCCCGCCGTCGTTGGATGCATCTCGCCATGGTTGCTAGCTCATCATCTGCCTCCCTCTCCGCTACTAACGCAGCACTAACCACTTGATTGGTTGCCGCTATATATAGCAGCAACTTCTCTTGTGGCTTAGGTGCGACAAGTGTTGGAGTGGAGGACATGTATCTCTTCAAGTCCTACAGCGCAGCCTCCGCTTCCGGAGTCCATTTCATCGGACTTGCCTTTTTCAAAATTTTGAAAAATGGCAGGGCGCGCTCAGCAGACCTAGAGATAAACCTGCTGAGAGCAGCTACGCAACCGGCAAGTCTTCGTACATCCTTCACGCGCTTTGGTGCTTCAATCTGCTCAATGGCCTTGATCTTGTCGGGATTGGCTTCAATTCCCTGCTGAGACACGAAGAACCCGAGAAGCTTGCTGGAAGGGACTCCAAACACACACTTCTCAGGGTTGAGCTTGAGGTTGATCTTGCAGATTTGCAAAGGTTTCGTCTAAATCTTGAATCGTAGTCGCCTTGTCCTTGCTTTTGACCACTATGTCATCCATGTAGGCTTCCACGTTTCCGTGCATTTGCGGCTCAAAAGCGTCATGGACTACTCTTGCAAATGTTGAACCAGCATTCTTTAATCCGAAAGGCATCCGTACGAAACAGTATGTGCCACATGGGGTGATGAATGCGGTCTTCTCCTCATCTTCTTCTGCCATGAAGATCTGATGATATCCTCGAGTATGCATCCGTAAATGAAAGCAAATCACATCCGGCCGTCGAGTCAACAATCTGGTCGATGCGCGGCAAGGGAAATGGGTCTTTGGGACAAGCTTTATTGACATCGGTAAAGTCGATACAAAGCCTCCATTTCCCGTTTGCCTTGCGTACCACTACAGGATTGGCCAACCACGTACGATGGAGCACTCCTCTGACAAGGCCTGCTGCTTCCAATTTCTTGATTTCTTCTGCGATGAATTCTTGGCGCTCGACTGCCTGCTTCCTGACTTTCTGCTTGACGGGCCACGCATGTGGACAAACGGCAAGATGGTGCTCAATTACTTTCTTGGGAACACCGGGGATGTCAGACGGTTGCCACGCAAACACGTCGATGTTAAGCCGCCCAGGAAAGCAACGAAGCGCGCCTTCCTATTTAGGGTCGAGAGTGGCAGCGATGGTGAAGGTACCACCGGTGCCGCCCTCCTTGGCGGACACCTTCTTGGTCTCCGTGGAGCTGCCATCGTCTTCTTACACTTGCCGGTGGAGCTCGATGGTGCGTCCTCGACGGTAGCGCAGCACTCAAGAGGTGCGCTTGCCGGAGTGGGCATCGAGCTCTTGCCGGACTTGGTCTTCTTCTTCGCCCGGGAGCTTCAGCCAAGTGGCTTGCAATCTGCTGCCGCTGCTTCCCGGTAGATCTTGTCGGCGCAGATAAGAGCATCCTTCTTGTCGCCAGGCAGAGATGACACTTATCGGGCTGGCATATTCAACATGTTGTATGCATAGTGAGAGGCAGCCATGAATTTGGCGAGTCTTTGGGCGACCAAGTATCCCATTGTAAGGCAATGGAAAGTCAAGAACATCAAAAGTGACCCTCTCAGTCCTGAAGTTCAACTTCGCTGCCAAATATAACCGGCAACGTGATCTTTCCCTTCGCTTGCTCCTTCCGGATTGATTCCTTGGAATGTGCCGGTCTCTTCGAGCTTCGCCATCGTGATCCGGAGTTTCGGAGCACCGCGAGGAGATCAGGTTCAAGCTGGCCCCGCCGTCAACTAGCATCTTAGTGACCTTGAGGTTGCGGATAGTTGGTGAAACCAACATCGGCAAGCACCCGACCGCAGTTACGCGATCAGGGTAGTCCTCAATATCAAAGATGATAGGCGTGCTGGACCATTTCAGAGGCTTGCGTGACTCGACGGATGGTTCTGCCGCGTTGACTTCCCGCATCCACTTCTTGAGTTGGCGGTGTGAAGTATGCAGAGAAGCACCGCCGTCAACGCACAGGACCTCTGTGGCTTTCTGGAACTCCTGCTCATCGGTCTCGTCATCATCCATGTCTTCATCATCGTCGCCGTCTTCATCCTTGTCGCGGCCGCGGGAGGTCTGTCTCCTTGCCGCTGCTTGGCCTTGCCGCGGCGTCCTCCTCGGCCGGGACGTTTCTTGCTAGCTCCTCCAAAGCACCTTCACAGGCCTTCTCCTTGTCGCGTCGTTCGTATTCAGCATTCTGCTTTCGACAAACTGCTCGACCTTTTGCAGCTCGAGATCATGGCCCTTGGTGCGGTGGATCTTCTTGATATTGTTTGTTGGAGCCGTCACGCTTGTCGGCGACCGCCACAAACCGATTGGTGCCAGCGGCAACCTCCTTGCCGGAGCTACCAGCTTTGGCTTTCTTGGCGCCACCTCCGTTGCCGGACTGCTCAACAACTAGCACATCTTTGCCTTTCTTCTTCCTGTTGTTCCGCCGCCGGTTTTTCTTTGCCGGGGCGGTCTCCTCACTATCAGATCCTCCTGCTTCAGTATTCTCTCCGGGGAGTCTCCTCCCTTCCTCATCACGTGCACACTTTTCGGCCAGGGCATATAGCTCACTGACGTCTCTGATCTTGCAAATCGCCATCTCCTCCCGCATCCTGCGGTTTCGCACGTTCTGATGGAACGCGCTGATTACCGCGGCAGGGTGGACATCTGGGATGTTGTGCTGTACGCGGCTGAATCTCTGAATGTACTTGCACAGGGGCTCTCCTTCCTTCTGGGCGAGCAGATGAAGGTCGCTTTCTTGGCCATGGGGCTTGTGGCCGCCTGTAAAGGCGCCGACAAACTGATGGCATAGATCTGCCCAAGAGGATATGGAGTTGTCCGGCAAGTGCATGAGCCAGATCCGACATTGGGCTTGAGCACCGGGAAGTAGTTGGCCAGGATCTTGTCGCCTCGCCCGCAGCTTGCACCGCGATGGTGTAGATGCCGAGGAACTCCGACGGATCGCCTCGCCGTCGAACTTCTCTGGTACGTCTGCTTGAAATTCTTCTTGCTGGGCCACTGGACTTGCCGCAGCTCACGAGTGAACGCAGGGCAACCTACCGCGTACGGCAAGTCGCCTGGTTCCCCTGGCGCATGCATGTCGACAGAGGGCCCAGCGCGCTGGTCGGATTGACACCGCGCTTCTCTTCGGCGCTCGATGCGAGTTCGAGCGTCTTCTTGCTGTCGTTCGTGAAGAACTTGGCGCTGATCGCGACGAGCTCGTGGATCCGATGATGCGGTGGAGTCGCTATCGAGGTGGATCCGGCGAGTCGGCGATCTTGGCCTTCGGGGCGGAGAGTGCATGGTGGTTGCACCCCCACCGGTTTCGTCGCCACCGGCTCGTGTTTGGCAGTCCTGCCGCAGCAGCGATGCACTCGGCTGCCGCGGAGCGTCGCCGTTGGCAAAGCCGATGAGACTCTGAATGGTGGCCCTCCATTCATCGACCTTGTCGGCTGTTGGAGGGTAATCCAGGAGCAGTTGAGCTCTCGCCAAGGCTTCTGCTGCGCAGGTGGGTGGCGAACGGCGCGAGGAGCGGATATGCTCGGACTTCTAACTATGTTAGAAGGAAGCGATATCCCGTCCAGGCGACCGTGCCTCGCTCGCGCCAGCATGTTGGCGTGCATGCTGGTCTTGAGCATCCCGAGACCCACCAGCTCGATCTTGGTCCAACGAGCGTATGGCGTTGTGAATACCATGACGCTGTCGGTCCCGCGCCTCCTGAGACGGGCGCGGTGCATGTACGGACGCCGAGGTCTGCGCAGCCTTGTCCTTGGACTTGGCAGCACCGTGGGCTCTGCCGACGTCCATTCTTCCTCCGGCGTCTACCCCACCACCCGCTTGCTCCGGCGGTGGTGGGTTCGACGCGACGGAACATCTGCCGCCGAAGCCTTCTTCTTCGGTGGCATGTCGATGAAGATGATGAAGATCTAGCTCGTGTGGACGCGGATCAGGTTCACACAATCTCGACGCCCCCTACCTGGCGCGCCAAAGAGGTTGGGGGTGGCTGATCTGGCCCACGAACACCTATGGGACCGGCGGACCAAGCCCCTTTCGGTTCGGCGGGGGGCGGAGGTCGAACGAAGAGCAGATCGAGGCGAAGCACATGAGCGGTTTTACCCAGCTTCGGAGCTCTCCGGAGAGATGTCACTCCTACTGCTGCATGTCTGAGTGTATTGAGTTCTTGCTCAGGAGCGCTGTGTGCTACGGTACACACAAGCTGCCAACGAGACCGAGCGTGAGTGTCTTCTGGCTTCGAACCTCTCGAACCCCCTCCTACGCTATGCATGGGCCTCCTTTTATATGCCAAAGGGTCTCGACAGGTGGCAACGTAGACAAGGGTAAAATGGAAAATGGGTGGTTGGTACAGCTACTTGTACAAAGTATCATACCTAACCCCGACGGCAGGGGACAAAGGCATTAAATGCCCGTCTCGCCGCCCTAACAAGGCGTAAAAGGACCGTCAGGCGCCACCGCTTACCACGATGGCAATCTTGTCGGCGCCGCTTGCCAGCGCTCACTGACCAAGACGGCCTCTTACCACGCAGCGCTGGAAAGGTCCTGTAGGCGACACGTTAGTGGATGTCTTTGGAGCGCAGGTATAGAGTGGTGGTCTGCATGACAAGCGCCTTTGTCATGATTGTTGTCTTGTCGGCGTCCCAAGCTTGTCGCTCACGGGCCTTCCGGCAAGCTCCTCTTGCCGGCCCTTGTCTCCTTGGCTTGAATACTTTGTTCTTGAATGGCTCCAAAGGAACCACGGAGGACCTTGGCGGTCACCCGGCAAGCCTTGCCGCGGAGGGCTGCAACTGCCCGTGCACAAGTTCGGGATACTAGGGTACCCCTACTCTAGTACACCGACACATACCAAGAATTCTCAAGAGGTGGTGAAATTCCCACGACATTCTTGACATAAAAGGTGGTAATATTACAAGGTAAAGAAGAACAATGCTGGGTAGCAAGGAACTCAAGGTATAACCCAAAACACGAACAATTTTGTGTTGAACGGAGGGCAATAAAGTGGTCGATGATAACACGAAATATCGAGGGGCAAGGATGGTATTACCCATCAAGAATTCGATATATATCTTGGTAGAGCTTAGGATGTTGATGATGATCACGACCACGGTTGTCGAGAGATTTCATGAAGATGTAATCGGTCGGCGATGACATCAAGTCAATAGGAATGATGAAGCGAAAGGTTATTGGAACCACGGGTACAACACAAACTCGAAATCTAGCTTGTTGTTCAAGGCGAAATGATATGACGAGGAAGAGCGACATAATCTTAGCTCATCATCGAAAATTGTGCTCCGAAAAGGAGGACCAGGTAGCACGGTTAAAATTTAGCCGATCCGGCTAGGAAAGACTTAAAGGATTAATAAACTCGTAAGCAACAAAAATTACTTAGGGTTATCGAACCAAAATGTGGAATCGTTGTTCTTGATTGACGACAACCCAGAACCCGAGAAAATTGGAATCAATGAGAAATAATAGTTGATGAAGAATCCATAATAAGTTATGCAGTCCCATGATATTCTTGAGATACCAGAGTTTAATACTCAACGGTAGAGCAAAGTAAAGGTTGGACAGGTGCAATGATCTGCAGAAGACAAGTACTTCAACTTGTCCAAGAAATGGTATTTAAAAGGAGAACATGGCCGGAACCACGATTGCAAAAGATCAATTCACAGATACTAGATGATACTATAACAAGGAAAAAGTTATTACTACAAGAAGCTTCCATGATAGGATCTGCATCGTGTCCATGGGCATGAACACAAAGTCAAGGTCGACTCCCACTTCTTCAATGTATAACCTTCCATTCAATTCTCGCTTTGATAAAGGCATTAGTGTTGAAAGTTTTACCTGGTGAAATACCAGATGAGTATGACTCGTGAAAATTTCCGAGTTCACACATATAAAGGAAGGCATAGGTTCAACCCGTCAGGGTATCATGGAAACATATACCACAAGCTTCAATAATAAATACCACCAGCTCGAAAGCAGAGCATGGTTGGCCAAGCAGATGATACAATTTATCGGAGGCACTATGTATCAGGGGAAGAACTCACAAGGTGATTGAATATGAAGGACACTGTCGGATAACAATCCAAAAATGGATCGGGTGATCCACAACGGAGCTGATGTGAGTATCGGTACTCCATCGGAGGAATAAAGAATGCACGAGCATCATATTATAGAACATCGAAATAATTCGATGCTTAGATTAACCAAGGAATTATGATTTCCAAAACAAAGGATCAGAAGCAGATCGCTCTGATCAAGGATGGATAAGTTGTATAGACCAGAGGCACAATTGACGACAAATAGTTTGGTCGACAACCAGCTCATGTTCAAAATTACGTCTGAGCCGGAAAGATAATTTAGAAGCGCTGATAGATGATTGTGTGCATTCGCGCACATGCTGAATCAAAGGACGAAAATGACGGTGTCAAAAGATACTAGTGAATATTGCTAGTGATATGGGAGCATCCATAATGTAAGCATACAAGTATTTGCCGAGCAATAGTTTGAAGAGGATGCTCAGGAGGTCGGATAGTATTTCATAGTATCTTATGAAGCATACGAACAACTGGAGATGAACAGATACTCAAAGTGCGAGGAATTTTCAATAGGGATATTCATGTGGTAAAGAACTGCAAGGCAGTAAGCTTAAAGGATTTTCGGAACAACAAAGAGTATTTCGGGACATCTTGTAATAACAAGATCAACGGGGAATGATTGTAAGAAGGGCAGGTGTAAGCAGTTTTTCATAGGGGTTGACGGGGGAAGGAAATCGCAAATGCGATGGCACAAAGACTCGAGAGAACATCGTAGAGTAACTTCGGAATCTTCTAGTGCAGCAGGCGATCATCTGAAGTGAGGGGCTCTCCGGGAGAAAGTATTATCGAGAACCTAAAGTTAGTTTTGTTTTTAGCAAAATCATTTAACCCGAATAGAAGAGAGCTCAGAGTCCCAGAGTATAGGCGAGGAGTAAAAGATCCTAATACCACCCAATGGCGACGTGTGCCCGTAGACACACAACCATGTTAGTAATTTTTTTGCAATGTATAGACTCAACTTCGGCCAAGGAGTTAGGAAGGGGGATTCCTACAGGCAGTCGGCTCTGGTACCAACTTGTGACGCCCCCGATTCAATCGTACACTAATCATGCACGCAAATGTGTATGATCAAGATCAGGGACTCACGGGAAGATATCACAACACAACTCTAAAACATAAATAAGTCATACAAGCATCATAATACAAGTCAGGGCCTCGAGGGCTCGAATACAAGTGCTCGATCATAGATGAGTCAATGAAGCAACAATATCTGAGTACAGACATAAGTTAAAAAAGTTGCCATAAGATGGCTAGCACAAACTGGGATACAGATCGAAAGAGGCGCAGGCCTCCTGCCTGGGATCCTCCTAAACTACTCCTGGTCGTCGTCAGCGGGCTGCACGTAGTTGGTCACCTCCGGTGTAGAAGTCGTCATCGACGGTGGCGTCTGGCTCCTGGGCTCCATCGTCTGGTCACAGCAATCGTGTAGAGATAGGGGAAAAAGGGGGAACAAGGCAACCGTGAGTACTCATCCAAAGTACTCGCAAGCAAGGAGCTACACTACATATGCATGGATATATGTGTAAAGGGCCATATCAGTGGACTGAATCTGAGAATGCCGAGGAAAAGAGGGGATATCTAATCCTGTCAAGACTACGCTTCGCAGCCTCCGCCTTGCAACATGTAGAAGAGAGCAGATCAAGTCCTCCAAGTAGCATCGCATAGCATAATCCTACCCGGCGATCCCTCCTCGTAACTCGAGAGAGAGCGACCACCAGGTTGTATCCGCACTTGAAGGGTGTATTTTATTAAGTATCTGGTTCTAGTTGTCATAAGGTCAAGGTACAACTCCAAGTCGTCCTGTTACCGAAGATCACGGCTATTCGAATAGACTAACTTCCCTGCAGGGGTGCACCACATAACCCAACACGCTTGATCCCATTTGGCCGGACACACTTTCCTGGGTCATGCCCGGCCGTGGATGATCAACACGTCGCAGCCCCACCTAGGCCAACAGAGAGGTCAGCATGCCGGTCTAAACCTAAGCGCACAGGGGTCTGGGCCCATCGCCCTTAGCACACCTGCACGTTGCGTGGGCGGCCGGAAGCAGACCTAGCCTAACAGGCGTTCCAGTCCAATCCGGCGCGCGCCGCTCAGTCGCTGACGTCACGAAGGCTTCGGCTGGTACCACGATGCCGGGATACCCATAACTACTCCCGCGTAGATGGTTAGGGCGTATAGACCAAATGGCCAGACTCAGATCAAATACCCAGATCTCGTTAAACGTGTTAAGTATCCGCGAACGCCGACCAGGACCAGGCCCACCTCTCACCCAGGTAGTCTCAACCTGACCTGCCGTTCTGCCACAAGTAACAGTCGGGGGCCGTCGGGAACGCAGGCCCACCTCTACTGGGATGGAGCCACCTGTCCTTTCAGGCCCCATCTCCGAACAGTATCACAGGTAATGTATTAGTGTAAAGTATATAGTATATGCCTGTGATCACCTCCCGAAGTGATCACAGCCCAGTAGTATAGCATGGCAGACGGACAAGAATGTAGGGCCACTGATGGAACACTAGCATCCTATACTAAGCGAAGACGACAAAGGTGTAAAGGTAACAACATGAGTAGCAAGGACAGGCTACGCAGCGAGATAGGATTAATCGAAAGCAGTAACATGCTACACTACTCTAATGCAAGCAAGATAGAGAAGAGTAGGCGATATCCGGTGATCAAAGGGGGCTTGCTGGTTGCTCCGCAAGAGAGAGGGGTCGTCAACACCGTAGTCGTCTTGGGTAGCAATGGCGTCGGTCTCGATGTCTAAGCGGAAGAAGAGGGGAAGAAACAATAAATACATAGCAAGCAAGTGCATAACAGGACAACAAGCAGAGCTAGACGTGTTCTAACGCGGTATGAGGTGATACCGATGAAGGGGGGAAACATCCGGGAAAGCATCCCCGGTGTTCCGTGTTTTTGGGCAGATGAACCGGATGTGAAATGTTGCAGGTTCACTATGCAAGGGACACATGGCGGATGAACGGGTTGCTTATCCGGATTCGTCTCGTCGTTCTGAGCAACTTTCATGTAGAAAACATTTTCATTTGAGCTACAGTTTATTTTATATGATTTTCTAAAGTTTAAATCATTTTTAGAATTTAATTAATTAATTTAATTCAACATTATCCAGAATAGTGTATGCTGACATCATCATGACGTCAGCATGACGTCAGCAGTCAACAGAGGTGTTGACTGGTCAACTGACGTGTGGGTCCCATTCGTCATTGACTGTTTAGTCTAATTAGGGTTTCTAACTTAATTACTGTTTATTTAAACTAACTAGTTAATTAGACTAATTAAACAGGGTTAATTAAATTAATTAATTCACTAATTAATTAATTATTAATTTTATTAATATTATTTTTAATTCTTTTTAATTCTAGTTTTTTTAACACATTCTGTGGGCGGGGCCCATATGTCATAGGCCCCAGGGGGCCCTAGCGGTTTTGGGCGCGGGTGCGGGCCCACGCCCATCGGGCGATCCGGGTGAGCGGGCCACGCAAGGCAGGGTGCGCAGCCCGAGGCCACTGGGGGCCATGGCAAAGCAGGGCACGGCGAGGAGGAGGCCAGACGGGCGGCGCCAGGCACAGCAGAGGCGAGGACGCGGGAGCAAGGGAGAGGGCGAGGCGAGAGGCCTCGGCGAGGCGCAGGCGGCCAGGCTGGCGATGCCGGCCGTGAGTGCGTGTAGATGTATGAGCAGAGGAGGAGGCGGAGGCTCACAGCGGGATGCAGGGATCGGGGCAGTGGGGCGCGGGGAGGAGACAGAGAAGACTGCGACGTGGTGACGAGGTGCAGGACGGCGAGGAGGAGGAGGCAGGACGGCGAGGACGTCTGGCGAGGTCCAGGCGACGGCGTGCGCGGTCGATCTGGGCGGCGGGGGTTGTTGAGGCCGTTCGGGTAGGAGGTCGAGACGGCCGGGCGACGGGGAGACGAGCAGCTGCGGCGAGGGACGGCACCAGCGTCGGTGTTGAGCGGCGGGGGCCGAGGCGGCGAGGGGCGCCGGGTTTGTTCCCCTTCCCGATCCAGATCAAGATCGAGAGGTGGGGGAAGCAGACGAGGGGGAGACGGGGAAGCGAGGTCCGGCGAGGAGGTCCTCTAGGCGGCGTCGACGAGGTGGCTGCGACGGTGCGGCGATGGGGTCGGGGTCGCTCGATCCCGATCCAGTCGAGAGAGAGGGAGGAGTGAGTGGGGGGTCGTGGGGAACGATGGGGAGTGGGGTGGCCTTTAGGGTTGGTCGCCCAGTCTTTGTAGGCACCACTGGGCAACTGGTTGTGATGGCCTGTTGGGCCATGGTCCAAAGTGTCTCTTCTATTTCTTTTTTTGTTCTTTCTTAGTTTTGCTTTCTGTTTTTATATTTTCTTTTCCTTTTATTATTTGTAGTTTCATTTATTTTTAGTTTTATAAAAATTACCACTAGTGCCTAAATTTGTATTTATCAACAAACTCTTTGTGAGATTAATTATTAACACATAATAAAATAGTTTTAGCATTTTATAAATTCAATAGTCATTTGTTTAATTGTTTTCACTACTGTTTTAATTGTTTTAGAGCCTTTAAACATTTTATCAAAGTTTGGTTTCTCCACCATAATTAACTATGCAATATTTGTCACCCCTAGAACATTTTAGTTTAAGTTTTTTTTGAAAACTTTTATTGTTTGCCTGATTTTGAATTTGAATTTGAATCGGTTTCGAACTAACTCGAGATTAGCAACAGTAACCGAGGGGTCATGGCATGATTAGTGTGGGATTACTGTAGCATGATTATCCAGGCGTTACAAACAGACTCCGTATGAGTCAGATATCCATGTTTCAGTTAACACTACGCAAAACTGATTCTGGACGACAGTTACAGACTAGTTCTCGTGTAGTTGCATTCGATTTTTCCATTCTCCTTCACTAAACATCTCCATATGAGATCCAATTACTTGTAGGGAAATGCAACAGACCTCAGTTATGATGATGCACTAGGTCCATAGCTGGGACTTTGTGTATGTTCTCGAAATGCGTTTGTCGAGTGATCATTAAGAAACTTTCTATTCAAGTTTCTGAACGAACTCCTTAAGAAAAGTTCTCCAAACGTTCCCTATCAAAGAATCCTTTGAAGCATCTGGTCCTCACAAACGTTTTGACTACTTGTGATGCCCAAACGGACTCCATATGAGTCAGATATCCATGTTTCATTTAACACTGCGCAAAACTGATCCCGAACGACAGTTACCAACTAGTTCTTGTGTAGTTGCATTCGATTTTTTCCATTCTACTTCACTAAACATCTCCATATGAGATCCAATTACTTGTAGGGATATGCAAGAGACCTTAGTTATGATGATGCTCTAGGTCCATAGCTGGGACTTTGTGTATGTTTTCGAAATGCGTTTGTTGAGTGATCATTAAGAAACTTTCTATACAAGTTTCTGAACGAACTCCTTAAGAAAAGTTCTCCAAAAGTTCCCTGTCAAAGATTCCTTTGAAGCATCTGGTCCTCACAAATGTTTTGACTACTTATGAATCCCAAACGGACTCCGTATGAGTTAGATATCCATGTTTCAGTTAACACTGCGCAAAACTGATTCCGAACGACAGTTACAGACTAGTTCTTGTGTAGTTGCATTCGATTTTTTTTCATTCTACTTCACTAAACATCTCCATATGAGATCCAATTACTTGTAGGGAAATGCAAGAGACCAGTTATGATGATGCACTAGGTCCATAGCTAGGACTTTGTGTATGTTCTCGAAATGCGTTTGCTGAGTTCTTGTGTAGTTGCATTCGATTTTCTCCATTCTACTTCACTAAACATCTTCATATGAGATCCAATTTCTTGTAGGAAAATGCAAGATACCTCAGTTATGATGATACTCTAGGTCCATAGTTGGGACTTTGTGTATGTTCTCGAAATGCGTTTGTCGAGTGCTCATTAAGAAAGTTTCTATACAAGTTTCTGAACGAACTTCTTAAGAAAAGTTCTCCAAAAGTTCCCTGTAAATGAATCCTTTGAAGCATCTGGTCATCACAAAAGTTTTGACTACTTGTGGAGCCAAAACGGACTTCGTATGAGTCAGATATGCATGGTTCGATTAATCTGCATAAAAACTGATTCCGAGCAAATTCTGCACTAGTTCTTGTGTAGTTGCATTCAATTTTTTTCCATTATACTTCACTAAACATCTCCATATGAGATCCAATTACTTTTAGGGAAGTGCAAGAGACCTCAGTTATGATGATGCACTAGGTCCATAGCTCGGACTTTGTGTATGTTCTTGAAATGCATTTTTCGAGTGCTCATTAAGAAAGTTTCTCTACCAGTTTCTGAACAAACTCCTCAAGAAAATTTCTCCAAAGGTTCCCTATGAAAGAATCCTTTGAAGCATCTGGTCGTCAAAAACGTTTTGACTACTTGTGGAGCTAAAATGGACTCAATATGAGTGAGATATCCATGTTTGAGTTAACACTGTGCAAAACTGATTCCGAACGACAGTAACACACTAGTTCTTGTGTAGTTGCATTCGATTTTTTCCATTATACTTCAGTAAACATCTTCATATGAGATCCAATTTCCTGTAGGAAAATGCAAGAGACCTCAGTTATGATGATACTCTAGGTCCATAGCTGGGACTTTGTGTATGTTCTCGAAATGCGTTTATCGAGTGCTCATTAAGAAAGTTTCTATACAAGTTTCTGAACGAACTTCTTAACAAAAGTTCTCCAAAAGTTCCCTGTAAAGAATCCTTTGAAGCATCGGGTCATCACAAACGTTTTGACTACTTGTGGAGCCAAAACGGACTCCGTATGAGTCAGATATCCATGGTTCAGTTAACACTGCGCAAAATTGATTCCGAACGACAGTTATAGACTAGTTCTTGTGTAGTTGCATTAGAATTTTTCCATTCTAATTCACTGAACATCTCCATATGAGATCCAATTACTTGTAGGGAAATGCTAGAGACCTCAGTTATGATGATGCACTAGGTCCATAGCTGGGACTTTGTGTATGTTCTCGAAATGCATTTGTCAAGTGCTCATTAAGAAAGTTTCTATACAAGTTTCTAAACGAAGTCCTTAAGAAAAGTTCTCAAAAAGTTCCCTGTGAAAGAATCCTTTCAAGCATCTGGTCGTCACAAATGATTTGACTACTTGTGTTGCCAAAACAGACTCCGTATAAGTCAGATCTCTATGTTTCAGTTAACACTGCGCGAAACTGATTCTGAACGATAGTTACAGACTAGTTCTTGTGTAGTTACATTCGATTTTTGCCATTATACTTCACTAAACATCTCCATATGATGATACTCTAGGTCCATAGTTGGGACTTTGTGTATGTTCTCAAAATGCTTTTGTCGAGTGCTCATTAAGAAAGTTTCTATACAAGTTTCTGAATGAACTCCTAAAGAAAAGTTCTCCAAAAGTTCCCTATGAAAGAATCCTTTGAAGCATCTGGTCGTCACAAACGTTTTGACTACTTGTGGAGCCAAAACGGACTTCGTATGAGTCAGATATGCACGATTCAGTTAACACTGCGCAAAACTGATTCCGAACAACAGTTACAGACTAGTTCTTGTGTAGTTGCATTCGATATTTTCCATTATACTTCACTAAAAATCTCCATATGAGATCCAATCACTTGTAGGGAAGTGCAAGAGACCTCAGTTATGATGATGCACTAGGTCCATAGCTCGGACTTTGTGTATGTTCTCGAAATGCATTTTTCGAGTGCTCATTAAGAAAGTTTCTATAAAAGTTTCTGAACAAACTCCTCAAGAAAAGTTCTCCAAAAGTTCCCAATGAAAGAATCCTTTGAAGCATCTGGTTGCCACAAACGTGTTGACCACTTGTGGAGCCAAAATGGACTCCGTATGAGTCAGATATCCATGTTTCAGTTAACACTGCGCAAAACTAATTCCGAACGACGATTACAGGCTAGTTCTTGTGTAGTTGCATTCAATTTTTTCAATTCTACTTCACTAAACATCTCCATATGAGATCCAATTACTTGTAGGAAATGCAAGAGGACCTCAGTTTTGATGATGCACTAGGTCCATAGATAGAATTTTGTGTATGTTCTCGAAATGCATTTGTTGAGTGCTCATTAAGAAAGTTTATATACAAGTTTCTGAACCAACTTCTTAAGAAAAGTTCTCCAAAAGTTCCCTATGAAAGAATCCTTTGAAGCATCTGGTCGTCATAAACGATTTGACTACTTGTGGAGCCAAAACAGACTCCGTATGAGTCAGATATGCATGGTTCAGTTAACACTACGCAAAACTGATTCCGAACGACAGTTACGGACTAGTTCTTGTGTAGTTGCATTCAATGTTTTCCATTCTACTTCACTAAACATCTCCATATGAGATCCAATTACTTGTAGGGAAATGCAAGAGACCTCAATTATGATGATGCAGTAGGTCCATAGCTAGGACTTTGTGTATGTTCTCGAAATGCATTTGTCGAGTGCTCATTAAGAAAGTTTCTATACAAGTTTCTGAACGAACTCCTCAAGAAAAGTTCTCCAAAAGTTCCCTATGAAAGAATCCTTTGAAGCATCTGGTCATCACAAACGTTTTGACTACTTGTGGAGCTAAAAAAGACTCAGTATGAGTCAGATATCCATGTTTCATTTAACACTGCGCAAAACTGATTCCGAACGACAGTTACACACTAGTTCTTGTGTAGTTGCATTCGATCTTTTCCATTCTACTTCACTAAATATCTCCATGTGAGATCCAGTTACTTGTAGGCAAATGCAAGAGACCTCAGTTATGATCATGCACTAGGTCCACAGCTGGGACTTTGTGTATGTTCTCCAAATGCGTTTGTCGAGTGCTCATTAAGAAAGTTTCTATACAAGTTTCTGAACGAACTCCTTAAGAACAGTTCTCCAAAAGTTCTGTGTGAAAGAATCCTTTGAAGAATCTGGTCGTCACAAACGTTTTGACTACTTGTGGAGCCAAAACGGACTCCGTATGAGTCAGATATCCATGTTTCACTTAACACTGCGCAAAGATGATTCCGAACGAGAGTTATAGAATTGTGTATGTTCCCGAAATGCATTTGTTGAGTGCTCATTAAGAAAGTTTCTATACAAGTTTCTGAACGAACTCCACAAGAAAAGTTCTCCAAAAGTTCCCTATGATAGAATCCTTTGAAGCATCTGGTCGTCACAAATGTTTTGACTACTTGTGGAGCCAAAACGGACTCCGTATGAGTCAGATATGCATGGTTCAGTTAACACCGCGCAAAACTGATTCCGAACGACAGTTACAGACTATTTCTTCTGTAGTTGCATTCAATTTTTTCCATTCTTCTTCACTAAACATTTCCATATGAGATCCAATTACTTGTAGGGAAGTCCAAGAGACCTCAGTTATGATGATGCACTAGGTCCATAGCTGGGACTTTGTGTATGTTCTCGAAATGCATTTGTCGAGTGCTCATTAAGAAAGTTTATATACAAGTTTCTGAACAAAATCCTTAAGAAAAGTTCTCCAAAACTTCCCTACGAAAGAATCCTTTGAAGCATCTGGTAGCCACAAACGTGTTGACTACATGTGGAGCCAAAACGGACTCTGTATGAGTCCGATATCCATGTTTTAGTTAACACTGCGCAAAACTAATTCCGAATGACAGTTACAGACTAGTTCTTTTGTAGTTGCATTCGATTTTTTCCATTCTACTTCACTAAACATCTCCATATGAGATCCAATTACTTGTAGGAAAATGCTATAGACCTCAGTTATGATGTTGCACTAGGTCCATAGCTGGGACTTTGCGTATGTTCTCGAAATGCTTTTGTCGAGTGCTCATTAAGAAAGTTTCTATACAAGTTTCTGAGCGAACTCCTTAAGAAAAGTTCCATATGAAAGAATCCTTTGAAGCATCTGGTCGTCACAAACGTTTTGACTACTTGTCGAGCCAAAACAGGCTCCGTATGAGTCAGATATGCATGGTTCAGTTCACACTGCGCAAAACTGATTCCGAACGACAGTTACAGACTAGTTCTTGTGTAGTGGCATTCGATTTTTCCATGCTACTTCACTAAACATCTCCATATGAGATCCAATTACTTGTAGGGAAATGCAAGAGACCTCACTTATGATGATGCACTAGGTCCATAGCTGGGACTTTGTGTATGTTCTCGAAATGCATTTGTCGAGTGCTCATTAAGAAAGTTTCTATACAAGTTTCGAACGAACTCCACAAGAAAAGTTCTCCAAAAGTTCCCTATGATAGAATCCTTTGAAGCATCTGGTCGTCACAAATGTTTTGACTACTTGTAGAGCCAAAACGGACTCAGATGAGTCGATATGCATGGTTCGATTAACACCGCATAAAACTGATTCCGAGCAGCGATTCTGAGACTATTTCTTCTGTAGTTGCATTCAATTTTTTCCATTCTTCTTCACTAAACATTTCCATATGAGATCCAATTACTTGTAGGGAAGTCCAAGAGACCTCAGTTATGATGATGCACTAGGTCCATAGCTGGGACTTTGTGTATGTTCTCGAAATGCATTTGTCGAGTGCTCATTAAGAAAGTTTATATACAAGTTTCAGAACGAAATCCTTAAGAAAAGTTCTCCAAAAGTTCCCTACGAAAAGAATCCTTTGAAGCATCTGGTAGCCACAAACGTGTTGACTACATGTGGAGCCAAAACGGACTCTGTATGAGTCCGATATCCATGTTTTAGTTAACACTGCGCAAAACTAATTCCGAATGACAGTTACAGACTAGTTCTTTTGTAGTTGCATTCGATTTTTTCCATTCTACTTCACTAAACATCTCCATATGAGATCCAATTACTTGTAGGAAAATGCTATAGACCTCAGTTATGATGTTGCACTAGGTCCATAGCTGGGACTTTGCGTATGTTCTCGAAATGCTTTTGTCGAGTGCTCATTAAGAAAGTTTCTATACAAGTTTCTGAGCGAACTCCTTAAGAAAAGTTCCATATGAAAGAATCCTTTGAAGCATCTGGTCGTCACAAACGTTTTGACTACTTGTCGAGCCAAAACAGGCTCCGTATGAGTCAGATATGCATGGTTCAGTTCACACTGCGCAAAACTGATTCCGAACGACAGTTACAGACTAGTTCTTGTGTAGTGGCATTCGATTTTTTCCATGCTACTTCACTAAACATCTCCATATGAGATCCAATTACTTGTAGGGAAATGCAAGAGACCTCACTTATGATGATGCACTAGGTCCATAGCTGGGACTTTGTGTATGTTCTCGAAATGCATTTGTCGAGTGCTCATTAAGAAAGTTTCTATACAAGTTTCTGAACGAACTCCACAAGAAAAGTTCTCCAAAAGTTCCCTATGATAGAATCCTTTGAAGCATCTGGTCGTCACAAATGTTTTGACTACTTGTAGAGCCAAAACGGACTCCGTATGAGTCAGATATGCATGGTTCAGTTAACACCGCGCAAAACTGATTCCGAGCAGCGATTCTGAGACTATTTCTTCTGTAGTTGCATTCAATTTTTTCCATTCTACTTCACTAAACATTTCCATATGAGATCCAATTACTTGTAGGGAAGTCCAAGAGACCTCAGTTATGATGATGTACTAGGTCCATAGCTGGGACTTTGTGTATGTTCTCGAAATGCATTTGTCGAGTGCTCATTAAGAAAGTTTATATACAAGTTTCTGAACAAACTCCTTAAGAAAAGTTCTCCAAAACTTCCCTACGAAAGAATCCTTTGAAGCATCTGGTAGCCACAAACGTGTTGACTACTTGTGGAGCCAAAACGGACTCTGTATGAGTCCGATATCCATGTTTTAGATAACACTGCGCAAAACTGATTCCGAACGAAGGTTACAGACTAGTTCTTTTGTAGTTGCATTCGATTTTTTCCATTCTACTTCACTAAACATCTCCATATGAGATCCAATTACTTGTAGGAAAATGCTATAGACCTCAGTTATGATGTTGCACTAGGTCCATAGCTGGGACTTTGTGTATGTTCTCGAAATGCTTTTGTCGAGTGCTCATTAAGAAAGTTTCTATACAAGTTTCTGAGCGAACTCCTTAAGAAAAGTTCCCTATGAAAGAATGCTTTGAAGCATCTGGTCGTCACAAACGTTTTGACTACTTGTGGAGCCAAAACGGACTCCGTATGAGTCAGATATGCATGGTTCAGCTTAACATCGCAAGAAAACTGATTCCGAGCGATAGTTCTGAGACTAGTTCTTGTGTAGTGGCATTCGATTTTCCATGCTACTTCACTAAACATCTCCATATGAGATCCAATTACTTGTAGGGAAATGCAAGAGACCTCACTTATGATGATGCACTAGGTCCATAGCTGGGACTTTGTGTATGTTCTCGAAATGCATTTGTCGAGTGCTCATTAAGAAAGATTCTATACAAGTTTCTGAACAAACTCCTCTAGAAAAGTTCTCCAAAAGTTCCCCATGAAAGAATCCTTTGAAGCATCTGGTCGTGACAAACGTGTTGACTACTTGTGGAGCCAAAACGGACTCCGTATGAGTCAGATATCCATGTTTCTGTTAACACTGCGCAAAACTGATTCCGAACGACAGTTACACACTAGTTCTTGTGTAGTTGCATTTGATTTTTTCCATTCTACTTCACTAAACATCTCCATATGAGATCCAATTACTTGTAGGGAAATGCAAGAGACCTCAGTTATGATGATTGTAATGCCCGGATAATCATGCTACAGTAATCCCATGCTAATCATGCCACGTCACCTCCATTACTGTTGCTAACCTCGCAATGATTCGAAACCGTTTCAAAATTTAAATTCAAAATATGTCAAAAAACAAAAGTTTTCAAAAGTTGAAGCAAAAATGTTCGGTGAGTGCAGAATATCACAAGGGTAATTATAGTAAAGAAAACATATTTTTAGATAGTTCCTAAATATTACAAAATGAATTAAAATAGAAAAGAGTAATAAAAAAAGGAAAACACAAAAATAGAAAACTAAACTAAAAAGAAAAGAGAGGAAGAAAACCCCCCTGGGTCGTGGCCCAACTGGGCCAACCCACCAGGCCCAGCCGGTCACCCACCCCCACTCCTTATCCACTCACCGCACCCCTCCCACTCCACCGACACCCCCACTTCCCCCAAGAAAATAGCTCCTCCCCCTCTCCCCCGATTGGATCGGGATCGAGGAGGAGGTCGCCGCCCGACGCCGCCTCGCCGCCTCGCTGTTGGTCGTTGCCACGCCGGAGCTGCTCCGCCGGCCTGCCTCCCCATCGCCGTCGGCCCCGTCAACCCCCACGAGCCCCGCTGCCCCGTGCCCTACTCCCCCCGCCCCCATGAGGCCCCCTCTCCTCCTCTCCCCTGTCCCCGTGCGCATGTACGTGCACGCACTCACGCGCCAACTGCGCCCGCCAAAGCCGTGGCCGATCCTCACCATAGCGTGCAGCCGCTGCTTTGCCAGTGCGTCCTCACGCGCTGCTCGCCCCGCACTGTCGTTCTTTGTCTTGCTGCTACTGCTCCCGCCTTGCGCTGCCCACGTCCACCCTCCTCTGCCAGCAGCCCCGCTCGGAGCCGCGCGGCCCTCGCCGCTGCAGCTCGTCGCCCGCTGCCCTCGTTGCTCCTTGGGCGCT
Source organism: Aegilops bicornis (assembly GCA_021605145.1). Classification (NCBI taxonomy): domain Eukaryota; kingdom Viridiplantae; phylum Streptophyta; class Magnoliopsida; order Poales; family Poaceae; genus Aegilops; species Aegilops bicornis. The sequence continues at coordinate 184,346,198 of CM038673.1, forward strand.
TGTCGCCCAACCTGCTGCTCCGCCCGTCGCTAGCCGCCCGCTCGGCGTGCCACCTCGCCTGGCCGCGGCCTCCCCTCCCAGCGCCGCCGCGCCGCCTCCCCTTGCCACTTTGGCGGGCTTCCTCGTTGCCGGTGGCCTCGCCTCGCCCGTGGTTCGTCCTCCACGGGTGCCATCGCCGAGCCCGGCCTCACCTGGCCTTGGCCGGCGTGCCGGCCAGCCTAACGCCTCTCGAGCTCACGCTCGGGCACCCAGCGTTGCTGCTACTGCTAAGCCCCGCCTTATGACACGAGGGGCCCTTGAAACGTATTTAGAATTAAAATAAAAATAAAAATAATTAATAATTAATTACTCAATTAATTAAAGAAATAATTAACTTAATTAATTTTGGTTAATTAAATTAAACAACTAATCAAACTAATTATACATTAGTTACCTAATTAACCTGATTAGTTAATTAGTTAATTAAGTAGTCAATGACAGTGGGCCCACCCCTAATTAATGTTGATTAGGTTAAGTAATATGTTTAATTAAAATGTGTCACTGACTAGTGGGACCCACTGGTCAGGTTGACCAGTCAACCCTTGTTTACTGTTGACATCAGCATGACATCACGCTGATGTCATAAATCTAATATCGAATTAATTTAAATAATTAATTAAATTCCAGAAATTAATAAATTCTTTTGAAAATCATATCTTTTAATACGTAACTCGGATGGAAAAACTTTCTACATGAAAGTTGCTCAGAACAACGAGACGAATCCGGATACAGAGCCCGTTCGTCCGCCACACCTCCCTAAGCTATCGAACTCGCAACTTTCCCCCTCCGGTTCATCTGTACGAAAACGCGAAACACCGGGAATACTTTCCCGGATGTTTCCCCCCCCTTCGCCGGTATCACCTACTACCGCGATTGGGCACGCCTAGCATCACGCTTTGTCATGTCATGCATCGTCATGCATTGGTTTGCATTGTATTTATTGTTCCTTCCCCTCTTCTCTCGCTTAGACACCGAGACCGACGCCATTGCTACCCAAGACGATCATGCGGTGTTGACGACCCTCCTTCTTTCCAGAGCAATCGAGCAAGCCCCCCGCCGCCCTCCTTGATCACCAGATATCACCTATTCTTCTCTATCGGTTGCATTAGAGTAGTGTAGCATGTTACTGCTTTCCGTTAATCCTATCCTGATGCATAGCCTGTCCATGCTACTACTATTGTTACCTTTACCTGCAATCGTACATGCTTAGTATAGGATGCTAGTATTCCATCTGTGGCCCTACATTCTTGTCCGTCTGCTGTGCTATACTATCGGGCTGTGATCACTCGGGAGGTGATGTTTAGTGAAGTAGAAGGGAAAAATCGAACTGGTTAAATGATTTTTTTTTAAAAAAATCTAACTTTAGGTTCTCGAATATACTTCCTCCCGGAGAGACCCTTCAGGCCAGATGATCGCCTGCTGCACCAAAAGATTCTGAAGACACTCTCTGATGCTTTCCCGAGACCCATGTGCCCTTCGCCGTTGCGATCCCTACCACCGATAAATCTTTATGGACAACTACATACTTTTGTCCTTCATACCTTCATCCCTAGTTGCCCTTGTTATTACAATGTGCCCTCAAATACTCTCGGATGTTCCAAGCATCCTTTATGCTTACTACCCCGTAGTTCCTTGCCGCGTGAATACCCCTACGAATAATTCTTCACCCTTATCGAGGAACTGTTCATTACTAGTTGATCATATGATCCACAAGGTACATTGATATACTATCCGGTCTTCCGGTAATTCTCTGCCAGCTGTTGCTGTGCAAATACTTGTCTGCTTGCATTATGGTTGCGTTCCAAATGTCTAGCAATATTCATTAGTATCCCTTGTCATCATCATTTTCAGCCTTTGATTTGATATGTGGTGAATGCTCGCAACCCTCAGTCGAAATCCTAGAATTCATCCTTCCAGATCAGACGTCATTTAAACACGAACTAGTTCTCGACCAGCCGAATTGCCGTCGGTTGTACCCCTAAGTCTACACAACTTATCCATCCTTAATCAGAGCGTTTGCTTCTGATCCCTTGATTTGGAAATCGCAATTCCTTTGCATTTGAGATTTGAATTAATGAGTCAATGGTTTCTATAACCTAATACCTTGCATTCTTTTCCCTTCTGATTGAGTCCCGATACTCACATCAGGTTCCTTGTGGTCCGCGAGACCATTTGCTTGGTTATTGTCCGACCGTGTCCTTCATTTCCAATAACCTTGAGAGTTTCTCCCCTGATACATAATGCCTTTGGTAAATTATGTCTTCTGCCTTTGGCAAGTTATATCCTATGCCTTGTCAACCCCGCTGCTTGAGCACGTGTTAATTGACCCTAAAGTTCATGGTATATGTTCTAAGTTGCCCGATGGGTTGAACCTATGCTTTCCATAATCTGTGTGAACCCGAAAGTTTTCACGGGTCATACTCCTCCGTAATTCACCGTAGGTTTTGACACTGTAATCATTTTTATTTTGAGGAGTGAATGAAAGGTTATGCATTGGAGAAGTGGGAGTCGACCTTGAACTTTGCGTTCATGCCCATGAACACGATGTAGAAATTATCATGGAAGCTGCTCGTGAAAATAATTACCCCCTTGTTATGAGTTCATCTTGTATCCATGGTTTGATCATTTATGATTGTGGTTCCGACCATAATTTCTTCCTTTGATTCCATTTCTCAGACAAGTTAAAGCGCTTGTCTTCTATAGATCAATACACCCCACTTCAACCTTTAATTTGATATGCCTTCGAGTATTATCCACCGGTATCTCGAGGATATCATGCCATTGCACTACATCTTATGAAATTGTAATGGAGTAATACCTTTCCCTGTCATAGTCACTCCACGAGTTCTGGGTTGTCGTCAACCGAGAACATCGAATAGTGGACCGAGTCTGCACTGCGATTCGGCAACTTTTATTAATCTTCATTGCTTACAAGTTTGCACTTGATCATGTCATTCCCAACGGATTGACTACATCATCATCGCCAGGCTGACTGCTTGACCATTCTACCTATGTCCTTCATCCCCGGGACACAATCCCGGCAGGTTTCTAAGCTTACATCGAACTTTCCGCATCATATTGTTTGTCTTGAGAGACAACTCCGAATTCTGAGATGGCATCTTATCTATGGTTATAGTAACCTTTTACTTCACCATTCCCTTGATGTGATGTCTTCGATGATCGATTAGATCTTCTTGAAACCTCTCGATAAATGTGTCATGATCATCGTCAACATTTTAACTTCTTCCGAGACGTACATTGAGTTCCTGATGAGAAATTCCATGCTTGCCCCCTCGATGATTTGGGTTAACATCGACAACATTATTAGATTCCCTCCAACACAAAACTTGTTCTTGTTTTGTGTTGTACCTTGAGTTCGTGCTATCCAACAATTGTTCTTCTTTACCTTGGAGTATTACCATCTGTCTTGTCAAGAATGTCATGAGACTTTCACCACCTCTTATGAATTATTGATGCAAGTAATACTTCTCACCATAACCTTCCCTTCTTGGTCCCCGTTTTAATTCTAACCGAGATTCCAACAAGTGAACGGTACTGCGTGGATTTTGTACTTCTAACAACCCTATTACTTTGAAGTTGATGGTCGATAGTTCATTCTTAGACTATTGGTTGTTGAACCACCATTCTAACGTTGATCATGCTACCTAACCCCATCTTTCGGGTGCACCTTTCAATCAATGTTCAATTGTGTATGCTTTCCTCGAGCATACATCATTATATCATTTGATTTGACAAATGTTATCTCCTTGTTCACATAATTGTAGAAACCCATCCTTTCGAAATCTCGATGAATTGTCACTGAGTTCAACAATTACCTCCTTATCCCTTCATTGTTTTAATGATGAGCTCTTGTTCTGGAACTCCCTTCCATAGTACATTTCCCGAGAATCTTACAATGTCATCTCGTCAATTTGTTTTGCACCTTTTCTTCTCAGGCATCCTGAGTCTGAGGTATCCTGACACCAATCAGATCTGAACCTCGGTCAGATATGATGGTGGGAACATATTTCCAAGAGTTATAATATTGGTCTTTATATGATTCAGTAAGGTGATCTCATGCCTAGCACACCTGACCGGAGGACCTATTGTTATAATTTCCTTTTTAGCAAGGAGAACCATTTTTCCATGAAGAATTTGAATGCCTTGTTTAATAAGTTATCCTGATGGATCCTTTGTGTTTCCAAGGTCTGAACTTTGCTTGAAGACCATGACAGTGCTATCTCGAAGCATGTCTGTGGTACTTCGATCTTCAACAAAAACATTTGAAGCCCAAAGTTAAATGTTTCTTGCCTAGTTATCCAAACACCGTTGCTTGGGTAATGTCATGAACGCCCTCCCCCCCTTACCTAAATGGTTTTCTATGTTATATCCTGTCATGGATATCATGCTCTGCTTGTCCTTGGGAAGGATATAGCCCCTAAATATGTGTTTAAACACATTTTTCTTTCCATTGTTTTGATTAAATCTGATAGACACTTTTCCCTTTCCATTGGTTTGTTTAAACCCTTACTATGATCTATATGATAAAAGCAGTAATAATTCCCTACTTGTGGAAACACCATGGTGTATAACTCTGTCAGTAAGACCCTGTTACTATTGTTGATAGCATTCCGGTAACCGCCGATGGATGAGAACTATACCTATTGGTCCGCCTCGTTCAACGAGCAGGAAAATGGTTCTCTTCATCCCTCGCCCTTGGTACCGATGTTGTTGCCGACATGACCGACAAACTATCCTCTGACATGCCTTGCTTACATGATCGTGCAAGATGTCACCACCCTTCCAACTTTTAACCCACATGGTGGGCCCATAACACACAGGTCCCATGATCGAAACCTGACTCTCCGGTACACCCTGTTTCCAAAGTTAATCCTCACGCTTGGCTTCCTATGCAATTCGCGAGCCACATTCCTAGTGATCTATTCTGGTATCAGACACAATACTTATTCACGTTGCCTTGAGACCCTTTCACCTTCTGACTAGGCATTGAACGATTGCCTATGCGCTTGAAACTTCTATTTTGCACCTTCTTACTTTGCTCCCGATAATTTCTTAAGTTTCAATTCGAGAGTTACTTCCGCCACCTTCCCTGATATTATAGACCCGATAGTCACCCTTGCATAGGTTCGCTCCCCCGGAATACCCACCCCCTTTATTCTTTCGTAAGTACGATGGAATTCTCGAAGAAAGGATGCCGACTTCATCATGATGAACTGAAGCAGAGAAATGGAGACCTCAAGTAATGGATTGACCGCTTCGACAAGAGCAACCAAGACCGAGAAGGCTCGTTAGAATTTCGCAACCAAATCCCTTCCCCCCTACTCCCCCTCTTAAATCTTGGGACGAGATTTCTTGTAGTGGAGGAAATTTGTAACGCCCGGATAATCATGCTATAGTAATCCCACGCTAATCATGCCACGTCACCTCGATTACTGTTGCTAACCTCACAATGATTCGAAACCGTTTCAAAATTTAAATTCAAAATATGTCAAAAAAAAAGTTGTCAAAAGTTGAAACAAAAATGTTCGGTGAGTGCCGAATATTACAAGGGTAATTATAGTAAAGAAAACATATTTTTAGAAAGTGCCTAAATATTTCAAAATGAATTAAAACAGAAAAGAGTAATAAAAAAGGAAAACACAAAAACAGAAAACAAAACTAAAAAGAAAAGAGAGGAAGAAAACCCCCCTGGGCCGTGGCCCAACTGGGCCAACCCACCAGGCCCAGCCGGCCACCCACCCCACTCCTTATCCACTCACCGCACCCCTCCCACTCCACCGATACCCCCACTTCCCCCACGAAAATATCTCCTCCCCCTCTCCCCCGATTGGATCGGGATCGAGGAGGAGGTCGTCGCCCGACGCCGCCTCACCGCCTCGCCGTTGGACGTCGCCACGCCGGAGCTCCTCCGCCGGCCTGCCTCCCCATCGCCGTCGTTCCCGTCAACCCCCACGAGCCCCGCTGCCCTACTCCCCCCCCCCCCGTGAGGCCCCCCTCTCCTCCTCTCCCCTGTCCACGTGCGCATGTACGTGCATGCGCTCACGCGCCGTCACCCCTTCGCCCGTCTTCGCCTGCTTGCTGCCCAGGCTGGTGGCCAGCCCTCACGCATAGCCGCTGCTTTGCCAGCTGCGTCCTCGCGCTTTCGCGCTACACCGGCGCCGTTGCTTTCTTGCTTCGCTAATGCTCCCGCCTTGTGTTGTAGATGTCCACCCTCCCCCGCCAAGCCACCTTTCGCGGCTTGCTGCCCTTTGCCGCTCGTCGCCCAGCCCTCGTTGCTCCTCGGGCGCTTCTCGCCCAACCCGGCTCCGCCCGCCGCTAGCCGCCACTCTGGCGTGCCCGCCTCCGCCCGCGCCCGCACAGCGTGGCCTCCCCACACGCGCCGCCCGCCACCGCCTCCCCCTTTGCCCGCCCAGCTGGCTTCCTCGTCGCCTGTGGCCTCGCCCGCCTCCGGTGGGTTCGTCCTCCACGGATGCCATCGCCGAGCCCCGCCTCGCCCTGGCCGGGCGTGCCCTCGCGCGCCCAAGACCTCTCGGCTCACGCCTGCCTGGGCGCCCGCATTGCTCGCCCGGCTTCCGTTAAGCCCCCCGCCTATGACACAGGGGCCACCCTGCAACGTATTTAAAATAAAAATAAAAATAATTAATATTTAATTACTCAATTAGTTAAAGAAATAATTAACTTAATTAATTTTGATTAATTAAATTAAACAACTAATTAAACTAATTACACATTAGTTACCTAATTAACCTGATTAGTTAATTAGTTAATTAAGTAGTCAATGACAGTGGGGCCCACCCCTAATTAACGTTGATTAGGTTTATTAATATGTTTAATTAAAATGCGTCACTAACTAGTGGGACCCACTGGTCTGGTTGACCATTCAACCCTTGTTGACTGCTGACATCAGCATGACATCATGCTGATGTCATAAATCTAATTTCGAATTAATTTAAATAATTAATTAAATCCCATAAATTAATAAATTCTTTTGGAAATCATATCTCTTAATCCGTAAATCGGATGGAAAAACTTCCTACATGAAAGTTGCTCAGAACGACGAGACGAATCCGGATACACAGCCCGTTCGTCCGCCACACCTCCCTAAGCTATCGAACTCACAACTTTCCCCCTCCGGTTCATCTGTCCAAAAATGCGAAACACCGGGAATACTTTCCCGGATGTCCCCCCCCCCCCCGCTTCGCCGTTATCACCAACTACCGCGATTGGGCACGCTTAGCATCACACTTTGTCATGTCATGCATCGTCATGCATTGGTTTGCATTGTATTTATTGTTTCTTCCCCCTCTTCTCTCGCTAGACACCGAGACCGACGCCGCTGCTACCCAGTACGACTACGGTGTTGACAACCCCTTCTTCTTGCCAGAGCAATCAGGCAAGCCTCCCCCCCCCCCACCTTGATCACCAGATATCGCCTATTCTTCTCTATACTGCTTGCATTAGAGTAGTGTAGCATGTTACTGCTTTCCGTTAATCCTATCCTGATGCATAGCCTGTCCTTACTACTACTATTGTTACCTTTACCTACAATCCTACATGCTTAGTATAGGATGCTAGTATTCCATTTGTGGCCCTACATTCTTGTTTGTCTGCTGTGCTATACTATCGGGCTGGTTCACTCGGGAGGTGATCACGGGTATATACTTTACACATGATACATGTAGTGACTAAAGTCGGGTCGGCTCGTGGAGCACCCGCGAGTGATTCACGGATTGGGGGCTGAAAGGACTATTGTCCCAACGGCCCTCTGTGTGGATCTTTGTGGCGGAGCGACAGGGCAGGTTGAGACTACCTAGGTGAGAGGTGGGCCTGGCCCTGGTCGGTGTCCGCGGTTTCATCATAATAACACGCTTATCGAGATCTTGGTATTTGATCTGAGTTAGGTCGTTGACCTTATACGCACTAACCGCCACGTGGGACAAGATATGGGTAACCGGCGTCGTGGTATCAGCCGAAGCTCTTATACGTCAGCTACTGAGCGGTGCGCGCCGCATTGGACCGTAAGCTCGCGCTTGTATTAAGGGGGCTAGGTCTGCTTCCGGCCGCGTACGCAACGTGGAGGTGTGCAATGGGTGTAGCGACCCGACCCGAATGGATCAAGTCTCTGTGCTTAAGTGTCATCCCTGGATCGGTATGATGACACACACAGTACTCGAGGATTTATAATAGAGGTAAATCACATGTATAAAGTAATGTAAATACTATTACCTCAATCCAAATAGCTGAAATAACAATGTTGTGGATTCCCATCAACCCTAACGTATCACTTACTCGTCGTCTGAAAAGTCTACAACATGAAACGTTACAGCCCGAAAACGGGTCAGCACATGGAATATGCTGGCAATGTAACACATAGAGAGTAATGAAAGAATAAGCCTATACTATATGCAGTTATGGCTGGTGGAAAGCTCTATGGTTACAGTTTTTGTGAAAAGCCAAATTTTCCCTACTACAAAGGAATAAATTTATTTAACTATCATGGTGGTTGTTAAACATTGAGAATGGTTGACAGCATCCTCAATCCCAATTAAAAGAACTCATTAAACCCAAACAAATTATATTAAGTAACCTGATGAGATCAACATGATAATCCAAGAACTAGATACTCAAGATGTCCATAACCGGGGACACGGCTAATCATGATTATTTTATACACTCTGCAGAGGATTGCACACTATTCCCCGCAAGACTCGATCACCCACGTTGGATTTCTCGCAGTACATGATGTTTGAGAAAGCGGATGATCGAGACATAGTCTTTCGGAAGCGCTTAGCACCTTACATAGGGTAGACCGGTACACCTACTTTCCCCTACATCTGCTAGTCTACCCGTAAGAGTTCGCACAACTTAATCAACTATGCCAGAGCCCATAATGGCTTGTGGCTGCACACGTAAGTTTCTAGTTTGAATAATCTCATGATCCCTTTGAGCCTGGGTGGCGGTCCGAAGAAATACAGGCAAGTCCTGATGGAAACCAGGTGCCTCAATCCACCCAGATGTGTGTTTAAGTTGCCACCTTAAATAAACCATTAAATAACCATCTCACATCTGTCATGGATACACTCACCCAATCCACGTCTACTAGCATAGCATAGCATAATAAGCAAACGTAGAAGTAACTCCCAAGGGTTTGATAATAAAACATGTAATAGGTACTACCTCAATCTACTTCCCATCCCACAATTTAATTAGATCCTAATCATGCAATGTTTGAGGATAGATCTAATGCATAAAAACTGGGTAGCAGAAAAGGTATGATCAAAGTGTTACTTGCCTGCAATGTTGATGAAGATGATTCGCACTCAAACTCTTGATAGTTCTACTCGTCACACTCCGGTCAATCTATTGAAATCAAGCAATACTAGCCACACATAAGCAATCACTCAAAACATCGGACCGAACAAAGAAAACGATTCGGAAAACATCAAAACCAAGCAAATAACTCTTGCAACATAAAACCATTTCTAACAGTACCAAAATTACGTGAATTTGGCCTTATCAGAAAGTTTAGGTCAAGAGCTTCGATTTGCAAAAAGATTCAATTAAATCGGAGTTACGAAACTCAAGTTATGATCAAACGAAGTTTGAATTCAAATCTGGTCTAATTCAAAATTTTAAAATTTCAAAAACATGTTTGAGTTGGATTAATGGATAGAGGGAATCATAACGAAGAAGTGGGTGTTGGTTTCGTTGAATTTGGACTAACAAGTAAAAGGTTATGGTCGTTTGAAAACCAGGGGCTAATCTGTAAAATAAAACAACTACAACAAGGTCCCTGGGAAAAAAATTAAAATAAAAGAAAAAGACTAAATAGCGAATGTTCGCTGCAGAACCTAATCTAATGAATTTGTTCGCTCCCGAACCTAAACTAATGAACGCTCACTATTTAAACTAACTAAATAAAAAACGAGTTTTTAAACGAAAACCGAAACCAAAAGAAAAAAACCGACAGACCGGGGTGGTTTATTACCGGACCAGGAAAACCGGCGAGTTGAGCGGCGGTTCGGGCTTCTGCGACGGCGGTCTCCCATGAAGGGCGAGGCGGCGATCGCGAACTCGGCGAGGCGGGCTTGACGAGGCGAGGGCGGCGAGGGGCGAGGGAAGGCGGAGCGGGCGCTGGGCGACGCGGCAAGATGCGCGCAAGTGGCGGGCGAGATGCAGTGAGGCGAGGCGAGGAGAGAGAGGGCGGCGGGATCCGGGGCTCCGGATTATAAAGAGGGGCGGGGGGAGCTGCTTGGGGAGGGGGCAGAGGAGGCCGGCACGCAGACGAGAAGGCGGGCGGCGACGCCTGCAGGAGTGGCGGACTCCCGAGCGGAGTCCCGCTCGGGGACGGTGACGACGGGCGACGTGGGCTGGGCCGTGGCCTGGCCTGGGAGCTGGGCCGGCCCAGTCGGAGGAGGGACTAGTTTTTTTTTAAAATCATTTTCCAGGCGAATAAAAAATAATAAAACCAAATAAATAAATATACTATATAGGCATATAATATATCAAAATTTTAAGAATTTTTTTTTCTACAATATGAACATTATTCTAGCTTCAAATAAAATACACCCAAATTCAAATAAAACCAAGAGTGCTCCTGCTCTAATAAAATCCAATAAAAATCATTTTAAAAATACCAAAATGATTTCAAATTTATTTCTCTCCAATTTTCTGATGTAGGGAATCATGTTACCCTATTTTCCATGTATTTTATTTTTGGAGAAAAATAATTTGAAACTCAAATAACTCCAAATTGAAAATAAATTCAAAAGAACTTTGAATTTAATTCTTTGAAACTCCCAACTCATATTTCATATAATTTGAAGAAGTCATTTTATCTTCGCTCGTGAAAATCATTGAGTTGTATAAAGTTTCAGAATTGGAAAATATTCTCAAATGAAATTCAAATATTTTCAACACCCCTTGTCATTTAAATAAATGGAAGAAGTCATGTCATCTTCTCTCCAGGGTTTTGTGATGAAGAGTATTTGAATTCACGAAAAGCATAAAAGCAAAAATGAAAGTTTGGGAAAGTCCTTTTATTCCCTCTCATTTAACTTTCAAAAAGTGTTTTGAATTCACTCATTTTCAATCAATCAATCACACAACAATCAAACAAACAATCAAATCTATCTATTTATTATAACATTCCAAAATTTAAAAGTTTGGGATGTTACAAAACTACCACCCTTAAAATGAATCTCGTCCTCGAGATTCGGATAGGCTAGAAAGAAATAGGTTAGGTTTAGGGTCTTCTCAAAATCCATCGATCATCTCCAGGTCTCGGGTGGTACCACCCTTAGAAGCATGGTTATGGTTCCATCAAAACTCAGATACTCCATCCTTATTCTTGACAGTGTCGGTCTTCTCAGATCATAAGGATAATTCCTTCTCTGGGCTCTTCCGGTAGTGGCATAACCTTTTCCTCAATTCTTCTGTCCTTTCATCTTGGTACGGTTATTCCGAGACTGGGTCTTCTTAGCTGACGGGTCTGGCGTAATTACTAAACAACTACCGATATCTCATGGTGGTCATCAATTTATGGTTTCTCCTGCAGTAAATGGGTCTGGGTTGATCCTCACCGTATATCCTACGATTGGCAACAACTGCCGTGTACAAGGGAAAATACTTATACCATTCTAAGGTTCAAACAAGGTTTTGATAAATCGTCTCTCTACTATAGGTAAGTCACTCAGATTTACCATCCCATATAGCAACGCGAATAATAAGAGTAAGTCGGTATGGTGATCAATCCACCCCGCACCCAAATCATTACCTTGTACATGGTTTAGCGAATCTCGCATTCTAACACTCGGTCATCCTCACAAGCATTGCAGAATTTCTCTTGTCGACGAACCAAGTTCAGATAAATCCATTTATTCTGCAAGCCAAACATACATCTATCGTTTCTTATCACTCTCAGGTTTTGCGTAAACTCATATAAGATCGTCGGTCGATAAAATTGTAACTTCTTCCAGGGTTTCTCCTTCAGCAAGAGTGTGCCTGCTTCTTGGCAGGTCCTGGAGCCTGTGGGTTATGGCCCATCTCATCACTTGCAAACCTTGAACTCATCATCGGGGCAACTGATCATTATTCCAACTTCCAACTTCCTAGTATTCTTAAATCCATCCAATTGTACTGTCTTCCTTCCTTATATTGGCACCAAACTAGGACATGATTACTCAGACTCATCATGGAATTTACCTTGATCCATATTTCCAACATCATACCTCCTTTATATCCAATAGTAATTCATCTCTTCATCCTCGTGGTATATCCCACCTATCGAGATAAAAACTTATACTTATGAAGTCCATACTCCACTTCGTGGAACATCATTATCCTTTCCAGGGTCAAGTGTCCTTACAGGAGAATATTGGCCATCTCTACATGGCACTTCTTCAATTTGGGAAACGTGAAACACATCATAAACTCCTGACAGTCATTCGGGTGACTCCAACTTGTTGGCCACTTCTCCCATACGCTCCAAAACTCGGTATGGTCCTACAATCTCGGGGCTAACTTTCCCTTAACTCAAATCGTTTAACTCCTCGCAGAGGGGACACACGAAGACATGCTCCGCCTCCAATTTCATAGACTATCTCCTTGCGTTTTTGAGTCCAAGATAACTCTTCTGCCTGGACTGAGCTACCTTCAGTCTATCTCGAATCCACTTAACTTTCTTTTCTGACTCCTTGATCACATTTGGTCCAAACAACTGACCGTCTCCAACTTCATCCCACATCAACGGTGTTTGGCTCCTTCTCCCATACGAAGCTTAAAAAGGGGCCATCTTCAAACTGTCTAGGTAACTGTTGTTGTATGAGAACTCCGTGTAAGGTAGATTATCATCCATACTAGATCCATAATTTAGCGCACACGCTCTCAACATGTCCTCCAGAATCTGATTGACTCTCTCAATTTATCCATCTGTCATGGATGAAAGGTCTGTCTTGAACTCTAGCCTAGTACCCAAAGTCCGTGCAGCTGATTCCAAAACTTTGAGGTAAACTGTGTTCCTCTACGATGGTCCTCGGAACTCCATGCAGACATACAATCCTTGTGAAATATATCTTGGCCAACTTCGCACTTGTATAGGTGGTTTTCACTGGGATAAAGTGAGCCACTTTGGTCAAGCAAATCAACTACTACCCAGATAGAATCATATCCCGATCGGGTTCTGGGAAATCCGGTAATGAAATCCAAGCCAAGCTTATCCCTCTTCCATTCGGGTATCGACATAGGCTGTAGTAATCCTGCTGGCTTCTGATGCTCTGCTTTTACCTTCTCTGGCATACATCACTTACGACTACATACTCCGCAATATCCTTCTTCATACCAGTCCACAAGAACGCTCCTTCGAATCCAAATACATCTTGGTGTTTCCAGGACGAATCGAGTATGGTGAGTCATGAGCCTCTGAAGTATTTACTTCCTGATCTCTGCATTATTCGGTACATGTACACTATCCTCAAACCATAAGGTGTCATGCTCATCCTTACGAAAACCTTTGGCCTTTCCTTTACTCATCCTCTCTTTTACCTTAGCAATCTCTTTGTCATCCTTCTAAGCTTCACGGATCCTTCCCAACAATGTAGACTGAACTTCCATTGCTGCAACAAAACCTTTGGGAATAATCTCCAATCGAAGTTCCCTGAAAATCCATGGCTAACTCCTTTGATAATCCTCCGATTATGAGGGTATTCGTCCTTGTTTTCTTTATGGTTGTATCCTATTTCTCCACAAAGCTTGTATGCACAAGGTTTCTTCATATCCTTTCCATAAGGCTTCAACTTCTGGGGCACAAGCCGAGACTTTAGCAGATTCAACTTAAATTCCTCCCAAATGGTTACTCCTTGCAATCCATTGATGGTTTGGTACATCCTCTACCAGGTAGTGGCACCTCTTTCAAAGCACTCAAGAGCATGTTGGGTCATATCCTTTCCGACTATAGTGTTATTCTCCATGTGATCCTCCATGTTCTGAATCCATAGGTCCGTCTCCAAATGACTCATCGATTCAGACAATACAAGCTCATATCCATTCATCCTCTATTGGGTCCAGGGGTTTTGGGGTGAGATAAGAGAGATAGAGAGGGACACACAATGCAAACAATATTTTTGAAAAGACAGATTTTATTGTGGCTGTCGGAAAAACAACAAACAAATGACAGCTCACAAACGACGCATCTAACATAGGTACAACGGGGTTTGGTCTTCTAATGGTCTATAGATATCAATGTCATCAAATTTTCAGGTCTTGATCATGTCTCCGATGACTCCTTCTGATCATACTTGTCCTTCTCAAGTTCTTTTGCCAGATCATCTCTGTTGTCGTAAAGTCTATCATGGCGTCCTTCAATATTCCAGGGTTGCATTTCAGACTTCTAGGTTTCAACATCCTTGGCATGAACCATGGTCTAGTTCCTGACGAATCTCTGGTTTCTCGTGGTTCTGCTCCTCCAGTTTGGCTACTTTCAGTTTATGGGTCCCGAGTTCTTCACGAACTGCTTCCTTATCAAATACTGCTTCTTGTAGGTCCATCTTAAACTTCTTGATGTAACACTCCAGATCCTGGTGATACACCGGCTAGGGTTAAAATTTCACCTTGCTGATAGGTGCTCCATCAGCCTTCTACCATCCAATCCTTCCATGCATATGCATGCTTAACTCAGCATAGTGGCAATAGCATATGCAGGTGATAACATCATGGATTACCATGAGCTATCATTCCATAATTGATATCTCCTGTCTTAGGGTTTTTCTTGACAAAACTTTGAGTTTCTAACTCTCCATGTTCCGGTCTTTCTCCGATACACCTTGATCTCGGGTATTGACAACTTCCATAGTCTGCCAAGTTCCATAAGCGTAACCTTCCTAGGTCATACAAATCCGGAAATTCTTCAAGCCTTCAATTTCTCCTAGTCTTCGGAGTCTTCAACAGTTGTAGTTTCCATTTACACGGTAAAATCCTCTTCATTCCAAATGGTCTTAGTTGTCTGATATCTTGTCTCCTTGGAGTGGTCTGATCGGTCGAATCTTCAAGTGGTCAAAAGGGAAAAGGGATATGGTCTCACTAAAAGGGGATATTTGAATAAGCTCAGAAGAGAAGAGAGATAAAGATCTTTTTGAAAAAGAAGTTGTAGAGAAAAAATCCTTCCTATGGGCTTGTCAGTTTCTAGGGTCACGTCCAACAGTCAACATGTGCTCTGATACCATCTTGTAGCGCCCCGACCGGAATGGATCAAGTCTCGTGGCTTAAGTGTCATCCACGGATCGGTATCTTTGTCACACACAAGACTCGAGGATTTATAACAGAGGTAAATCACATGTATAAAGTAACGTAAATACTATTACCTCAATCCAAATAGCGGAAGTAACAAGGTTGTGGATTCCCATCAACACCAACGGCAAAGTTGAGTGTAGAAATCGTAACCTTAACGTATCACTTACTCGTCGTCTGAAAAGTCTACAACATGAAACGTTACAGCCCGAAAACGGGTCAGCACATGGAATATGTTGGCAATGTAACACATAGAGAGTAATGAAAGAATAAGCCTATACTATATGCATATATGGCTGGTGGAAAGCTCTATGGTTACAGTTTTTGTGAAAAGCCAAATTTTCCCTACTACAAAGGAATAAATTTATTTAACTATCATGGTGGTTGTTAAACATTGAGAATGGTTGACAGCATCCTCAATCCCAATTCAAAGTACTCATTAAACCCAAACAAATTATATTAAGTAACGTGATGAGATCAACATGATAATCCAAGAACTAGAACCTCAAGATGTCCATAACCGGGGACACGGCTAATCATGATTAGTTTATACACTCTGCAGAGGTTTGCTCACTTTTCCCCACAAGACTCGATCGCCTCCGTTGGATTTCTCGCACTACATGATGTTTGAGAAACGGATGACCGAGACATAGTCTTTCGGAAGCGCTTAGCACCTTACATAGGGTAGACCGGTACACCTACTTTCCCCTACATCGCTAGTCTACCCGTAAGAGTTCGCACAACTTAATCAACTATGCCAGAGCCCATAATGGCTTGTGGCTGCACACGTAAGTTTCTAGTTTGGATAATCTCATGATCCCTTTGAGCCTGGGTGGCGGTCCGAAGAAATACAGGCAAGTCCTGATGGAAACCAGGTGCCTCAATCCACCTAGATGTGTGTTTAAGTTGCCACCTTAAATAAACCATTAAATAACAATCTCACATCTGTCATGGATAGTTTGAGGAGTTCATGTATTCACTATGTGTTAACACTTTGTTCCACAACTGGGATGGCGCTCCCACCTCCCACCTCGGCGCTGATCTCACCACCGGCGATCTCCCTCCCTCTCCACTGATCTCTTGATCTTTTCCGATCATCTTCTTCGGCGTCTTCTCTGGATCAAGGCAATACCCATATCCTATGGGTTCTTCTGGTGGATCTACCCTTGGCTTGGATTTCTCCAAGGGTAGGGTTTTTTCGGATGAGATTTTCAGATCTACTATTCGCACAATTCATCCGATGGGAAGAGGGAGGGCTTTCATCCTGATCGTGTCCTTCAGTAGGCATGCTTTCCGCTTATCTCGAGGATTCTGTATGGCGGCTGGAAGCTGCGCTTGGTGGCTCGGCAATTGATCTTCGGGTTAGTCACGTCAAAGACAAAGTTTTTTCTTTCCAAGTCTCATGCAAGCAAGTTGGCTTTATTATTATGGATCTTCGCTCTTTTGCTTGTGATCTGTTCAAGTGTTATTTCCATCTTTGGGGTAATGGAGGCCCTAACTGGGTCAGAGAACTCAAGATCTGGCGTAAGGAATGTGATGCTGAATGGATCTTGATTAGCCCTACCAAGCGTAGGTCATCGTTAGGTTTGTTGGCTATGCATAAGCCCCCGGTAAAATCCTCTTTGAAATCTAGTGGTGCTGCAAGTAAGAAGTTGTCTTTTGCAACTTTTGAAAAGTATTCTGCTTGCAAGGGCTATAGATATCCAGCTTCTCAGACTTGTATCGACGATATAGCTGAAGCGGGATATGATCTTTCTGCTAATGAGCGTGTTGTCTTTCGGCAATCTCCTGCCCCGGATTTCCTTTGGACGGTGGCAAGGCTACCCATTGTGTTTGGTACGGTTCACGTGTCGCCGGAGTTGCTCCGGCGGAACATTGCTCCGCTGCCCGGTCCGGTTTTGGCGGATCCGCAAGCCGTGATCTCCGCTAATTTTTCAGCGCAATTTGAGGAAGCGGGAACCTCTCAGATTCAAACAGGATGTTTGGTATCGGGCCCGTCTCGATCGGTTAACACGTCTGTGGAGGGTTCGGAGGCCCAGGTTGGTTTTGACTTGGGTGGGCCTGGCTTTGATTTGTCATCTGCTGGGCCTCCTGATTGTGGGCTGGATTCTTCTATGCGTCAGGTTTCTGACCCAGTGGCTCTGGAAGCCCACCATGTCACTCGCCCACCTTTGCTGCCTAGCCCAACTGCTAATGGGTCTTTTACGCCCCCGGGTCCAACTTCTTTGGGCGATTGTTTAGATATCCCCTCCTCTCAAGAGGCTGCGAAATAGTTTGATGCCATGGTCGATATCATGGTGGACCGTGTGATGACATGTCCTATCTGCTCTCAGAGGGGCCACCTATCTGCGGCATGTGGAATGCGAGCGGTCTGCTCGGCTTGCTCCCGCCCTGGTCACTCTAGCAGAGATCAGAATGATTTCAGCGCTCCAATGGATTGGTTTGGAAGCCAATTTCGGTGCACCAAAAAATGATTTTATCGGAATCTGCTGCCTCTCATGGGAACAAAGCCGGAGTTATTGGGATAGACTGTCCAGTCCCATCGCCGCCGCCCCCATTGCATCTTCCCTCTCCTCACGCCAAAGAAAAACCACGAACACCCCCTGCTCCATCCATGTCGAACTATGAGCTTGATCCTCAGCGCTTCGTGACTGTTGGCCACCACATCATCGATGGTGGCGATCGTCGGCTTCCTCGCACCTTCTTCACGCCTGCTGCTCGGCCGACCCGATGCCATGAGGACTACATGGTTGCTGAAGTAATGCCGGCGCTGGACGGACCGCTTGGCCCGGTGCGTGAAGAGGTGGTTCAGTTTCTGCAAGATTCAGGTATTACGGTTCGATCTGCTCAGCCGTGGTTCCATGGGGTGGGTCTGTTTCAAGTCACAGATCCGTCAGTTAGATACACCCTGATCCAGCACGCGCCTTTTCCGTTGGGCAATGACCGTTTTGTTAGATTTATGAAGCATGATGAGGGGGAAAATTTCAAAGGAACAAATGGTTTTTGCAAGGGCTGGTTAATGTTCATTGGGATTCCTCTGGACTACCGCACTACTGAGTTCATCTCGCAGGCTGTTGGTACTTTCGGCAAGTTTATTTCTTGGGACAGTGAGGATCCTTACCTTGTCCGAACTATGGTGGAGGCTAGTTTTCCTGATACTCCGTTAGTTCCAAGAGATGTGGTTTTTGGTGATTATGCAGAATGGGGAGGTGCCCAAGTGTCCTGGACTGCTGCATGTTATGTTCTTGGGGCTGATTTTGCAGATCAAATGCCAAATGATGAAGACCCAATGCCGTTAGATGGTAACCCCCACCCGTTGCCTGGTAACTTGTTTCAGGATAATTTGCCGTTTGTTCTTCCTCCGTACCCAATGTTGGGTTGGAATGATGCTCCTCTTGTTCCACCTGCTCCACCTGTTAATGAGGATGTGCCTGGTTGGGGTAATGCAGTTTGGAGTGATGAAGTTGTTGATGAGCAGGTCTTGCAGCCGCCTGCGCCTGAACAGAATCAAGTTTCTATTGTGATTGACCAACCTGAGGGCTCAGTGTCTGTGGATCAACCAGAGCCGGGCAATCTGCATGTTCCTCCACCAAATCTTCAGCAACATCAAGTCTTTGAGGAGAATCAGTTGGCAATCGTGCCCTACCAACCACCTGTCATTCAGTATCATGAGATATTCATTGGCATGGCGCGTATTGTCGTTGGCCCTCCTCGCCCTCCAGAAATGATCTGGAAGAGGTCTTTCCAGAACCTCATGTTTGATTTCTCAGTGAAGGAAGTGCCCAGGTCTATCTTTTGCAAGCCGTTGGGCGCATTCATTTATTCCAAGAGGACTTGGTCCATTGCTTTTGATGTGTCCAAGCAGAGGTCTTGTTTGCATGCTTCTCTGCCCATGGTTGTGGCTGACAGAAGAGCTGTTGTGGTGAAGCGACCGGTGGCCAGAGCTTTATTTGAGAACCTGCCTGCAGATTCTCCCTCTGCTTCTGAAGATGTGGCACCTGCTATTGCTGCCAATTCAGTTTCTGCTGCATCAACACCTGTTTCTGCCTCTACTGAATCAACACCTATGGTTTTCTCTGTGGAACAAACTGTCAGAAAGCGAAGAGAGAAGAAGAAGCCCCCTGTGGTCGATTCTTCGTTGAGACGTTGCACTCAGAGCGTGGCAAAGTTAGATGGCTTCAAAAACGTGGTTTTTGAGCAGCTCTCGCTTCAGCTATCAAAGAAGCGCCCACGTGCCAAGCCCATGGAGGACAAGGCCCAGCCCACTTCTGCGGAAGAAGCTGAGGATGATTCGACTGCTGCACCTCCACACACTCCAATTCGAGTGCTTCAGGCGGTTGGCGCGGAGCTGGAGATTGATCCCTCTCTGCTGTCGGTGGATAAGCTTATGGCTAATCCACAGGAGGACTCGTCCGCATCTTTAGCTTAATGATTATGTCATTGTCGGGGCGGCTGATCTGGCCCACGAACACCTATGGGACCGGCGGACCGAGCCCCTTTCGGTTCGGCGGGGGGCGGAGGTCGCACGAAGAGCAGATCGAGGTGAAGCACACGAGCGGTTTACCCAGCTTCGGAGCTCTCCGGAGAGATAACACTCCTACTGTTGCATGTCTCAGTGTATTGAGTTCTTGCTCAGGAGCGCTGAGTGCTACAGTGCACACAAGCTGCTAACGAGACCGAGCGTGAGTGTTCTCTGGCTTCGAACCTCTCGAGCCTCTTCTCTAACCTCCCTCGCCCTTCCTCTATGTTGCGCACGGGCCTCCTTTTATAGGCTAAAGGGGTCTCCGACAGGTGCAACGTAGACAAGGGTACAAATGGAAAAGGAGTGATTGGTACAGCTACTTGTACAGTGTATCCTACCTAACCCTGACGGCAGGGGACAAAGGCATTAAATGCCCATCTACGTCGCCCCAACAGTGCAGAAAGGGACCGTCGGGGGCGCCACCGCTTGCCACGATGGCAATCTTGTCAGCGCCGCTTGCCACCGCGCTCTGCTGGCCGCACGGGGCGACACGTTAGTGGATGTGCTGGAGCGCAGGTACAGAGTGGTGGTCTGCCGCGGCAAGCGCCTTGCCGTGGTTGTTTTCTTGTCGCGTTCGGAAGCTTGTCGCCCACCGGGCCTTCTCGGCAAGCTCCTCTTGCCGGGGCCTCGTCTCCTAGGTGCCTTGGGTGGCCTTCCCGGCAAGCTCCTCTTGCCGGGGCCTCGTCTCCTAGGTGCCTTGGGTGGCCTTCCCGGCAAACTCCTCTTCTTGGGGCCTCGCCTCCTAGGCTTGAATACTTTGTTCTTGAATGGCTCCAAAGGAACCACGGAGGACCTTGGCGGTCACCCGGTAAGCCTGCCACGGAGGGCTGCAACTGCCTGCATAAGTTCGGGATACTAGGGTACCCCTACTCTAGTACACCGGCAGAGCCCCGGGCCTGGGCCACACACGGTGCCGAGCGCTGTTGGGCCAGCCCAAAACAGGGCACGGAGATCGCAGCTCCCCAACATGCTCCCCCAAACAGAAGTATATGGTTTACTTCCTGTTAGGCGTGCATGGGTGCCCTTTCTTTGCCGATATCTCGATCAGCTGATTTGTGTAGGAGCAGAGCAGCCTTACCAGAGTGCCACTGCCGCCTCCTGTCATGCCTTCTGCTTTGACTACACCGCCAAGGGAGGATTCCCCGGCAAGGGAGCATTCTCCGGCAAGGGAGACTTCTCCGGCAAGGGGCAGTTCTCCGGCAAGGGATAGCTCTCCGGCAAGGGACAGCACCAGCGATCCCCTGGCGGCGGAGACCATGACTGCAGACCCTAGCACAGGTAATCCTCTTGCTTGAACACTTCCCTTGTGTTCTTCTTCTTCTAATTTTCTTTTTGAATATTTGCTTAACTTTTCTTCATTTTCCAGTCGTCAGATCCATCCGCCACAGAGCCAATGGAGAACGAGGCTGCCGGTGAGGAGGACGCGCGCGACAATACTGACGACGCTGCTGCCATCGGAGAAGAAGCTGGCACTGACGAGCCCGCCGGCGAAGACGCCGCCAAAGCTGCCGCCGCAGAAGCTGGCGAGGGGTCCGGCGATCGCACTGACGGCCCTGAGGCCGCAGGAGCGCCAGGCACTACCCCGACCGCCGATCCCTCGGCAGCTGTGGCAGCATCCTTTGCTTCCTTGAGAGCCCCCGGCTTCGGCGTAGATTAGGCCGCCCGCTTTCTCTTTTTCTTGCCGCTGCTGGTCATGTTATGAGAACAATCTATTAGAGCTGCGACAAGCTATCTTGTAATATAACTCTATTTCGGGTAGCAATTGCTATGTTATTTCCTTTACTTGGTTCCTTCCTTTGTATGTTTTTGCCCTACGCTTTTAGGGAACTTGTCAACAGGCACTGGGTCATGAGCCGAAAAGTGAGACGTCAGAGCTCGTCAAGCGGTGCTGCTACCGACAAGAAACCTTGTCGCAACTAGTCGCAGCTCACTTAAGTTGTTGAGCGGAATCGAAACAAAGTAAGGGCGCAATCGCAGCTCACTTAAGTTGTTGAGCGGACTCAAACAAAGTAAGGGCGCAATCGCAGCTCACTTAAGTTGTTGAGCGGACTCGAAACAAAGTAAGGCGCAACTAGCTACGAAGTTGGTTCCTCCGCTGCAGGTTTTCCATACAAAGTACGGTCGTTCGAGGAAGATAACTTAAAATTTTAAAACTGATTGCTCAAACTTTAGCAACTTAGCTTTTCTGTCGTTTGCTTCCTAAGAAGGCTAGACTTCCTAGAGCGACGCTTGGTCCACACCATTATCTTCTCCTCCCCTCCGGCAAAATTGTGGGCGAGGGAACCTTCCTTTCTTTGAGAAAGAGAAAGAAGAGAAAATAAAGATATGGAGCCTTATGGCTCGTTGTTGCTTACCGGGGGTAGGTGCTGCACAAAGTGTCAGATAACGCATGCAAAATAGAAGTAGAAAGCATGAAATTGACAAGATGTGCGAAACACATTAGCTCTACTTATGCACGGGGTCTGCGCCCGGCTTTGTACAAAGGATTACATGCAACATCGGCAAGACTTGTATTAGGTGGTTGCTT
The DNA here is from genome assembly GCA_021605145.1 of Aegilops bicornis. Classification (NCBI taxonomy): domain Eukaryota; kingdom Viridiplantae; phylum Streptophyta; class Magnoliopsida; order Poales; family Poaceae; genus Aegilops; species Aegilops bicornis. The sequence continues at coordinate 184,368,589 of CM038673.1, forward strand.
AACAGGTTCCGCAACCGCGCTTCTCTGAGTAAAACTTACGAAGATGCTCAATGTTCCGTGAGTTGCTCACCGAATGCCATCTTCGGTCTCAAGGCGGACAGCGCCAGGCCTAGTGACTCGTTTCACCCGGTAAGGGCCTTCCCACTTCAAGGCGTCAACTTGTTGGAATTCTTAGCGGACTGAACGCTACCGAAGAACAAGGTCGCCTTCCTCGAGACTTCTGACATTAACTTTGCGGCTATGGTAGCGGCGCAAAGCTTGCTGGTATCGAGCAGCTCGTACAGCAGCCTGAAGACGATCCTCCTCAAGGAGCAGCGCGTCATCTTGTCGCAACTGCTCTTGCTCAAGCTCATCATAAGCGAGCACTCGAGGTGATCTGTATACGAGTTCCGTGGGGAGGACTGCCTCTGCTCCATGCTGGAGCTCGCGGCTCGACAACAAGGACTAAAGGCACATCTGCTGCTGCGGAAACATCTGCTTCCACGGCGAGAACCTGCGGCTCAGCCGGAGCTTGACGTTCCCCAGCAAGCTTGCCGGAGCAAAACTTGTCGGGAGCGTCTGCTTCAACGGAACAAACCCTAGGGCTTGCCGGAGCAGACTGCTCCTCAGCACTTGCCGGTGGAGCTCGATGGTGCGTCCTCGACGGTAGCGCAGCACTCCGAAGAGGTGCGCTTGCCGAAGTGGGCATCAGAGCTCTTGCCGGACTTGGAGCGTCTGCTTCAACGGAACAAACCCTAGGGCTTGCCGGAGCAGATCGCTACTCAAAGACTTGCCGGTGGAGCTCGATGGTGCGTCCTCAACGGTAGCGCAGCACTCCAAAGAGGTGCGCTTGCCGGAGTCGGCATCAGAGCTCTTGCCGGACTTGGAGCGTCTGCTTCAACGGAACAAACCATAGGGCTTGCCGGAGCAGACTGCTCCTCAGCACTTGCCGGTGGAGCTTGATGGTGCGTCCTCGACGGTACCGCAGCACTCCGAAGAGGTGCGCTTGCCGGAGTGGGCATCGTAGCTCTGGCCGACTTGAGCGTCGGCTTCAACGGAACAAACCCTAGGGCTTGCCGGAGCAGACTGCTCCTCAAAGCACTTGCTGGTGGAGCTCAATGGTGCGTCCTCGACGGTAGCGCAGCACTCCGAAGAGGTGCGCTTGCCGGAGTGGGCATCAGAGCTCTTGCCAGACTTGGAGCGTCTGCTTCAACGGAACAAACCCTAGGGCTTGCCGGAGCAGACTGCTCCTCAGCACTTGCCGGTGGAGCTCGATGGAAAGGCGTCCTCGACGGTAGCGCAGCACTCAAGAGGTGCGCTTGCCGGAGTGGGCATCATAGCTCTTGCTTGGGACTTGGAGCGTCTGCTTCAACGGAACAAACCCTAGGGCTTGCTCGAGCAGACTGCTCCTCAAAGACTTGCCGGTGGAGCTTGATGGTGCGTCCTCGACGGTAGCGCAGCACTCCGAAGAGGTGCGCTTGCCGGAGTGGGCATCAGAGCTCTTGCCGGACTTGGTCTCCTCACTATCAGATCCTCCTGCTTCAGTATTCTCTTCGGGGAGTCTCCTCCCTTCTTCAGCACGTGCACACTTGTCGGCCAGGGCATATAGCTCACTGACATCTCTGATCGTGCACATCGCCATCTCCTCCCGCATCCTGCGGTTTCGCACGTTCTGATGGAACGCGCTGATTACCGCGGCAGGGTGGACATCTGGGATGTTGTCTTTGTCAGACGGCTGAATCTCTGAATGTACTTGCGCAGGGCTCTCCTTCCTTCCGGGCGGCAGATGAAGGGCGCTTTCTTGGCCATGGGGCTTGTGGTCACCGTAAAGGCGCCGACAAACCGATGGCATAGATCTGCCCAAGAGGATATGGAGTTGTCCGGCAAGTGCATGAGCCAGGATCGACATTGGGCTTGAGCACCAGCCGGGAAGTAGTTGGCCAGATCTTGTCGTCTCGCCCCGGCAGCTTGCACCGCGATGGTGTAGATGCCGAGGAACTCCGACAATGCGTCTTGCCGTCGTACTTCTCTCGCACGTCTGGCTTGAAATTCTTCTTGCCGGGCCATCGACTTGCCGCAGCTCACGAAAGTGAACGCAGGGCAACCTATCACAGACGCAAGTCGCCTGGTTCTTCGGGCGCATGCATGTCGACAAAGGGCCCAGCGCTGGTCGGATTGACGCCGCGCTTCTCTTGGCGCCGATGCGCGAGTTCGAGCGTCTTCTTCTTGCCGTTCGTGAAGAACTTGGCGCTGATCGCGACGAGCTCGTGGATTCGGCGATGCGGTGGAGTCGCTGCCGAGGTGGATCCGGCGAGTCGGCGATCTTGGCCTTCGGCGGAGAGTGCATGGTGGTTGCACCCCACCGGTTTCATCGCCACCGCTCGTGTTTGGCAGTCCTGCCGCGGCAGCGATGCACTCGGCTGCCGCGAGTGTCGCCCGTTGGCAAAGCCGATGAGACTCGAATGGTGGCCCTCCATTCATCGACCTTGTCGGCTATTGGAGGGTAATCCAGAGCAGCCGAGCTCTCGCCAAAGCTTCTGCTGGAGTGGTGGGTGGCGATGGCGAACGGCGCGAGGAGCGGATATGCTCGACTTCTAACTATGTTAGAAGGAGCGAGATCCCGTCCAGCGACCGTGCCGCCGCGCCAAAGATATTGGCGTGCATGCTGGTCTTGAGCATCCCGAGATCCACCAGCTCGATCTTGGTCCAACGAGCGTATGGCGTTGTGAATACCATGACGCTGTCGGTCCCACGCCTCCTGAGACGGGCGCGGTGCATGTACGGACGCCGAGGTCTTCGCAGCCTTGTCCTTGGACTTGGCTGCACCATGGGCTCCCCCGTCGACGTCCATTCTTCTGCCGGCATCTACCCCACCACCCGTTTGCTCCGGTGGTGGTGGGTTCGACGCGGACGGAACATCTGCCGCCGAAACCTTCTTCTTCGGTGGCATGTCAATGAAGATGATGAAGATCTAGCTCGTGTGGACGCCGGGTCAAGTTCACACAATCTCAACGCCCCCTACCTGGCGCGCCAAAGATGTCGGGGATGCTGATCTGGCCCACGAACACCTATGGGGCCGGCGGACCGAGCCCCTTTTGGTTCGGCGGGGGGCGGAGGTCGCACGAAGAGCAGATCGAGGCAAAGCACACGAGCGGTTTACCCAGGCGGAGGAGTAGGTTCCCCTACCTGGCGCGCCAAAGATGTCGGGGCGGCTGATCTGGCCCACGAACACCTATGGGACCGGCCGACCGAGCCCCTTTCGGTTCGTCGGGGGGCGGAGGTCGCACGAAGAGCAGATCGAGGTGAAGCACACGAGCGGTTTACCCAGCTTCGGAGCTCTCCGGAGAGATAACACTCCTACTGCTGCATGTCTGAGTGTATTGAGTTCTTGCTCAGGAGCGCTGAGTGCTACAGTGCAGACAAGCTGCTAACGAGACCGAGCATTAGTGTTCTCTGGCTTCGAACCTCTCGAGCCTCTTCTCTAACCTCCCCCCTCCCTTCCTCTATGTTGCGCACGGGCCTCCTTTTATAGGCTAATGGGGTCTCCAACAGGTGGCAACGTAGACAAGGGTACAAATGGAAAAGGAGTGGTTGGTACAGCTACTTGTACAGTGTATCCTACCTAACCCTGACGGCAGGGGACAAAGGCATTAAATGCCCTTCTACGTCGCCCCTAACAAAGGCAGAAAGGGACCGTCCGGGCGCCACCGCTTGCCACGATGGCAATCTTGTCGGCGCCCACCACATCAAGGCCTCCGGCCGTCAAGACGCTCTCTTGCCACGCGCTACCGAAAGGTCCTGGCGACACGTTAATGGATGTGCCGGAGCGCAGTACAGAGTGGTGATTCGCATGCAAGCGCCTTTGTCATGGTTGTTGTCTTGTCGCGTCCGAAGCTTGTCGCTCACGGGCCTTCCCGGCAAGCTCCTCTTGCCGGGCCTTGTCTCCTAGGGTGCCTTGGGTGGCCTTCCGGCAAGCTCCTCTTGCCGGGCCTCGCCTCCTAGGTGCCTTGGGTGGCCTTCCCCAAGCTCCTCTTGCCGGGGCCTCGTCTCCTAGGTGCCTTGGGTGGCCTTCCCGGCAAGCTCCTCTTGCCGGGGCCTCGTCTCCTAGGCTTGAATACTTTGTTCTTGAATGGCTCCAAAGGAACCACGGAGGACCTTGGCGGTCACCCGGTAAGCCCTGCCGCGGAGGGTTGCAACTGCCGTGCACAAGTTCGGGATACTAGGGTACCCCTACTCTAGTACACCGACAGTCATCTTATTTGTCTCCGCCTCGGTTGCATGTTACGCGTGTTCTCTCTATGGTTGATCACTGTCAGTTTAGGGAACTGTCATTTTGTGGCTCTGAACTATGTTATCTTTTGGGTCGTATGGCATTGTATGTCATGCTTTATATTCTTTTATGCTCATCGGTGGTTAATGAATCGTATCAAAACGCGTAGTTGGAAGGTTTTATGTTGGAATGTCCGTGGCTTGAACTCAGATACGAGACAGCGCTCTGTCAGAGAGAAAGTGACTGAAAGTCAATGTTCAGTAGTTTGTCTTCAAGAAACTAAGCTTTCTTCCTGCTCTCGGGCAACTATGAAATCCATCTGTCCTCATGGTTTTGATCAATTTGTTGAATCTCCATCTAGAGGTGCCTCGGGGGGCCTTTTGACTGCCTGGCGATCGGATATGTTCCATGGCACTCTCTTACAAGCTAAACCATACCCTATTGTCATGCAGTTTACTTCTGTCCATAACAATGAACAGTGGTTTCTGATTAATGTTTATGGTCCTTGTCAGGGTGAACTTAGGGATGAGTTTGTCTCGTGGATATACAATTTGGATATTGACCCTGGCCAATTGTGGATGTTGATGGGAGATTTCAATTTTATTCGTTGCACTGATAATAGGAACCTCCCGGGTGGTGACATAAATGATATGTTTATTTTCAATGAAATTATTGGCCATTTGGGATTACTTGAGTTCCCCTTAAAGGTAAGACGGCTTACTTGGTCCAACATGCAGGACATGCCTCTTTTGGAGCAACTGGACTGGGTGTTTACTTCTGCTAGTTGGATTAACTCATATCCCATTACACAAGTGACCCCTTTGGCAGAAACTGCGTCTGATCACGTGCCTTGCCTGGTTAACATCAGTACATCCATCCCAAAGGCACATATATTCAGATTTGAAAAGTTTTGGGTGCATCAGGCTGGTTTCTTTGATTGTGTGCAAGAGGTTTGGAATCGTCCTTCTCGTAAAAATCATATTGCAGCAGTTATTGTTGATAAATTAAAGGCTTTGCGGTTTGCTTTGAAGAAATGGCGTAAAGGTTTATCTCATATTAAAGGGCTAATTGAGAAATGCAATCGGGTAATTCTTTGGCTGGACAATCTTGAGGACATGAGACATCTTTCTAGGCCTCGAGAGTAACTTCAGAAAAATCATCAAGCAAAGACCATTTAACACTGCTGCACATGCAATATCTTTACTGGAGGAAAAGATGTACTATTAGGTATATTAAAGTTGGAGAGGAAAACACCAAATTTTTTCAGGACATGGCAACTGAGAGATTCAGAAAAAATTCAATTGCTCGTCTGGTGTTGCCTGATGGATCTATTACATCTAATCATGAGGTTATGGCCAGAGAGTTCTTGATTTCCTTCAAGAAATGTAATGGGATGATTAGGCCAATAGTTTTGGATGAGAACATTCTTTCATTAATACCTAGGGTTCAGGGTTTGGAGGTACTTACAAAACCTTTTGAGATTAAGGAGATGCAGCAGGTTATTAATGAAATGCCTATTGATAAGGCACCTGGGCCTGATGGCTTCAATGGTCTTTTTCTTAAAAAGTGCTGGCCAATAATCTCAGCTGATTTTATTCAGTTGGTGAAGGAGTTTCATGCTGGTACAGTGCAGTTAGAAAACCTCAATGATGCTTACATTACACTGATACCAAAGAAACAGTCGCCTGATGGGGTGAGAGACTTTCGGCCTATCTCCCTTACTAGTGTTGGCCTCAAATTCTTTACAAAACTGGCTGCTAATAGATTTCAGCAGGAAATCATTAAATGTATCCATAAAAACCAATATGGCTTCATAAAATCAAGAACAATCCAGATTGTCTTGCATGGACTTTTGAATATATCCATCGATTGCAACCAGTCTAAGCAGCCCATCCTTTTGCTCAAGTTGGATTTTGAAAAGGCCTTTGGTTCCATTCAAAGATGAGGCTATATTAAGGATTCTTGCTGCAAAAGGTTTTGATAATAGATGGATTACATGGATTAAGCAGTTACTGTCTTCAGGCACTTCTTCTGTCTTTCTCAATGGAGTTCCTGGCAATCATTTCAAATGCAAATGTGGAGTTAAGCAAGGGGATCCAATCTCTCCCTTGCTCTTTGTTATTGTCACGATCTTTTGCAGACTTTGATTAATAACCTTCTTCAGCAGGGTTTGATAAGCAGGCCTCTGCCAACACATGATCCTGATTTTCCAGTGGTCCAATATGCTGATGACACACTGTTATTCTTAAAGGCTGATAGGGACCATTTGAGGGCACTGAAATCAATGTTATATTCTTTTTCTAAGGCAACTGGTCTTCAGATTAACTTTCATAAATCTTCCATGTATCCCATTAATGTGATTGCCCAGGATGCTATTGATCTTGCTGCTTTCTTTGGCCGTAAGTTAGGCAAAATGCCCTTCACATATCTGGGCCTGCCTATTGGGACTACCAGGCCTAAGATTGTGGTTCTTCTTCCATTAGTGGATTGTATGGAGAGAAGATTGACAGCAAGTTCTTGGTTCTTGCCTCAGGGAAGCAGGTTGCAATTAGTTAATTCTGTCATTTCCTCTTTGCCTATCTTCTTCCTTTGTACCCTGTCAATCCCTCAGGGTATTTTGAATCAGTTGGAAAGGATCCAAAGGCAGTGTTTATGGAGGAAATATGGTCAGGAGAAGGGTCATTCATTAGCTGCTTGGCCTCTTGTTTGCAGGCCCAAAACAAAGGGGGGACTTGGAATCTTGAATCTGGGTTTGCAAAATGATGCTCCGCTACTGAAATTTCTGAATAAATTTTACAATAAAATGGATGTGCCTTGGGTACAGTTAATTTGGGATTCTTATTATTTTGAAAGAATTCCTCATGATACCACCCTTTGTGGTTCTTTTTGGTGGAGGGATGTCTGCAAATTGATGGATAATTTCAGAGCAGTTACTGAGGTGGATGTTCGTAGTGGAGACACTGTGTTGTTCTGGTCTGACTATTGGCAAATCGGGAACAGCCATGTGCCTCTTCAAGATCGATTTCCTAGTATATTCTTTTTTTCTCCAAAAAAACCTTTCAGTCAAGGAAGTCTTTATGGCTGGCAGCTTGCAAGATCTCTTTTACTTGCCCCTCACTGAGCAAGCTTTTCAAGAATTTCAGCAGCTTTCGACCCTAATGGGATCTTTCCATTTGGACTATAGCTGCCATGACTCTTGGGAATGGAGGCATGGAAAGAAGTATTCTTATACTGCAAAAAAGTTTTATGATTTTGCTTACCAGCCAATGGTAGCAAACCCCATTTTGAGCTGGATTTGGAAGAGTCATTGCTGTACCATGTCGATCAAGATGTTTGCTTGGCTAGTTATAATGGACAGGGTTAACACCAAGGACATGATTCGTAGAAGGCACCGAAGATTAATGAGGGACCACAATGTGTTCTATGTCCAACAGGATATTGGAGGATGAAACCACCTTTTTTTCCTGTGCAACTTCAAAGGTTTGCTCCTGGACCTATCTGCAGATTGACCGGAAAGACAAAGTGAGGACATGGTGGAGATTGCCTTCCATGCTAGAAAGGAGTTCAACAAACCTTTCTTTATGGAGGTGGTTTTTACTGCCTGGTGGAACATTTGGAAGGTAAGAAATGACAGAGCTTTCAGGAACATCAAGCCTTCCTTCAGAGCATGGACATATGGATTCATTCATGATCTCACTCTGCTTTCTCATAGAATCAAACAGAAGCACACGGAGGCCTTACTTAAATGGATTGGTTTCCTTCCTCCTTGAGGGGAGTGGCTTTTGTTCTCTTTTGTATATTTGTGTATATCAGGACTAGACTACATGTATAGCTTTCTTTTGCTATTTTTTTGCTCATCTTGAGGAGACCTTGTACTACCTCTGTTTTTTCTTTGCATTAATAAAATGCTGTGGGGTGCAAGCCCTGCAGTCTTCAAGGTCAAAAAAACATCTGTCATGGATACACTCACCCAATCCACGTCTACTAGCATAGCATAGCATAATAAGCAAACGTAGAAGTAACTCCCAAGGGTTTGATAATAAAACAGGTAATAGGTACTACCTCAATTTACTTCCCATCCCACAATTTAATTAGATCCTAATCATGCAATGTTTGAGGATAGATCTAATGCATAAAAACTAGGTAGCAGAAAAGGTATGATCAAAGTGTTACTTGCCTGCAATGTTGATGAAGATGATTCGCACTCAAACTCTTGATAGTTCTACTCGTCACACTCCGGTCAATCTATCGAAATCAAGCAATAGTAGCCACACATAAGCAATCACTCAAAACATCGGACCGAACGAAGAAAATGATTCGGAAAACATCAAAACCAAGCAAATACCTCTTGCAACATAAAACAATTTCTAACAGTACCAAAATTATGTGAATTATGTCAATTAAATCGGAGTTACGAAACTCAAGTTATGATCAAACTAAGTTTGAATTGAAATCTGGTCTAATTCAAAATTTTAAAATTTCAAAAACATGTTTGAGTTGGATTACTGGATAGAGGGAATCATAACGAAGAAGTGGGTGTTGGTTTCGTTGAATTTGGACTAAAAACTAAAAAGTTATGGTCGTTTGAAAACCAGAGGCTAATCTGTAAAATAAAACAACTACAACTAGGTCCCTCGCAAAAAAAAATTAAAATAAAAGAAAAATAATAAATAGCGAACGTTCGCTGCAGAACCTAATCTAATGAATTTGTTCGCTCCCGAACCTAAACTAATGAATGCTCACTATTTAAACTAACTAAATAAAAAACGAGTTTTTAAACGAAAAGCGAAACCAAAAGAAAAAAAACCGGCGGACCAGGGTGGTTTATTACCGGACCGGGAAAACCGGCGAGTTGAGCGGCGGTTCGGGCGGCTCCGGCGACGGCTGTCCCAAGAAGGGCGAGGCGGCGATCGCGAACTCCGAGGCGGGGCTTCGACAAGCGAGGGCGGCGAGGGGCGAGGGCAGCGTGGGAGCGGCGCGGTGGCGCGGGCGACGGTGGCGGCAAGATGCGCGCGGCGGTGGCAGCGAGATGCAGCGAGGCGAGGCGAGGAGAGAGAGGGCGGCGGGATCCGGGGCTCCGGCTTATAAAGAGGGGGCCGGGGGGAGCTGCTTGGGGGAGGGGGCAGAGGAGGCCGGCGGCGGCACGGAGGCGGCGGACTCCCGAGCGGAGTCCCGCTCGGGGACGGTGGCGACGGGCGACGTGGGCCGTGGGCTGCACAGGCTGGAGCCGGCCCAATGAGGAGGGACTAGTTTTTTTTAAATCTTTTTCCAGGCGAATAAAAAATAAGAAAACCAAATAAATAAATATATTATATAGGCATATAATATATCAAAATATCCAGAAAAAGATTTTCTACAAGATCTAGCTTCAAATAAAATACACCCAAATTCAAATAAAACCAAGAGTGCTCCTGCTCTAATAAAATCCAATAAAACTCATTTTAAAAATACCAAAATTATTTCAAATTTATTTCTCTCCAATTTTCTGATGTAGGGAATCATGTTACCCTATTTTCCATGTATTTTATTTTTGGAGAAAAATAATTTGAATAAAACTCAAATAACTCCAAATTAAAAGTAAATTCAAAATAACTTTGAATTTAATTCTTTGAAACTCCCAACTCATATTTCATATAATTTGAAGAAGTCATTTTATCTTCGCTCGTGAAAATCATTGAGTTGCATAAAGTTTCAGAATTGGAAAATATTCTCAAATGAAATTCAAATATTTTCAACACCCCTTGTCATTTAAATAAATGGAAGAAGTCATGTCATCTTCTCTCCAGGGTTTTGTGATGAAGAGTATTTGAATTCACGAAAAGCATAAAAGCAAAAATGAAAGTTTGGGAAAGTCCTTTTATTCCCTCTCATTTAACTTTCAAAAAGTGTTTTGAATTCACTCATTTTCAGTCAATCAATCACACAACAATCAAACAAACAATCAAATCTATCTATTTATTATAACATTCCAAAATTTAAAATTTTGGGATGTTACAAAACTACCACCCTTAAAATGAATCTCGTCCTCGAGACTCGGAGAGGCTAGAAAGAAATAGGTTAGGTTTGGGGTCTTCTCAAAATCCATTGATCATCTCCGGGCCTCAGGTGCTACCACCCTTAGAAGCATGGTTATGGTTCCATCAAAACTCAGATACTCCATCCTTATTCTTGACAGTGTCGGTCTTCTCAGATCTTAAGGATAATTCCTTCTCTGGGCTCTTCCGGTAGTGGCATAACCTTTTCCTCAATTCTTCTGTCCTTTCATCTTGGTACGGTTATTCCGAGACTGGGTCTTCTTAGCTGACGGGTCTGGCGCCATTACTAAACAACTATCGATATCTCATGGTGGTCATCAATTTATGGTTTCTCCTGCAGGAAATGGGTCTGGGTTGATGCTCACCGTATATCGTACGATTGACAACAACTGCCGTGTACAAGGGAAAATACTTATACCATTCTAAGGTTCAAACAAGGTTTTGATCGTCGTCTCTCTACTATAGGTAAGTCACTCAGATTTACCATCCCATATAGCAACGCGAATAATAAGAGTAAGTCGGTATGGTGATCAATCCATCCCGCACCCAAATCATTACCTTGTACATGGTTTAGCGAATCTCGCATTCTAACACTTGGTCATCCTCACAAGCATTGCAGAATTTCTATTGTCGACGAACCAAGTTCAGATAAATCCATTTATTCTGCAAGCGAAACATACATCTATCGTTTCTTATCACTCTCAGGTTTTTCGTAAACTCCTATAAGATCGTCGGTTGATAAAATTGTAACTTCTTCTAGGGTTTCTCCTTCAGCAAGAGTGTGCCTGCTTCTTGGCAGGTCCTGGAGCCTGTGGGTTATGGCCCATCTCATCACTTGCAAACCTTGAACTCATCATCGGGGCAACTGATCATTATTCCAACTTCCAACTTCCTAGTATTCTTAAATCCATCCAATTGTATTGTCTTCCTTCCTTATATTGGCACCAAACTAGGGCATGATTACTCAGACTCATCATGGAATTTACCTTGATCCATATTTCCAACATCATACCTCCTTTATATCCAATAGTAATTCATCTCTTCATCCTCGTGGGATATCCCACCTATCGAGATAAAAACTTATACTTATGAAGTCCATACTCCACTTCGTGGAACATCATTATCCTTTCTAGGGTCAAGCGTCCTTACAGGAGAATATTGGCCATCTCTGCATGGCACTTCTTCAATTTGGGAAACGTGAAACACATCATAAACTCCTGACAGTCCTTCGGGTGACTCCAACTTGTTGGCCACTTCTCCCATACGCTCCAAAACTCGGTATGGTCCTACAATCTCGGGGCTAACTTTCCCTTAACTCAAATCGTTTAACTCCTCGCAGAGGGGACACACGAAGACATGCTCCGTCTCCAATTTCATAGACTACCTCCTTGCGTTTTTGAGTCTGCATAACTCTTCTGCCTGGACTGAGCTACCTTCAGTCTATCTCGAATCCACTTAACATTCTTTTCTGACTCCTTGATCACATTTGGTCCAAACAACTGACGGTCTCCAACTTCATCCCACATCAACGGTGTCTGGCTCCTTCTCCCATACGAAGCTTAAAAAGGGGCCATCTTCAAACTGTCTTGGTAACTGTTGTTGTATGAGAACTCCGCGTAAGGTTTATTATCATCCCTACTAGATCCATAATTTAGCGCACACGCTCTCAACATGTCCTCCAGAATCTGATTGACTCTCTCGATTTATCCATCTGTCTACGGATGAAAGGCTGTACTGAACTCTAGCATACATCACTTACGACTACATACTCCGCAATATCCTTCTTCATACCAGTCCACAAGAACGCTCCTTCGAATCCAAATACATCTTGGTGTTTCCAGGACGAATCGAGTATGGTGAGTCATGAGCCTCCTGAAGTATTTACTTCCTGATCTCTGCATTATTCGGTACATGTACACTATCCTCAAACCATAAGGTGTCATGCTCATCCTTACGAAAACCTTTGGCCTTTCCTTTACTCATCCTCTCTTTTACCTCAGCAATCTCTTTGTCATCCTTCTAAGCTTCACGGATCCTTCCCAACAATGTAGACTGAACTTCCATTGCTGCAACAAAACCTTTGGGAACAATCTCCAATCAAAGTTCCCTGAAAATCCTCGGCTAACTCCTTTTATAATCCTCCGATTATGAGGGTATTCGTCCTTGTTTTCTTTATGGTTGTATCCTATTTCTCCACAAAGCTTGTATGCACAAGGTTTCTTCATATCCTTTCCATAAGGCTTCAACTTCTGGGGCACAAGCCGAGACATTAGCAGATTCAACTTAAATTCTTCCCAAATGGTTACTCCTTGCAATCCATTGACGGTTTGGTACATCCTCTACCAGGTAGTGGCACCTCTTTCAAAGCACTCAAGAGCATGCTGGGTCATATCCTTTCCGACTATAGTGTTATTCTCCATGTGATCCTCCATGTTCTGAATCCATAGGTCCGTCTCCAATTGACTCATCGATCCAGACAATACAAGCTCATCTCCATTCATCCTCTATTGGGTCCAGGGGTTTTGGGGTGAGATAAGAGAGATAGAGAGGGACACACAATGCAAACAATAGTTTTGAAAAGACAGATTTTGTTGTGGCTGTCGGAAAAACAACAAATAAATGACAGCTCACAAACGTCGCATCTAACGTAGGTACAACGGGGTTTGGTCTTCTAATGGTCTATAGATCTCAATGTCATCAACTTTTCAGGTCTTGGTCATGTCTCCGATGACTCCTTATGATCATATTTGTCCTTCTCAAGTTCTTTTGCCAGATCATCTCTGTTGTCGTAAAGTCTATCATGGCGTCCTTCAATATTCCGGGGTTGCATTTCAGACTTCTAGGTTTCAACATCCTTGACATGAACCATGGTCTAGTTCCTGACGAATCTCTGGTTTCTCGTGGTTCTGCTCCTCCAGTTTGGCTACTTTCAGTTTATGGGTCCCGAGTTCTTCACGAACCGCTTCCTTATCAAATCGCTTCTTGTAGGTCCATCTTAAACTTCTTGATGTAACACTCGGATCCTCGGTGATACACCGGCTAGGGTTAAAATTTCACCTTGTCGATAGGTGCTCCATCAGACCTTCTACCATCCAATCCTTCCATGCATATGCATGCTTAACTCAGCACAGTGGCAATAGCATATGCAGGTGATAACATCATGGATAGCCGTCTTTCTGCTCTTGTCATTACCATGAGCTATCATTCCATAATTGATATCTCCTATCTTAGGGTTTTCCTTGACAAAACTTTGAGTTTCTAACTCTCCATGTTCCGGTCTTTCTCCGATACACCTTGATCTCGGGTAGTGACAACTTCCATAGTCTGCCAAGTTCCATAAGCGTAACCTTCCTAGGTCATACAAATACGGAAATTCTTCAAGCCTTCAATTTCTCCTAGTCTTCGGAGTCTTCAACAGTTGTAGTTTCCATTTACACGGTAAAATCCTCTTCATTCCAAATGGCCTTAGTTGTCTGATATCTTGTCTCCTTGGAGTGGTCTCATCGGTTGAATCTTCAAGTGGTCAAAAGGGAAAAGGGATATGGTCTCACTAAAAGGGGATATTTGAATAAGCTCAGAAGAGAAGAGAGATAAAGATCTTTTTGAAAAAGAAGTTGTAGAGAAAAAAATCTTTCCTATGGGCTTGTCAGTTTCTAGGGTCACGTCCTACACCAACATGTGCTCGATACCATCTTGTAGCGACCCGACCCGAATGGATCAAGTCTCGTGCTTAAGTGTCATCCTCGGATCGGTATGTCGACACACACAAGACTCGAGGATTTATAACAGAGGTAAATCACATGTATAAAGTAACGTAAATACTATTACCTCAATCCAAATAGCGGAAGTAACTAGGTTGTGGATTCCCATCAACACCAACGGCAAAGTTGAGTGTAGAAATCGTAACCCTAACGTATCACTTACTCGTCGTCTGAAAAGTCTGCAACATGAAACGCTACAGCCCGAAAACGGGTCAGCACATGGAATATGCTGGCAATGTAACACATAGAGAGTCATGAAAGAATAAGCCTATACTATATGCATATATGGCTGGTGGAAGCTCTATGGTTACAGCTTTTGCGAAAAGCTAATTTTTCCCTACTACAAAGGAATAAATTTATTTAACTATCATGGTTGTTGTTAAACATTGAGAATGGTTGACAGCATCCTCAATCCCAATTAAAAGTACTCATTAAACCCAAACAAATTATATTAAGTAACGTGATGAGATCAACATGATAATCGAAGAACTAGATACTCAAGATGTCCATAACCGGGGACACGGCTAATCATGATTAGTTTATACACTCTGCAGAGGTTTGCCCACTTTTCCCCACAAGACTCGGTCGCCTCCGTTGGATTTCTCGCACTACATAGGTTAGACCGGTACACCTACTTTCCCCTACATCTGCTAGTATACCCGTAAGAGTTCGCACAACTTAATCAACTATGCCAGAGCCCATAATGGCTTGTGGCTGCACACGTAAGTTTCTAGTTTGAATAATCTCATGATCCCTTTGAGCACGGGTGGCGGTCCAAGAAATACAGGAAAGTCCTGATGGAAACCAGGTGCCTCAATCCACCCGGATGTGTGTTTAAGTTGCCACCTTAAATAAACTATTAAATAACAATCTCACATCTCATCATGGATACACTCACCCAATCCACGTCTACTAGCATAGCATAGCATAATAAGCAAACGTAGAAGTAACTTCCAAGGGTTTGATAATAAAACAGGTAATAGGTACTACCTCAATCTACTTCCCATCCCACAATTTAATTAGATCCTAATCATGCAATGTTTGATGATAGATCTAATGCATAAAAACTGGTAGCAGAAAAGGTATGATGAAAGTGTTACTTGCCTGCAATGTTGATGAAGATGATTCACACTCAAACTCTTGATAGTTCTACTCGTCACACTCCGATCAATCTATCGAAATCAAGCAATAGTAGCCACACATAAGCAATCACTCAAAACATCGGACCGAACGAAGAAAACGATTCGGAAAACATCAAAACCAAGCAAATAACTCTGGCAACACAAAACAATTTCTAACAGTACCAAAATTATGTGAATTTGGCCTTATCAGAATGTTTAGGTCAAGAGCTTCGATTTGCAAAAAGATTCAATTAAATCGGAGTTATGAAACTCAAGTTATGATCAAACAAAGTTTGAATTCAAATCTGGTCTAATTCAAAATTTTAAAATTTCAAAAACATGTTTGAGTTGGATTACTGGATAGAGGGAATCATAACGAAGAAGTGGGCGTTGGTTTCGTTGAATTTGGACTAAAAAGTAAAAAGTTATGGTCGTTTGAAAACCAGGGGCTAATCTGTAAAATAAAACAACTACAACTAGGTCCCTGGCAAAAAAATTAAATAAAAGAAAAAGATTAAATAGCGAACGTTCGCTGCAGAACCTAATCTAATGAATTTGTTCGCTCCCGAACCTAAACTAATGAACGCTCACTATGTAAACTAACTAAATAAAAAAACGAGTTTTTAAACGAAAACCGAAACCAAAAGAAAAAAAATCGGCGGACCGGGGTGGTTTATTACCGGACCGGGAAAACCGGCGAGTTGAGCGGCGGTTCGGGCGGCTCCGGCGACGGCGGTCTCCGGCGAGTGGGGCGAGGCGGCGACTGTGAACTCCGGCGAGGCGGGACTTCGCGACGAGGGGCGAGGGCAGCGCGGGGAGTGGCGCGGTGGCGGGCGACGACGGCGGCAAGATGCACGCCGATGGCGGCGAGATGCATGAGGCGAGGCGAGGAGAGAGAGGGCGGCGGATTCGGCTCGCTTATAAAGAGGGGGCCGGAGGGAAGCTGCTTGGGGTGGGAGGCCGGGCGGCGACGGAGAGGCGGGCAGCGACGCCTGCAGGAGTGGTGACTCGAGCGGAGTCCCGCTCGGGGACGGTGACGACGGGCGACGTGGGCTGGGCCGTGGCCTGGCCTGGGAGCTGGGCCGGCCCAGTCGGAGGAGGGACTAGTTTTTTTAAATCATTTTCCAGGCGAATAAAAAATAATAAAACCAAATAAATAAATATATTATATAGGCATATAATATATCAAAATTTTCAGAAAAAGATTTTCTACAAGATTATTCCAGCTTCAAATGAAATACACCCAAATTCAAATAAAACCAAGAGTGCTCCTGCTCTAATAAAATCCAATAAAAATCATTTTAAAAATACCAAATTATTTCAATTTTATTTCTATCCAATTATATTATGTAGGGAATCATGTTACCCTATTTTCCATGTATTTTATTTTTGGAGAAAAATAATTTGAATAAAACTCAAATAACTCCAAATTGAATATAAATTCAAAAGAACTTTGAATTTAATTCTTTGAAACTCCCAACTCATATTTCATATAATTTGAAGAAGTCATTTTATCTTCGCTCGTGAAAATCATTGAGTTGCATAAAGCTTCAGAATTGGAAAATATTCTCAAATGAAATTTAAATATTTTCAACACCCCTTGTCATTTAAATAAATGGAAGAAGTCATGTCATCTTCTCTCCAGGGTTTTGTGATGAAGAGTATTTGAATTCACGAAAAGCATAAAAGAAAAAATGAAAGTTTGGGAAAGTCTTTTTATTCCCTCTCATTTAACTTCCAAAAAGTGTTTTGAATTCACTCATTTTCAGTCAATCAATCACACAACAATCAAACAAACAATCAAATCTATCTATTTATTATAACATTCCAAAATTTAAAATTTTGGAATGTTACAATGGGCGATGGGCCCAGACCCCTGCGTGCATAGGATTTAGACCGACGTGTTGACCTCTCTATTGAGCCTAGGTGGGGCTGCGACGTGTTGATCTCCCGAGGCCGGACATGACCCAGGAAAGTGTGCCCGGCCAGAGGGATCGAGCGTGTCGGGTAATGTGGTGCACCCCTGTAGGGAAGTTGATCTATTCGAATAGCCATGTCCACGGTAACAGGCGACCCGCAGTTGTACCTTGACCTTATGACAACTAGAACCGGATAGTTAATAAAACACACACTTTCAAGTGCCAGATACAACCCGGGGATCGCTCTCTAACAGGGCAACGAGGAGGTGATCGCCGGGTAGGTTTATGCTATGCGATGCTACTTGGTGAACTTACCATCTATTCTCTCCTGCATGCTGCAAGATGGAGGTGGCCAGAAGCGTAGTCTTCGACAGGATTAGCTATCCCCCTCTTATTCTGGCATTTTACAGTTCAATCCACCGATATGGCCCTTTACACATATACCCATGCATATGTAGTGTAGCTCCTTGCTTGCGAGTACTTTGGATGAGTACTCACGGTTGCTTTTCTCCATCTTTTCCCCCTTTCCTTTCTACTTGGTTGTCGCAACCAGATGTCGGAGCCCAGGAGCCAGACGCCACCGTCGATGATGACTCCTACTACGCCGGAGGTGCCTACTACTACGTGCAGCCCGCTGATGACGACCAGGAGTAGTTAGGAGGATCCCAGGCAGGAGGCCTGCGCCTCTTTCGATCTGTATCCTAGTTTGTGCTAGCCTTCTTAAGGCAAACTTGTTTAACTTATGTCTGTACTCAGATATTGTTGCTTCCTCTGACTCGTCTATGATCGAGCACTTGTATTCGAGCCCTAGAGGCCCCTCGCTTGTATGACTTATTTACGTTTTAGAGTTGTGTTGTGATATCTTCCCGTGAGTCCCTGATCTTGATAGTACATGTTTGCGTGCAAGATTAGTGTACGATTGAATCCGGGGCGTCACAATGATGCACTAGGTCCATAGCTAGGGCGTCACAAGATTAGTGTATGTTCTTGAAATGCGTTTGTCAAGTGCTCATTAAGAAAGTTTCTATACAAGTTTCTGAACGAACTCCTTAAGAAAAGTTCTCCAAAAGTTCCCTGTGAAAGAATCCTTTCAAGCATCTGGTCGTCACAAACGTTTTGACTACTTGTGGAGCCAAAACGGACTCTGTATCAATCTGATATCCATGTTTCACTGAACACTGTGCAAAACTGATTCTGAACGACAGTTACAGACTAGTTCTGTGTAGTTGCATTCCATTTCTCCCTTCTACTTCACTAAACATCTCCATATGAGATTCACTTACTTGTAGGGAAATGCAAGGGACCTCAATTATGATGATGCACTAGGTCCATAGCTGGGAGTTTGTGTATGTTCTCGAAATGTGTTTGTGGAGTGCTCATCAAGAAAGTCTCTATACAAGTTTCTGAACGAACTCCTTAAGAAAAGTTCTCCAAAAGTTCCTTGTGAAACAATCCTTTGAAGCATATGGTCATCACAAACGTTTTGACTACTTGTGGAGCCAAAACGGACTCTGTATGAGTCAGATATCCATGTTTCAGTTAACACTGTGCAAAAATGATTCCGAACAACAGTTACAGACTAGTTCTTGTGTAGTTTCATTCGACTTTTTCCATTCTACTTGACTAAACATCTCCATATTAGATCCAGTTACTTGTAGAGAAATAGAAGAGACCTCAGTTATGATGATGCACTAGGTCCATAGCTGTGACACTCCAAGAATATTCTTCTGGTTTTCTTCAAAATTTTTGTTGGATTTGAAGAAGGTCTTCTAAACCCTTTCAAAAAAATCTCTCTCAAAAGCTTTTTCCCTTTAGCAAATATTTTATTTTTGCATCTCCTTCAACTCTAGTGTTTGGTTTTAAGTTATTCTTCTGATTTCCCTCTTCTCAAAATTTAAAGAAAAATCTTTGGAGTTTATTTCCTTTCAAAAAGAAACTCTAGGAGTTTTGCATCCTCTCCAATGTTTGAAACCATTCATGATTTTTACCATGCACCGCATGGTAAAATCTTCCCTAAAATCTCTCCTTCTACTTTGGGCAATCCAAACATTCTGTCTCAACAAGTTCAACCCTTTTCTCAATTTTATTTCATTTAATTCTCCCCCCAAATCTTTTCTGTCCATTATTTTGAGCCTAGGTGATTTGCAAAGCAAGTACCTATATGCATTTCAGTTTTTACCTCAAACCAACTTCCCTAGATATTCCATGGTACCCACAACCTAGAACAATCAAGATCCGCTCCTCTTCTGTTCAAAGATTTCAAATTTCAGTCTCTGCGAGTTTGGACCAGATTTGTCAAATTTGGTGAAATTCATATCTTCTCTGCTTCAAAAATTCCACAAAAATTCAGGCAGCCTCTAGATGCAATGAGAGGCCCCTCCACCAAAAACCAGCTCAAGGAAAAATCCCTACATGCCTAGATCATTCTGTCGAACACCTTGCATGCACTAT
Source organism: Aegilops bicornis (assembly GCA_021605145.1). Classification (NCBI taxonomy): domain Eukaryota; kingdom Viridiplantae; phylum Streptophyta; class Magnoliopsida; order Poales; family Poaceae; genus Aegilops; species Aegilops bicornis. The sequence goes on from CM038673.1 coordinate 184,388,125, forward strand.
TTCTCTGCCGCCGACGGGCCGTGCGGCCGTTCCGTCGAGGGCAGGCCGTAACCTCGCCCACCTTGCTGAGTTGGACACGGGGATGGCACCAGTTCTTCGTCTAGTCGATGCTCGAACTCCTAAGCCGACCGTGCAGCCACAGCGCCGTGGTAATCACCTCGCCGGAGAACCCCGTTCTCGGCAACCACCTCGGGCCGGCTATATATAGCACCCCGAGCACGCTCTCGCCCCCGCACACCTACACCACCTCACTAGTGCTTGCCAAGCCCCTGGAAGGGCCTCGAGGGGCTCTTCTTCCCCGACTCCAGCCACCTCGTTCCGCCTCGGCCCCCACCTCGATCCACTCAGGTGAGGTCGTCTCCGGCGCCCTAACCTCGTCAGCAACCCTCTCGGGCAACTAAGAGTCTAACCCCCACCCCAATTTGATCTTCACAGCTCTCTCCGATGAGGTCCACGACTGCCCGAACCGCCGTCCGCCGGAGCAAGCGTCGCCGTCGACGTAGTACTCGCCGGTGACCACTTCCACCTCCCACAGACGCGGAAGGACGTGCTGATCACGAAGGTACCGTCTGATCACTCTGCCTCGCCGTGGATCGCCGCCGGCGACCACCGCACCTCTCGGGCGCCATCGTGCCCTGTTTCCCTCTTTTAAATTTTCAAACCCGACAGGTGGAGCCCACCTGTCAGCCTCTCAGTCGTTTCTTTTAAACGAATCGTTTTCTGTACTTTTCTGCAAAGCCCCTGGAAGTTTTCTGTTTCATTACAGATGGGTCCTTGGACCAAAACCCTTATAACTTTTTAACAGAAAGGAATTTTTGAGTGATTCTTTTTCTGTACTCTTCAGATTTTTGTCTAGTATTTTATCATGTTTATTTGAAAAATATTTGGATTAACTTTCTGTGACCCACGGTATTTACATTAGCGCGTGTATTTTGTGTACCGTAGATACCGAAGGAGGTGACGGAACCGCGAACTTCGCCGAGCTAGACCCCGACTACTCCGAACCAGGCAAGCAACGTTTGAACCTTTGATATGATGATTGTCTGGGCATGTTTGCATTATTTTTGTATCATGGCACGTTCATGAGCATTTCGATGATAGTTTATCTCGTAAGAGTTGAGGCAAATGAGCTCGGTAAATTCCATGAGTTGTTGGAAACTTGTTGCATGGCCATGAGTTGGCATGAGTATGGGTAAGATGGCAGTGTTGTAGCATGCCAAGCTTATGCCATGTCATTGACCCAGTGTCAACATAAATCAGTCAGATTCCCGTCCGTCTTCCCTTTCGTACTACCACCTGTTTCCCACAAGGGATACGGCTTGGTAAGTTGCAAACCACTTCCTGGTACACACCAAATCGAGAGGCCGGGATGAAGGTTCCATGGCCCTAGATTAAAGCCTTTCATCTGGTCAGGGGGCATGGGTGTTTCCGGTTGGGACCGAGAGGGGGGCACCCCTTAGACTGCGCGTATATAAATTTGATCCCATGCTATTCGAGATTGTGATCTCCCCGTCTCAAAGTTTTTCTAAAACGCTGTCTAGGGTGATTCCTGGCAACGTGAGGTATGATGGGTGTGTGCTAGCTAGTTGTGTTTCCTCCGAAATACCGTAAACGGAACTAGTCCTTTGGGACTACGGAAATCCGTTGGCTGTGGACAATTTTGGTACAAACTCTGCAGAGTCAAAATTCTTGAATTCATCTTATTCATGTCCGAGGACCGTGTTCATCTCATCTTGTCAAGTGTCAGTCTCGGTGACAGAAACTCCTGAGAGCCACTTGAGTGTTAAATGTTTATTTCCTGTGAAAGGACTAACCCGCTTATTGTCTCGAAATGAATATTTTTCCGTGAGCACTATATCTTGTCAGTTATGAATAATGAATTATAAGCCCTTTCTGCGATGTCGCTCAGACGTCCGACTGCGGCATTGTTGTTATTTATTTTCATTATAAGCCCTTTCTGCGACGTCGCTCCGACGTCCGACTGCGGCATTGTTGTTATTTAAATTCCGTATAAGCCCTTTCTGCGATGTCGCTCAGACGTCCGACTGCGGCATTGTTGTTATTTAAATTCATTATAAGCCCTTTCTGCAATGTCGCTCAGACGTCCGACTGCGGCATTGTTGTTATTTATTTTCATTATAAGCCCTTTCTGCGATGTCGCTCAGACGTCCGACTGCGGCAGTGTTGTTATTTAATTTCATTATAAGCCCTTTCTGCGATGTCGCTCAGACGTCCGACTGTGGCATTGTTGTTATTTAAATTCATTATAAGCCCTTTCTGCGATGTCGCTCAGACGTCCGACTGCGGCAGTATTATTATTTACTTTTATTATAAGCCCTTTCTGTGATGTCGCTCCGACGTCCGAATGCGGCACGCATGTATTTTTATTTCAATATAAGCCCTTTATGAGGTGTCGCTCGACGCCTCGATCGTGGCATGTTTTACTTATTGATTCACCCTTCGAGGCGCCGCTTCGCATAATTCCGATCGGTTTTGAGTTTTGTCTTCGTTGGGTTTTCGAGCGGACTACCGCCGACTCCCTTCTTATTTACCTTGCTATACTGATTAAATTGAGCATTGTTAAAATAAATCATGATGCATTCATGCATTCATTTGTTATATCTTTTGTCCGAACTGTCTTGCGAGTACTTTCAAAGTACTCACCTGGCTTGTTGATTTGGCCAGATGCTGACGGCGATCTCATGGATGAAGAGTTCGATAGCGAGTCCGACGCCTAGAGGAATCCCGGTCGGTCTCGTATGCACCCTGGATTAGTCATTGTGATATATCCGCTCCGCTACCCAAATAAATTCATCGAGCCTCACCTCGGCCTTTCGATGAGCCGCCAATCTGATAGACTTATTAACCACCCCACTGTGTTATTCCACCAACCACTCATATCTCGAGTCAGTAGCATTTCCACCCCACACCATTGTGTCATCCGCCTTCATGTATAATTATTGGCATGTTTGTAATAATTGGTTGGGCATCTTCAGTCCGACCCTGTAATATTGTAATGCTACTGGCTTATTGTATCAAAGTTTTGTCTACTGGTATGAAGGATTTTCCTCATATTGGACTTCATAGGTCGGTTGTTCAATAAATATTTTTATTGAAAAACCGGTCGTGACAATAGCTGGGACTTTGTGTATGTTCTCGAAATGCGTTTGTCGAGTGCTCATTAAGAAAGTTTCCATACAAGTTTCTGAACGAACTCCTTAAGAAAGGTTCTCCAAAAGTTCCCTGTGAAAGAATCCTTTGAAGCATCTGGTCGTCACAAATGTTTTGGCTACTTGTGGAGCCAAAACGGACTCCGTATGAGTCAGATATCCATGTTTCAGTTAACACTGCGCAAAACTGATTCCGAACGACAGTTACAGACTAGTTCTTGTGTAGTTGCATTCGATTTTTTTCCATTCTACTTCACTAAACATCTCCATATGAGATACCATTACTTGTTGGGAAATGTAGGAGACCTCAGTTATGATGATGCACTAGGTCCATAGCTGGGACTTTGTGTATGTTCTCGAAATGCGTTTGTCTAGTGCTCATTAATAATCTGAACGAACTCCTTAAGAAAAGTTCTCCAAAAGTTCCCTGCGAAAGAATCCTTTGAAGCATCTAGTCGTCACAAACGTTTTGACTACTTGTGGAGCCAAAACAGACTCCGTATGAGTCAGATATCCATATTTCAGTTAACATCACAAGAAAACCGATCCCGAGCAGCGCTACGGACTAGTTCTTGTGTAGTTACATTCGATTTTTTCCATTCTACTGCACTAAACATCTCCATATGAGATACAATTACTTGTAGGGGAATGCAAGAGACATCAGTTATGATGATGCACTAGGTCCATAGCTGGGACTTTGTGTATGTTGTCGAAATGCATTTGTCGACTGCTCATTAAGAAAGTTCCGATACAAGTTTCTGAACGAGCTCCTTAAGAAAGGTTCTCCAAAAGTTCCCTATGAAAGAATCCTTTGAAGCATCTGGTCGTCACAAACGTTTTGACTACTTGTGTAGCCAAAACAGACTCTGTATGAGTCAGATATGCATGGTTCAGTTAACACTGCGCAAAACTGATTCCGAACGACAGTTACAAACTAGTTCTTGTGTAGTTGCATTTGATTTTTTCCATTCTACTTCACTAAACATCTTCATATGAGATCCAATTACTTGTAGGTAAATGCAAGAGACTTCAGTTGTGATGATGCACTAGGTCCATAGCTGGGACTTTGTGTATGTTCTCGAAATGCGTTTGTCGAGTGCTCATTAAGAAAGTTTCTATACAAGTTTTTGAACGAACTTCTCAAGAAAAGTTCTCCAAATCTGGTCGTCACAAATGTTTTGACTACTTGTGGAGCCAAAACGGACTCCGTATGAGTCAGATATCCATGTTTCAGTTAGGACTGCGCAAAACTGATTCCGAATGATAGTTAGAGACTAGTTCTTGTGTAGTTGCATTCGATTTTTTCAACTCTACTTCACTAAAATTCTCCATATGAGATCCAATTACTTGTAGGGAAATGCAAGAGACCTCAGTTATGATGATGCACTAGGTCCATAGCTGGGACTTTGTGTATGTTCTCGAAATGCGTTTGTCGAGTGCTCATTAAGAAAGTTTCTATACAAGTTTCTGAATGAACTCCTTAAGAAACGTTCTCCAAAAGTTCCCTGTGAAATAATCCTTTCAAGCATCTGGTCATCACAAACATTTTGAATATTTGTGGAGCCAAAACGGACTCCGTGTCGATCCGATATCCATGTTTCAGTTTACATCACAAGAAATTGATTCCAAACGGCGATTCTGCACTAGTTCTTGTGTAGTTGCATTCGATTTTTTCCATTCTACTTCACAAAACATCTCCATATGAGATCTAATTACTTGTAGGAAAATGCAAGAGACCTCAGTTATTATGATGCACTAGGTCCATAGCTAGGAGTTTGTGTATATTCTCGAAATGCGTTTGTCGAGTGCTCATTAAGAAAGTTTCTATACAAGTTTCTAAACGAACTCCATAAGAAAAGTTCTCCAAAAGTTCCCTGTGAAAGAATCCTTTGAAGCATCTGGTCGTCACAAACATTTTGACTACTTGTGAAGCCAAAACGGACTCCGTATGAGTCAGATATCCATGTTAAGTTAACACTGCGCAAAACTGATTTCGAACGACAGTTACAGACTAGTTCTTGTGTAGTTGCATTCGAGTTTTTCCATTTTACTTCACTAAACATCTACATATGAGATCCAATTACTTGTAGGGAAATGCAAGAGACCTCATTTATGATGATGCACTAGGTCCATAGCTGGGACTTTGTGTATGTTCTTGAAATGCGTTTGTCGAGTGCTCATTAAGAAAGTATCGATACAAGTTTCTAAACGAACTCCTTAAGAAAAGTTCTCCAAAAGTTCCCTGTGAAAGAATCCTATGAATCATCTGGTCGTCACAAACGTTTTGACTTCTTGTGGAGCCAAAACGGACTCCGTATGAGTCAGATGTCCATGTTTCAGTTAACATTGCGCAAAAATGATTCCGAACGACAGTTGCAGACTAGTTCTTGTGTAGTTTCATTCGATTTTTTCCATTCTACTTCACTAAACATCTCCATATTAGATCCAGCTACATGAAGAGAAATTGAAGAGACCTCATTTATGATGATGCACTAGGTCCATAGCTGGGACTTTGTGTATGTTCTCGAAATGCGTTTTTCGAGTACTCATTAAGAAAGTTTCCATACAAGTTTCTGAACGAACTCCTTAAGAAAAGTTCTCCAAAAGTTCCCGATGAAAGAATCCTTTGAAGCATCTGGTCGTCACAAACGTTTTGACTACTTGTGGAGCCAAAAAGGACTCTGTATGAGTCAGATATGCATGGTTCATTTAACACTGCGCAAAACTGATTCCGAGCAGCGATTCTGAGACTAGTTCTTGTGTAGTTGCATTCGATTTTTTCCATTCTACTTCACTAAACATCTCCATATGAGATCCAATTACTTGTAGGTAAATTCAAGAGACCTCAGTTGTGATGATGCACTAGGTCCATAGCTGGGACTTTGTGTATGTTCTCGAAATGCATTTGTCGAGTGCTCATTAAGAAAGTTTCTATACAAGTTTTTGAACGAACTTCTCAAGAAAAGTTCTCCAAATCTGGTCGTCACAAACGTTTTGACTACTTGTGGAGCCAAAACGGACTCCGTATGAGTCGGATATCCATGTTTCAGTTAAGACTGCGCAAAACTGATTCCGAATGACAGTTAGAGACTAGTTCTTGTGTAGTTGCATTCGATTTTTTCAACTCTACTTCACTAAAATTCTCCGTATGAGATCCAATTACTTGTAGGGAAATGCAAGAGACCTCAGTTATGATGATGCACTAGGTCCATAGCTGGGACTTTGTGTATGTTCTCGAAATGCGTTTGTCGAGTGCTCATTAAGAAAGTTTCTATACAAGTTTCTGAATGAACTCCTTAAGAAACGTTCTCCAAAAGTTCCCTGTGAAATAATCCTTTCAAGCATCTGGTCATCACAAACATTTTGAATATTTGTGGAGCCAAAACGGACTCCGTATCAGTCAGATATCCATGTTTCAGTTTACACTGCGCAAAATTGATTCCGAACGACAGTTACAGACTAGTTCTTGTGTAGTTGCATTCTATTTTTTCCATTCTACTTCACAAAACATCTCCATATGAGATCCAATTACTTGTAGGAAAATGCAAGAGACCTCAGTTATGATGATGCACTAGGTCCATAGCTAGGAGTTGTGTATATTCTCGAAATGCGTTTGTCGAGTGCTCATTAAGAAAGTTTCTATACTAGTTTCTGAACGAACTCCATAAGAAAAGTTCTCCAAAAGTTCCCTGTGAAAGAATCCTTTGAAGCATCTGGTCGTCACAACCATTTTGACTACTTCTGAAGCCAAAACGGACTCCGTATGAGTCAGATATCCATGTTTAAGTTAACACTACGCAAAACTGATTTGAGCAGCGATTCTGAGACTAGTTCTTGTGTAGTTGCATTCGAGTTTTTCCATTTTACTTCACTAAACATCTCCATATGAGATCCAATTACTTGTAGGGAAATGCAAGAGACCTCAGTTATGATGATGCACTAGGTCCATAGCTGGGACTTTGTGTATGTTCTTGAAATGCGTTTGTCGAGTGCTGTCGGTGTACTAAAGTAGGGGTACCTTAGTACCCCGAACTTGTGCACGGGCAACATAGCGTCCCATGAAACCTTGCCGGGCGTCGCCAAGACCCTCCGCAGCCATTCTCAAGGCAAGACCCGACAAGAGGAGCTTGTCGGGAAGGCCTCTAGGCGAGACAAGGCCCCGACAAGAGGAGCTTGTCGGAAGGCCACCTGCATACAGAAGACAAGGCCCCGGCAAGAGGAGCTTGCCGGGAAGGCCCGGAGCGCGACAAGCCTCCGGGCGCGACAAGAATTCGGCCGTGGCAAGGCGCTTGCCGCGGCATGCAGCTCCTCTCCGTCTCCGCTCCAGCTCACCCAGCGACGTGTCGCCACGGGACCGTTCCATGGGCGCGTGTCGAGCAGCTGTGCAGCCAGCGGAGAGCAGCGACATCGGCGCGAGCAGGCTCGCCATCGTGGCGGCGGAGGCGCACTGACGGTCTCATTACCTTTGTTTAGGCGACAACGACAGGCATTTATTGCTTTTGTCCCTTGCCGTCGAGTTAGGTATCTTTGCACTGTACACTGTTCAAGTAGGTGTACCAACCCCTGTTTTACGCTTTGTACCCCGCCTATGTTGCCACCTGCCGGAGACCCTTGAGCATATAAAAGGAGGCCCGAGTGCAACGTAGAGAGGGTTCCGCGGTTGGCCAAGTTTCGATTCATTCGACCCACCGCAGACTAGCCACACTCACGCTAGGTTTTGTAGCTCGCATTGCTCCCTAGCAAGAACACATTAGATCAAACAGGCAGCAGTAGGAGTTTTATCTCTCCGGAGAGCTCCGAAGCTGGGTAAACCGCTCGTGTGCATCGCCTCGATCCGCTCTTCACGCGACCTCCGCCCCCCCCCCCTCCGAACCACAAAGGGACCCGCTCCGTCGGGCCCCATAGGTGTCCGTGGGTACGATCAGCCTCCCCGACATCTCTGGCGCGCCAGGTAGGGGGTGCGTCGAGGCAGTGTGAATCCGGTCCGACGTTCACACGAGCAGCGTCATCAACATCTTCCTCAACATGCCACCGAAGAAGAAGGCTTCGGCGGCGAAGACCGTCGCGTCGTGCCCACCCTCGCCGCAGCAAACGGGTGGTGGTACAGACGCTGGCGGGAGAACGTGCGCCGACGAAGGTGTTCGCGACGTTGCCAAGTCCAAGGACAAGGCTCCGCAAACCTCGGCGTCCGCGCGTCCCCCGCGCCCATCTCAGGAGACACGGGACCAACAACGTCATGGCGCTCACAACGCCATACGTTCGTTGGATCGAGACCCTCAAGACCAGCACGCGCCAACATGTCGGGCGCTTAGTGAGACACGGTCGCCGGACGGGCGCGCTGCTCCTTCTAACGCAGCTTAGAAGTCCAAGCGTGTCCCGCCTCGCACCGTTCTCCAATGCCGCCTACTACTCCAGCAGTAGCTCCCGAGAGCTCAATCGCTCCTCGACTACCCTCCAACGGCCGACAAGGTCGACGAGTGGAGGGCCACTATCCATAGCCTCATCGGCTTTGCCAGCAGCGACGCTCATGCGGCAACCAACGCCATCGTTGCCGCGGCGAGACGACAAGGCACGAGCCAGTGGCGACGAGATTGTCGGAGGTGCAACCACCGTGCACTCTCCGCCAAGAAGGCCATGATCACCGACTCACCGGATCCACCTCGACAGCGACTCCACCGCGTCGTCGAATCCGCGGACTCGCCGCGATCAGCGCCAAGTTCTTCATGAGCGACAACAAGAGGACGCTCGAACTCGCATCGAGCGTCGAAGAGAAGCGCGACGTCAATCCGACAAGCGCGCTGGGCCTTCTGTTAACATGCACGCGCCGGAGGGGCCAGGCGACTTGCCGTACGCGGTAGGTTGCCCTGCGTTCACTCGTGAGCTGCGGCAAGTCCAGTGGCCCAGCCAGAAGAACTTCAAACCAGACGCGTCGGAGAAGTACGATGGCGGGGCGCATCCGTCGGAGTTCCTCAGCATCTACACCATCGCGGTGCAGGCTGCGGGGGGACGGGACGACAAGATCCTCGCCAACTACTTCCCGCTCGTGCTCAAGCCCAACGTCAGATCTTGGCTCATGCACTTGCTAGACAGCTCCATATCCTCTAGAGTAGACTTGTGCCATCAGTTTGTTGGCGCCTTCACAGGTGGCCACAAACCTCATGGCCAAGAGAGTGACCTTCACTTACTCGCCCAGAAGGAAGGAGAGTCCCTGTGCAAGTTCATTCAGAGATTCAGCCGTGTGCACTACAACATCCCAAACGTCCACCCTGCCGCCGTGATCAACGCATTTCATCAGAATGTGCGGAACCGCAGGATGAGGGAGGAGATGGCGATGAGCAAAGTCAAGGACGCTGCTGAGCTGTACGCCTTGGCCGACAAGTGTGCATCGCTACCGAGGAAGGGAGGAGACTCGAGGAGAGGATGCAGAAGCAGGATCTGACAGTGATGACACCGCCCTGGCGAAGAAGGGCCGTCGGCGAGGCAACAGGAAGAAGAAAAGCAGGGAGGTGCTAGCTGTCGAGCAGTCCGGCAATGGGAGCGGCGACAAGAACGCCGAGACTGGTTTCTCCGGCAAGGAGGTTGCCGCTGACGCCAACCACCAGTCGGTGGCGGCCGCCGACAAGCAGGACAGCTCCGCAAGCAAGATCAAGAAGATCCACCGCACTAAGGGCCACGATCTCCAGAGCTGCAAGAAGGTCGAGCAGCTCGTCGAGCAGCAGAGAGCTGAGTACGAGCGACGCGACAAGGAGAAGGCCCAGAAGGTGCCGGGGAGCGAGCAAGAAACGTCCGGCCGGGAGGACGCCGCGGCAAGGTCAAGCAGCGACAAGGAGATCGACCTCCCCGCGGCCGCGACAAGGATGAAGATGATGACGACGACGAAGATATGGAAGACGACGACGCCGACGAGCAGGAGTTTCCGAAAGCCACGGAGGTTCTCTGCGTTGACGGAGGTGCTTCCCTGCATACCTCCCACCGCCAACTCAAACAATGGATGCGGGAGGTCAATGCAGCGGAACCATCCGTGAGAGTCGCGCAAGCCTCTCGAAGTGGTCCAGCACGCCTATCATTTTTGATATTGAGGACCACCACGACCGCGCATAACCGCGGTCGGGTGCTTGCCGATGTTGGTCTCTCCAACCATCCGCAACCTCAAGGTCACGAAAATGTTAGTTGACGGCGGGGCCGGCTTGAATCTGATCTCCTCCGCGGTGCTCCAGAAGCTTCAAATCCCTGACAGCGAGCTCGAAGAGACCGGAACCTTCCAAGGAATCAATCCAGGAAGGAGCAAGCCGAAGGGGAAGATTACGTTGCCGGTCACATTTGGCAGCGAGCTGAACTTCAGAACTGAGAGGGTTACGTTTGACATCGCCGATTTCCCATTGCCTTACAATGGGATACTTGGCCGTCCGGCACTTGCCAAGTTCATGGCGGCCTCTCACTACGCCTACAACCTCCTCAAGATGCCAGGCCCGATAAGCGTCATCTCTGTCCATGGCGACAAGAAGGATGCCCTTATCTGTGCCGACAAGATCTTCCGGGACGCAGCAGCCGCAACAGTTTGCTAGACACTTGCCGCTGAAGCTCCCGGGGGGAAGAAGACCAAGTCCAGGTCCGGCAAGGGCTCTGATGCTCACTCCGGCAAGCGCACCTCTTCGGAGTGCTGCGCTACCGTCGAGGACGCACCATCGAGCTCCACCGACAAGGACGAGTCCAAGAAGACACAATAACAGATACACAAAAGGATGGTGCAGCACCCAGTTTACTTTGTCAGTTCCCTCCTACAGGGGGCTAGGTCAAGGTACTCTGGTGTGCAAAAACTGCTTTTCGGCCTCCTCATGGCCTCGAGAAAGCTGCGCCATTACTTCCAAGCACATGAGATCACAGTTGTCACTCGCTTTCCCTGAAGAGGATACTGCAGAATCCAGGCGTGCAGGATTGTCGAGTGGGCCTTTGGAGCTGTCAAGCTTTGGTCTTAAGTTTGAAAGCACATCAACTATCCAAAGCGAGCCTTGGCGTAGTTCATAGCAGAATGGACGCCAACGCCAGATGAAGAGATTCCGGAGATGAGCATTCCCCTCAAAGAAGCAAGCAAAGAGTGGTCGATGTACTTTGATGGTGCCTTCTCGCTGCAAAGGCGCCCGGTGCCGGCGTCGCTTATCGCACTCCACCGGAGAGCACCTCGCACGTCGTCCGGATGCACTTTCCCAAGGAGCAAAGCGACAAACAATACCGCAGAGTATGAAGGTTTGCTTGCCGGTCTCGGGATCGCCGTGGACCTTGGGATCAAGAAGCTTATTGTCGGGGTGACTCGCAACTCGTCAGTCCGCCAAGTCAACAAAGATTACCAGAGTCCGTTGATGGAAGCCTACGTTGATGAAGTGAGGAAGCTAGAAGAGCACTTTGACGGCCTGCAAATGGAACATGTTCCAAGAGCTCGTAATGATATTGCTAGCATACTGTCAAAGTGCGCTGCGCTTAAGCTACCTGTGGAACCGTGGACTTCGTGCTCAAGCTGACTCAGCCAACCGTAACACCATCGGCCGGACAAAGCAAGAAGAGGAAGTTGGCCTCTGGTGGCTACTTTCCGACAGAGCTTCTCGAAGCCGTCGTTGCAAAGGTCCCCAAGATCAACACCAACAGTGCTGTGGAGCAGTCTGCTCCGACAGACCCCAGGGTTTGTTTCGTTGAAGCAAACGCTCCCGACAAGTCTTGCTCCGGCAAGCTTGTCGGGGAGCATCTAGCTCCGGCAGAGCCATCGGCTCTTGCCGTAGAAGCTGATGTTCCCGCAGCAGCAGATGAGCCTTTAGTCCTTGTTGTCGAGCCACAAGCTCCAGCATGGGCGCAGCGGATTGTCCAATTCCTCCAGACAGGAGAACTTCCCGAAAGAGCGGGAAGAAGCGGAAAGAGTAGCCCGGCAGTCAAGTATGTACCAGTTTGTCGACGGCATAACTGCATGTAAGAAGACTCAACGGTGTGAAATTGAAGTGTATTCCTGTGGAAGATGGACAGAAGCTGTTGGCGAGAGATACATGGAGGCATATGTGGTCACCACATTGGCGCAAGAGCACTTGCCAGAAAGCTTTCCGCAAGGTTTCTTCGGCCGACAGCCCTCCAGGATGCAACTGCACAAGTAACCAAGTGTGAAGCGTGCGGTTCCATTCCAAACAGATACACACCAGCTCAAGCTCTCCAGACGATCCCTTTATCCCGCCATTTTGATGCAGGGCTCGACATCCTCGGCCCCTTCCCCGAGCTGTCGGGGGCTTTCAAGATTTGCGTCGCCGCCATCGACAAGTTCACAAAGTGGCCGGAAGTGGAAGCGGTGAGGAAGGTGACAAGACAACAAGCACAAGTTCTTTAGGTCGATTGTTTGCCGCTTCGAATCCCTAACAGGATCATCACCGGCATAACGGCACACAATTCACGAAGTCGCACCTTCATGCGACGCCCAAGACCTTGGCGCCAAGGTCTGCTTTGCTTCCGCTGTTGCTCACCCGAGAAGCAACGGTCAAGCGAGAGGGCAATGCCGAAGTGCTTTGCGAACTCAAGACCAGAACTTTTGACAGGCTGCACAAGTGCGGAAGAAACTGGATCGAGGAGAGCTGCGGTGGTTCTTTAGTCGATCGAGCGACACCAAATCGAGCCACCGCCGTGCACCCTTTGCTCTAGTCTATGGAGCAGAGGCAGTTCTCCCCACGGAACTTCGTATCACGGGTCGCCTCGAGTGCTCGCTTATGATGAGCTCGAGCAAGAGCAGCTGCGACAAGATGACGCGCTGCTCCTTGAGGAGGATCGCCTTTAGGCTATCAGGCGAGCCGCTCGCTACCAGAAGCCTCGTCGCTACCATGGCCGCAGGGTTAATGTCGAAGTCTCGAGGAAGGCGATTTGTTGTTCGGCGAACTCAGTCCGCCAAGAATTCAAACAAGTTGACGCCGAAGTGGGAAGGCCCTTATCGGGTGAAACGAGTCACTAGGCCTGGCGCTGTCCGCCTTGAGACCGAAGATGGCATTCCGGTGAGCAACTCCTGGAACATTGAACATCTTCGTAAGTTTTACCCATAAGGCGCGGTTGTCGGAACCCGTTCCGGCAACCACCTTTTGTACAAGTCTTGCCGCTGTTGCATGTAATCCTTCGTACAAAGCCGGGCGCAGACCCCGTGCATCAGTAAAGCCCATGTGTTGCGCACAACCCGTCAAGTTCATGCTTTCATCAAGTTATTGCATGTTTTGGCTAACACTTTGTGCAACAACCACACCCGCAAGCGTAATCGGGCCACTGGCTCTATAACGTTATTTCCTCTTCTTTCTCTTGTCACAAAGAAAGGGAGGCTCCCTCACACAAGTTAACCAGGGGAGGAGGAGATAATACTATGGACCAGGCACCGCTCGAGGAAGTTTAGCCTCATCGGGAAGCAAGAAATGTAAAAGCTAAGTTGCCAAAGTTTGAGCAATCAATTTTTAAAGTTTTCGTTATCTTCCTCGAACGATAGTACTTTGTATGGAAAACTCAGCGCAGAGGAACCGAACCGTGATCGTCGGTCGCCCTTACTTTGTTTCGAGTCCGCTCAACAACTTAAGTGAGCTGCGGCTAGTCTGCGACAAGGTTGCTTGTCGGTAGCGACCCGCCAAAGGCAGCCGAAGTTCCGCACTCGGCGCTCATGCAAGGGTGCTCGCACCGACAAGTTTCCCTAAATGCGCAAGGCAGAAACGTACAAAGGAAGAGATCAAGTAGAGGAAATAACATTGCATCGATCGATTCAGATCAGTAATAAATTTGTAAAGTTATCTTCCTTGAACGACCGCGCTTTGTATGAGACACCCGTGTGCGGAGGAACTAAATCGTGATTGGTCGCGCCCTTACTTTGTTTCGAGTCCGCTCAACAACTTAAGTGAGCTGCAGCTAGTCCGCGACAAGGTTGCTTGTCGGTAGCGACCCCGCCAAAGAACTCTTTGAAGTCCCTTTTCAAGCTCGCGGCAAGGGTGCCTGCACCGGCAAGTTTCCCCTGAAAAGCGTAGGGTAATAACGTACAAAGCCAGGGGTCGAGTAAAGGAAGTAACGTAGCAGATGTGGCCCAGAATAAAGTTATGTTACGAAGATAACTTATTGCGGCATCAAGCTAAATCGTCCTCAGAACTGAAATAACAGCGAGGAGGAGAAGAAGGGCGCGCCGGCACCCAAGCCCCGGCAAGCCAGAGTTGTCGGGGGCTGCGACAAGCCAGAGTTGCCGGGAGCTGCGGCAAGCCAAGGTTGCCGGGGGCCGCGGCAAGCCAGAGTTGTCGGGGGCTGAGATATCAGATAAGCCCTTCGTCCTTTTTCAAACATCCCTTTTTCATTAAAAACATTCTACTCAGATACAATCCGTGGGGAATGAAAAACATGAAAGAGAGGATTACAAGCTTTAAATGCGGATAAGGCCCAAAGGCTTACAAATTAAAAAGATAAGATGCCCGTAATCCTTTTCATGTCCCTCTTTCCAGGAGGTAGGTCAAGGAGGCGGGAAGGGCAAAAGAAACGCCTAGACGAGCTACGGGTGCCAGAAGACACCAAGAGAACATCCCGGGAGCTCCCCGAGGGCTTGACGGAGATGGCGGCGCCGGAAGCGGGGTTCGAAGACGGGGCGGCAGGGCGTCAGCACGCTGTCGAGGGCACTACGCCCTCGTACTCCGACTTGACGGCCTTGTCGCCATCCTCTTCCCTTCCACAGCCTCCCTACGCCACGCCCAAGGAGACGACCTGGAGTTCAGGAGCCGGCGACACGGATGATGGGGTCGCCCGGTGACATGCGAGGCGGCGCCCGACAACTAATCGGGCCCGCCAACCTCGTCGTCGCTGTCGCTCCCCTCCTCGTCACTCTCGCTCGAGGGGGAATCTTCGCTGTCGGAGGAGCTGTCCACGCAGCACTTCGCCCGAGTGCCAAGATCCCCGAAGACCATGACGGAGAGGAGATCACCCTCCATTAACTTAAAATGGAGGGTAAACCCCGCCCTCAGGCTATGGATGCGGGTGAACGTCTTCCACCCACGATCGAGATACATCACATTAGGGGCTGGGAATACAACGCGACTCGCATACCGCTGATCCCACAACCCTCATGTGCAATCTCGATGTCTCGGCGGATCCGACTCCATCGCGCCAAGAACGGAGAGGGAAGCCGGAGGCGACGACGAGGCGCCCGGCGCAGCTCGACGAAGAACTCGCAAGGGTCGCCCCGGTATGGACCGCCGCAGGAGGAGGAACCGCCCGGCGGAGGCGGGACGGCGCCGCCCCGTCCGCCTCTTCCTCGACATCGTCCTCGACCTCGCCCTCGACCTCGCCCCCTCCCTCTTCCTTTTGGGGCTGGCTCTGCCGCCCCGGGCGTAGGGTTGGGAGGGGAGCGCTGTCTAGCAGCGACCCTCGCCGCCACCGACGAAGAACCAAGGCTCTTTTTCTCCATGGCGAATGAGAGAAAGGGGAGCAGAAACTGAAGAAAGGAGGAGGTGGGAGAGTGCGGCCTTCTGCGCTCCCCTTCCGCCTTTTTAAGGAAGCAAGGTGGGGCTCGACCGCCCCTTTCGGCAATCAGGGCGTGGGAAGAGAAGGGAATCGGGGCCGACCTACTGCCTCTGCCAGGACGGCCCAGCTTCCCACTTCCACCGTCTGTGACCCCAAGAGCATGGGAACCACGTGGCGGGGATGCGTAACGGAGGTGACGGGTGGAGCGGCCCAAGACGCCCACTTCCCCACGACGCCGTTAATCGACGCTGCCGTTCTGGGGACGCGCGGATCTGGAGTGAGTTAAGTTTGGACCTAGGCCGCACGTGCCGTGCCTGTTTTGGGCTGGCCCAACAGCGCTTCGGCACCGTGTATGGCCTAGACCGGGGCTCCTGCCGGTGTACTAAAGTAGGGGTACCTTAGTACCCCGAACTTGTGCACGGGCAGTCAAGGCCCTCAGCGGCAAGCCTTGCCGGGCGTCCGCCAAGACCCTCCGCAGCCATTCTGAAGGCAAGACCCAAACAAGAGGAGCTTGTCGGGAAGGCCTCTAGGCAGACAAGGCCCCGACAAGAGGAGCTTGTCGGGAAGGCCACTCCAGACATACAGAAGACAAGGCCCCGGCAAGAGGAGCTTGCCGGGAAGGCCCGGAGCGCGACAAGCCTCCGGGCGCGACAAGGATTCGGCCGCGGCAAGGCGCTTGCCGCGGCATGCAGCTCCTCTCCGTCTCCGCTCCAGCTCACCCAGCGACGTGTCGCCACGGGACCGTTCCATGGGCGCGTGTCGAACAGCTGTGCAGCCAGCGGAGAGCACCGACACGCGGCGCAGACAGGCTCGCCATCGTGGCGAGCGGAGGCGCACCTGACGGTCTTCGTTACATCGCTTAGGCGACAACGACAGGCATTTATTGCTTTTGTCCCTTGCCGTCAGAGTTAGGTATCTTTGCACTGTACACTGTTCAAGTAGGTGTACCAACCCCTGTTTTTACGTTTGTACCCCCGCCTATGTTGCCACCTGTCGGAGACCCCTTGAGCATATAAAAGGAGGCCCGAGTGCAACGTAGAGAGGGTTCCGCGGTTGGCCAAGTTTCGATTCATTCGACCCACCGCAGACTAGCCACACTCACGCTAGGTTTTGTAGCTCGCATTGCTCCCTAGCAAGAACACAATAGATCAAACAGGCAGCAGTAGGAGTTTTATCTCTCCGGAGAGCTCCGAAGCTGGGTAAACCGCCCGTGTGCATCGCCTCGATCCGCTCTTCGTGCGACCTCCACCCCCCTCCGAACCACAAAGGGACCCGCTCCACCGGGCCCCATAGGTGTCCGTGGGTACGATCAGCCTCCCCGACAAGTGCTCATTAAGAAAGTATCGATACAAGTTTCTAAACGAACTCCTTAAGAAAAGTTCTCCAAAAGTTCCCTGTGAAAGAATCCTGTGAATCATCTGGTCATCACAAACGTTTTGACTTCTTGTGGAGCCAAAACGGACTCCGTATGAGTCAGATATCCATGTTTCAGTTAACACTACGCAAAAATGATTCCGAACGACAGTTGCAGACTAGTTCTTGTGTAGTTTCATTCGATTTTTTCCATTCTACTTCACTAAACATCTCCATATTAGATCCAGTTACTTGTAGAGAAATGGAAGAGACCTCAGTTATGATGATGCACTAGGTCCATAGCTGGGACTTTGTGTATGTTCTTGAAATGCGTTTGTTGAGTGCTCATTAAACAAGTTTCCATATATGTTTCTGAACGAACTCCTTAGGAAAGGTTCTCCAAAAGTTCCCTATGAAAGAATACTTTCAAGCGTCTGTTCGTCACAAACGTTTTGACTACTTGTGGAGCCAAAACGGACTCCGTATGAGTCAGATATCCATGTTTCAGTTAAGACTACGCAAAACTGATTCCGAACGACAGTTACAGACTAGTTCTTGTGTAGTTGCATTAGATTTTTTCTATTCTACTTCACTTAAAAACTCCATATGAGATCCAATTACTTGTAGTTAAATGCAAGAGACCTCAGTTATGATGATGCACTAGGTCCATAGCTGGGACTTTGTGTATGTTCTCGAAATGCATTTGTCGAGTGCTCATTAAGAAAGTTTCTATACAAGTTTCTGAATGAACTCCTTAAGAAAAGTTCTCCTAAAGTTACCTGTGAAAGAATCCTTTGAAGCATCTGGTCATCACAAACATTTTGAATATTTGTGGAGCCAAAACGGACTTTGTATGAGTCAGATATCCATGTTTCAGTTAACATCACAAGAAAATTGATTCCGAATCTACGCTATGCATCAGTTCTTGTGTAGTTGCATTCGATTTTTTCCATTCTACTTGACAAAACATCTCCATATGGGATCCAATTAATTGTAGGGAAATGCAAGAGACCTCAGTTATGATGATGCACTAGGTCCATAGCTAGGACTTTGTGTATATTCTCGAAATGTGTTTGTCGAGTGCTCATTAAGAAAGTTTCTATACTAGTTTCTGAACGAACTCCTTAAGAAAAGTTCTCCAAAAGTTCCCTGTGAAAGAATCCTTTGAAGCATCTGGTCGTCACAAACATTTTGACTACTTGTGAAGCCAAAACAGACTTCGTATGAGTCAGATATCCATGTTTAAGTTAACACTGCGCAAAACTGATTTCGAACGACAGTTAGAGACTAGTTCTTGTGTAGTTGCATTCGATTTTTTCAACTCTACTTCACTAAAATTCTCCATATGAGATCCAATTACTTGTAGGGAAATGCAAGAGACCTCAGTTATGATGATGCACTAGGTCCATAGCTGGGACTTTGTGTATGTTCTCGAAATGCGTTTGTCGAGTGCTCATTAGGAAAGTTTCTATACAAGTTTCTGAACGAACTCCTTAAGAAAAGTTCTCCAAAAGTTCCCTATGAAAGAATCCTTTGAAGCATCTGGTCGTCACAAACATTTTGACTACTTGTGGAGCCAAAACAGACTCCGTATGAGTCAGATATCCATGTTTCAGTTAACACTTCGCAAAACTGATTCCGAACGACAGTTACAGACTAGTTCTTGTGTAGTTACATTCGATTTTTCTATTCTACTTCACTAAACATCTCCATATGTGATCCAATTTCTTGCAGGGGAATGCAAGAGACATCAGTTATGATGATGCACTAGGTCCATAGCTGGGACTTCGTGTATGTTCTCGAAATGCATTTGTCGAGTGCTCATTAAGAATGTTTCGATACAAGTTTCTGAACGAACTCCTTAAGGAAAGTTCTCCAAAAGTTCCCTGTGAAAGAATCCTTTGAAGCATATAGTCATCACAAACATTTTGACTAGTTGTGAAGCCAAAACGGACTCCGTATGAGTCAGATATCCATGTTTAAGTTAACACTGCGCAAAACTGATTTCGAACGACAGTTACAGATTAGTTATTGTGTAGTTGCATACGATTTTTTCCACTCTACTTCACTAAACTTCTCCATATGAGATCCAATTACTTGCAGGGAAATGCAAGAGACCTCAGTTATGATGATGCACTAGGTCCATAGCTGGGACTTTGTGTATGTTCTCGAAATGCGTTTGTCGAGTGCTCATTAAGAAAGTTTCTATACAAGTTTCTGAACGAACTCCTTAAGAAAAGTTCTCCAAAAGTTCCTAGTGAAAGAATCCTTTGAAGCATCTGGTCGTCACAAACATTTTGACTACTTGTGGAGCCAAAACGGACTAAGTATGAGTTAGATATCCATGTTTAAGATAACATCACAAGAAAACTGATTTCAATGACAATTCTGCACTAGTTCTTATGTAGTTGCATTCCATTTTTTCCACTCTACTTCACTAAACTTCTCCATATGAGATCCAATTACTTGTAGGGAAATGCAATAAACCTCAGTTATGATGATGCACTAGGTCCATAGCTGGGACTTTGTGTATGTTCTCGAAATGCGTTTGTCGTGTGCTCATTAAGAAAGTATCGATACAAGTTTCTGAACGAACTCCTGAAGAAAACTTCTCCAAAAGTTCCCTGTGAAAAATCCTTTCAATCATCTGGTTGTCACCAACATTTTGACTTCTTGTGGAGCCAAAACAGATTCCGTATGAGTCAAATATCCATGTTTTAGTTAACACTACGCAAAAATGATTCCGAACGACAGTTACAGACTTGTTCTTGTGTAGTTGCATTTGATTTTTTCCATTCTACTTCACTAAACATCTCCATATGAGATCCAATTACTTGTAGAGAAATGGAAGAGACCTCAGTTATGATGATGCACTAGGTCCATAGCTGGGACTTTGTGTATGTTCTCGAAATGCGTTTGTCAAGTGCTCATTAAGAAAGTTTCCATACAAGTTACCGAATGAACTCCTTAAGAAAAGTTCTCCGAAAGTTCCCTACAAAAGAATCCTTTGAAGCATCTGGTCGTCACAAACGTTTTGGCTACATGTGGATCCAAAACGGACTCCGTATGAGTCAGATATCCATGTTTCAGTTAACACTGTGCAAAACTGATTCCGAACGACAATTACAGACTAGTTCTTTGTCGGGGGAGGCTGATCGTACCCACGGACACCTATGGGGCCGGCGGACCAGGCCCCTTGTGGTTCGGAGGGGGGCGGAGATCGCACGAAGAGCGGATCGAGGCGAGGCACACGAGCAGTTTACCCAGCTTCGGAGCTCTCCGGAGAGATAAAACTCCTACTGCTGCTTGTTTGATGTATTGTGTTCTTGCTAGGGAGCAAGGAGCAATGCAAGCTACAAAACCTAGCGTGAGTGTCTCTGGTCTCGAGTGAGTCGAATGAGTCTAACCGAACGGAACCTCCTCTACGTTGCACATGGGCCTCCTTTTATATGCTCAAGGGGTCTCCGACAGGTGGCAACATAGGCGGGGGTACAAATGTAAAAATAGGAGTTGGTACACCTACTCGAACAGTGTACAGTGCAAAATACCTAACTCTGACGGCAAGGGACAAAAGCAATAAATGCCCATCGATTGTCGCCCAAACAAAGGCAACAGAGACCGTCAGTGTGCCTCCGCCGCCACGATGGCAAGCTTGTCAGCCGCCGCTTATCGCTGCTCTCCGCTGGCTGCAGCCTCTCGACACGCGTGCCCATGGAACGGCCCCATGGCGATACGCCGCTGGATGAGCTGGAGCGGAGATGGAGAGAGGTTGCTTGTCATGCAAGCGCTTTGCCGCTGGCCGAATCCTTGTCGCGTCCGGAGGCTTGTCGCGCCTGAGCCTTCCGGCAAGCTCCTCTTGCCGGGCCTTGTCTTCTGCATGCACAGAGTGGCCTTCCGACAAGCTCCTCTTGCCGTGGCCTTGTCTTCTTAATCAAATACTTTGTTCTTGAATGGCTCCAAAGGAGCCACGGAGGATCTTGGCGGTGACGAGGCAAACCCCGCCGCTGGTGCTACAATCTGTCTGCGTGCACGAGTATGGGATACTAGGGTACCCCTACTCTAGTACACCGACAGGAGCCCCCGGGCCTGGGTCGTACACGGTGTCGAGCGCTTGTCGGGCCAGGCCCAAAACTGTGCACGGACACACGTGGCCTCGACCACGTCGCAACTCGCCCCGGACCCACCACGATCCCCACTAACGGCACGCACCGGACGTGGCGTCGTGCGAGAGATCGTGGGCGCGGTCGTGGGGGTTTCTTTATTAGTATAAGCGGAACGTCCGCCCCCTCCCCCTATTTATAAGCGGAGGAAACAGGGGCACGCCGTCCACTCTGCCATCGCTGTCCTGTCAAGAAAACCACCGCCGCTCCCTTCTTCTCCGGCGAAGAGAGCAGCGCCCCGCCCCCTTTCGCCACAAGCGCGCTCACCGCCGTCGGCCTCCTCCGCTGCCCTCGCCATGGCTCCGAAAGCCGACAAGGAGAAGGGCGTCAAGTCGGCCGAGGCGCAGCGGCTCGCGGCGCTGCGCAAGGAGCGGGCCATCTTCCCCCCGCAGCTCGGCGCAAGGGAGCTGCGAGACGTCTTCTACCTCTTCTGGTCGACGGAGACGCCATACAGATCCACAAGACGAGGGTACTCCCGCCTCCGCCTCTGATTTGGCCCCAACAGGGTACCCTTTTTCGCTCTTTTTTCTATTGCGGGCTTTGCCCTTTTTTCCGAGTTCTTCAGCGACATCATGAACACCTTTAGCCTCCGCCTCCTTGATTTCACCCCCAACGCCGTCTTGACCATGGCAGTTTTCGCGCATTTGTGCGAAAACTTTGTCGGAGTCCACCCGAATGTGGCACTCTTCCGCCACTTCTTTGTGCCCCGCGTCGAGAGAGGAGAGCCACTTGCCGGAGGGATAGCCTGGGTCTCTAGGATCGGCAAGAAAGAGGCCTACCTAGAAGGAGAGTTCCGCAACAAGTGGGAGGAGGAGAGCCAACTGGTGCTGGGTCGTGAGGAGAACCCGCAGCCCTTCACCGCTGCGTCTTGCGTAAGATTGGAGTAACTTGGCGCCGGAGGATGCGAAGCTGAAGATAGCTGTGACCCGGATTCTGCGCCTCAGGCTTGCCGGGTTAACCGTAGGCGCAGTTGGCGCAGATTTCCTTCGCCGCGACGCTTCCCTTGCAGGAAAGGAGGAGGCCTGCCTGGGAGTTCCAAAATGTAGCAGACATCATGAGGCTGCGCCCGGGCCTGAACTGGAACTTCACCGTCTTGGAGCTGGACGCGATGCTGCTCGAGCTGTTCAAGAACGACCCCGACCATCCAGAGTGGTTTAGGTTGCCGCGGGGGGTCGCCCATTGTGCAACAACTTCGGCGCCGACCGCATCCGGCGCCATGATGCCGTTGTCAGCGATTCCCATGGGATCGCTCCAACTGGCAGGAGCCCCCGACGAGGTCGTGCAGCAGTTCTTCGATGATTTGGAAGAAGTGCCGATCCGCCCGACGAAAGCGTAAAGGCTCACCCGCGACACCACCGGCGAGGAGATGGCGCGGATTGCCACCAGTGGAGGAGGCGGCGGCAGCTGCCGCCACCGGAGCCTTCGGGTTCACCGTGGAGGAGGCGGACGCCACGAAGGCGGCAAGCCTTGCCGAGCGAGGGGAGGTCGTCGGCGAGGACGAGCCTGCCGAGCCCGAGGCCGGGTCGAGTGGACCCGCCGAGGGCGCTTTCTTCTCCACCACCCAGCGACCGCCGCAGCGGAGCCCCTCCCGCTGAAGAGGCGTCTCCGCAAGGCTGGAGACGAAGTCGGGCGGCAGATCGGCCCACAAAGAAGAAGCGCTGCAGACGCGCTTTCACCGCGGCAAGCGAGGTTGCCGCGGGAGCGCCTCACACTGCTGCGACAACTGGGGCGGGATCTTCTCAGGCCATCGCCGACACCTCCGCCAAGCGGCCAAGAGAGCCCACTCCCCCACCTCGTCGCACCGGAGGCGAGCCGGAGTTCGACTTCTCCGCGCTCAGCTCCGAGGAGGAAGGCGAAGAGTAAGCTCTTGAGATTTGTGCTTGTATTTCTTTAACTTTATTGCTTCATCTTGAATCTGATTTGCTTCGTTCTGGACTCTTTCCTCTTCAGGACGCTGGCCCAGAGAGCGTCGAAGAGGGCCAAGATCCTGACGGTCGTCGTTGAGGACGATTCTCCCGTGGCAACAGGGGACGCGTCCGAGACCGCTTTGCCGGACCAGCAACCCTTCCTCAGAGCAGCCCCAAAGACAGCCCCCTGTAAGTGTGCAGTTTTCTCCTTACTATTCGGTGTGCAGGGGTGCTCCTTCTTTGTTGATACCTGACTGTTTGCTTGTGTAGGAGCAGAGCAGCCTCATCAGGAGGGCTCGGAAGTCGCCCCCGAGATCCTGTATGCTGACACTACGCCGCCAAGGGAGGAACCTCCGGCAAGGGAGCGCCCTCCGACAAGGGAGGCCACTCCGCAAGGGAGGCTACCCGGCAAGGGAGGCTAACCCGGCAAGGGACAGCGCCAGTGACCTCCAAAGGTGGTCGAGGCCATGGCTGCGGATCCCGTCGCAGGTAACTGCCTTACGCGAAAATTTCCCTTGGGCTTGCTTTCTTTTGTTTCTCTTTTTGAACATTTGCTTGACTGCTCTTTCTTCGTCGACGCAGAGCCGATGGAGGTCGAGGCCGCCGGCGAGGAGGAAGCGAAGGCAACACCGACGAGGCCGCCGAGGAAGAAGAGGTCACCGTTAGGAAGAAGAGGCCGCCGACGAGCCTGTTGGCGAGAGGCTACCGAGGCTGCCGACGCAGCAGGCGAGGGGTCGGGCGATCGTCAGACCGACGGCCCCGAGGCCGCAGGAGCGACAAGCGCTTACACCGACAAATGACTCCTCCGCTGGCCGCTGCGCGCCAGCTTCGAGGAGCCCCAGCCCGCGCCACCAAGGCCGGTGAAGGCGTCTTCATCAAGCTCCCCGGGAACCGAGCCTGTGGCGCCCGGTCGAGGGAGAGACCTTCGACGGCGAGCTACTCGCCTCCATTGGCTGACGCTGGTGGATGCGCCAAGCAGCAGCTGGCCCGAAGTCCGAGGAGGAGCATGAAGAAGCTGCTGTCGCTCTACCGCGCCCGGCAGGCCAAGTTGGAGACCCGGGAAGCACTTGTCGCGAGGGCGGGAGCGGACATGGAGAAGCGTGCAGAGGAGCTCCGGAGCGCCAACAAAGAAGCTCTCCGTGATGTAGCAGAAGCGCGGGGGTATCTTGCAGAAGAGCGCACGACCTTCATCCTTGAGAAGGCCGCAGCTGAGGAGGAGCAGCGGCTGGCTGCCGATAAGCTCTCCGCGCAAGAAAGCGAGTTGGCGCAGCGAAAGGTCAATCTGAACAGCCACGAAGAAGACCTTGCCGCGCGCGAGGAGTCACTTGGCGGGGCACTCAAGGAAGCGAAGGATGCTGCCGCAGCCGCCGAGGCCGCCAAGGAAGAGCTGAAGGCGAAAGTGGCACAGCTGGAGGCCAGCCTCAAGAAGAGCGGCGAAGAGCTTGCTGTGCTCAAGCGTGAGCGTGAGAAGGATGCTTACACCCTTGGCGAGCTGCAGAGTCGTCTCGCCGATAGAGGCAAGGAGCTCGACGCCGCCAAGGATTCCAAGGCGGATCTTGAGCTGAAGCTGACCACTCTGACGCAGACATTGGACGGCGCCAGAGAGCGGGAGGTGGGCTTGTTGGAGGCGATCAAGGCCAAGGAGGAGCTGGCGAATGCTGCCTCCATCCAGAGCACCTTGAGGGAGAGCGTGGAGCACTGGATCAAGGTCTTGTGGACACCGCCGCCACGACATCCACAACGAGCCGATGGAGCTGGGATGGCGGACCTTGCATACTCCTCCGACGAGCATCTCCAACCTAGCGCCAAACTCAGCTTATTCTTCAAAGGCGTGCAGGACGGGTCTCCAGCGACTCCGAGAAGAGGTCCCGAAGCAGCTGGCCGAGGAATCGCGCCAGATTTGTGCAGGAGCCCTCGAGAAGGTGTTGATCAAGGTGGCCTTCCGCAATCCGGGCCTCAACCTTAACGGCGTCCTCAGATCCTTGCCGCCAGATGCCAACGTGGAGGAGCTCAAAGCCCTTGTCGCACCCATTGTGGACAAGGTGAACAAGATCAAGCGGATTGACGGCGACCGCGTAGACTAGGCCGCCAACTTTATCTTCCCCTTGTCGCCGATCATGTTTAGAACACTTTGTTAGATCGGCAACAAGTTATTTTGTAATATACTCTATCTTAGGCGATCAATGCAACGTTATTTCCTCTACTTGATTCCTTCCTTTTATGCGTTTCTGCCTTACGCATTTGGGGGACTTGTCGGTGCGGGCACCTTTTGCCATGAAGCGCTTGAGTACGAACGTCAAGAATTTCTTTGGCAAGGTGTCATCGACAAGCAACCTTGTCGCGACTAGCCGCAGCTCACTTAAGTTGTTGAGCGGACTCAAACAAAGTAAGGGCGCGACTAGCCGGCGAAGTTGGTTCCTCTGCGCATGTGTTTTCCATACAAAGTACTATCGTTCGAGGAAGATAACTTAAAAAATTAAAAATTGATTGCTCAAACTTTGGCAACTTAGCTTTTCTGTCTCTTGCTTCCCGATGAGGTGAAACTTCCTCGAGCGGTGCCTGGTCCATAGTATTATCTCCTCCTCCCCCCTGGTTAACTTGTGCGCGAGGGAGCCTCCCTTTCTTTGAGAAAAGAGAAAGAAGAGGAAATTTCGTTATGGAGCCCAGCGGCTCGATTCTGCTTACCGGGTGTGGTTGCTGCACAAAGTGTTAGTAAAAACATGCAATAAAATGATGAAAGCATGAATTTGTCAAGTTGCACGCAACATATGAGCTTTACTGATGCACGGGGTCTGCGCCCGGCTTTGTACAAAGGATTACATGCAACAGCGGCAAGACTTGTACAAAAGGTGGTTGCCGGAACAGGTTCCGACAACCGCGCCTTATGGGTAAAACTTACGAAGATGCTCAATGTTCCAGGAGTTGCTCACCGGAATGCCATCTTTGGTCTCAAGGCGGACAGCGCCAGGCCTAGTGACTCGTTTCACCCGATAAGGGCCTTCCCACTTCGGCGTCAACTTGTTTGAATTCTTGGCGGTCTGAACGCGCCGAAGAACAAGGTCGCCTTCCTCGAGACTTCTGGCACTAACTCTGCGACTATGGTAGCGACGCAAAGCTTGCTGGTAGCGAGCAGCTCGCACAGCGGCCTGAAGACGATCCTCCTCAAGGAGCAGCGCGTCACCTTGTCGCAGCTGCTCTTGCTCAAGCTCATCATAAGCGAGCACTCGAGGCGATCCGTATACGAGTTCCGTGGGGAGAACTGCCTCTGCTCCATAGACTAGAGCAAAGGGTGTCTGGTCGGTGGCTCGATTTGGCGTCGTCCTGATCGACCAAAGAACCACCGGCAGCTCCTCGATCCAGTTTCTTCCGCACTTGTGCAGCCTGTCGAAAGTTCTGGTCTTGAGCCCGCGCAGCACTTCAGCATTTGCCCTCTCTGCTTGACCGTTGCTTCTCGGGTGAGCAACGGAAGCAAAGCAGACCTTGGCGCCAAGATCTTGGACGTACTGCATGAAGGTGCGACTTGTAAATTGTGTGCCGTTGTCGGTGATGATCCTGTTAGGGATTCCGAAACGGCAAACAATCGACCTGAAGAACTTGATTGCCGATCGCGCTTGTCACCTTCCTCATCGCTTCCACTTCCGGCCACTTTGTGAACTTGTCGATTGCAACGCACAAGTATTCAAAGCCCCCGACAGCTCGGGGAAGGGGCCGAGGATGTCGAGCCCCCAGACCGAAAATGGCCAGGATAAAGGGATCGTCTGGAGAGTTTGAGCTGGCTGGTGTATCTGCTTGGAATGGAACTGGCACGCTTCACACTTGGTTACTTGTGCAGTTGCATCCTGGAGGGCTGTCGGCGGAAGAAACCTTGCCGGAAAGCTTTGCTGCAAGCGCTCTTCTTGCCAATGTGGTGACCACATATGCCTCCATGTATCTCTCGCCAACAGCTTCGGCCCATCTTCCCCGGAATACACTTCAATTTCACACCGTTGAGTCTTCTTCTGCATAAGATGCCGTCGACAAACCGTACATACTTGACTGCTGGGCTACTCTTTCCGCTTCTTCTTGCTCTTCGGGAAGTTCTCCTATCTGAAGGAAATGGACAATCTGCTGCGCCCATGCTGGAGCTTGCGGCTCGACAACAAGGACTAACGACACATCTGCTGCTGCGGGAACATCAGCTTCCACGGCAAGAACCTGCGGCCCTGCCGGAGCTTGATGCTCCCCGACAAGCTTGCCCGAGCAAGACTTGTCGAGAGCGTCTGCTTCAACGAAACAAACCCTGGGGCCTGTCGGAGCAGACTGCTCCTCAGCACTGTTGGTGATGAGCTTGGGGACATTTACAACGACGGCTTCGAAGCTCACGGAAAGTAGTCACCAGAGGTCAACTTCCTCTTCTTGCTTTGTCCAGATTGATGGTGTCACGGTTGGCGAAGTCAGCTTGAGCACGAAAATCCCTGGTTCCATAGGCAACTTAAGTGCGGCGCACTTTGACAGCCGTCAAGCAATATCATTCGAGCTCTTGGAACATGTTCCGCTTTGCAGCCGTCAAAGTGCTCTTCCAGCTTCCTCACTTCATCGACGTAGGCTTCCATCAACGGACTCGTAATCTTTGTTCACTTGACGGACGACGAGTTGTGAGTCTCCCCGACAATAAGCTTTTTGATCCCAAGGTCCATCGCGATCCGAGACCGACAAGCAAACCTTCATACTGCAGTATTGTTTGTCGCTTGTTCCTTGGGAAAGTGCATCCGACTACGTGCTTGAGGTGCTCTCCGGTGGAGTGCGATAAGCGACGCCGCACCGGGCGCCTTTGCAGCGAGAAGGCACCATCAAAGTACATCAGCCACTCTTTGCTTGCTTCTTTGACGGGAATGCTCGTCTCCGGAATCTCTTCATCTGGTGTTGGCGTCCATTCTGCTATGAATTCTGCCAACGCTCTGCTTCGGATAGTTGATGTGCTTTCAAACTTGAGACCAAAGCTTGACAGCTCCAATGCCCACTCAACAATCCAACCTGTTGCTTCAGGATTCTGCAGTATCCTCTTCAGCGGAAAGCGAGTGACAACTGTGATCTCATGTGCTTGGAAGTAATGGCGCAGCTTTCTCGAGGCCATGAGGAGGCCGAAAAGCAATTTTCGCACACCAGAGTACCTTGACCTAGCCCCCTGCAGGAGGGAATCGACAAAGTAGACTGGGCGCTGCACCATTCTTTTCGTGATCTGGTCATGCGCTTAGCGGATTCGCCCTTGTCGGGACCAGAGCTTGTCGGCGAAGCCCCACGCTTGTCATTTGGATGTGCTTGTCGCGGTTGTCGGCTCGTCATCCGCCTCCCTCCGCTACTAACGCAGCACTAACCACTTGATTGGTTGCCGCTATATATAGCAGCAACTTTTCTTGTGGCTTAGGTGCGACAAGTGTTGGAGTGGAGGACAGGTATCTCTTTAAGTCCTGCAGCGCAGCCTCCGCTTCGGGAGTCCATTTCATTGGACCTGCCTTTTCCAAATTTTGAAAAATGGCAGGGCGCGTTCAGCAGACCTAGAAATAAACCTGCTGAGAGCAGCCACGCAACCGGCAAGTCTTCGTACATCCTTGACGCGCTTTGGTGCTTCAATCTGCTCAATGGCCTTGATCTTGTCGGGATTAGCTTCAATCCTCGTTGAGACACGAAGAACCCGAGAAGCTTGCGGAAGGGACCCCAAACACGCACTTCTCGGGGTTGAGCTTGAGGTTGATCTTGCGGAGATTTGCAAAGGTCTCGTCAAATCTTGAACCAGAGTTGCTTTGTCCTTGCTTTTGACCACTATGTCATCCACGTAGGCTTCTACATTTATGTGCATCTGCGGCTCAAAAGCGTCATGGACTACCCTTGCAAATGTTGAACCAGCATTCTTCAAACCGAAAGGCATCCGTATGAAACAGTATGTGCCACATGGTGTGATGAATGCGGTCTTCTCCTCATCTACTTCAGCCATGAAGATCTGATGGTATCTCGAGTATGCATCAAGAAACGAAAGCAAATCACATCCAGCCGTGGAGTCGACAATCTGGTCAATGCGCCGCAAGGGAAATGGATCTTTGGGACAAGCTTTATTAACATCCGTGAAGTCAATACAAAGTCTCCATTTTCCATTTGCTTTGGCGCACGACTACAGGATTGGCCAACCACGAGGATGGAGCACTCCTCCGACAAGGCCTGCCGCTTCCAGCTTCTTGATCTCTTCGCTATGAATTCTTGGCGCCCACCGCTTGCTTCCCCGACTTTTTTGCTTGACGGGCCACGCGTGAGGACAAACGGCCAGCGGTGCTCAATCACTTTCCTGGGAACACTGGGATGTCGACGGTTGCCATGCAAACACGCCGACATTCGCCGCCAGAAAGCAACGAGCGCGCCTTCCTATTTAGGGTCGAGAGAGGCACTGATGGTGAAGGTACCACCAGTGCCGTCCTCCTTGGCGGGCACCTTCTTGGTCTTTGGCGGAGCTACCATCTTCTTGCACTTGCCGGTGGAGCTCAATGGTGCGTCCTCGACGGTAGCGCAGCACTCCGAAGAGGTGCGCTTGCCGGAGTGAGCATCAGAGTTCTTGCCGGACTTGGACTTTGTCTTCTTCCCCCCGGGAGCTTCAGCGGCAAGTGTTTGGCAATCTGTCGCGGCTGCTGCATCCCGGTAGATCTTGTCGGCACAGATAAGAGTGTCCTTCTTGTTGCCATGGACAGAGATGACGCTTATCGGGCCTGGCATCTTGAGTAAGTTGTAGGCGTAGTGAGAGGCTGCCATGAACTTGGCGAGTGCTGGACGGCCGAGTATCCCATTGTAAGGCAACGGGAAATCGGCAACATCGAATGTGACCCTCTCGGCCCTAAAGTTCAGCTCGCTGCCAAATGTTACCGGCAACGTAATCTTCCCTTCGCTTGCTCCTTCCGGATTGATTCCTTGGAAAGTGCCGGTCTCTTCGAGCTCGCTATCGTGGATTTGAAGCTTCCGGAGCACCGCGGAGGAGATCAGATTCAAGCCGCCCCGCCGTCGCCTAGCATTTTGGTGACCTTGAGGTTGCGGATGGTTGGTGAGACCAACATCGGCAAGCACCCGACCGCCGTTATGCGATCGTGGTGGTCCTCAATATCAAAAATGATAGGCGGTTGGACCACTTCAGAGGCTTGCGTGACTCACGGATGGTTCCGCTGCATTGACCTCCCGCCTCCATTGTTTGAGCTGGCGGTGGGTGGTATGCAGGGAAGCACCTCCGTCAACGCAGAGGACCTCTGTGGCTTTCTGAAAGTCTTGCTCATCAGCGGCATCGTCTTCCATATCTTCGCTGCCGTCATCATCTTCATCCTTGTCGCGCCGCTGGGAGGTCTATCTCCTTGCCGCTGCTTGGCCTTGTTGCCAGCGTCCTCCCCGGCCGGACGTTTCTTGCTTGCTCCCCTAGCACCTTCCCTGGCCTTCTCCTTGTCGCGCTTCGTACTCAGCTCTCTCTGTTCGACAAGCTGCTCGACCTTCTTGCAGCTCTGGAGGTCGTGGCCCTTGGTGCGGTGGATCTTGCAAGATCGCTTGCGGAGTTGTCACTGCTTGTCGGCGGCCGCCATCGACCGGGTGGTCGGCGTCGGCCAAGAAGAACCTCCTTGCTCGGAGCCACCAGCCTTGGCGTTCTTGTCGCCACCTCCATTGCCGGACTGCTCAACAGCTAGCACTTCTCTACCTTTCTTCTTCCTGTTGCCTCGCCACGCACTTCTTTGCCGGGCGGTGTCCTCACTATCGATCCTGCGCTCGCATTCTCTCACGAGTCTCCTCCCTTCTTCAAATAAGATGCACACTTGTCGCCAAGGCGTACAGCTCATCGACGTCCTTGACTTTGCACATCGCCATCTCCTCCCTCATCCTGCGGTTCCGCACATTCGATGAAATGCGCCGATCACCGCGGCAGGTGGATGTCCGGGATGTTGTAGTGCACACGATCGAATCTCTGAATGAACTTGCGCAGGACGCTCCTTCCTTCTCGGCGAAAGCGAGATGAAGGTCACTCTCTTGGCCATGAGGCTTGTGGCCACTGTGAAGGCGCCAACAAACCGATGGCACAGATCTGCCCAAGAGGATATGGAGTTGTCCGGCAAGTGCATGAGCCAAGATCCGACGTTGGACTTGAGCACGAGCGGGAAGTAGTTGGCGAGGATCTTGTCGTCCCGTCCCCCGCAGCCTGCACCGCGATGGTGTAGATGCTGAGGAACTCTGACGGATGCGTCCTGCCATCATACTTCTCCGGCACGTCTGGTTTGAAGTTTTTCTGGCTGGGCCACTGGACTTGCCGCAGCTCACGAGTGAACGCAGGGCAACCTACCGCGTACGTCAAGTCGCCTGGCTCCTCCGGCGCGCGCATGTCAACAGAAGGCCCAGCGCGCTTGTCGGACTGACGTCGCGCTTCTCTTCGGCGCTCGATGCGAGTTTGAGCGTCCTCTTGTTGTCGCTCATGAAGAACTTGGCGCTGATCGCGCGAAGCTCGCGGATCGGACGACGCCGGTAGAGTCGCCGTCAAGGTGGATCCGGTGAGTCAGCGATCTTGGCCTTCGTGGCGGAGAGTGCACGGTGGTTGCACCTCCGACAGTCTGCCGCCACCGGCTCGTGCCTTGTCGTCTCGCCGCTGCAATGATGGCGTTGGTTGCCGCGAACGCCGCCGTTGGCAAAGCCGATGAGGCTCGGATAGTGGCCTCCACCGTCGACCTTGTCGGCCGTTGGAGGGTAGTCGAGGAGCAGCTGAGCTCTCGCCAGAGCTTCTGCTGGAGTAGTGGGTGGCATTGGAGAACGGTGCGAGGAGCGGGATATGCTCGGACTTCTAACTACGTTAGAAGGAGCAGCACCCCGTTCGGGCGACCGTATCTCACTCGTGCCAGCATGTTGGCGCGCATGCTGGTCTTGAGGGTCTCGATCCAACGAACGTATGGCACTATGAATGCCATGACGCTGTTGGTCCCGCGTCTCCTGAGATGGGCGGGGGGGGATGCGCGGACGCCGAGGTTTGCGGGGCCTTGTCCTTGGACTTGGCAACGTCGCGAACACCTTCGTCGGCGCCCGTTCCTCCGCCAGCGTCTGCCCCACCACCCGTTTGCTGCGGTGAGGGTGGGTACGACGCGGACGGCTCTGCTATCGCCGAAGCCTTCTTCTTTGGTGGCATGTTGAGGAAAATGTTGATGACGCTGCTCGTGTGAACGCCGGATCAGATTCACACGGCCTCGACGCCCCCTACCTGGCGCGCCAAAGATGTCGGGGGAGGCTGATCGTACCCACGGACACCTATGGGGCCGGCGGACCAGGCCCCTTGTGGTTCGGAGGGGGGCGGAGATCGCACGAAGAGCGGATCGAGGCGAGGCACACGAGCAGTTTACCCAGCTTCGGAGCTCTCCGGAGAGATAAAACTCCTACTGCTGCTTGTTTGATGTATTGTGTTCTTGCTAGGAAGCAAGGAGCAATGCAAGCTACAAAACCTAGCGTGAGTGTCTCTGGTCTCGAGTGAGTCGAATGAGTCTAACCGAGCGGAACCTCCTCTACGTTGCACATGGGCCTCCTTTTATATGCTCAAGGGGTCTCCGGCTGTGGCAACATAGGCGAGGGTACAAATGTAAAAACAGGAGTTGGTACACCTACTCGAACAGTGTACAGTGCAAAATACCTAACTCTGACGGCAAGGGACAAAAGCAATAAATGCCCGTTAGTGTCGCCCAAACAGTGCAACAGAGACCGTCAGGTGCGCCTCCGCTCGCCACGATGGCAAGCTTGTCAGCGCCGCTTATCGCTGCTCTCCGCTGGCTGCACAACCTCTCGACACGCGCCCATGGAACGACCCCATGGCGACACATCGCTGGATGAGCTGGAGCGGAGATGAAGAGAGGTTGCTTGCCGCGGCAAGCGCCTTGCCGCGGCCTAATCCTTGTCGCGCTCCGAGCCTTCCCGGCAAGCTCCTCTTGCCGGGGCCTTGTCTTCTGCATGCCTGGAGAGGCCTTCCCGACAAGCTCCTCTTGCCGGGGCCTTGTCTTCTTAATCAAATACTTTGATCTTGAATGGCTCCAAAGGAGCCACGGAGGATCTTGGCGGTGACGAGGCAAACCCTGCCGCGGGGTGCTACAACTGTCCGTGCACGAGTACGGGATACTAGGGTACCCCTACTATAGTACACTGACATTCTTGTGTAGTTGAATTCGATTTTTTTCGTTCTACTTCACTAAACATCTCCATATGAGATACCATTACTTGTAGGGAAATGCAAGAGACCTCAGTTATGATCATGCACTAGGTTCAAAGCTGGGACTTTGTGTATGTTCTTGAAATGCGTTTGTCGCGTGATCATTAATAATGTGAACGAACTCCTTAAAAAAAGTTCTCCAAAAGTTCTCTGTGAAAGAATCCTTTGAAGCATCTGGTCGTCACAAACGTTTTTACTTCTTGTGGAGCCAAAACGGACTCCGTATGAGTTAGATATCCATGTTTCAGCTTAACATCACAAGAAAATGATTCCGAACTACGATTCTGAGACTAGTTCTTGTGTAGTTGCATTCTATTTTTTCCATTCTACTTCACTAAACATCTCCATATGAGATCCAATTACTTGTAGGAAAATGCAAGAGACCTCAGTTATGATGATGCACTCGGTCCATAGCTGGGACTTTGTGTATGTTCTCGTAATGCGTTTGTCGAGTGCTCATTAAGAAAGTTTCTATACAAGTTTCTTAATGAACTCCTTAAGAAAAGTTCTCCAAAAGTTCCATGTGAAAGAATCCTTGGAAGCATCTAGTCGTCACAAACGTTTTGACTACTTGTGGAGCCAAAACAGACTCCGTATGAGGCAGATATCCATATTTCAGTTAACACTGTGCAAAACTGATTCTGAACGACAATTACAGACTAGTTCTTGTGTAGTTACATTCGATTTTTTCCATTTTACTTCACTAAACATCTCCATATAAGATCCAATTACTTTTAGGGGAATGAAAGAGACATCAGTTATGATGATGCACTAGGTCCATAGCTGGGACTTTGTGTATGTTCTCAAAATGCATTTGTCGAGTGCTCATCAAGTAAGTTTCTATACAAGTTTCTGAACGAACTCCTTAAGAAAAGTTCTTCAACATGTCCCTATGAAAGAATCCTTTGAAGCATCTGGTCGTCACAAACGTTTTTACTACTTGTGGAGCCAAAACGGACTCTGTATGAGTCAGATATGCATGGCTCAGTTAACACTGCGCAAAACTTATTCCGAACGACAGTTACAGACTAGTTCTTGAGTAGTTGCATTCAGTTTTTTCCATTCTACTTTACTAAACATCTCCATATGAGATCCAATTACTTGTAGGTAAATGCAAGAGAACTTAGTTACGATGATGCACTAGGTCCATAGCTGGGACTTTGTGTATGTTCTCGAAATGCATTTGTCGAGTGCTCATTAAGAAAGTTTCTATACAAGTTTTTGAACGAACACCTCAAGAAAAGATCTCCAAAAGTTCCCTATGAAAGAATACTTTGAAGCAACTGGTCATTACAAACGTTTTGACTGCTTGTGGAGCCAAAACGGACTCCGTATGTGTCAGATATCAATGTTTCAGTTAAGACTGCGCAAAACTGATTCCGAACGACAGTTACAGACTAGTTGCTCTGTAGTTGCATCGATTTTTTATATTC
Source organism: Aegilops bicornis (assembly GCA_021605145.1). Lineage (NCBI taxonomy): Eukaryota > Viridiplantae > Streptophyta > Magnoliopsida > Poales > Poaceae > Aegilops > Aegilops bicornis. The sequence goes on from CM038673.1 coordinate 184,422,865, forward strand.
TACTTCACTAAAATCTCCATATGAGATCCAATTAATTGTAGGGAAATGCAAGAGACCTCAGTTATGATGATGCACTAGGTCCATAGCTGGGACTTAGTGTATGTTCTCGAAATGCGTTTGTCGAGTACTCATTAAGAAAGTTTCTATTCAAGTTTCTGAACGAACTCCTTAAGAGAAGTTCTCCAAAAGTTCCCTGTGAAAGAATCCTTTGAAGCATCTGGTTGCCACAAACGTTTTGACTACTTGTGGAGCCAAAGCGGACTCCGTATGAGTCAGATATCTATGTTTCAGCTAACACTGCGGAAAACTGATTCCGAACGACAGTTACAGACTAGTTCTTGTGTAGTTGCATTCGATTTTTTCCATTTTACTTCACTAAACATCTCCATACAAGATCGAATTATTTGTAGGTAAATGCAAGACACCTCAGTTATGATGATGCACTAGGTCCATAGCTGGGACTTTGTGTATGTTCTTGAAATGCGTTTGTCGAGTGCTCATTAAAAAACTTTCTATAGAAGTTTCTGAACGAACTCCTTAAGAAAAGTTCTCCAAAAGTTCCCTGAGAAAGAATCGTTTGAAGCATCTGGTCATCACAAACGTTTTGACTACTTGTGGAGCCAAAAAGGACTCAGTATGAGTCAGATATCCATGTTTCAGTTAACACTGCGGAAAACTCAATCCAAACGACAGTTACACACTAGTTCTTGTGTACTTGCATTCAATTTTTTTCCATTCTACTTCACTAAACATCTCCATATGAGAGCCAATTACTTGTACGGAAATGCAAGAGACCTCAATTATGATGATAAACTAGGTCCATAGATGTGACTTTCTGTATGTTCTCGAAATGCATTTGTCGAGTGCTCATTAAGAAAGTTTCTACACAAGTTTCTGAACAAACTCCAGAAGAAAAGTTCTCCAAAAGTTCCCTATGAAGGAATCCTTTGAAGCATCTGGTCATCACAAACGTGTTGACTACTTGTGGAGCCAAAACGGACTCCGTATGAGTCAGATATCCATGTTTCAGTTAACACTTCACAAAACTGATTCCGAACGACAGTTACAGACAAGTTCTTGTGTAGTTGCATTGGATTTTTTCCATTCTACTTCACTAAACATCTCCATATGAGATCCAATTACTTGTAGGGAAATGCAAGAGACCTCAGTTATGATGATGCACAAGGTCCACAGCTAGGACTTTGTGTATGTTCTCGAAATGCGTTTGTCGAGTGCCCATTAAGAAAGTATATATACAAGTTTCCGAACGAACTCCTTAAGAAAAGTTCTCCAAAAGTTCCCTGTCATAGAATCCTTTGAAGCATCTGGTCGTCACAAATGTTTTGACTTCTTGTGGATCAAAAATGGACTCCGTATGAGTCAGATATCCATGTTTCAGTTAAGACTGCGCAAAACTGATTCCGAACGACAGTTACACACTAGTTCTTGTGTAGTTGCATTCAATTTTTTCCATTCTACTTCACCAAACATCTCCATATGAGATCCCATTACTTGTAGGGAAATGCAAGAGACCTCACTTATGATGATGCACTAGGTCGATGGCTGGGACTTTGTGTATGTTCTCGAAATGCGTTTGTCGAGTGCTCATTAAGAATCTGAACGAACTCCTTAAGAAAAGTTCTCCAAAAGATCCCTATGAAAGTATACTTTGAAGCATCTAGTCGTCACAAACGTTTTTACTTCTTGTGGAGCCAAAACGGACTCCGTATGAGTTAGATATGCATGTTTCAGTTAAGACTGCGCAAAAATGATTCCGAACGACAGTTACAGACTAGTTCTTGTGTAGTTGCATTTGATTTTTTCCATTCTACTTCTCTAAACATCTCCATATGAGATCCAATTACTTGTAGGGAAATGAAAGAGACCTCAATTATGATGATGCACTCGGTCCATAGCTGGGACTTTGTGTATGTTGTCGAAATGCGTTTGTCGAGTGCTCATTTAGAAAGTTTCTATACAAGTTTCTGAACGAACTCCTTAAGAAATGTTCTACAAAAGTTCCCTAAGAACGAATATTTCGAAGCATCTGGTCTTCACAAACGTTTTGACTACTTGTGGAGCCAAAACGTACTCCGTATGAGTGAGATATGCATGTTTCAGTTAACACTGCGCAAAACTGATTCCGAACGATAGTAACAGACTAGGTCTTGTGTAGTTGCATTCGATTTTTTCCATTCTACTTCACTAAACATCTCCATATGAGATCCAATTACTTGTAGGGAAATGCAACACACCTCAGTTATGACGATGCAGTAGGTCCATAGCTGGGACTTTGTGTATGTTGTCGAAATGCGTTTGTCGAGTGCTCATTAAGAAAGTTTCTATACAAGTTTCTGAATGAACTCCTTAAGAAATGTTCTCCAAAATTTCCCCGTGAAAGAATCCTTTGAAGCATCTGGTCGTCACAAACATTTTGACTACTTGTGGAGCCAAAATGGAGTCTGTATGAGTCAGATATCCATGTCCCAGTTAACACTGCGCAAAATTGATTCCGTACGACACTTACAGACTAGTTCTTGTGTAGTTGCATGTGATTTTTTCCATTCTACTTCACTAAACATCTCCATATGAGATCCAATTACTCGTAGGGAAATGCAAGAGGACCTCAGTTATGATGATGCACTAGGTACATAGCTGGGACTTTGTGCATGTTCTCAAAATGCGTTTGTCGAGTGCTCATTAAGAAAGTTTCTATACAAGTTTCTGAACGAACTCCTTAAGAAAAGCTCTCCAAAAGTTCCCTGTGAAAGAATCCTTTGAAGCATCTGGTCGTCACAAACGTTTTGACTACTTGTGGAGCCAAAACGGACTCCGTATGAGTCAGATATCCATGTTTCAGTTAACACTGTGCAAAACTAATTCCGAACGATAGTTACAGACTAGTTCTTGTGTAGTTGCATTCGATTTTTTCCATTCTACTTCACTAAACATCTCCATATGAGATCCAATTACTTGTAGGGAAATGCAACACACCTTAGTTATGACGATGCAGTAGGTCCATAGCTGGGACTTTGTGTATGTTGTCGAAATGCGTTTGTCGAGTGCTCATTAAGAAAGTTTCTATACAAGTTTCTGAATGAACTCCTTAAGAAATGTTCTACAAAAGTTCCCTATGAAAGAATACTTTGAAGCATCTGGTCGTCACAAATGTTTTGACTACTTGTGGAGCCGAAACGGACTCCGTATGAGTCACATATGCATGTTTCAGTTAACGATGCGCAAAACTGATTCCGAATGACAGTTATAGACTAGTTCTTGTGTAGTTGCATTCGATGTTTTCCATTCTACTTCTCTAAACATCTCCATATGAGATCCAATTACTTGTAGTGAAATGCAAGAGATCTCAGTTATGATGATGCACTAGGTCCATAGCTGGGACTTTGTGTATGTTCTCGACATGCGTTTGTCGAGAGCTCATTAAGAAAGTTTCTAGACAAGTTTCTGAATGAAATCCTTAAGAAAAGTTCTCCAAAAGTTCCCTAAGAATCCTTTGAAGAATATGGTCATCACGAACGTTTTAACTACTTTTGGAGCCAAAATGGACTCCGTATGAGTCAGATATCCATGTTTCAGTTAACACCGCGCAAAACTGATTCCGAGCAGCGATTCTGAGACTAGTTCTTGTGTAGTTGCATTCGATTTTTCCATTTTACTTCACGAAACATCTCCATATGAGATCCAATTACTTGTAGGGAAATGCAAGTGACCTCAGTTATGATGATGCACTAGGTCCACAGCTGGGACTTTGTGTATGTTCTCGAAATGCGTTTCTTGAGTGCTCATTAAGAAAGTTTCTATACAAGTTTCTGAAAGAACTCCTCAAGAAAAGTTCTCCAAAATTTCCCCGTGAAAGAATCCTTTGAAGCATCTAGTCATCACAAACATTTTGACTACTTGTGGAGCCAAAATGGAGTCTGTATGAGTCAGATATCCATGTCCCAGTTAACACTGCGCAAAATTGATTCCGTACGACACTTACAGACTAGTTCTTGTGTAGTTGCATGTGATTTTTTCCATTCTACTTCACTAAACATCTCCATATGAGATCCAATTACTCGTAGGGAAATGCAAGAGGACCTCAGTTATGATGATGCACTAGGTACATAGCTGGGACTTTGTGTATGTTCTCAAAATGCGTTTGTCGAGTGCTCATTAAGAAAGTTTCTATACAAGTTTCTGAACGAACGCCTTAAGAAAAGCTCTCCAAAAGTTCCCTGTGAAAGAGTCCTTTGAAGCATCTGGTCGTCACAAACATTTTGACTACTTGTGGAGCCAAAACGGACTCTGTATGAGTCAGATATCCATGTTTCAGTTAACACTGCGCAAAACTAATTCCGAACGATAGTTACCGACTAGTTCTTGTGTAGTTACATTCGATTTTTCCCATTCTACTTCACTAAACATCTCCATATGAGATCCAATTACTTGCAGGCAAATGCAAGAGACCTCAGTTTTGATGATGCACCAGGTCCATAGCTGGGACTTTGTGTATGTTCTCAAAATGCATTTGTCGAGTGCTCATTAAGAAAGTTTCTATACAAGTTTCTAAACGAACTCCTTAAGAGAAGTTCTCCAAAAGTTCCCTATGAAAGAATACTTTGAAGCATTTGGTGATCACAAACTTTTTGACTACTTGTGGAGCCAAAACGGACTCCGTATGAGTCAGATATGCATGTTTCAGTTAACGATGCGCAAAATTGATTCCGAATGACTGTTATAGACTAGTTCTTGTGTAGTTGCATTCGATTTTTTCCATTCTACTTCTCTAAATATCTCCATATGAGATCCAATTACTTGTAGTGAAATGCAAGAGATCTCAATTATGCTGATGCACTAGGTCCATAGCTGGGACTTTGTGTATGTTCTCGACATGCGTTTGTCGAGAGCTCATTAAGAAAGTTTCTAGACAAGCTTCTGAATGAAATCCTTAAGAAAAGTTCTCCAAAAGTTCCCTAAGAATACTTGAAGAATATGGTCATCACGAACGTTTTAACTACTTTTTGAGCCAAAATGGACTCCGTATGAGTCAGATATCCATGTTTCAGTTAACACCGCAAGAAAACCCGATTCCGAACGACGCTATGCACTAGTTCTTGTGTAGTTGCATTCGATTTTTTCCATTTTACTTCACGAAACATCTCCATATGATATCCAATTACTAGTAGTGAAATGCAAGAGACCTCATTTATGATGATGCACTAGGTCCATAGCTGGGACTTTGTGTATGTTCTCGAAATGCGTTTGTTTAGTGCTCATTAAGAAAGTTTCTACACAAGTTTCTGAACGAACTCCTTAAGAAATTTTCTCCAAAATTTCCCCGTGAAAGAATCCTTCGAAGAATCTGGTTGTCACAAACATTTTGACTACTTGTGGAGCCAAAACGGAGTCTGTATGAGTCAGATATCTATGTCCCAGTTAACACTGCGCAAAATTGATTCCGTACGACACTTACAGACTAGTTCTTCTGTAGTTGCATGTGATTTTTTCCATTCTACTTCACTAAACATGTCCATATGAGATCTAATTACTTGTAGGGAAATGCAAGAGACCTCAATTATGATGACGCACTAGGTACACAGCTGGGACTTTGTGTATGTTCTCGAAATGCGTTTGTCGAGTGCTCATTAACAAAGTTTCCATACAAGTTTCTGAACGAACTCCTTAAGAAAAGTTCTCCAAAAGTTCCCTGTGAAAGAATCCTTTGAAGCATCTGGTCGTCACAAACGTTTTGGATACTTGTGGAGCCAAAAAGGACTCCGTATGAGTCAGATATCCATGTTTCAGTTAACATCACAAGAAAACTGATTCCGAATCTACGCTACACACTAGTTCTTGTGTAGTTGCATTCAATTTTTTCCATTCTACTTCACTAAACATCTCCATATGAGATCCCATTACTTGTAGGGAAATGCAAGAGACCTCACTTATGATGATGCACTAGGTCGATAGCTGGGACTTTGTGTATGTTCTCGAAATGCGTTTGTCGAGTTAACTGCGCAAAATGATTTCGAACGACAGTTACAGACTAGTTCTTGTGTAGTTGCATTCGATTTTTTCCATTCTACTTCACTAAACATATCCATATGAGATCCAATTACTTGTAGGTAAATGCAAGAGTACTCAGTTATGATGATGCACTAGGTCCATAGCTGTGACTTTGTGTATGTTCATGAAATGCGTTTGTCGAGTGCTCATTAAGAAAGTTTCTATACAAGTTTCTGAAGGAACTCCTTAAGAAAAGTTCTCCAAAAGTTCCCTATACCAGAATCCTTTGAAGCATCTGGCCGTCACAAACGTTTTGACTACTTGTGGAGCTGAAACAGACTCCGTATGAGTCAGATATCCATGTTTCAGTTAACACTGCGCAAAACTGATTCCGAGCAGCGATTCTGCACTAGTTCTTGTGTAGTTGCATTCGATTTTTTCCACTTTACTTCACTAAACATCTCCATATGAGATCCATTTACTAGTAGGGAAGTTCAAGAGACCTCAGTTACGATAATGCACTAGGTCCATAGCTGGGACTTTGTGTATGTTCTCTACATGCGTTTGTTTACTGCTTATTAAGAAAGTTTCTAGACAAGTTTCTGAATGAACTCCTTAAGAAAAGTTCTCCAAAAGTTCCCTATGAAAATATCCTTTGAAGAATATGGTCGTCACGAATGTTTTGACTACATGTGGAGCCAAAACGGACTCCGTATGAGTCAGATATCCATGTTTCAGTTAACACTGCGCAAAAATGATTCCGAACCACAGTGACCGACTAGTTCTTGTGTGGTTACATTCGATTTTTCCCATTCTACTTCACTAAACATCTCCATATGAGATCCAATTACTTGTAGGCAAATGCAAGAGACCTCAGTTATGATGATGCACTAGGTCCATAGCTGGGACTTTGTGTATGTTCTCGAAATGCATTTGTCGAGTGCTCATTAAGAAAGTTTCTATACAAGTTTCTGAACGAACTCCTTAAGAAAAGTTCTTCAATAGTTCCCTATGAAAGAATTGTTTTAAGCATTTGGTCATCACAAACTTTTTGACTACTTGTGGAGCCAAAACGGACTCCTTATGAGTCAGATATGCACGGTTCAGTTAACACTGCGCAAAATGATTCCGTACGACAATTACACACTAGTTCTTGTGTAGTTGCATTCGATTTTTTCCATTCTACTTCACTAAACATATCCATATGAGATCCAATTACTTGTAGGTAAATGCAAGAGTACTCAGTTATGATGATGCACTAGGTCCATAGCTGGGACTTTGTCTATGTTCACGAAATGCGTTTGTCGAGTGCTCATTAAGAAAGTTTCTATACAAGTTTCTGAAGGAACTCCTTAAGAAAAGTTCTCCAAAAGTTCCCTATACCAGAATCCTTTGAAGCATCTGGCCGTCACAAACGTTTTGACTACTTGTGGAGCTGAAACAGACTCCGTATGAGTCAGATATCCATGTTTCAGTTAACACTGCGCAAAACTGATTCCGAGCAGCGATTCTGAGACTACTTCTTGTGTAGTTGCATTCAATTTTTTCATTCTACTTCACTAAACATCTCCATATGAGATCCAGTTACTTGTAGGGAAATGCAAGAGACCTCAGTTATGATGATGCACTAGGTCCATAGCTGGGACTTTGTGTATGTTCTCGAAATGCATTTGTCGAGTGCTTATTAAGAAAGTTTCTATACAAGTTTCTGAATGAACTCCTTAAGAAAAGTTCTCCAAAAGTTCCCTGTGAAAGTATCCTTTGAAGAATATGGTCGTCACAAATGTTTTGACTACATGTGGAGCCAAAACGGACTCCGTATGAGTCAGATATACATGTTTCAGTTAACACTGCGCAAAACTAATTCCGAGCAGCGATTCTGAGACTAGTTCTTGTGTAGTTGTATTCGATTTTTTCCATTTTACTTCACTAAACATCTCCATATGAGATCCAATTACTTGTAGGAAAATGCAAGAGTACTCAGTTATGATGATGCACTAGGTCCATAGCTGGGACTTGTGTATGTTCGCGAAATGCTTTTGTCGAGTGCTCATTAAGAAAGTTTCTATACAAGTTTCTGAACAAACTCCTTAAGAAAACTTCTCCAAAAGTTCCCTGTGAAAGAATCCATTGAAGCATCTGGTCATCACAAACGTTTTTACTACTTTGGAGCCAAAACGGAGTCCTTATGAGTCAGATATCCATGTTTCAGTTAATATTGCGCAAAAATGATTTTGAACGACATTTACAGACTAGTTCTCGTGTAGTTGCATTCGATTTTTTCCACTCTACTTCACTAAACATCTCCATATGAGATCCACTACTTCTAGGGAAATGCAAGAGACCTCAGTTATGATGATGCACTAGGTCCATAGCTAGGACTTTGTGTATGTTCTCGAAATGCGTTTGTCGAGTGCCCATTAAGAAAGTATATATACAAGTTTCTGAACGAACTCCTTAAGAGAAGTTCTCCAAAAGTTCCCTGTGAAAGAAGCTTGTCGTCAGATATCCATGTTTCAGTAAACGGAGTTCTTGTGTAGTTGCATGTGATTTTTTCCATTCTGCTTAACTAAACATCTCCATATAAGATCCAATTACTTATAGGGAAATGAAAGAGGACCGTAGTTATGATGATGCACTAGGTCCATAGCTGGGACTTTGTGTATGTTCTCGAAATGCGTTTGTCAAGTGCTCATTAAGAAAGTTTCTATACAAGTTTCTGAACTAACTCCTTAAGAAAAGTTCACCAAAAGTTCCCTGTGAAAGAAATCCTTTGAAGCACCTGGTCGTCACAAACGTTTTGACTGCTTGTGCAGCCAAAACGGACTCCGTATGAGTCAGATATTCATGTTTCAGTTAACACTGCAAAAACTGATTCGAGCAGCGATTCTGCACTAGTTCTTGTGTAGTTGCATTCGATTTTTTCCATTTTACTTCACTAAACATGTCCACATGAGATCCAATTACTAGTAGGGAAATTCAAGAGACCTCAGTTATGATGATGCACTAGGTCCATAGCTGGGACTTTGTGTATGTTCTCTACATGCGCTTGTTGAGTGCTTATTAAGAAAGTTTCTAGACAAGTTTCTGAATGAACTCCTTAAGAAAAGGTCTCCAAAAGTTCCCTATGAAAGTATCCTTTGAAGAATATGGTCGTCACAAACATTTTGACTACTTGTGGAGCCAAAACGGACTCCGTATGAGTCAGATATCCATGTTTCAGATTAACATCACAAGAAAACTGATTCCGAACGACAGTTACAGACTAGTTCTTGTGTAGTTGCATTTGATTTTACCCATTTTACTTCACTAAACATCTCCATATGAGATCCAATTACTAGTAGGGAAATTCAAGAGACCTCAGTTATGATGATGCACTAGGTCCATAGCTGGGACTTTGTGTATGTTCTCTACATGCGTTTGTCGAGTGCTCATTAAGAAAGTTTATATACAAGTTTCTGAATGGACTCCTCAAGAAAACTTTTCCAAAAGTTCCCTATGAAAGAATCCTTTGAAGCATCTGGTCGTCACAAACGTTTTTACTACTTCTAGAGCCAAAACGGACTCCGTATGAGTCAGATATCCATGTTTCAGCTAACATCAAGAAACCGATTCCGAACGACGATTCTGTACTAGTTCTTGTGTAGTTGCATTCGATTTTTTCCATTCTACTTCTCTAAACATCTCCATATGAGATCCAATTACTTGTAAGGAAATGCAAGACACCTCAGTTATTATGATGCACTAGGTCCATAGCTGGGACTTTGTGTATGTTCTCGAAATACGTTTGTCGAGTGCTCATTAAAAAAGTTTCTATACAAGTTTCTGAACGAACTCCTTAAGAAAAGTTCTCCAAAAGTTTCCTTTGACAGAATCCTTTGAAGCATCTGGTCGCCACAAACGTTTTGACTACTTGTGGAGCCAAAACGGACTCCGTATGAGTCAGATATCCATGTTTTAGTTAAGACTACGCAAAACCGATTCGAGCAGCGATTCTGAGACTAGTTCTTGTGTAGTTGCATTCAATTTTTCCATTGTACTTCACCGAACGTCTCCATATGAGATCCAATTACTTGTAGGGAAATGCAAGAGACCTCGCTATGATGATGCACTAGGTCCATAGCTGGGACTTTGTGTATGTTCTCGAAATGCGCTTATGCAGTGCTCATTAAGAAAGTTTCTATACAAGTTTCTGAACGAAATCCTTAAGAAAAGTTCCCCTAAACTTCCCTGTGAAAGAATCCTTTGAAACATCTGGTCATCACAAATATTTTGACTACTTGTGGAGCCTTAACGGAGTCTGTATGAGTCAGATATCCATGTTTCAGATAACATCAAGAAAACTAATTCAACGAGCAGCTTCCCAACTAGTTCTTGTGGAGCTGCATGTGATTTTTCCATTCTACTTCACTAAACATCTCCATATGAGATCCAATTACTTGTAGGAAAATGCAAGAGACCTCGATAATGATGACTCACTAGGTCCATAGCTGGGACTTTGTGTATGTTCTCGAAATGCATTTGTCGAGTGCTCATTAAGAAAGTTTCTATACTAGTTTCTCGATTTAACTCCTTAACAAAATTCTCCAAAAGTTCCCTGTTAAAGAAACCTTTGAAGCATCTAGTCGTCACATACGTTTTGACTACTTGTGGAGCCAAAACGGAGTCCGTATGAGTCAGATATCCGTGTTTTGCATTTGATTTTTTCCATTCTACTTCACTAAACGTCTCCATATGAGATCCAATTAATTGTAGGGAAATGCAAGAGACCTCGTTTATGATGATGCACTAGGTCGATAGCTGTGACTTTGTAAATTTTCTCGAAATGCGTTTGTCGAGTGCTCATTAAGAAAGTATCTATACAAGTTTCTAAACGAACTCCTTAAGAAAAGTTCCCTAAGAAAGAATCCTTTGAAGCATCAGGACATTTTGACTACGTGGAGCCAAAACAGACTCCGTATGAGTCAGATATCCATGTTTCAGTTAACACTACGCAAAACTGATTCCGAACGATTGTTACAGACTAGTTCTTGTGTAGTTGCATTCAATTTTTTCCATTATACTTCACTAAACATCTCCATATGAGATCTAATTACTTGGAGGAAAATGCAAGTGACCTCAGTTATGATGATGCACTAGGTCCATAGCTGGGACTTTGTGTATATTCTTGAAATGCGTTGATCGAGTGCTCATTAAGAAAGTTTCTATAAAAGTTTCTGAACGAACTCCTTAAGATAAGTTCCCCAAACGTTCCCTATGATGTAATCTTTGAAGCCTGGTCGTCACAAATGTTTTGACTACTTGTGGAACCAAAACGGACTCCGTATGAGTGAGATATCCATGTTTCAGTTACCACAGTTACAGACTAGTTCTTGTGTAGTTGCATTCGATTTTTTCCATTCTACTTCACTAAACATCTCCATATGAGATCCAATTACTAGTAGGGAAGTTCAAGAGACCTCAGTTACGATGATGCACTAGGTCCATAGCTGGGACTTTGTGTATGTTCTCTACATGCGTTTGTCGAGTGCTCATTAAGAAAGTTTATATACAAGTTTCTGAACGAACTCCTCAAGAAAACTTCTCCAAAAGTTCCCTATGAAAGAATCCTTTAAAGCATCTGGTCGTCACAAATGTTTTTACTAATTCTAGAGCCAAAACGGACTCCGTATGAGTCAGATATCCATGTTTTAGCTAACACTGCGCAAAACTGATTCCGAACGACAGTTACAGACTAGTTCTTGTGTAGTTGCATTCGATATTTTCCATTCTACTTCACTAAACATCTCCATATGAAATCCAATTCCTTGCAGGGAAATGCAAGATACCTCAGTTATGATGATGCACTAGGTCCATAGCTGGGACTTTTTGTATGTTCTCGAAATGCGTCTGTCGAGTTCTCATTAAAAAGTTTCTATACAAGTTTCTGAACGAACTCCTTAAGAAAAGTTCTCCAAAAGTTTCCTTTGAAAGAATCCTTTGAAGCATCTGGTCGCCACAAACGTTTTGACTACTTGTGGAGCCAAAACGGACTCTGTATGAGTCAGATATCCATGTTTTAGTTAAGACTACGCAAAACTGACTCCGAACGACAGTTACAGACTAGTTCTTGCGTAGTTGCATTCAATTTTTTCCATTCTACTTCACTGAAAGTCTCCATATGAGATCCAATTACTTGTAGGGAAATGCAAGAGACCTCGGTTATGATGATGCACTAGGTCCATAGCTGGGACCTTGTGTATGTTCTCGAAATGCGTTATGAGTGCTCATTAAGAAAGTTTCTATACAAGTTTCTGAACGAACTCCTTAAGAAAAGTTCCCCAAAAGTTCCCCGTGAAAGAATCCTTTGAAACATCTGGTCATCACAAACGTTTTGACTACTTGTGGAGCCAAACGGAGTCTCAGATGAGTCGATATCCGTGTTTCGATTAACAACTGCATAAAACTAATTCCGAACGACGCTCCAAACTAGTTCTTGTGGAGCTGCATGTGATTTTTTCCATTCTACTTCACTAAACATCTCCATATGAGATCCAATTACTTGTAGGAAAATGCAAGAGACCTCAGTAATGATGACTCACTAGGTCCATAGCTGGGACTTTGTGTATGTTCTCGAAATGCATTTGTCGAGTGCTCATTAAGAAAGTTTCTATACAAGTTTCGGAACGAACTCCTTAACAAAATTCTCCAAAAGTTCCCTGTTAAAGAAACCTTTGAAGCATCTAGTCGTCACATACGTTTTGACTACTTGTGGAGCCAAAACGGAGTCCGTATGAGTCAGATATCCGTGTTTTGCATTTGATTTTTTCCATTCTACTTCACTAAACGTCTCCATATGAGATCCAATTAATTGTAGGGAAATGCAAGAGACCTCGTTTATGATGATGCACTAGGTCGATAGCTGTGACTTTGTATATTTTCTCGAAATGCGTTTGTCGAGTGCTCATTAAGAAAGTATCTATACAAGTTTCTAAACGAACTCCTTAAGAAAGTTCCCTATGAAAGAATCCTTTGAATCATCAGGACGTTTTGACTACTTGTGGAGCCAAAACAGACTCCGTATGAGTCAGATATCCATGTTTCAGTTAACACTACGCAAAACTGATTCCGAACGACAGTTACAGACTAGTTCTTGTGTAGTTGCATTCAATTTTTTCCATTCTACTTCACTAAACATCTCCATATGAGATGTAATTACTTGGAGGAAAATGCAAGTGACCTCAGTTACGATGATGCACTAGGTCCATAGCTGGGACTTTGTGTATATTCTTGAAATGCGTTGATCGAGTGCTCATTAAGAAAGTTTCTATAAAAGTTTCTGAACGAACTCCTTAAGATAAGTTCCCCAAACGTTCCCTATGACAGAATCTTTGAAGCCTGGTCGTCACAAATGTTTTGACTACTTGTGGAACCAAAACGGACTCCGTATGAGTGAGATATCCATGTTTCAGTTAACACAGTTACAGACTAGTTCTTGTGTAGTTGCATTCGATTTTTTCCATTCTACTTCACTAAACATCTCCATATGAGATCCAATTACTTGTAGTAAAATGCAAGAGACCTCGGTTATGATAATATACTAGGTCCATAGGTGGGACTTTGTGTATGTTCTCAAAATTCGTTTGTCGAGTGCTCATTAAGAAAGTTTCTATACAAATTTCTGAACGAACTCCTTAAGGAAAGTTCTCCAAAAGTTCCCTATGAAAGAATCCTTTGTAGCATCTGGTTGTCACAAACAATTTGACTACTTGTGGAGCCAATACGGACTCCGTATGAGTCAGATATCCATGTTTCAGTTAACACTACGCAAAACTGATTCCGAACGACGCCATAAACCTGGTTCTTGTGTAGTTGCATTCGATTTTTTCCATTCTACTTCACTAAACATCTCCATACGAGATCCAATTACTTGTAAGGAAATGCAAGAGACCTCAGTTATGATGATGCACTAGGTCCATAGCTGGGGACTTTGTGTATGTTCTCGAAATGCGTTTGTCGAGTGCTCATTAAGGAAGTTTCTATACAAGTTTCTGAACGAAATCCTTAAGAAAAGTTCCCCAAAAGTTCCCTGTGAAAGAATCCTTTGAAACATCTGGTCATCACAAATATTTTGACTACTTGTGGAGCCAAAACGGAGTCTGTATGAGTCAGATATCCATGTTTCAGATAACACTGCGCAAAACTAATTCCGAACGACAGTTCCCAACTAGTTCTTGTGGAGCTGCATGTGATTTTTCCATTCTACTTCACTAAACATCTCCATATGAGATCCAATTACTTGTAGGAAAATGCAAGAGACCTCAGTAATGATGACTCACTAGGTCCATAGCTGGGACTTTGTGTATGTTCTCGAAATGCATTTGTCGAGTGCTCATTAAGAAAGTTTCTATACAAGTTTCGGAACGAACTCCTTAACAAAATTCTCCAAAAGTTCCCTGTTAAAGAAACCTTTGAAGCATCTAGTCGTCACATACGTTTTGACTACTTGTGGAGCCAAAACGGAGTCCGTATGAGTCAGATATCCGTGTTTTGCATTTGATTTTTTCCATTCTACTTCACTAAACATCTCCATATGAGATCCAATTAATTGTAGGGAAATGCAAGAGACCTCGTTTATGATGATGCACTAGGTCGATAGCTGTGACTTTGTATATTTTCTCGAAATGCGTTTGTCGAGTGCTCATTAAGAAAGTATCTATACAAGTTTCTAAACGAACTCCTTAAGAAAGTTCCCTATGAAAGAATCCTTTGAATCATCAGGACGTTTTGACTACTTGTGGAGCCAAAACAGACTCCGTATGAGTCAGATATCCATGTTTCAGTTAACACTACGCAAAACTGATTCCGAACGATTGTTACAGACTAGTTCTTGTGTAGTTGCATTCAATTTTTTCCATTCTACTTCACTAAACATCTCCATATGAGATGTAATTACTTGGAGGAAAATGCAAGTGACCTCAGTTACGATGATGCACTAGGTCCATAGCTGGGACTTTGTGTATATTCTTGAAATGCGTTGATCGAGTGCTCATTAAGAAAGTTTCTATAAAAGTTTCTGAACGAACTCCTTAAGATAAGTTCCCCAAACGTTCCCTATGACAGAATCTTTGAAGCCTGGTCGTCACAAATGTTTTGACTACTTGTGGAACCAAAACGGACTCGTATGAGTGAGATATCCATGTTTCAATTAACACGATTCTGAGACTAGTTCTTGTGTAGTTGCATTCGATTTTTTCCATTCTACTTCACTAAACATCTCCATATGAGATCCAATTACTTGTAGTAAAATGCAAGAGACCTCGGTTATGATAATATACTAGGTCCATAGGTGGGACTTTGTGTATGTTCTCAAAATTCGCTTGTCGAAAGTGCTCATTAAGAAAGTTTCTATACAAATTTCTGAACGAACTCCTTAAGGAAAGTTCTCCAAAAGTTCCCTATGAAAGAATCCTTTGTAGCATCTGGTTGTCACAAACAATTTGACTACTTGTGGAGCCAATACGGACTCCGTATGAGTCAGATATCCATGTTTCAGTTAACACTACGCAAAACTGATTCCGAACGACAGTTACAAACTGGTTCTTGTGTAGTTGCATTCGATTTTTTCCATTCTACTTCACTAAACATCTCCATACGAGATCCAATTACTTGTAGGGAAATGCAAGAGACCTCAGTTATGATGATGCACTAGGTCCATAGCTGGGGACTTTGTGTATGTTCTCGAAATGCGTTTGTCGAGTGCTCATTAAGGAAGTTTCTATACAAGTTTCTGAACGAAATCCTTAAGAAAAGTTCCCCAAAAGTTCCCTGTGAAGGAATCCTTTGAAACATCTGGTCATCACAAATATTTTGACTACTTGTGGAGCCAAAACGGAGTCTGTATGAGTCAGATATCCATGTTTCAGATAACACTGCGCAAAACTAATTCCGAACGACAGTTCCCAACTAGTTCTTGTGGAGCTGCATGTGATTTTTTCCATTCTACTTCACTAAACATCTCCATATGAGATCCAATTACTTGTAGGAAAATGCAAGAGACCTCAGTAATGATGACTCACTAGGTCCATAGCTGGGACTTTGTGTATGTTCTCGAAATGCATTTGTCGAGTGCTCATTAAGAAAGTTTCTATACTAGTTTCTGACGAACTCCTTAACAAAATTCTCCAAAAGTTCCCTGTTAAAGAAACCTTTGAAGCATCTAGTCGTCACATACGTTTTGACTACTTGTGGAGCCAAAACGGAGTCCGTATGAGTCAGATATCCGTGTTTTGCATTTGATTTTTCCATTCTACTTCACTAAACGTCTCCATATGAGATCCAATTAATTGTAGGAAATGCAAGAGACCTCGTTTATGATGATGCACTAGGTCGATAGCTGTGACTTTGTAAATTTTTCTCGAAATGCGTTTGTCGAAAGTGCTCATTAAGAAAGTATCTATACAAGTTTCTAAACGAACTCCTTAAGAAAAGTTCCCTAAGAAAGAATCCTTTGAAGCATCAGGACATTTTGACTACGTGGAGCCAAAACAGACTCCGTGAGTCGATATCCATGTTTCAGCTTAACACTACGCAAAACTGATTCCGAACGATTGTTACAGACTAGTACTTGTGTAGTTGCATTCAATTTTTTCCATTATACTTCACTAAACATCTCCATATGAGATCTAATTACTTGGAGGAAAATGCAAGTGACCTCAGTTATGATGATGCACTAGGTCCATAGTCGGGACTTTGTGTATATTCTTGAAATGCGTTGATCGAGTGCTCATTAAGAAAGTTTCTATAAAAGTTTCTGAACGAACTCCTTAAGATAAGTTCCCAAACGTTCCCTATGACAGAATCTTTGAAGCCTGGTCGTCACAAATGTTTTGACTACTTGTGGAACCAAAACGGACTCCGTATGAGTGAGATATCCATGTTTCAGTTAACACAGTTACAGACTAGTTCTTGTGTAGTTGCATTCGATTTTTTCCATTCTACTTCACTAAACATCTCCATATGAGATCCAATTACTAGTAGGGAAGTTCAAGAGACCTCAGTTACGATGATGCACTAGGTCCATAGCTGGGACTTTGTGTATGTTCTCTACATGCGTTTGTCGAGTGCTCATTAAGAAAGTTTATATACAAGTTTCTGAACGAACTCCTCAAGAAAACTTCTCCAAAAGTTCCCTATGAAAGAATCCTTTAAAGCATCTGGTCGTCACAAACGTTTTTACTACTTCTAGAGCCAAAACGGACTCCGTATGAGCCAGATATCCATGTTTTAGCTAACATCACATAAAACCGATTCCGAGCATGATTCTGAGACTAGTTCTTGTGTAGTTGCATTCAATTTTTTCCATTCTACTTCACTAAACATCTCCATATGAGATCCAATTACTTGTAAGGAAATGCAAGACACCTCAGTTCTGATGATGCACTAGGTCCATAGCTGGGACTTTGTGTATGTTCTCGAAATGCGTTTGTCGAGTGCTCATTAAAAAAGTTTCTATACAAGTTTCTGAACGAACTCCTTAAGAAAAGTTCTCCAAAAGTTTCCTTTGAAAGAATCCTTTGAAGCATCTGGTCGCCACAAACGTTTTGACTACTTGTGGAGCCAAAACGGACTCTGTATGAGTCAGATATCCATGTTTTAGTTAAGACTACGCATAAAACCCGACTCGAGCAGCGATTCTGAGACTAGTTCTTGCGTAGTTGCATTCAATTTTTTCCATTCTACTTCACTGAAAGTCTCCATATGAGATCCAATTACTTGTAGGGAAATGCAAGAGACCTCGGTTATGATGATGCACTAGGTCCATAGCTGGGACCTTGTGTATGTTCTCGAAATGCGTTTGCGAGTGCTCATTAAGAAAGTTTCTATACAAGTTTCTGAACGAACTCCTTAAGAAAAGTTCCCCAAAAGTTCCCCGTGAAAGAATCCTTTGAAACATCTGGTCATCACAAACGTTTTGACTACTTGTGGAGCCAAAACGGAGTCTGTATGAGTCAGATATCCGTGTTTCAGTTAACACTGCGCAAAACTAATTCCGAACGACAGTTCCAAACTAGTTCTTGTGGAGCTGCATGTGATTTTTTCCATTCTACTTCACTAAACATCTCCATATGAGATCCAATTACTTGTAGGAAAATGCAAGAGACCTCAAGAATGATGACTCACTAGGTCCATAGCTGGGACTTTGTGTATGTTCTCGAAATGCATTTGTCGAGTGCTCATTAAGAAAGTTTCTATACAAGTTTCGGAACGAACTCCTTAACAAAATTCTCCAAAAGTTCCCTGTTAAAGAAACCTTTGAAGCATCTAGTCGTCACATACGTTTTGACTACTTGTGGAGCCAAAACGGAGTCCGTATGAGTCAGATATCCGTGTTTTGCATGTGATTTTTTCCATTCTACTTCACTAAACATCTCCATATGAGATCCAATTAATTGTAGGGAAATGCAAGAGACCTCGTTTATGATGATGCACTAGGTCGATAGCTGTGACTTTGTATATTTTCTCGAAATGCGTTTGTCGAGTGCTCATAAAGAAAGTATCTATACAAGTTTCTAAACGAACTCCTTAAGAAAGTTCCCTATGAAAGAATCCTTTGAATCATCAGGACGTTTTGACTACTTGTGGAGCCAAAACAGACTCCGTATGAGTCAGATATCCATGTTTCAGTTAACACTACGCAAAACTGATTCCGAACGACAGTTACAGACTAGTTCTTGTGTAGTTGCATTCAATTTTTTCCATTCTACTTCACTAAACATCTCCAGATGAGATCTAATTACTTGGAGGAAAATGCAAGTGACCTCAGTTACGATGATGCACTAGGTCCATAGCTGGGACTTTGTGTATATTCTTGAAATGCGTTGATCGAGTGCTCATTAAGAAAGTTTCTATAAAAGTTTCTGAACGAACTCCTTAAGATAAGTTCCCCAAACGTTCCCTATGACAGAATCTTTGAAGCCTGGTCGTCACAAATGTTTTGACTACTTGTGGAACCAAAACGGACTCCGTATGAGTGAGATATCCATGTTTCAGTTAACACAGTTACAGACTAGTTCTTGTGTAGTTGCATTCGATTTTTTCCATTCTACTTCACTAAACATCTCCATATGAGATCCAATTACTTGTAGTAAAATGCAAGAGACCTCGGTTATGATAATGCACTAGGTCCATAGGTGGGACTTTGTGTATGTTCTCAAAATTCGCTTGTCGAAAGGTGCTCATTAAGAAAGTTTCTATACAAATTTCTGAACGAACTCCTTAAGGAAAGTTCTCCAAAAGTTCCCTATGAAAGAATCCTTTGTAGCATCTGGTTGTCACAAACAATTTGACTACTTGTGGAGCCAATACGGACTCCGTATGAGTCAGATATCCATGTTTCATTTAACACTGCGCAAAACTGATTCCGGATGACACTTATAGACTAGTTCGTGTGCAGTTGCATTTAATTTTTTCCATTCTACTTCACTAAACATCTCCATATAATATCCAATTACTTGTAGGGAAATGCAAGAGACCTCAGTTATGATGATGCACTAGGTCCATAGCTGAGACTTTGTGTATGTTCTCGAAATGCGTTTGTCGAGTGCTCATTACGAAAGTTTCTATACAAGTTTCTGAACGAACTCCTTAGTAAAAGTTCTCCAAGTTCCCTGTGAAAGAATCCTTTGAAGCATCTGGTCGTCACAAACGTTTTGACTACTTGTGGAGCCAAAATGGACTCAGTATGAGTCAGATATCTATGTTTCAGTTAACACTACGAAAAACTGATTCCGAACAACAGTTACAGACTAGTTCTTGTGTAGTTGCATTCGATTTTTTCCACTCTACTTCACTAAACATCTCCTTATGAGATCCAATTACTTGTAGGGAAATGCAAGAGACCTCAGTTATGGTGATACACTAGGTCCATAGCTGGAACTTTTTGTATGTTCTTGAAATGCGTTTGTCGAGTGCTCATTGAGAAAGTTTCTATACAACTTTATGAACGAACTCCTTAAGAAAAGTTCCCCAGATGTTCCCTATGACAGAATCCTTTGAAGCATATGGTCGTCACAAATGTTTTGAATATTGTGGAACCAAAATGGACTACGTGTCGATCGAGATATCCATGTTTCGATTAACATCACAAGAAAACTTACTCGAGCAGCGATTCTGCACTAGTTCTTGTGTAGTTGCATTCGATTTTTTCCATTCTAATTCACTAAACATCTCCATATGAGATCCAATTACTAGTAGGCAAATGCAAGAGACCTCAGTTACGATGATGCACTAGGTCAATAGCTGGGACATTGTGTATGTTCTCGAAATGCGTTTGTCGAGTGCTCATTAAGAAAGTTTCTATACAAATTTCTAAAAAAACTCCGTAAGAAAAGTTCTCCAAAAGTTCCTTGCGAAAGAATCCTTTGAAGCATCTAGTCATCACAAATGTTTTGGCTACTTGCGGAGCCAAAACAGACTCCGTATGTGTCAGATATCCATGTTTCAGTTAACACTGCACAAAACTGATTCGAGCAGCGATTCTGAGACTAGTTATTGTGTAGTTGCATTCGATTTTTTCCATTCTACTTCACTAAACATATCCACATGAGGTCCAATTTCTTGTAGGGAAATGCAAGAGGACCTCAGTTATGATGATGCACTAGGTCCATAGCTAGGACTTTGCATATGTTCTCGAAATGCGTTTGTCGAGTGCTCATTAAGAAAGTATCTATACAAGTTTCTGAATGAACTCCTTAAGGAAAGTTCTCCCAAAGTTCCCTGTGAAAGAATCCTTTGAAGCATATGGTCGTCACAAACGTTTTGACTTCTTGTGGAGCCAACACGGACTACGTATGAGTCAGATGTCCATGTTCCAGTTAACACTGCACAAAAATGATTCACTAGGTCTATAGCTGGGACTTTGTGTATTTTCTCGAAATGCATTTGTCGAGTGCTTTAAGAAAGTTTCTATACAAGTTTCTGAACGAACTCCTTAAAAAAGTTCTTCAAAAGTTCCCTGTGAAAGAATCCTTTGAAGCATTTGGTCGTCACAAATGTTTTGACTACTTGTGGAGCCAAAATGGACTCCGTATGCGTAAGATATCCATATTTCAGTTAACATCATAAAACCGATTACGAGCAGCGATTCTGCACTAGTTCTAGTGTAGTTGCATTCGATTTTTTCCATTCTAATTCACTAAACATCTCCATATGAGATCCAATTAATAGTAGGGAAATGCAAGAGACCTTAGTTATGATGATGCACTAGGTCTATACTTGGGACTTTGTCTATGTTGTCGAAATGCATTTGTCGAGTGCTTTAAGAAAGTTTCTGTACAAGTTTCTGAACGAACTCCTTAATAAAAGTTCTCCAAAAGTTCCCTGTGAAAGAATCCTTTAAAGCATCTGGTCGTCACAAACGTTTTGACTACTTGTGGAGCCAAAATGGACTGCGTATGAGTCAGATATCCATGTTTTAGTTAACACTGCGCAAAACTGATTCCGAACGACAGTTACAGACTAGTTCTTGTGTAGTAGCATTCGATTTTTTCCATTCTAATTCACTAAAAATCTCCATATGAGATCCAATTACTAGTAGGGAAATGCAAGAGACCTCAGTTATGATGATGCACTAGGTCAATAGCTGGGACTTTGTGTATGTTCTCGAAATGCGTTTGTCGAGTGCTCATTAAGAAAGTTTCTATACAAGTTTCTAAACGAACTCCTTAAGAAAAGTTCCCCAAATGTTCCCTATGACAGAATCCTTTCAAGCATCTAGTCGTCACAAATGTTTCAAATATTGTGGAAACAAAACGGACTCCGTATGAGTCAGATATCCATGTTTCAGTTAACACTGCCCAAAACTGATTCCGAACGACAGTTACAGACTAGTTATTGTGTAGTTGCTGTGGCGACCGATTCTCCGGGTGTTAATCCCAGAAAAATGGCCCTTGTGCTTACCAGCCCCAGGATAACTGTTAGCTGATAAGGCACCAACTTGATACAGAAAATCCAAGCAAAAAAACAATATATGTAGTACAAGACCATTCTGTTCTGTGGGTACAACAAAAGGTTTCTAAAGGTTGATGGCGGAAGCGGTTTGTGGATCATCAGTGTCCATGGAACTCCATTTCCCATGGGAACAGCTGACCAGGTTAACTCCTATCTTCGCGAGGCTGCGGTCTCTGTTGCTTAGGTTTCGTTGTTGTCATCGCAACGCTCCTCTCCAAGCAAGAAATCTGGCCAAGACAATAGCCAGGGACAAGCCTGTGAGTACTTTGAATGTACTCGCAAACATTATGAACACGGGTATGATATAACAATAATATGCCGAAAGAATCTTATGCTCATGACGTCAGTTACAAAAGATAAATAAACTCTGATGCGTGCAAGTTTGTTATTTGTGAATGTGCAATAATATGGTAGTATTAAAGTTATGAAATACATAACATAAAGAACTTCAAAAGAATAGCACAATTGGTCGTCTGAGTGACACCACATAAAGGGCTTTAAAAGAAATGCCACAGTCGGGCGTCTTAGCGACACCGCATAAAGGGCTTTAAAAGAAATGCCACAACAAGCGCCTTAGCGACACCACATAAAGGGCTTTTAAAAGAAATGCCACATCAGGCCTTAGCGACACCACATAAAGGGCTTTAAAAGAAATGCCACAACAAGGCGTCTTAGCTACACCCCATAAAGGGCTTTAAAAGAAATGCCACATTCAAGGCGTCTTAGCGACACCACATAAAGGGCTTTAAAAGAAATGCCACAGTCAAGGCGTCTTAGCGACATCACATAAAGGGCTTTAAAAGAAATGTTACATTCAAGGCCTTAGCGACACCACATAAAGGGCTTTAAAAGAAATGCCACATTCGGGCGTCTTAGCGACACCACATAAAGGGCTTCAAAAGAAATGCCACAGTCGGGCATCTTAGCGACACCACATAAAGGGCTTTAAAAGAAATGCCACAGTTGGGCGTCTGAGCGACACCACATAAAGGGCTTTAAAAGAAAGACACAGCAATTATCCAGGAGGTAGAACCATCCCAGGGATATTCAATGATACCAATAAAATCACGGTTAGTCAACAATAATAATAATAATCATAATTATCCCAATCCACAAGTTGTGAAATTCAGTTCTGGTTTAACAGTTTCACCTCCGAAGACCGACACTAAGACCGACACTTGACCTATCCCAGACTGTAATCCTTAACCATGGACATGGCTATTCAAATAGGTTTAATCTCTGCAGAGGGTGTACTCTTTACCCACGAGTAACGGATTCCTTTAGTCCATCGGGACTAATTCCGTCTACGGTCTTTTTGTTGAAAACACACCCAACTTGCACACACCAGCTTAACTCACATGTGTCTAGAATCACCCACGACACCTGTTAAGCAAAAGTCTAAGTGGGGAGGCTACAACCTCGACGTAACATGGGATCACAAAATTTATACTGCTACAAGAACTGGGAGCTACCCCTTCGGCTACAACCGAAACACCCATGCTCCCGGACCCGGTGGCATGACTACCATATGCCTCCAGTATCTTCCACCATGGCCTCTCTGTACGGTGTGTGCTAGGAAAGGGTTGACAACCTACTGAACCGTACCCTGCTTGTTGTAGAGACGAGTGGTAGTACGAAGCAAGTATGGGGGTTACTGGCACAAGACTCGATCTACGGTCGACTCAGGAGGTTATAATATTTCCTGCATGATTAGCATAACAATGCATATATTTCAGATAACAGATGGAAACATCACGAGACATACCCCTCATGCCATACTGGACATGACCGTCTCGGCGGAGGATTAGGGACAAGACCGTGTCTACCCAAGACAAAGGCCTTCCCGTCTTCCCTTCCGTTATGCATGAAAGATGGATGACGGTGATTTCCATCACAAATCATGTCAACTTCATTAGCATAAACTCATTAATATGCACCCACGAATAGGATCACATCCTCACATAAAATGACGCATGTATATGTCGGGGTGGTGTTGCCACCGTGCTATGCGACACACACAAAATTTCACCAGGGTTCAGAATGCTTGCCTTCAGGTCATGGGAAAGAGGGGTGCATCCATAACATCTTGAAATCTTCCAAAAATCCTATTTAAAAGAATATATATGAATTAACACACAAAAAAAACAGCACAAAAAAGTTGTCTGAATTTTTTTCAAATAAATCTTAAAATAAACTAGACCATATTTGAGAGAGGTAGGAAAAAGAATCAATTCATTTGGAGTTGTATTTAAAAAGTTATAAACAATCAAAGTCCTGGTCAAAATCTGATTTTAAAATAAAATGTAAAATGTAAAAAACGCTTCGACATCGACCACGTCAAGGCGTATTTTGAAATTACGCCCACTTATCCAGCGTGGACGCCTGGGTGTCACCGACAAAGGTCCAGGGGCCCACTAGTCAGGTTTGACTAGTCTCCCCGCCTCCTTCCTCCTCCGGGCTGAACAGAGGCGGGCTCCCGGCGACCGACGCCGTGCGCCAGCGGCTCCTCGCGGCCTCTGAAGGGCAGGGATGGATCCGCAAGACTGGGGCGGTCCTCCCGGTAGTCGCGGGAGTGACAGGGATGGAGGAAATCGCCGGTGGCGAGCTCCGCGGCGGAGGAAAGCTTCGGGGACGAAGTGGTTTTGGGACCGCGGTGGTTCCCGATCGAAATTGTGTAGAGGGAAGGGTTCACGGGAGGAAGAGAGGGTTTCTGGTGAAGGGATTGGAGAGGGGGAGGCCCTGGTTGCGTCGAACGGAGCCGGGAGACGGCAGTGGCCAAACTGACTGGAGAGGTTGAAGATGACCTGCTCCCCTTCAATTTGCGGCTAAGGGGGCACGAGTAGGATGGTGTGAGGCTACTTGCGTGCGGGTTTGAGCTCGGGGCCTCCTTATATAGGTGATGGAGGTCGGTTCTGAGGCGGCCGGCGATAAGGACGATGGCGAACCGCCATGTTGTAGCTTGGGCGACGTGGCGGCGACGAGCGCTAGGGGACACGCTTGCGGATGAGCACGCACTGCTCACAGGGGCAGGTGGCAAGCGCTGGCGGCTTGGGCGGCGCCGACACGGCCGGGGCCTGCAAGCGTCCGTCAGCTAGCCGCCACGGCCGTCCTGACGGTGGCGCTGTGGGGTGCCAGGTTGGTCGGGGTGGTGTGGCGGTGCAAGGGGACACGGCGTGCTGGCTGGGGCCGGTCACGGGCCGGATTTGAGTGCGGGGTGTGACGCGGCGGCTCGGGCGCATGTGGGTGCCAAACGCATGTTCTGGGCGCGCCCAGAGCACACCCGGGACCTGCTCGACGAAATGCCAGGGCAGCCTAGAGGTCGCGGTTGAGGGTGGCAATAAACAGAACTAGTCTAGGGTTTGCAAGGGGATCGAGGGACATGGTGGATGGGCCAGGGGCTCAAGTTCACCATGTAAACTTGAAGTCATGCCAAATCTGGCTGTGCACTCAGGGTGTTTGACAAAATGCCAAAAGCATCTAGGAAACACTTGGGGTGGCCAAAATCTCCAGATCAGTGTCTCTATGGATGTAAGAGAGGGTGGTGGAGTTGGTTTGCAAAAGGGAGAAACTTGCTAGTGCCAGTTTTGCAAAACTTCACTTCTGGGCAGGGAGTGAGTGGCATCATTTCATGGACCAAAAGTGTTCCAAAGAGTGCATGCTCCTGGACTTAGGGGTTTTGCAGGGTTGACTACAAGCATGAGAAAACACAAGGTCACTAGAGCAAGAAATAACAGAGTTGCAGTAGAAAACACAAGTCTGGTCCAGAATGAAATGGAGGTTGATGCACTCAAATTTTCCAAAGAACATCACTAAGTTTTTGCATAAAGTTGGATGGCATGCTACTACTGATATCCCATAATTTTGGTGGAGGCCCTAGGGAAAAATTTAATTAGGCTATAGTGCAAAAGTGTCCACTGGACAAGATTTGAAAAACAGGTGTAAAACTCAAAATATGCAATGAAATAATTTTATTATCACACAAAAGTGGTCTTGGGGCATCACATGACATCTCCAAATTTTGGTTCAAATTTTAAGTGATTCTATCAAATGGTTGTAGTTCAAAAGGAGCTCCAAAATTTAATACAATTCATTTCTAATGAATAAAGCTCAGGGTGAAGTAATTTAATAAATAAATCTACTGATTAAGAAAATGTTATACAGAGAGCATAGAAGTCTAATATGTTTTGGAAAGCTCCACAAGGAAAAGACACCTTAAAATTAAAAGAAGAGATCTGAAATCAACAAAAATAAAAAAAATTTAAAACCCTTGGCAAAAATTTTAATATTGAAAACTTGGTTAAATTTTTGGGGTGTTACAATTACTACCCCCCTTAAGAAAAATCTCGTCCTCGAGATTTGCTAAGAGTTAAATTTTAAATAAATTAGCATTAAAACGAAAATGGCTACAGTGAGAGCAATAAGTGGTGCAAAAATACAGTGTGGGATACTGGCGCGGTGTGGGGAAAAATCCACGGTGTTGGGGAAAACTAGCGATTTCTACACTGGACATAAATTTAGAATAAATTCTAAATCTGAAAATACGCTGGTCGCACCCGAGAGCACAAGCAGTTTCTCTGGCTGACCGGTGGACCCGGGCCCACAAATCGGCCTCTTCTCCTTCCTCCTGCTTCTTTCTTCTTCCTCTCCCAAGGCTCTCCCGCTTTCTCCACCGGGCGACACCTAGCGCCAGAGGGCACCTAGGGTCAGATCGCGGTAGTCTTGTGGCGTGCTAGCTGCCGGTGCAGCGTGCACTCACCTCGCGGGCCAGTGCGTTGTCGGCACTGCTCGCGGATTTGCCTCCGAACACCGGCGGTCGGGCGACGAGCGGCGCTGGTGGACCTCGCCCACCGTACACCGAGCTCGGCCTTATAAAATGACCGTGGCGTTCTCCTCTTCTTCCTCACACCTGGCCTTGCTCCTCCTTCTCTCTCCTTCTCCTCTGTTTCCGTTTGCCGGAGCTCGAGATGAGGCGCTAATGGCGGAGGTGGTGCCGGACTGGTACGTGATCCTGTTGTGCGGAGGGCTAGCAGCGGTGTTGGGGCTCTTGGTGCTCCTGAGCGCGATGATCCTCGATGATCGTCGCGATGCTGCTACTCGGTTGCGGGCTCTCCGCGGTGACGGTGACCACGATGAGTAGGTGGGGTGTGCCGGGTGCTAACTGTTGTCCGGAGGTGCTTAGTTAGATGCGACACAGTTTGCAAAAATTTGCAAGCGGTGTATGTGTTCCGAGTAATTGTGGTTGTGAGTCTGCTGTCGTGGTGCTGCGTGAAATAAAAAATCTATGCCGTGAGAAAATATGATGCGGCAACTCAGGGAAAAGAAATCTCACTCCAGGATTTCTTGCGAGAGAAAACAGTATTACAATAGAGTCAAACCGCAACAGAGTTACTTACATCGATGATTTACTCGCCGCGAAACTCAGGGTACTAAGCATAAGTTACAACACATAAATAAAAGTTGCGGTAATAAAAACAGCGGTGCATCTAAATTGAAAATGGTAACTGGACGGGGTCCTGAGAAAACGTTTCCGGCTCTGGGATACACTCTTCTTCTATCGGAGGGAGTGGATTGACCAGTCGATGAATGCGTCTCTCCTGGTCGGGCCTCAGTGATCTGCCGATGGCGATCTGAGGATTTAAATCCGCGAGGCTCTGTAAATATCCCATCACATGTTGGGTTAAACGTTCTTGAGCGATGACGTACTGGACAAGGTTGGCCAAGACTGGGTCTCTCTCAATACATCCACCTGGAAAAGATGTTACTCCCCCGGGTGCTGCATGGCTCGGAAAATAATAATACCCTCGTTCGCTGGCATAGGGTACCGCAAATCAAAGGCGAGCAAGCGCTTCATACGCAGCAGCTTCTACGGCCATATGTGGGGTTGGCATAGATTTCCCCACGAAGGAGACTTCTGTTGGGTCTTGGTTTGGGTTTACGGGTGGGATGTGCACGGCTGCCCAATATCAGGTGGAACGGGTGATCCTCGATTTGAACAGCTCGTACTGGGGTGGCTGGGTAGCGCCCATGGTACTGCGGGTAAAATCCCACAATATCTTGACAAAACTACCTGGGGTAGCACCTGGAGTCCTCAGATAAATACTAGGGCTCGGCATGGCAAGAAATGGTTGTGAGGATGGTGCACAAGGTGAGGGGTGCTTGGCAAGGTCACTCGATGGCCTTTTTATAGCACCGGGGCTGGGTCATTTACCGTGGTAAAAAGTAAAGAATCGGCCGGCTCAGCTCGGGGTCAACCACAAATACACACATCTTACTAAAGTGACGTATCACTGTGGATGTTGTCGGGGCGGTTTTTGGTGGTTGCGCCAAGGATAGAGAAAACACACTGCATGCTAATACATCCATGCAAGACTACTATATAAAACAGATGCACGATGCCAGGCGGCGTTAATTTAAGGGATCACAGGATTACAAAGCGAGGATACACGGGACTCGCCATCGCCGAGTGACTTAGTCCACTTCGTTTACATCCAAGCGGGCGTCCCTTGTGGATGTCGAAGCTTCTCCACGGTTCTCATCGTCGGAATTAGCTGGAGAAGGCTGAGGGGCTGCAGGCTCGGGGTAGTGATGATGACCATCGCGGGGATTGTTGATCACAACCCCGTTGGAGTGTGCTCCCAGGAGGCGGCGAAGCACTTCTGGGGTCATCAAAGCACCTTGGCTGACGGCTGCGGCTGACCTCAGGGTCTCGATCGGTTGTCCAAACAGCACGACTGGGTTGTCGGTGTTGGGCTCGATCTCCTCTCTTCTTTGGGGCTCGACGAACCAGCTCTCCACGAGCCGCGATCAGATCAATAGTGATTTGATCGAATAGGTCCTCCAAAGTGCACTTACATAGCGCACTAGGTGCAGCAATGCGATCCGCCTCGTGATCTCCGTTGGCAACTTGGGGTGGTCTACCATACCCTTCACGCTGGGGTAGTAGTGGAACGAGCGACGCTTAACTCGGGCGACAGTGCACGAGATGAACTATAGCCTCTCGAGCAGCTAGTTGGATGGCTTGTGGCTCAAAGGAAGTGGTTCTTCCGGTGAACTCAGAGGAGCGCCAGTGCCAAACCCCTCACCGTAGATATGTACAAAGGCCTGCATTGACGGGCTCTCACCACTTATGGGTCCTTGGTACACAACATATTCGGGTGGCTCTTCTAACGATAGGCACGACGGGTGAGGTTTGCAGTATGGTCACAAAACCTCCAAGGTTGGTTCTTTGTAGTCTCATGGTGCACTACGGGACCAGGCATTGTGGCTTGGTTTTGGGATAGCGGCTGTGCTGGGCTGGGTTGAGGCGAGCGTGTCCTTTTTATAGAAAA
Organism: Aegilops bicornis; assembly: GCA_021605145.1. Taxonomy (NCBI): domain Eukaryota; kingdom Viridiplantae; phylum Streptophyta; class Magnoliopsida; order Poales; family Poaceae; genus Aegilops; species Aegilops bicornis. The sequence continues at coordinate 184,452,189 of CM038673.1, forward strand.
AGGGGACGGAGTCTTCCTTCGCACGCTTGCAAATGAGACGCCTTTGGTGCTGGTCACTGGTGTGTGGTAGACGGGCTAGGTTGATAGGTTGGGCACCGACTGCCAAAAGTGTCGGGTCACTGTGTGGCTATCTTGTGCGAGAAGCTTGGCTGAGGTTTTGGTTATGGCTTGGTGGGTTTTTAGCCTAATTTTATTGACCTGGCTAAGATAGGATTAACCAATGGTCAGCCTGGCTCTGATACCAAGTTTGTGGCAACGGATTCTCCGGGTGTTAACCAGAAAAATGGCCCTTGTGCTTACCAGCCCCAGGATAACTGTTAGCTGATAAGGCACCAACTTGATACAGAAAATCCAAGCAAAAAAAACAATATATGTAGTACAAGACCATTACAGTCTCAGGTACAACAAAAGGTTTCTAAAGGTTGATGGCGGAAGCGGTTTGTGGATCATCGGTGTCCATGGAACTCCATTTCCCACGGAACAAATGACCGTGTTAACTCCTATCTTCGCGAGGCTGCGGTCTCTGTTGCTTAGGTTCCGGGGCTGTCATCGCAACGCTCCTCTCCAAGCAAGAAATCTGGCCAAGACAATAGCCAGGGACAAGCCAGTGAGTACTTTGAATGTACTCGCAGACATTATGAACACGGGTATGATATAACAATAATATGCCGAAAGTATCTTATGCTCATGACGTCAGTCACAAAAGATAAATAAACTCTGATGCGTGCAAGTATGTTATTTGTGAATGTGCAATAATATGGTAGTATTAAAATTATGAAATACATAACATAAAGAACTTCAAAAGAATAGCCACAATCGGGCGTCCGAGCGACACCGCATAAAGGGATTTAAAAGAAATGCCACAGTCGGGCGTCTTAGCGACACCGCATAAAGGGCTTTAAAAGAAATGCCACAGCCGGGCGTCTTAGCGACACCACATAAAGGGCTTTTAAAAGAAATGCCACAGTTGGGCGTCTTAGCGACACCACATAAAGGGCTTTAAAAGAAATGCCACAGTCGGGCGTCTTAGCGACACCACATAAAGGGCTTTAAAAGAAATGCCACATTCGGGCGTCTTAGCGACACCACATAAAGGGCTTTAAAAGAAATGCCACGGTCGAGGCGTCTTAGTGACACCACATAAAGGGCTTTAAAAGAAATGCCACATTCAAGCGTCTTAGCGACACCACATAAAGGGCTTTAAAAGAAATGTTACAATCGAGGCGTCTTAGCGACACCACATAAAGGGCTTTAAAAGAAATGCCACGATGCAAGGCCCGAGCGACACCACATAAAGGGCTTTAAAAGAAAGACACAGCAAATATCCAGGAGGTAGAACCATCCCAGGGATATTCAATGATACCAATAAAATCACGGTTAGCCAACAATAATAATAATAATCATAATTATCCCAATCCACAAGTTGTGAAATTTAGTTCTTGTTTAAGAGTTTCACCTCCAAAGACCGACACTAAGACCGACACTTGACCTATCCCAGATTGTAATCCTTAACCATGGACATGGCTATTCGAATAGGTTTAATCTCTGTAGAGGGTGTACTCTTTACCCGCGAGTAACGGATTCCTTTAGTCCATCGGGACTAATTCCGTCTACGGTCTTTTTGTTGAAAACACACCCAACTTGCACACACCAGCTTAACTCACATGTGTCTAGAATCACCCACGACACCTGTTAAGCAAAAGTCTAAGTGGGGAGGCTACAACCTCGACGTAACATGGGATCACAAAATTTATACCGCGCGCAAACTGGGGAGCTACCCCCTTCGGCTACAACCGAAACACCCATGCTCCCGGACCCGTTGGCATGACTACCGGATGCCTCCAAAGATCTTCCACCATGGCCTCTCAGACGGTGTGTGCTAGGAAAGGGTTGACAACCCTCTTGAACTGCACTGCTTGTTGTAGAGACGAGTGGTAGTACGAAGCAAGTATGGGGTTATCGCACAAGACTCGATCTACGGTCGACTCAGAGGTTATAATATTTCCTGCATGATTAGCATAACAATGCATATATTTCAGATAACAGATGGAAACATCACGAGACATACCCCTCATGCCATACTGGACATGACCGTCTCGGCGGAGGATTAGGGACAAGACCGTGTCTACCCAAGACAAAGGCCTTCCCGTCTTCCCTTCCGTTATGCATGGAAGACGGATGACGGTGATTTCCATCACAAATCATGTCAACTTCATTAGCATAAACTCATTAATATGCACCCACGAATAGGATCACATCCTCACATAAAATGACGCATGTATATGTCGGGGTGGTGTTGCCACCGTGCTATGCGACACACACAAAATTTCACCAGGGTTCAGAATGCTTGCCTTCAGGTCATGGGAAAGAGGGGTGCATCCAAAACATCTTGAAATCTTCCAAAAATCCTATCTAAAAGAATATATATGAATTAACACAGAAAAAACAAAACAGCACAAAAAAGTTGTCTGAAATTTTTTCAAATAAATCTTAAAATAAACTAGACCATATTTGAGAGAGGTAGGAAAAAGAATCAATTCATTTGGAGTTGTATTTAAAAAGTTATAAACAGTCAAAGTCCTGGTCAAAATCTGATTTTAAAATAAAATAGAAAAACAGAAAAACGTTTCGATTACTGACCACGTCGAAGGCGTATTTTGAAATTACGCCTCCACTTATCCAGCGTGGACGCGCGGGGTGTCACTGACAGTGGGTCCAGGGGGCCCACTAGTCAGGTTTGATTAGTCTCCCCGCCTCCTTCTGCCCTCCGGCCGAACAGAGGCGGGCTCCGCGACCAACGCCGTGGCGGCGGCCTCGCGGCCTCTGAAGGGCGGGGATGGATCCGCAAGACTGGGGCGGTCCTCCCGGTAGTCGCGGGAGTGACAGGGATGGAGGAAATCGCCGGCGGCGAGCTCCGCGGCGGAGGAAAGCTTCGGGGGCGAAGTGGTTTTGGGACCGCGGTGGTTCCCGATCAAAATTGAGTAGAGGGAAGGGTTCACGTGAGGAAGAGAGGGTTTCTGGTGAAGGGATTGGAGAGGGGGGGCCCTGGTTGCGCCGAACGGAGCCGGGAGACGGCGGTGGCCGAACTGACCGGAGAGGTTGAAGATGACCTGCTCCCCTTCAATTTGTGGCTAAGGGGGCATGAGTAGGATGGTGTGAGGCAACCTGCGTGCGGGTTTGAGCTTGGGGCCTCCTTATATAGGTGATGGAGGTCGGTTCCGAGGCGGCCGGCGATAAGGACGACGGTGAAGCGCCATGCTGTAGCTTGGGCGACGTGGCGGCGACGAGCGCTAGGGGACACGCTTGCGGATGAGCACGCACTGCTCACAGGGCAGTGTGGCGGGCGGCTTGGGCGGCGCCGACACGGCCGGGCCTCGTAAGCGTCTGTCACCAGCCGCCACGGCAGTCCTGACGGTGGCGCTGTGGGGTGCCAGGTTGGTCGGGGCTGTGTGGCGGTGCAAGGGGACACGACGTGCTGGCTGGGGCCGGTCACGGGCCGGATTTGAGTGCGGGGTGTGACGCGGCGGCTCGGGCGCATGTGGGTGCCAAATGCACGCTCTGGGCGCGCCCAGAGCACACCCGGGACCTGCTCGACGAAATGCCAGGGCAGCCTAGAGGTCGCAGTTGAGGCTGGCAATAAACAAAACTAGTTTGGGGTTAGCAAGGGGATCGAGGGACATGGTGGATGGGCCAGGGGCTCAAGTTCACCATGTAAACTTGAAGTCATGCCAAATCTGGCTGTGCACTCAGGGTGCTTGACAAAATGCCAAAAGCATCTAGGCAACACTTGGGGTGGCCAAAATCTCCAGATCAGTGTCTCTATGGATGTAAGAGAGGGTGGTGGAGTTGGTTTGCAAAAGGGAGAAACTTGCTCGTGCAAGTTTTGCAAAACTTCACTTCTGGGCAGGGAGTGAGTGGCATCATTTCATGGACCAAAAGTGTTCCAAAGAGTGCATGCTCCTGGACTTAGGGGTTTTGCAGGGTTGACTACAAGCATGAGAAAACACAAGGTCACTAGAGCAAGAAATAATAGAGTTGCAGTAGAAAACACAAGTCTGGTCCAGAATGAAAAGGAGGTTGATGCACTCAAATTTTCCAAAGAACATCACTAAGTTTTTGCATAAAGTTGGACGGTATGCTACTACTGATATCCCATAATTTTGGTGGAGGCTCTAGGGAAAAATTTAATTAGGCTATAGTGCAAAACTGTCCACTGGACCAGATTTGAAAAACAGGTGTCAAACTCAAAATATGCAATGAAATAATTTTATTATCACAAAAAAGTGGTCTAGGGGCATCACATGACATCTCCAAATTTTGGTTGAAATTTTAAGTTATTCTATCAAATGGTTGTAGTTCAAAAGGAGCTCCAAAATTTAATACAGTTCATTTTTAATGAATAAAGCTCAGGGTGAAGTAATTTAATAAATAAATCTACTTATTAAGAAAATGTTATACAGAGAGCATAGAAGTCTAATATGTTTTGGAAAGCTCCACAAGGAAAAGACACCTTAAAATTAAAAGAAGAGATCTGAAATCAACAGAAATAAAAAAATTAAAACCCTTGGCAAAAATTTTAATATTGAAAACTTGGTTAAATTTTTGGGGTGTTACAGTTGCATTCGATTTTTTCCATTCTACTTCACAAAACATCTCCATATGAGATCCAATTACTTGTAGGCGAATGCAAGATACCTCAGTTATGATGATGCACTAGGTCCATAGCTGGGACATTGTGTATGTTCTCGAAATGCATTTGTCGAGTGCTCATTAAGATAGTTTCTATACAAGTTTCTGAACGAACTCCTTAATAAAAGTTCTCCAAAAGTTCCCTGTGAAAGAATCCTTTGAAGCATCTGGTCGTCACAAACATTTTTCCTACTTGTGGAGCCAAAACAGACTCCGTATGAGTCAGATATCCATGTTTCAGTTAACACTACGCAGAACTGATTCTGAACGACAGTTACAGACGAGTTATTGTGTAGTTTCATTCAATTTTTTCCATTCTACTTCACTAAATATCTCCATATGAGATCCAATTACTTGTAGGGAAATGCAAAAGACCTCAGTTATGATGATGCACTAGGTCCATAGCTAGGACTTTGTGTATGTTCTCGAAATGCATTTGTCGAGTGCTCATTAAGAAAGTTTCTATACAAGTTTCTGAACGAACTCCTTAAGAACAGTTCTCCAAAAGTTCCCTATCAAAGAATCCTTAGAAGCATCTGGTCATCACAAATGTTTTGACTACTTGTGGAACCAAAACGGAGTCCGTATGAGTCAAATATCCGTGTTTCAGTTAACACTGCGCAAAAATGATTCCGAATAACAGTTACAGACTAGTTCTTGTGTAGTTGCATTCAATTTTTTCCATTCTACTTCACTAAACATCTCCATATGAGGTCTAATTACTTGTAGGGAAATGTAAGAGGACCTCAGTTATGATGATGCACTAGGTCCATAGCTGGGACTTTGCGTATGTTCTCGAAATGCGTTTGTCGAGTGCTCGTTAAGAAAGTATCTATACAAGTTTGTGAATGAACTCCTTAAGAAACGTTCTCCCAAAATTCCCTGTGAAAGAATCCTTTGAAGCATCTAGTCGTCACAAACGTTTTGAATTTTTTTGGAGCCAAAACGGACTCCCTATGAGTCAGATATCCATGTTTCAGTTAACACTGCACAAAAATGATTCCGAACGACAATTATAGACTAATTCTTGTGTAGTTGTATTCGATTTTTCCATTCTACTTCACTAAACATCTCCATATGAGATCCAATTACTTGTAGGGAAATGCAAGAGACCTCGGTTATGATGATGCACTAGGTCCATAGCTATGACTTTGTGTATGATCTCGAAATGCGTTTGTCGAGTGCTCATTAAGAAAGTTTCTTTACAAGTTTCTAAACGAACTCCTTAAGAAAAGTTCCCTATGAAAGAATCCTTTGAAGCATCAGGTCGTGACAAACATTTTGACTACTTGTGGAGCCAAAACGGACTCCGTATGAGTCAGATATCCATGTTTCAGTTAACACTGCGCAAAACAGATTCTGAACGATAGTTACAGACTAGTTCTTGTGTAGTTGATTTCAATTTTTTCGATTCTACTTCACGAAACATCTCCACTTGAGATCCAATTACTTGTAGGAAAATGCCAGATTCCTCAGTAATGATGATGCACTAGGTCCATAGCTGGGACTTTGTGTATATTCTCGAAATGCATTGATCGAGTGCTCATTAAGAAAGTTTCTATACAAGTTTCTGAACGAACTCCTTAAGAAAAGTTCCCCAAACGTTCCCTATGACAGAATCTTTTGAGGCATCTGGTCGTCACAAACGTTTTGACTACTTGTGGAACCTAAACGGACTCCGTATGAGTCAGATATCCATGTTTCGATTAACATCGCCAAGAAAACCCGATTCCGAACGATTCTGTACTAGTTCTTATGTAGTTGCATTCGATTTTTTCCATTCTAATTCACTAAACATCTCCATATGAGATCGAATTACTAGTAGGGAAATGCAAGAGACCTCAGTTATGATGATGCACTAGGTCCCTAGCTGGGACTTTGTGTATGTTCTCGAAATGCGTTTGTCGAGTGCTCATTAAGAAATTTTCTATACAAGTTTCTGAACGAACTCCTTAAGAAAATTTTCCCAAACATCCCTATGACAGAATCCTTTGAAGCATCTGGTCGTCACAAATGTTTTGACTACTTGTGGAACAAAAACGGACTCCTTATGAGTTAGATATCCATGTTTCAGCTTAACATCACAAGAAAACTGATTCCGAGCAGCGATTCTATGACTTTGCATTCGATTTTTTCCATTCTACTTCACAAAACATCTCCATATGAGATCCAATTACTTGTAGGCAAATGCAAGAGACCTCAGTTATGATGATGCACTAGGTACATAGCTGGGACTTTGTGTATGTTCTTGAAATGCATTTGTCGAGTGCTCATTAAGAAAGTTTCTATACAAGTTTCTGAACGAACTCCTTAACAAAAGTTCTCCAAAAGTTTCATGTGAAAGAATCCTTTGAAGAATCAGGTCGTCACAAACGTTTTCACTACTTGTGGAGCCAAAATGGACTCCGTGATGAGTCGATATCCATGTTTCAGCTTAACATGGCCAAAAACTGATTTGAGCAGCCGATTCTGAGACTAGTTCTTGTGTAATTGCATTCGAATTTTTCCATTCTAATTCACTAAACATCTCCATATGAGAACCAATTACTAGTAGGGAAATGAAAGAGACCTCAGTTATGATGATGCACTAGGTCAATAGCTGGGACTTTGTGTATGTTCTCGAAATGCGTTTGTCGAGTGCTCATTAAGAAAGTTTCTATACAAGTTTCTAAACAAACTCCTTACGAAATGTTCTCCAAAAGTTCCCTGCGAAAGAATCCTTTGAAGATTCTGGTCATCACAAACGTTTTGGCTACTTTTGGAGCCAAAACGGACTCCGTATGAGTCAGATATCCATATTTCAGTTAACACTGCGCAAAACTGATTCCGAACGATAGTTACAGACTCTGCATTCGATTTTTTCCATTCTAGTTCACTAAACATCTCCATATGAGATCCAATTACTTGTAGGGAAATGCAAGATACCTCGGTTATGATGATGCACTAGGTCCATAGCTGTGACTTTGTGTATGTTCTCGAAATGCGCTTTGTCGAAAGTGCTCATTAAGAAAGTTTCTATACAAGTTTCTAAACGAACTCCTTAAGAAAAGTTCCCTATGAAAGAATCCTTTGAAGCATCAGGTCGTGAAAAACGTTTTGACTACTTTTGGAGCCAAAATAGAGTCCGTATGAGTCAGATATCCATGTTTCAGTAAACACTCCGCAAAAATGATTCCGAACGATAGTTACAGACTAGTTCTTGTGTAGTTGCATTCAATTTTTTCCATTCTACTTCACTAAACATCTCCATATAACATCCAACTAATTGTAGGCAAATGCAAGAGACCTCATTTATGATGATGCACTAGGTCCATAGCTGGGACTTTGTGTATATTCTCGAAATGCGTTTGTCAAGTGCTCATTATGAAAGTTTCTATACAAGTTTCTGAACAAACTCCTTAAGCAAAGTTCCCCAAACATCCCTATGACAGAATCCTTTGATGCATCTGGTCGTCACAAACGTTTTGACTACTTGTGGAACCAAAACGGACTCCGTATGAGTCATATATCCATGTTTCAGTTAACACCGCGCAAAACTGATTCCGAACGACAGTTACAGACTTTGCATTCGGTTTTTCCCATTCTACTTCACTAAACATCTCCATATGAGATCCAATTACTTGTAGGCAAATGTAAGAGACCTCGCTTATGATGATGCACTAGGTCCATAGCTGGGACTTTGTGTATGTTCTCGAAATGCATTTGTTGAGTGCTCATTAAGAAAGTTTCTATACAAGTTTCGAATCTAACTCCTTAACAAAAGTTCTCCAAAAGTTTCCTGTGAAAGAATCTTTGAAGCATCTGATCGTCACAAACGTTTTGACTACGTGTGGAGCCAAAATGGACTCCGTATGAGTCAGATATCCATGTTTCAGTTAACATTGCGCAAAACTGATTCGAGCAGCGATTCTGCACTAGTTCTTGTGTAGTTGCATTCGATTTTTTCCATTCTAATTCACTAAACGTCTCCATATGAGATCCAATTACTAGTAGGGAAATGCAAGAGACCTCAGTTGTGATGATGCACTAGGTCAATAGCTGGGACTTTGTGTATGTTCTTGAAATGCGTTTGTCGAGTGCTCATTAAGAAAGTTTCGATACAAGTTTCTAAACAAACTCCTTAAGAAATGTTCTCCAAAAGTTCCCTGTGAAAGAATCCTTTGAAGCTTCTGGTCGTCACAATCATTTTGGCTACTTGTGGAGCCAAAACGGACTCAGACGGATCAGATATCCATGTTTCAGTTAACACTGCGGAAAACTGATTCCGAACGACACTTACACACTAGTTCTTGTGCAGTTGCATTCGATTTTTTCCATTCTACTTCACTAAACATCTCCATATGAGATCCAATTACTTGTAGGGAAATGCAAGTGACCTCAGTTATGATGATGCACTAGGTCCACAGCTGGGACTTTGTGTATGTTCTCGAAATGCGTTTCTTGAGTGCTCATTAAGAAAGTTTCTATACAAGTTTCTGAACGAACTCCTTAAGAAAAGTTATCCAAAAGTTCCCCGTGAAAGAATCCTTTGAAGCATCTGGTCGTCACAACCGTTTTGACTACTTGTCTAGCATAAACTGAGTCCGTATGAGTCAGATATCCATGTTTCAGTTAACACTGTGCAAAATTGATTCCGAACGACACTTACGGACTAACTCTTGTGTAGTTGCATGCGATTTTTTCTATTCTACTTCACTAAACATCTCCATATGAGATCCAATCACTTGTAGGGAAATGCAAGAGGACCTCAGTTATGATGATGCACTAGGTCCATAGCTGGGACTTTGTGTATGTTCTCGAAATGTGTTTGTCAAGTGCTCATTAAGAAAGTTTATATACAAGTTTCTGAACGAACTCCTTAAGAAAAGTTCTCCAAAATTTCCCTATGAAAGAATACTTTGAAGCATCTGTTCGTCACAAACTTTTTGACTACTTGTGGTGCCAACACAGAGTCCGTATGAGTCAGATATCCATGTTTCAGTTAACACTCCGCAAAACTGATTCCGAACGACAGTTACAGACTAGTTCTTGTGTAGTTGCATTCGATTTTTTCCATTCTAATTCACTAAACATCTTCATATGAGATCCAATTACTAGTAGGGAAATGCAGGAGACCTCAGTTATGATGATGCACTACGTCAATAGCTGGGACTTTGTGGATATTCTCGAAATGCGTTTGTCGAGTGCTCATTAAGAAAGTATATATACAAGTTTCTAAACGAACTCCTTAAGAAAAGTTCCCTATGAAAGAATCCTTTGAAGCATCGGGTCGTGACAAACGTTTTGACTACTTTTGGAGCCAAAACGGAGTCCGTATGAGTCAGATATCCATGTTTCAGTTAACACTCCGCAAAACTAATTCCGAACGATATTTACACACTAGTTCTTGTGTAGTTGCATTCAATTTTTTCAATTCTACTTCACTAAACATCTCCATATAAGATCCAATTAATTGTAGGCAAATGCAAGAGACCTAATTTATGATGATGCACTAGGTCCATAGCTGGGACTTTGTGTATGTTCTCGAAATGCGTTTGTCGAGTGCTCATTAAGAAATTTTCTATACAAGTTTCTGAACGAACTCCTTAAGAAAAGTTCCCCAAACATCCCTATGACAGAATCCTTTGAAGCATCTGGTCGTCACAAATGTTTTGACTACTTGTGGAACAAAAACGGACTCCTTATGAGTTAGATATCCATGTTTCAGTTAACACTGCGCAAAACTGATTCCGAACGACAGTTACAGACTTTGCATTCGATTTTTTCCATTCTACTTCACAAAACATCTCCATATGAGATCCAATTACTTGTAGCGAAATGCAAGAGACCTCAGTTATGATGATGCACTAGGTACATAGCTGGGACTTTGTGTATGTTCTTGAAATGCATTTGTCGAGTGCTCATTAAGAAAGTTTCTATACAAGTTTCTGAACGAACTCCTTAACAAAAGTTCTCCAAAAGTTTCATGTGAAAGAATCCTTTGAAGAATCAGGTCGTCACAAACGTTTTGACTACTTGTGGAGCCAAAATGGGCTCCGTATGAGTCAGATATCCATGTTTCAGTTAACACTTCGCAAAACTGATTCCGAACGACAGTTACAGACTAGTTCTTGTGTAATTGCATTCGAATTTTTCCATTCTAATTCACTAAACATCTCCATATGAGAACCAATTACTAGTAGGGAAATGAAAGAGACCTCAGTTATGATGATGCACTAGGTCAATAGTCGGGACTTTGTGTATGTTCTCGAAATGCGTTTGTCGAGTGCTCATTAAGAAAGTTTCTATACAAGTTTCTAAACAAACTCCTTACGAAATGTTCTCCAAAAGTTCCCTGCGAAAGAATCCTTTGAAGATTCTGGTCATCACAAACGTTTTGGCTACTTTTGGAGCCAAAACGGACTCCGTATGAGTCAGATATCCATATTTCAGTTAACACTGCGCAAAACTGATTCCGAACGATAGTTACAGACTTTGCATTCGATTTTTTCCATTCTAGTTCCCTAAACATCTCCATATGAGATCCAATTACTTGTAGGGAAATGCAAGATACCTCGGTTATGATGATGCACTAGGTCCATAGCTGTGACTTTGTGTATGTTCTCGAAATGCGTTTGTCGAGTGCTCATTAATAAAGTTTCTATACAAGTTTCTAAACGAACTCCTTAAGAAAAGTTCCCTATGAAAGAATCCTTTGAAGCATCAGGTCGTGAAAAACGTTTTGACTACTTTTGGAGCCAAAATAGAGTCCGTATGAGTCAGATATCCGTGTTTCAAAGAACACTCATAAAAATGATTCCGAACGATAGTTACAGACTAGTTCTTGTGTAGTTGCATTCAATTTTTTCCATTCTACTTCACTAAACATCTCCATATAAGATCCAACTAATTGTAGGCAAATGCAAGAGACCTCATTTATGATGATGCACTAGGTCCATAGCTGGGACTTTGTGTATATTCTCGAAATGCGTTTGTCGAGTGCTCATTAAGAAAGTTTCTATACAAGTTTCTGAACAAACTCCTTAAGCAAAGTTCCCCAAACATCCCTATGACAGAATCCTTTGAAGCATCTGGTCGTCAAAAACGTTTTGACTACTTGTGGAACCAAAACGGACTCCGTATGAGTCAGATATCCATGTTTCAGTTAACACCGCGCAAAACTGATTCCGAACGACAGTTACAGACTTTGCATTCGGTTTTTCCCATTCTACTTCACTAAACATCTCCATATGAGATCCAATTACTTGTAGGCAAATGTAAGAGACCTCAGTTATGATGATGCACTAGGTCCATAGCTGGGACTTTGTGTATGTTCTCGAAATGCATTTGTTGAGTGCTCATTAAGAAAGTTTCTATACAAGTTTCTGAACGAACTCCTTAACAAAAGTTCTCCAAAAGTTTCCTGTGAAAGAATCTTTGAAGCATCTAGTCGTCACAAACGTTTTGACTACGTGTGGAGCCAAAATGGACTCCGTATGAGTCAGATATCCATGTTTCAGTTAACATTGCGCAAAACTGATTCCGAGCAGCGATTCTGAGACTAGTTCTTGTGTAGTTGCATTCGATTTTTCCATTCTAATTCACTAAACATCTCCATATGAGATCCAATTACTAGTAGGGAAATGCAAGAGACCTCAGTTGTGATGATGCACTAGGTCAATAGCTGGGACTTTGTGTATGTTCTTGAAATGCGTTTGTCGAGTGCTCATTAAGAAAGTTTCTATACAAGTTTCTAAACAAACTCCTTAAGAAATGTTCTCCAAAATTTCCTTGTGAAAGAATACTTTGAAGCTTCTGGTCGTCACAATCATTTTGGCTACTTGTGGAGCCAAAACGGACTCATGACGATCGAGATATCCATGTTTCAGTTAACACTGCGGAAAACTGATTCCGAACGACACTTACACACTAGTTCTTGTGCAGTTGCATTCGATTTTTTCTATTCTACTTCAGTAAACATCTCCATATGACATCCAATTACTTGTAGGGAAATGCAAGAGACCTCAGTTATGATGATGCACTAGGTCCATAGCTGGGACTTTGTGTATGTTCTCGAAATGCGTTTGTTGAGTGCTCATTAAGAAAGTTTCTATACAAGTTTCTGAACGAACTCCTTAAGAAAAGTTATCCAAAAGTTCCCCGTGAAAGAATCCTTTGAAGCATCTGGTCGTCACAACCGTTTTGACTACTTGTATAGCATAAACTGAGTCCGTATGAGTCAGATATCCATGTTTCAGTTAACACTGTGCAAAATTGATTCCGAACGACACTTACAGACTAACTCTTGTGTAGTTGCATGCGATTTTTCTATTCTACTTCACTAAACATCTCCATATGAGATCCAATCACTTGTAGGGAAATGCAAGAGGACCTCGATTATGATGATGCACTAGGTCCATAGCTGGGACTTTGTGTATGTTCTCGAAATGCGTTTGTCAATGCTCAGTAAGAAAGTTTCTATACAAGTTTCTGAACGAACTCCTTAAGTAAAGTTCTCCAAAAGGTCCATGTGAAAGAATCCTTTGAAGCTTCTGGTCATCAAAAACGCTTTGGCTACTTGTGGAGCCAAAACGGACTCCGTATGAGTCAGATAGCCATGTTTCAGTTAACATTGCAACATTTATTCCGAACGACAGTTACAGACTAGTTCTTGTGTAGTTACATTCGATTTTTTCCATCTAATTCACTAAACGTCTCCATATGAGATCCAATTACTAGTAGGGAAATGCAAGAGACCTCAGGTGTGATGATGCACTAGGTCAATAGCTGGGACTTTGTGTATGTTCTTGAAATGCGTTTGTCGAGTGCTCATTAAGAAAGTTTCTATACAAGTTTCTAAACAAACACCTTAAGAAATGTTCTCCAAAAGTTCCCTGTGAAAGAATCCTTTGAAGCTTCTGGTCGTCACAATCATTTTGGCTACTTGTGGAGCCAAAACGGACTCCGTATGAGTCAGATATCCATGTTTCAGTTAACACTGCGGAAAACTGATTCCGAACGACAGTTACACACTAGTTCTTGTGCAGTTGCATTCGATTTTTTCCATTCTACTTCACTAAACATCTCCATATGAGATCCAATTACTTGTAGGGAAATGCAAGTGACCTCAGTTATGATGATGCACTAGGTCCATAGCTGGGACGTGTATGTTCTCGAAATGCGTTTGTTGAGTGCTCATTAAGAAAGTTTCTATACAAGTTTCTGAACGAACTCCTTAAGAAAAGTTATCCAAAAGTTCCCGGTGAAAGAATCCTTTGAAGCATCTGGTCGTCACAACCGTTTTGACTACTTGTCTAGCATAAACTGAGTCCGTATGAGTCAGATATCCATGTTTCAGTTAACACTGTGCAAAATTGATTCCGAACGACACTTACAGACTAACTCTTGTGTAGTTGCATGCGATTTTTTCTATTCTACTTCACTAAACATCTCCATATGAGATCCAATCACTTGTAGGGAAATGCAAGAGGACCTCAGTTATGATGATGCACTAGGTCCATAGCTGGGACTTTGTGTATGTTCTCGAAATGCGTTTGTCGATGCTCAGTAAGAAAGTTTCTATACAAGTTTCTGAACGAACTCCTTAAGTAAAGTTCTCCAAAAGGTCCATGTGAAAGAATCCTTTGAAGCTTCTGGTCGTCACAAACGCTTTGACTACTTGTGGAGCCAAAACGGACTCCGTATGAGTCAGATATCCATGTTTCAGTTAACTTTGCAACATTTATTCCGAACGACAGTTACAGACTAGTTCTTGTGTAGTTACATTCCATTTTTTCCATTCTACTTCACTAAACATCTCCATATGAGATCCATTTACTTGTAGGTAAATGCAAGAGACCCGATTATGATGATGCACTAGGTCCATAGCTGGGACTTTGTGTATGTTCTCAAAATCCATTTGTCGAGTGCTCATTAAGAAAGTTTCTATACAAGTTTCTGGACGTACTCCTTAATAAAAGTGCTCCAAAAGTTCCCTATGAAAGAATCCTTTGAAGCATATGGTCGTCACAAAAATTTTGACTACTTGTGGAGCCAAAACGGACTCCGTATGAGTCAGATATGCATGGTTCAGTTAACACTGCGCAAAACTGATTCCGAACGATAGTTACACACTAGTTCTTGTGTAGTTGCATTCGATTTTTTCCATTCTACTTCACTAAACATCTCCATATGAGATCCAATTACTTGTAGGGAAATGCAAGAGGACCTCAGTTTTGATGATGCACTAGGTCCATAGCTGGGACTTTGTGTATGTTCTTGAAATGCGTTTGTCGAGTGCTCATTAAGAAAGTTTCTATACAAGTTTCTGAACGGAATCCTTAAGGAAAGTTCTACAAAAGTTCCCTATGAAAGAATCCTTTGAAGCATCTGGTTTTCACGAACGCTTTGACTACTTGTGGAGCCAAAATGGACTCCGTATGAGTTAGATATCCATGTTTCAGTTAACACTACGCAAAATTGATTCCGAACGACAGTTATAGACTAGTTCTTGTGTAGTTACATTCGATTTTTCCATTCTACTTCACTAAACATCTCCATATAAGATCCAATTAATTGTAGGCAAATGCAAGAGACCTCATTTATGATGATGCACTAGGTCCATAGCTGGGACTTTGTGTATATTCTCGAAATGCGTTTGTCGAGTGCTCATTAAGAAAGTTTCTATACAAGTTTCTGAACGAACTCCTTAAGAAAATTTCCCAAACATCACAATGACATAATCCTTTGAATCATCTGGTCGTCACAAACGTTTTAACTACTTGTGGAACCAAACGGTCTCCGTATGAGTCGATATCCATATTTCGATTAACATCACATAAAACCGATTCCGAACGATAGTTACGACTTTGCATTCGATTTTTCCATTCTAGTTCACTAAACATCTGCATATGAGATCCAATTACTTGCCGGGAAATGCAAGAGACCTCGGTTATGATGATGCACTATGTCCATAGCTGGGACTTTGTGTATGTTCTTGAAATGCGTTTGTCGAGTGCTCATTAAGAAAGTTTCTATACAAGTTTCTAAACGAACTCCTCTTGAAAAGTTCCCTATGAAAGAATATTTGAAGCATCTGGTCGTCACAAACGTTTTGACTACTTGTGGAGCCAAAATGGACTCCGTATGAGTCAGATATCCATGTTTCAGTTAACACTGCGCAAAAATGATTCCGAACGACAGTTACAGACTAGTTCTTGTGTAGTTGCATTCGATTTTTTCCATTCTACTTCACTAAACATCTCCAAATGAGATCCAACTAATTGTAGGCAAATGCAGGAGACCTCATTTATGATGATGCACTAGGTCCATAGCTGGGACTTTGTGTATATTCTCGAAATGCGTTTGTTGAGTGCTCATTAAGAAAGTTTCTATACAAGTTTCTGAACAAACTCCTTAAGCAAAGTTCCCAAACATCCCTATGACAGAATCCTTTGAAGCATCTGGTCGTCACAAACGTTTTGACTACTTGTGGAACCAAAACGGACTCCGTATGAGTCAGATATCCATGTTTCAGTTAACACCGCGCAAAACTGATTCCGAACGATAGTTACAGACTTTGCATTCGATTTATCCCATTCTACTTCACTAAACATCTCCATATGAGATCCAATTACTTGTAGGAAAATGTAAGAGACCTCAGTTATGATGATGCACTAGGTCCATAGCTGGGACTTTGTGTATGTTCTCGAAATGCATTTGTTGAGTGCTCATTAAGAAAGTTTCTATACAAGTTTCTAAACGAACTCCTTAACAAAAGTTCTCCAAAAGTTTCCTGTGAAAGAATCCTTTAAGCATCTGGTCGTCACAAACGTTTTGACTACGTGTGGAGCCAAAATGGACTCCGTATGAGTCAGATATCCATATTTCAGTTAACATTGCGCAAAACCGATTCGAGCAGCGATTCTGAGACTAGTTCTTGTGTAGTTGCATTCGATTTTTTCCATTCTAATTCACTAAACGTCTCCATATGAGATCCAACTACTAGTAGGGAAATGCAAGAGACCTCGGTTATGATGATGCACTAGGTCAATAGCTGGGACTTTGTGTATGTTCTAGAAATGCGTTTGTCGAGTGCTCATTAAGAAAGTTTCTATACAAGTTTCTAAACAAACTCCTTAAGAAATGTTCTCCAAAAGTTCCCTGTGAAAGAATCCTTTGAAGCTTCTGGTCGTCACAATCATTTTGGCTACTTGTGGAGCCAAAATGGACTCCGTATGAGTCAGATATCCATGTTTTAGTTAACATCATGGAAAACTGATTCCGAGCAGAGCTACACACTAGTTCTTGTGCAGCTTGCATTCGATTTTTCCATTCTACTTCACTAAACATCTCCATATGAGATCCAATCACTTGTAGGGAAATGCAAGAGGACCTCGATTATGATGATGCACTAGGTCCATAGCTGGGACTTTGTGTATGTTCTCGAAATGCGTTTGTCAATGCTCAAGAAGAAAGTTTCTATACAAGTTTCGAACGAACTCCTTAAGTAAAGTTCTCCAAAAGGTCCATGTGAAAGAATCCTTTGAAGCTTCTGGTCATCAAAAACGCTTTGGCTACTTGTGGAGCCAAACGGACTCCGATGAGTCGATATCCATGTTTCAGTTAACATTGCAACATTTATTCCGAACGACAGTTACAGACTAGTTCTTGTGTAGTTACATTCGATTTTTTCCATCTAATTCACTAAACGTCTCCATATGAGATCCAATTACTAGTAGGGAAATGCAAGAGACCTCAGGTGTGATGATGCACTAGGTCAATAGCTGGGACTTTGTGTATGTTCTTGAAATGCGTTTGTCGAGTGCTCATTAAGAAAGTTTCTATACAAGTTTCTAAACAAACACCTTAAGAAATGTTCTCCAAAAGTTCCCTGTGAAAGAATCCTTTGAAGCTTCGTCGTCACAATCATTTTGGCTACTTGTGGAGCCAAACGGACTCAGATGAGTCGATATCCATGTTTCGATTAACATCATGCGGAAAACTGATTCCGAACGACGCTACACACTAGTTCTTGTGCGATTGCATTCGATTTTTTCCATTCTACTTCACTAAACATCTCCATATGAGATCCAATTACTTGTAGGGAAATGCAAGTGACCTCAGTTATGATGATGCACTAGGTCCATAGCTGGGACGTGTATGTTCTCGAAATGCGTTTGTTGAGTGCTCATTAAGAAAGTTTCTATACAAGTTTCGAATCGAACTCCTTAAGAAAAGTTATCCAAAAGTTCCCGTGAAAGAATCCTTTGAAGCATCTGGTCGTCACAACCGTTTTGACTACTTGTCTAGCATAAACTGAGTCCGTATGAGTCGATATCCATGTTTCGATTAACCTTTGTGCAAAATTGATTCCGAGCGACACTTACATGACTAACTCTTGTGTAGTTGCATGCGATTTTTTCTATTCTACTTCACTAAACATCTCCATATGAGATCCAATCACTTGTAGGGAAATGCAAGAGGACCTCGATTATGATGATGCACTAGGTCCATAGCTGGGACTTTGTGTATGTTCTCGAAATGCGTTTGTCGATGCTCAAGAAGAAAGTTTCTATACAAGTTTCGAACGAACTCCTTAAGTAAAGTTCTCCAAAAGGTCCATGTGAAAGAATCCTTTGAAGCTTCTGGTCGTCACAAACGCTTTGACTACTTGTGGAGCCAAACGGACTCAGATGAGTCAGATATCCATGTTTCAGTTAACTTTGCAACATTTATTCCGAACGACAGTTACAGACTAGTTCTTGTGTAGTTACATTCCATTTTTTCCATTCTACTTCACTAAACATCTCCATATGAGATCCATTTACTTGTAGGTAAATGCAAGAGACCCCAGTTATGATGATGCACTAGGTCCATAGCTGGGACTTTGTGTATGTTCTCAAAATCCATTTGTCGAGTGCTCATTAAGAAAGTTTCTATACAAGTTTCTGGACGTACTCCTTAATAAAAGTGCTCCAAAAGTTCCCTATGAAAGAATCCTTTGAAGCATATGGTCGTCACAAAATTTTGACTACTTGTGGAGCCAAACGGACTCAGATGAGTCGAGATATGCATGGTTCGATTAACATCACATAAAACTGATTCCGAACGATAGTTACACACTAGTTCTTGTGTAGTTGCATTCGATTTTTTCCATTCTACTTCACTAAACATCTCCATATGAGATCCAATTACTTGTAGGGAAATGCAAGAGGACCTCAGTTTTGATGATGCACTAGGTCCATAGCTGGGACTTTGTGTATGTTCTTGAAATGCGTTTGTCGAGTGCTCATTAAGAAAGTTTCTATACAAGTTTCTCGAACGGAATCCTTAAGGAAAGTTCTACAAAAGTTCCCTATGAAAGAATCCTTTGAAGCATCTGGTTTTCACGAACGCTTTGACTACTTGTGGAGCCAAAATGGACTCCGTATGAGTTAGATATCCATGTTTCAGTTAACACTACGCAAAATTGATTCCGAACGACAGTTATAGACTAGTTCTTGTGTAGTTACATTCGATTTTTTCCATTCTACTTCACTAAACATCTCCATATAAGATCCAATTAATTGTAGGCAAATGCAAGAGACCTCATTTATGATGATGCACTAGGTCCATAGCTGGGACTTTGTGTATATTCTCGAAATGCGTTTGTCGAGTGCTCATTAAGAAAGTTTCTATACAAGTTTCTGAACGAACTCCTTAAGAAAATTTCCCCAAACATCCCAATGACAGAATCCTTTGAAGCATCTGGTCGTCACAAACGTTTTAACTACTTGTGGAACCAAAACGGTCTCCGTATGAGTCAGATATCCATATTTCAGTTAACACTGCGCAAAACTGATTCCGAACGATAGTTACAGACTTTGCATTCGATTTTTTCCATTCTAGTTCACTAAACATCTGCATATGAGATCCAATTACTTGTAGGGAAATGCAAGATACCTCGGTTATGATGATGCACTAGGTCCATAGCTGTGACTTTGTGTATGTTATCGAAATGCGTTTGTCGAGTGCTCATTAAGAAAGTTTCTATACAAGTTTCTAAACGAACTCCTGAAGAAAAGTTCCCTATGAAAGAATCCTCTGAAGCATCAGGTCGTGAAAAACGTTTTGACTACTTGTGGAGCCAAAATGGAGTCCGTATGAGTCAGATATCCATGTTTCAGTAAACACTCCGCAAAAATGATTCCGAACGATAGTTACAGACTAGTTCTTGTGTAGTTGCATTCAATTTTTTCCATTCTACTTCACTAAACATCTCCAAATAAGATCCAACTAATTGTAGGCAAATGCAGGAGACCTCATTTATGATGATGCACTAGGTCCATAGCTGGGACTTTGTGTATATTCTCGAAATGCGTTTGTTGAGTGCTCATTAAGAAAGTTTCTATACAAGTTTCTGAACAAACTCCTTAAGCAAAGTTCCCAAACATCCCTATGACAGAATCCTTTGAAGCATCTGGTCGTCACAAACGTTTTGACTACTTGTGGAACCAAAACGGACTCCGTATGAGTCAGATATCCATGTTTCAGTTAACACCGCGCAAAACTGATTCCGAACGATAGTTACAGACTTTGCATTCGATTTATCCCATTCTACTTCACTAAACATCTCCATATGAGATCCAATTACTTGTAGGAAAATGTAAGAGACCTCAGTTATGATGATGCACTAGGTCCATAGTCGGGACTTTGTGTATGTTCTCGAAATGCATTTGTTGAGTGCTCATTAAGAAAGTTTCTATACAAGTTTCTAAACGAACTCCTTAACAAAAGTTCTCCAAAAGTTTCTCGTGAAAGAATCCTTTAAGCATCTGGTCGTCACAAACGTTTTGACTACGTGTGGAGCCAAAATGGACTCCGTATGAGTCAGATATCCATATTTCAGTTAACATTGCGCAAAACTGATTCCGAACGACAGTTACAGACTAGTTCTTGTGTAGTTGCATTCGATTTTTTCCATTCTAATTCACTAAACGTCTCCATATGAGATCCAACTACTAGTAGGGAAATGCAAGAGACCTCAGTTATGATGATGCACTAGGTCAATAGCTGGGACTTTGTGTATGTTCTAGAAATGCGTTTGTCGAGTGCTCATTAAGAAAGTTTCTATACAAGTTTCTAAACAAACTCCTTAAGAAATGTTCTCCAAAAGTTCCCTGTGAAAGAATCCTTTGAAGCTTCTGTCGTCACAATCATTTTGGCTACTTGTGGAGCCAAAATGGACTCGTATGAGTCGATATCCATGTTTTAGTTAACATCTTTGCGGAAAAACTGATTCCTAAATCTACGCTACACACTAGTTCTTGTGCAGTTGCATTCGATTTTTTCCATTCTACTTCACTAAACATCTCCATATGAGATCCAATTACTTGTAGGGAAATGCAAGAGACCTCAGTTATGATGATGCACTAGGTCCATAGCTGGGACTTTGTGTATGTTCTCGAAATGTGTTTGTTGAGTGCTCATTAAGAAAGTTTCTATACAAGTTTCTGAACGAACTCCTTAAGAAAAGTTATCCAAAAGTTCCCTGTGAAAGAATCCTTTGAAGCATCTGGTCGTCACAAACATTTTGACTACTTGTCTAGCATAAATGTTGTCCGTATGAGTCAGATATCCATGTTTCAGTTAACACTGTGCAAAATTGATTCCGAACGACACTTACAGACTAACTCTTGTGTAGTTGCAAGCAATTTTTTCTATTCTACTTCACTAAACATCTCCATATGAGATCCAATCACTTGTAGGGAAATGCAAGAGGACCTCAGTTACGATGATGCAATAGGTCCATAGTTGGGACTTTGTGTATGTTCTCGAAATGCGTTTGTCGATGCTCAGTAAGAAAGTTTCTATACAAGTTTCTGAACGAACTCCTTAAGTAAAGTTCTCCAAAATGTCCCTGTGAAAGAATCCTTTGAAGCTTCTAGTCGTCACATACGCTTTGACTACTTGTGGAGCCAAAACGGACTCCGTATGAGTCAGATATCCATGTTTCAGTTAACACTGCAACATTTATTCTGAACGACAGTTACAGACTAGTTCTTGTGTAGTTACATTCGATTTTTTCCATTCTACTTCACTAAACATCTCCATATGAGATCCAATTACTTGTAGGTAAATGCAAGAGACCCCAGTTATGATGATGCACTAGGTCCATAGCTGGGACTTTGTGTATGTTCTCGAAATCCATTTGTCGAGTGCTCATTAAGAAAGTTTCTATACAAGTTTCTGAACGTACTCCTTAAGAAAAGTTCTCCAAAAGTTCCCTATGAAAGAATCCTTTGAAGGATCTGGTTGTCACAAACTTTTTGACTACTTGTGGAGCCAAAACGGACTCCGTATGAGTCAGATATCCATGTTTCAGTTAACACTACGCAAAACTGATTCCGAACGACAGTTACAGACTAGTTCTTGTGTAGTTGCATTCGATTTTTTCCATTCTACTTCACTAAACATCTCCATATGAGATCCAATTACTTGTAGGGAAATGCAAGAGGACCTCAGTTATGATGATGCACTAGGTCCATAGTTGGGACTTTGTGTATGTTCTTGAAATGCGTTTGTCGAGTGCTCATTAAGAAAGTTTCTATACAAGTTTCTGAACGGAATCCTTAAGGAAAGTTCTACAAAAGTTCCCTATGAAAGAATCCTTTGAAGCATCTAGTTTTCACAAACGCTTTGACTACTTGTGGAGCCAAAATGGACTCTGTATGAGTCAAATATCCATGTTTCAGTTAACACTGCGCAAAATTGATTCCGAACGACAGTTATAGACTAGTTTTGTGTAGTTACATTCGATTTTTTCCATTCTACTTCACTAAACATCTCCATATAAGATCCAATTAATTGTAGGCAAATGCAAGAGACCTCATTTATGATGATGCACTAGGTCCATAGCTGGTACTTTGTGTATATTCTTGAAATCCGTTTGTCGAGTGCTCATTAAGAAAGTTTCTATACAAGTTTCTGAACGAACTCCTTAAGAAAATTTCCCCAAACATCCCAATGATAGAATCCTTTGAAGCATCCGGTCGTCACAAACGTTTTGACTACTTGTGGAACCAAAACGGTCTCCGTATGAGTCTGATATCCAGATTTCAGTTAACACTGCGCAAAACTGATTTCGAACGATAGTTACAGACTTTGCATTCGATTTTTTCCATTCTAGTTCACTAAACATCTCCATATGAGATCCAATTACTTGTAGGGAAATGCAAGATACCTCGGTTATGATGATGCACTAGGTCCATAGCTGTGACTTTGTGTATGTTCTCGAAATGCGTTTGTCGAGTGCTCATTAAGAAAGTTTCTGTACAAGTTTCTAAACGAACTCCTTAAGAAAAGTTCCCTATGAAAGAATCCTTTGAAGCATCAGGTCGTGAAAAACGTTTTGACTACTTGTGGAGCCAAAATGGAGTCCGTATGAGTCAGATATCCATGTTTCAGTAAACAGTCCGCAAAAATGATTCCGAACGATAGTTCTGCACTAGTTCTTGTGTAGTTGCATTCAATTTTTTCCATTCTACTTTACTAAACATCTCCATATAAGATCCAACTAATTGTAGGCAAATGCAAGAGACCTCATTTATGATGATGCACTAGGTCCATAGCTGGGAATTTGTGTATATTCTCGAAATGCGTTTGTTGAGTGCTCATTAAGAAAGTTTCTATACAAGTTTCTGAACGAACTCCTTAAGAAAAGTTATCCAAAAGTTCCCCGTGAAAGAATCCTTTGAAGCATTTTGTCGTCACAACCGTTTTGACTACTTGTCTAGCATAAACTGAGTCCGTATGAGTCAGATATCCATGTTTCAGTTAACACTGTGCAAAATTGATTCCGAACGACACTTACAGACTAACTCTTGTGTAGTTGCATGCGATTTTTTCTATTCTACTTCACTAAACATCTCCATATGAGATCCAATCACTTGTAGGAAATGCAAGAGGACCTCAGTTATGATGATGCACTAGGTCCATAGCTGGGACTTTGTGTATGTTCTCGAAATGCGTTTGTCGATGCTCAGTAAGAAAGTTTCTATACAAGTTTCTGAACGAACTCCTTAAGTAAAGTTCTCCAAAAGGTCCATGTGAAAGAATCCTTTGAAGCTTCTAGTCGTCACAAACGCTTTGACTACTTGTGGAGCCAAAACGGACTCCGTATGAGTCAGATATCCATGTTTCAGTTAACATTGCAACATTTATTCCGAACGACAGTTACAGACTAGTTCTTGTGTAGTTACATTCGATTTTTTCCATTCTACTTCACTAAACATCTCCATATGAGATCCAATTACTTGTAGGGAAATGCAAGAGGACCTCAGTTTTGATGATGCACTAGGTCCATAGCTGGGACTTTGTGTATGTTCTTGAAATGCGTTTGTCGAGTGCTCATTAAGAAAGTTTCTATACAAGTTTCTGAACGGAATCCTTAAGGAAAGTTCTACAAAAGTTCCCTATGAAAGAATCCTTTGAAGCATCTGGTTTTCGCAAACGCTTTGACTAATTGTGGAGCCAAAATGGACTCCGTATGAGTCAGATATCCATGTTTCAGTTAACACTGCGCAAAATTGATTCCGAACGACAGTTATAGACTAGTTCTTGTGTAGTTACATTCGATTTTTTCCATTCTACTTCACTAAACATCTCCATATAAGATCCAATTAATTGTAGGCAAATGCAAGAGACCTCATTTATGATGATGCACTAGGTCCATAGCTGGGACTTTGTGTATATTCTGGAAATGCGTTTGTCGAGTGCTCATTAAGAAAGTTTCTATACAAGTTTCTGAACGAACTCCTTAAGAAAATTTCCCCAAACATCCCAATGACAGAATCCTTTGAAGCATCTGGTCGTCACAAACGTTTTAACTACTTGTTTAACCAAAACGGTCTCCGTATGAGTCAGATATCCATATTTCAGTTAACACTGCGCAAAACTGATTCCGAACGATAGTTACAGACTTTGCATTCGATTTTTTCCATTCTAGTTCACTAAACATCTCCATATGAGATCCAATTACTTGTAGGGAAATGCAAGATACCTCGGTTATGATGATGCACTAGGTCCATAGCTGTGACTTTGTGTATGTTCTCGAAATGCGTTTGTCGAGTGCTCATTAAGAAAGTTTCTATACAAGTTTCTAAACGAACTCCTTAAGAAAAGTTCCCTATGAAAGAATCCTCTGAAGCATCAGGTCGTGAAAAACGTTTTGAATACTTGTGGAGCCAAAATGGAGTCCGTATGAGTCAGATATCCATGTTTCGGTAAACACTCCGCAAAAATGATTCCGAACGATAGTTACAGACTAGTTCTTGTGTAGTTGCATTCAATTTTTTCCATTCTACTTCACTAAACATCTCCATATAAGATCCAACTAATTGTAGGAAAATGCAAGAGACCTCATTTATGATGATGCACTAGGTCCATAGCTGGGACTTTGTGTATATTCTCGAAATGCGTTTGTCGAGTGCTCATTAAGAAAGTTTCTATACAAGTTTCTGAACAAACTCCTTAAGCAAAGTTCCCCAAACATCCCTATGACAGAATCCTTTGAAGCATCTGGTCGCCACAAACGTTTTGACTACTTGTGGACCCAAAACGGACTCCGTATGAGTCAGATATCCATGCTTCAGTTAACACCGCGCAAAACTGATTCCGAACGACAGTTACAGACTTTGCTTTCAATTTTTCCCATTCTACTTCACTAAACATCTCCATATGAGAACCAATTACTTGTAGGCAAATGTAAGAGACCTCAGTTATGATGATGCACTAGGTCCATAGCTGGGACTTTGTGTATGTTCTCGAAATGCATTTGTTGAGTGCTCATTAAGAAAGTTTCTATACAAGTTTCTGAACAAACTCCTTAACAAAAGTTCTCCAAAAGTTTCCTGTGAAAGAATCCTTTGAAGCATCTGGTCGTCACAAACGTTTTGACTACGTGTGGAGCCAAAATGGACTCCGTATGAGTCAGATATCCATATTTCAGTTAACATTGCGCAAAACTGATTCCGAACGACAGTTACAGACTAGTTCTTGTGTAGTTGCATTCGATTTTTTCCATTCTAATTCACTAAACGTCTCCATATGAGATCCAATTACTAGTAGGGAAATGCAAGAGACCTCAGTTATGATGATGCACTAGGTCAATAGCTGGGACTTTGTGTATGTTCTTGAAATGCGTTTGTCGAGTGCTCATTAAGAAAGTTTCTATACAAGTTTCTAAACAAACTCCTTAAGAAATGTTCTCCAAAAGTTCCCTGTGAAAGAATCCTTTGAAGCTTCTGGTCGTCACAATCATTTTGGCTACTTGTGGAGCCAAAACGGACTCCGTATCAGTCAGATATCCATGTTTCAGTTAACACTGAGGAAAAATGATTCCGAGCAGCGATTCTGCACTAGTTCTTGTGTAATTGCATTTGATTTCTCCATTCTACTACACTAAACATCTCCATATGAGATCCAATTACTTGTAGGGAAATGCAAGAGACCTCAGTTATGATGATGCACTAGGTCCATAGCTGGGACTTTGTGAATGTTCTCGAAATGCGTTTGTTTAGTGCTCACTAAGAAAGTTTCTATACAAGTTTCTAAACGAACTCCTTAAGAAAAGTTATCCAAATGTTCCCTGTGAAAGAATCCTTTGAAGCATCTGGTCGTCACAAACGTTTTGACTACTTGTCTAGCATAAATGGAGTCCGTATGAGTCAAATATCCATGTTTCAGTTAACACTGTGCAAAATTGATTCCGAATGACACTCACAGACTAACTCTTGTGTAGTTGCATGCGATTTTTTCTATTATACTTCACTAAACATATCCATATGAGATCCAATCACTTGTAGGGAAATGCAAGAGGACCTCAGTTATGATGATGCACTAGGTCCATAGCTGGGACTTTGTGTATGTTCTCGAAATGCGTTTGTCGATGCTTAGTAAGAAAGTTTCTATACAAGTTTCTGAACGAACTCCTTAAGAAAATTTCTCCAAAAGTTCCCTATGAAAGAATCCTTTGAATCATATGGTTGTCACAAACGTATTAACTTCTTGTGGAGCCAAAACAGCCTCCGTATGTGTCAGATATCCATGTTTCAGTTAACACTACGGAAAACTGATTCCGAACGACAGTTACAGAGTAGTTCTTGTATAGTTGAATTTCACTTTTTCCATTCCACTTCACTAAACATCTCCATATGAGATCCAATTACTTGTAAGGAAATCCAAGAGACCTCAGTTATGATGATGCACTAGGTCCATAGCCGGGACTTTGTGTATGTTCTCGAAATCCGTTTGTCTAGTGCTCATTAAGAAAGTTTATATACAAGTTTCTGAACGAACTCCTTCAGAAAAGTTCTCCAAAATTTCACTATGAAACAATACTTTGAAGCATCTGGTCGTCACAAACGTTTTGACTACTTGTGGAGCCAAAACGGAGTCCGTATGAGTCAGATATCCATGTTTCAGTTAACACTCCGCAAAACTGATTCCGAACGATAGTTACGTACTAGTTCTTGTGTAGTTGCATTCAATTTTTTCCATTCTACTTCACTAAACATCTCCATATAAGATCAAATTAATTGTAGGCAAATGCAAGAGACCTTATTTATGATGATGCACTAGGTCCATAGCTGGGACTTTGTGTATATTCTCGAAATGCGTTTGTCGAGTGCTCATTAAGAAAGTTTCTATACAAGTTTCTGAACGAACTCCTTAAGAAAATTTCCCAAACATCCCTATGACAGAATCCTTTGAAGCATCTGGTCGTCACAAACTTTTTGACTACTTGTGGAACCAAAACGGACTCCGTATGAGTCAGATATCCATGTTTCAGATTAACATCACAAGAAACTGATTCTCGAGCAGCGATTCTGAGACTTTGCATTATATTTTTTCCATTCTACTTCACTAAACAACTCCATATGAGATCAAATTACTTTTAGGCAAATGCAAGAGACCTCAGTTATGATGATGCACTAGGTCCATAGCTGGGACTTTGTGTATGTTCTCGAAATGCATTTGTCGATTGCTCATTAAGAAACTTTCTATACAAGTTTCTGAACGAACTCCGTAACAAAAGTTCTCCAAAAGTTTCCTGTAAAGAATCTTTTGAAGCATCTGGTCGTCACAAACGTTTTGACTACTTGTGGAGCCAAAATGGACTCCGTATGAGTCAGATATCCATGTTTCAGTTAACACTGCGCAAAATTGATTCCGAACGACGCGATTCTGCACTAGTTCTTGTGTAGTTGCATTCGATTTTTTCCATTCTAGTTCACTAAACATCTCCATATGAGATCCAGTTACTAGTAGGGAAATGCAAGAGACCTCAGTTATGATGACGCACTAGGACAATAGCTGGGACTTTGTGTATGTTCTCGAAATGCGTTTGTCGAGTGCTCATTAAGAAAGTTTCTATACAAGTTTCTAAACAAACTCCTTAAGAAATGTTCTCCAAAAGTTCCCTGTGAAAGAATCCTTTGAAGCTTCTGGTCGTCACAAATGTTTTGGCTACTTGTGGAGCCAAAACGGACTCCGTATGAGTCAGATATCCATGTTTCAGTTAACACTGCGGAAAACTAATTCCGAACGACAGTTACACACTAGTTCTTGTGCAGTTGCATTTGATTTTTTCCATTCTACTTCACTAAACATCTCCATATGAGATCCAATTACTTGTAGAGAAATGCAAGAGACCTCAGTTATGATGATGCACTAGGTCCACAGCTGGGACTTTGTGAATGTTCTCGAAATGCGTTTGTTGAGTGCTCATTAAGAAAGTTTCTAGACAAGTTTCTGAACGAACTCCTTAAGAAAAGTTATCCAAAAGTTCCCCGTGAAAGAATCCTTTGAAGCATCTGGTCGTCACAAACGTTTTTACTACTTGTCTAGCATAAATGGAGTCCGTATGAGTCAAATATCCATGTTTCAGTTAACACTGTGAAAAATTGATTACGAATGACACACACAGACTAACTCTTGTTTAGTTGCATTCGATATTTTCTATTCTACTTCACTAAACATATCCATATGAGATCCAATCACTTGTAGGGAAATGCAAGAGGACCTCAGTTATGATGATGCACTAGGTCCATAGCTGGGACTTTGTGTATGTTCTCGAAATGTGTTTGTCGATGCTCAGTAAGAAAGTTTCTATACAAGTTTCTGAACGTACTCCTTAAGTAAAGTTCTCCAAAAGGTCCCTGTGAAAGAATCCTTTGAAGCTTCTGGTCGTCACAAACGCTTTGACTAATTGTGGAGCCAAAACGGACTCCGTATGAGTCAGGTATCCATGTTTCAGTTAACACTGCAACATTTATTCCGAACGACAGTTACAGACTAGTTCTTGGGTAGTTACATTCGATTTTTTCCATTCTACTTCACTAAACATCTCCATATGAGATCCAATTACTTGTAGGGAAATGCAAGAGACCCCAGTTATGATGATGCACTAGGTCCATAGCTGGGACTTTGTGTATGTTCTCGAAATCCATTTGTCGAGTGCTCATTAAGAAAGTTTCTATACAAGTTTCTGAACGTACTCCTTAAGTAAAGTTCTCCAAAAGTTCCCTATGAAAGAATCCTTTGAAGCATCTGGTCGTCACAAACTTTTTGACTACTTGTGGAGCCAAAACGGACTCCGTATGAGTCAGATATGCATGGTTCAGTTAACACCGCGCAAAACTGATTCCGAACGACAGTTACAGACTATTTCTTCTGTAGTTGCATTCAATTTTTTCCATTCTACTTCACTAAACATTTCCATATGAGATCCAATTACTTGTAGGGAAATGCAAAAGACCTCAGTTATGATGATGCACTAGGTCCATAGCTGGGACTTTATGTATGTTCTCGAAATGCATTTGTCGAGTGCTCATTAAGAAAGTTTCTATACAAGTTTCTGAACAAACTCCTCAAGAAAATTTCTCCAAATTTCCCTATGAAAGAATCCATTGAATCATATGGTTGTCACAAACGTATTAACTTCTTGTGGAGCCAAAACAGACTCCGTATGTGTCAGATATCCATGTTTCAGTTAACACTACGCAAAACTGATTCCGAACGACAGTTACAGAGTAGTTCTTGTATAGTTGAATTTGATTTTTTCCATTCTACTTCACTAAACATCTCCATATGAGATCCAATTACTTGTAAGGAAATCCAAGAGACCTCAGTTATGATGATGCACTAGGTCCATAGCTAGGACTTTGTGTATGTTCTCGAAATCCGTTTGTCTAGTGCTCATTAAGAAAGTTTATATACAAGTTTCTGAACGAACTCCTTAAGAAAAGTTCTCCAAAATTTCACTATGAAACAATACTTTGAAGCATCTGGTCGTCACAAACGTTTTTACTACTTGTGGAGCCAAAACGGAGTTCGTATGAGTCAGATATCCATGTTTCAGTTAACACTCCGCAAAACTGATTCCTTACGATAGTTACGTGCTAGTTCTTGTGTAGTTGCATTCAATTTTTTCCATTCTACTTCACTAAACATCTCCATATAAGAACCAATTAATTGTAGGCAAATGCAAGAGACCTCATTTATGATGATGCACTAGGTCCATAGCTGGGACTTTGTGTATATTCTCGAAATGCGTTTGTCGAGTGCTCATTAAGAAAGTTTCTATACAAGTTTCTTAACGAACTCCTTAAGAAAAGTTCCCCAAACATCCCTATGACAGAATCCTTTGAAGCATCTGGTTGTCACAAACTTTTTGACTACTTGTGGAACCAAAACGGACTCCGTATGAGTCAGATATCCATGTTTCAGTTAACACTGCGCAAAACTGATTCTGAACGACAGTTACAGACTTCGCATTCGATTTTTTTGCATTCTACTTCACTAAACAACTCCATATGAGATCAAATTACTTTTAGGCAAATGCAACAGACCTCAGTTATGATGATGCACTAGGTCCATAGCTGGGACTTTGTGTATGTTCTCGAAATGCATTTGTCGATTGCTCATTAAGAAAGTTTCTATACAAGTTTCTGAACGAACTCCGCAACAAAAGTTCTCCAAAAGTTTCCTGTGAAAGAATCATTTGAAGCATCTGGTCGTCGCAAACGTTTTGACTACTTGTGGAGCCAAAATGGACTCCGTATGAGTCAGATATCCATGTTTCAGTTAACATCAAGAAAACCGATTCCGAGCAGCGATTCTGAGACTAGTTCTTGTGTAGTTGCATTCGATTTTTTCCATTCTAGTTCACTAAACATCTCCATATGAGATCCAGCTACTAGTAGGGAAATGCAAGAGACCTCAGTTATGATGATGCACTAGGACAATAGCTGGGACTTTGTGTATGTTCTCGAAATGCGTTTGTCGAGTGCTCATTAAGAAAGTTTCTATACAAGTTTCTAAACAAACTCCTTAAGAAATGTTCTCCAAAAGTTCCCTGTGAAAGAATCCTTTGAAGCTTCTGGTCGTCACAAATGTTTTGGCTACTTGTGGAGCCAAAACGGACTCCGTATGAGTCAGATATCCATGTTTCATTTAACACTGCGCAAAACTGATTCCAAACGACAGTTACACACTAGTTCTTGTGTAGTTGCATTCGATTTTTTCCATTCTACTTCACTAAAAATCTCCATTTTAGATCCAATTACTTGTATGGAAATGCAAGAGACCTCAGTTATGATGATGCACTAGGTCCATAGCTGGGACGTTTTGTATGTTCTCGAAATGAGTTTGTAGAGTGCTCATGAAGAAAGTTTCTATACAAGTTTCTGAACGAACTCCTTAAGTAAAGTTCTCCAAAAGTTCCCTGTGAAAGAATCCTTTGAATCATCTTGTCATCACAAACGTTTTGACTACTTTTGGAGCCTAAACAGACTCCGTATGAGTCAGATATCCATGTTTCAGTTAACACTGCGCAAAATTGATTCCGAACGACAGTTACGGACTAGTTCTTGTGTATTTACATTCAATTTTTTCCATTCTACTTCACTAAACATCTCCATATAAGATCCAATTACTTGTAGGGAAATGCAAGAGACCTTAGTTATGATGATGCACTAGGTCCATAGCTGGGACTTTGTGTATGTTCTCGAAATGCGTTAGTCGAGTGCTCATTAAGAAAGTTTCTATACAAGTTCCTGAACGTACTCCTTAAGTAAAGTTCTCCAAAAGTTCCCGATGAAAGAATCCTTTGAAGCATCTGGTCGTCACAAAAGTTTTGACTACTTATGGAGCCAAAAAAGACTCCGCATGAGTCAGATATGCATGGTTCAGTTAACACTGCGCAAAACTGATTCCGAACGACAGTAACAGACTAGTTCTTGTGTAGTTGCATTCGATTTTTTCCATTCTACTTCACTAAACATCTCCATATGAGATCCCATTACCTGTAGGGAAATGCAAAAGACCTCAGTTATGATGATGCACTAGGTCCATAGCTGGGACTTTGTGTATGTTCTCGAAATGCATTTGTCGAGTGCTCATTAAGAAAGTTTCTATACAAGTTTCTGAACAAACTCCTAAAGAAAATTTCTCCAAAATTTCCCTGTGAAAGAATCCTTTGAAGCATCGGGTTGTCACAAACATGTTGACTACTTTTGGAGCCAAAACAGACTCCGTATGAGTCAGATATCCATGTTTCAGTTAGTACTGCGCAAAACTGATTCTGAACGACAGTTAGAGACTAGTTCTTATGTAGTTGCATTCGATTTTTTTCCATTCTACTTCACTAAACATCTCCATATGAGATCCAATTACTTGTAGGCAAATGCAAGAGACCTCAGTTATGATGATGCACTAGCTCAATAGCTGGACTTTGTGTATGTTCTCGAAATGCGTTTGTCGAGTGCTCATTAAGAAAGTATCTATACAAGTTTCTGAACGACCTCCTTAAGAAAAGTTCTCCAAAGGTTCCCTGTGAAAGAATCCATCGAAGTATCTCATCGTCACAAATGTTTTGAATACTTGTCGAGCCAAAACGGACTCCGTATGAGTCGGATATCCATGTTTCAGTTAACACTGCTCAAAAGTGATTCCGAACGACAGTAACAGACTAGTTCTTGTGCAGTTGCATTCGATTTTTTCCATTCTACTTCACTAAACATCTCCATATGAGATCCAATTACCTGTAGGGAAATGCAGAAGACCTCAGTTATGATGATGCATTAGGTCCATAGCTTGGACTTTGTGTATGTTCTCGAAATGCATTTGTCGAGTGCTCATTAAGAAAGTTTCTATACAAGTTTCTGAACGAACTCCTTAAGAAAAGTTCTCCAAACGTTCCCTATGAAAGAATAATTTGAAGCATCTTGTCGTCACAAACATTTTGACTACTTGTGGAGCCTAAACGGACTTCGTATGAGTCAGATATCCATGTTTCAGTTAACACAACGCAAAACTGATTCTGAACGATAGTTACAGACTAGTTCTTGTGTAGTTGCATTCGATTTTTTCCATTCTACTTCACTAAACATCTCCATATGAGATCCAGTTACTTGTAGTAGACCTCAGTTATGATGATGCACTAGGTCCATAGCCGGGACTTTGTGTATGTTCTCGAAATGCATTTGTCGGGTGCTCATTAAGAAAGTTTCTATACAAGTTTCTGAACGTACTCCTTAAGAAAAGTTCTCCAAAATTTCCCTATGAGAGAATCCTTTGAAGCATCTGGTCGTCAGAAAAGTTTTGACTATTGTGGAGCCAAAACGGACTCTGTATAAGTCAGATATCCATGTTTCAGTTAGCACTGCGCAAACCTGATTCCGAATGACAGTTATAGTCTAGTTCTTATGAAGTTGCATTCAATTTTTTCCATTCCACTTCACTAAACATCTCCATATGAGATCCAATTACTTGTAGGAAAATGCAATAAACCTCAGTTATGATGATGCACTAGGTCCATAGCTGGGACTTTGTGTATGTTCTCGAAATGCGTTTGTCGAGTGCTCATTAAGAAAGTTTCTATACAAGTTTCTGAATGAACTGCATAAGAAAAGTTCTCCAAAAGTTCCCTGTGAAAGAATCATTTAAAGCATCTGGTCGTCACAAACGTTTGACTACTTATGGAGCCAAAACGGACTCCGTATGAGTCAGATATCCATGTTTCAGCTTAACATCATAAAACTGATTCCGAATCTACGCGATTCTGACTAGTTCTTGTGTAGTTGCATTCGATCTTTTCCATTCTACTTCACTAAAAATCTCCATATGAGATCCAATTACTTGTGAGGAAATGCTAGAGACCTCAGTTATGATGATGCACTAGGTCCATAGCTGGGACTTTGTGTATGTTCTCGAAATGCGTTTGTCGATTTCTCATTAAGAAAGTTTCTATACAAATTTCTGAACGAACTCCTTAAGAAAAGTTCTCCAAAAGTTACCTATGAAAGAATCCTTTGAAGCATCTGGTCGTCACAAAGGTTTAGACTACTTGTTGAGCCAAGACGGACTCCGTATGAGTCAGATATCCTTGTTTCAGTTAACACTGCAAGAAACTGATTACGAATCAGCGATTCTGAGACTAGTTCTTGTGTAGTTGCATTCATTTTTTTCTATTCTACTTCACTAAACATCTCCATATGGATCCAATTACTTGTAGGGAAATGCAAGAGGACCTCAATTATGATGATGCACTAGGTCCATAGCCGGGGCTTTGTGTATGTTCTCGAAATGTGTTTGTCGAGTGCTCATTAAGAAAGTTTCTATACAAGTTTCTGAACGAACTCCTTAAGGAAAGTTCTACAAAAGTTCCCTGTGAAAGAATCCTTTGAAGCATCTAGTCGTCACAAACGTTTTGACTATTTGTGGAGCCAAAACGGATTCCCTATGAGTCAGATATCCATGTTTCAGTTAACACTTCACAAAATTTATTCCGAACAACAGTTACATACTAGTTCTTGTGTAGTTACATTCGATTTTTTCCATTAAACTTCACTAAACATCTCCATATGAGATCCAATTACTTGAAGGGAAATGCAAGAGGCCTTATTTATGATGATGCACTAGGTCCATAGCTGGGACTTTGTGTATGTTCTCGAAATGCATTTGTCGAGTGATCATTCAGAAAGTTTCTATACAAGTTTCTGAACGAACTCCTGAAGAAAATTTCTCCAAAAGTTCCCTATGAAAGAATTCTTTGGAGCATCTGGTCGTCATAGATGTTTTGACTACTTGTGGAGCCAAAACGGACTCCGTATGAGTCAGATATGCATGGTTCAGTTAACACTACGCAAAACTGATTCCGAACGACAGTTACAGACTAGTTCTTGTGTAGTTGCATTCGATTTTTACCATTCTACTTCACTAAACATCTCCATATGAGATCCAATTGCTTATAGGGAAATGCAAAAGACCTCAGTTATGATGATGCACTAGGTCCATAGGTCCATAGCTCGGACTTTGTGTATGTTCTCGAAATGCATTTGTTGAGTGCTCATTAAGAAATATCCTATACAAGTTTCTGAACAAACTCCTCAAGAAAATTTCTGCAGAAGTTCCCTATGAATGAACTCTTTGAAGCATATGGTTGTCACAAACGTGTTGACTACTTGTGGAGCCAAAACGGACTCTGTATGAGTCAGATATCCATGTTTCAGTTAACACTGCGCAAAACTGATTCCGAACGAGAGTTACAGCCTAGTTCTTATGTAGTTGCATTCAATTTTTTCCATTCTACTTCACTAAAGATCTCCATATGAGATCCAATTACTTGTAGGCAAATGCAAGAGACCTCAGTTATGATGATGCACTAGGTCCATAACTGGGACTTTGTGTATGTTCTCGAAATGCGTTTGTCGAGTGCTTATTAAGAAAGTTTCTATACAAGTTTATGAATGAACTCCTTAAGAAAAGTTCTCCAAAAGTTCCCTGTAAAAGAATCCTTTGAAGCATCTGGTCGTCAAAAATGTTTTGACTACTTGTGGAGCCAAAACGGACTCCGTATGAGTCAGATATCCATGTTTCAGTTAACACTGCGCAAAACTGATTCCGAACGACAGTTACAGACTAGTTCTTGTGTAGTTGCATTCGATTTTTTCCATTCTACTTCACTAAACATCTCCATATGAGATCCAATTACTTGTAGGGAAATGCAAGAGACCTCAGTTATGATGATGCACTAGGTCCATAGCTGGGACTTTGTGTATGTTCTCGAAATGCATTTGTTGAGTGCTCATTAAGAAATTTTCTATACAAGTTTCTGAACAAACTCCTTAACAAAAGTTCTCCAAAAGTTTCCTGTGAAAGAATCCTTTGAAGCATCTGGTCGTTACAAACGTTTTGACTACGTGTGGAGCCAAAATGGACTCCGTATGAGTCAGATATCCATGTTTCAGTTAACACTGCGCAAAACTGATTCCGAGCAGCGATTCTGAGACTAGTTCTTGTGTAGTTACATTCAATTTTTTCCATTCTACTTCACTAAACATCTCCATATGAGATTCAATTACTTGAAGGGAAATGCAAGAGACCTCAGTTATGATGATGCTCTAGGTCCATAGCAGGGACTTTGTGTATGTTCTCGAAATGCATTTGTCGAGTGCTCATTTAGAAAGTTTCTATACAAGTTTCTGAACGAACTCCTTAAGAAAAGTTCTCGAAAAGTTCCCTGTGAAAGAATCCTTTTAAGCATCTGGTCGTCACAAACATTTTGTCGGTATGGAAACGACACCTATGGGATCACAAGAATCCCTACTACGGTTGCGGGGCGCGGGGTCATGAGAAGAGCGGATCAAATAGATAGCACACGGTTTCTTTATCCAGGTTCGGGCGGCGAGGATGCGTAAAACCCTACTCCTGCTTTGGTGGTTTGTTTATCTGAGTTCTTGAACTAGCAATGGGGCGTGAGGAGCACCAAAAAGCCGAATCCTCCTCCTGGTCGCCTTGGGCCTCCTTTTATAGGGAAAGGGGTTGCCATAGTGGCACACATGAGGTGGAAAGGGTACAGTGATGCGAGTTTATCCTCAGATACATGACAAGGCGCCTTTAATGCGTCTTGCTTAGGTGTCCTTGCTTTATCGTGGACGGGAGAGCCCTATCTCGTCTGTCGCCGCTCCCTTTCGTGTCGACACGCTACTGCCAGCGGTGCCCAGCGGTGCCATGTAGGCGTGCAGCTGAGGTGGCGCAGCGGTGGGTCTCCACGAAGATCCGCTTGCCGCCACGCAGGTGCCTGCCCAACTGGTTGGGTCGGCAGCTGCATGTGAACAGCGGTGAAGGTTTGATTGTCGTGGGCCTGATGGTGGCCCTACGGGTGTTCTTGGCGAGGGCCTCGTCGTAGCCCCGACAAGGGTCTTGCCGTGGCACCTGCTGTCATCCCCGGCAAGGCTCTTGCTGGGGGCCTTGTGGTCCTCCTTGGCTGGGATCCCGCCAAGGGTTGTCATCTTCTATAGTGTGTATCTGATCATGAATGTCTTCACAAATATCTGCATGCCACCACGGGGATGTCTCCCGAATCCTTGCTCCATGGGGGCAGTGGACTCAAGGGTGATTCGCTCCGTAGATGTGGGACGAGCTGCCCTGGCAAGGGTCTTGCCGGGTTTGCCAAAACCGCCTCTCGGCAAGGATCTTGTCGGGGGAGTCCGCTTCGTCCCCTTTGCTCTTTGTGGTCTTGGTCTTGGCGTCATTCTGCTCCTTTCGAGCCTCGGCCTTACCTTGGCTCACCTCCCTTGCCTTGCTCAGTGCGGTGGTGCCCGCGGCTCAGACTGCCCGTGCACAGTTATAGGGGTACAAAAAGTGTACCCCTCTTTTTGTACACCAACAGGAGCCCCCGGGCCTGGGCCACACGTAAGCGCAATCGCGTCGTTGGGCTAGGCCCATAAACGGTGCGCGGGCAGGCGGGGTAGTTTTTACCGCGGTAAATCTCTTCGCGCCCTGCACTTCCCATACCTCCCGCGCGTGGCTCGGCGTGGGGAGGCGTGCGTGACGTGGGCGGCATGCGTGGGGCTGAGCTCTGCGCGCATGCGTCATGTCGCAGTTAATGTGAAAGGAGGCGGCCCGCGTTTTCCCCCATAAGAAGGAATAACCGTGGGCGTGCTGCTCACTTTCTCCTCCTCTCTTGTACCTTTTCCAATCTCAGAGCTGCCGCTTCCTCTCTTCCTTCCCTCCTAATCTTTCACCGTTGCCCGCCGTCGCTGCTTCGCCACCCCTCTTCCTCAATCCTCTAGACCTCTCGGCCGCCATGGCGCCCAAATCCGCCAAAGGCAAGGGGTTGGCTAAGGGCTCTGGGACCGTGGAGCCGCAGGAGAGCGCGCTGTCGGGGGACCGGACGAAGTCCGCCTTCTTCTTCCCCTCGTCGGTTAATGTTCATGAGCTCCGGGCCTCGTTCAAGCCCTTATGGGGAGTGAAGATGGGGGGAGAGAATTCGGGGCACCCGGCGACGTGCGTCATTCCTACCGCTTGTGCCGATCCTGCTCCAAATCGGTATCCATTTTTTGTCGATTACTTTTCTTGCGGGCTATGCCCTCCTTTTTCCGATTTCTTCTGCGACATCATGCACACCTTTGGCTTTCACCTCTTGGATTTCACTCTGAATGCGGTGGCGTGCTTGGCTCTCTTCGCGCATCTTTGCGAAGGCTTTGCCGGAGTGCAGCCCAACACGGCAATCTTTCGCCATTATTTCTCCCCTCGAATCCAGCTCGGAGGCGCCGTCTCCGGATAAGGCCGCCTGGATCTCAAGATCCAAGGGAGCGTACCCGGACGGTGCCATGAAGGAGAGGTGGGATGAATGGCGTGGCCGGTGGTGCTGGATTGAAGACGAAGACCCGCCGGAATTCTGCAAGGTCCGTCGAACGCCGCCAGTCCAGGGCAGCGATTGGGGTGATGTCGATGCTGC
This sequence comes from Aegilops bicornis, assembly GCA_021605145.1. Classification (NCBI taxonomy): domain Eukaryota; kingdom Viridiplantae; phylum Streptophyta; class Magnoliopsida; order Poales; family Poaceae; genus Aegilops; species Aegilops bicornis. Next base: position 184,490,644 of record CM038673.1, read on the forward strand.
CGACGGGAGGCTTACTGTTGCCACCACCAGAATCCTCCGGCTGACCCGGGCTGGGCTCACCCTGGAGATGATCGGGGCGGACTTCATTCGCCGCCGGATCACCCCGTTGCATAACAAGGAGGCCAGCCTGGCTTTTAACAAACCCGGCCGACATTTTGCGGCTCCGCCCTGGCCTCGATCACAACTTCACGGTGATGGCGCATGCCCACTTTTGTCAGCGGCTTTTCCAGCTTGGTGTGGGTTGCGACGGCGAGGTTGAACGGACCGACAAGGCCGCGAGGGCTGCCGCAAAGGTCGGCAAGGCCGTCAAGGGGTCGTTCTTCCAGTTGCCAGCGGGGGTGGTCCCGTTGTGCAATAACTCACGCCGGTCCGAGATCATTGCTATGATGCCGGACTGCAACGCGCACGGCCCTGTCCCGAGCTGGAAGGAGCCGACGGACGCAGATGTGCAGCAATTCTTCGACTCCTTGACCGAGGTATACATCAATGCCGACGCCGAGCGGCGGCTTGTCATGGACACCACCCAGGCAGAGCTGGACTACATCGCCACCAGGGCGAGGGAGGCACAGCTTGCAACGGAGGCCGGCAGCGCCGGGGGCGTGGAGGACAAGGCCGCGACGGTTGCGGAGGAGGAGCAGCTCACCCTGTGGGCGGCGGCCACCGGGGAGGTCAGCAGCGCCGACGCTGGAGCTCCGCTTGTCAAGGACGCGGCCGACGAGTCGTCGGAGGAGGAGGATGTGGCGGCGGGCTCGACGCCAACCAGGGGAAGAGGGCGAGTCCTGCGGCGGGCTGGCTCCGGCGAGCCGGTCCGGCCCGGCAGGGCTACGCGGCCTCAATTGACCCTGGAGGGGTCCGGGCGCCACACGAGGGCCACGGCAGCGAAGGGGCTGACGAAGGCCGCTGAGAAGAAGAAGGCGACAGCCCCTTCCTCATCCGGGCGCGCACAAACCCCGCCGCCTTCTTCGCCTCCTCTGGCAGGCGTCGACTCGGATGATGATGTGGAGCTCCCTTTTGACCTCGGGCCTCTAAGCCCGGAGAGGAAAAGGAAACTGGTGGAAGAGGAGGAGAGGGATGACGAGTAAGTACTCCGTTCCTTACTGTCATTTCCACTTCCCCGAATCGGGTCGCTTGTCTTGATCCATTTTTGCTTTTGCAGGGAGACAGAGACGTTGGCCCAGAGGGCGAGGACCTTCGCGAGCAATCAGTCCCCGACTGGGGCTTCAGAGACACCACTGGTGGTGCTGAGCAGCCCAGACAGCAGCCCCCGGCGCAGCCCCCAATGTAAGTTCGTCACCCTCTTCTTACTCGACATGTGGTAGGCGCTCGATGCTATGATGCTTACCTTGCCGGGTTTGCAGGAGGGGAGCGGCAGCAGGAGGAGCCACAGAGGGCTACTCCTAACACACCACCCCCATTGACTACGCCGCCACGGGGGGTGTCCCCGGAAACGGCATCAGGCACGGAGCCCACACCCATGGAGGAAGAGGGGAACTTGGGCGCTGGTGACTCTGCCATGGCGCCAAATGCTGGCGGAGAGGGGACCTCTGCTTCACAGTCTGGCACTGGTGAGTCGCCTGTCCTTCGTCTCTGTTTTTCCCTTATTCTTTTCTTGGCTTCATTGCTCCCATTGCTGCCTGTGCCCTCCTTCAATGCACATGGAGGACATGGACACTACTGTTGGAGACACTGCTGAGGAGGCCGCGGCGGAGGCCAGCAGGATTGCCGCCGAGGAGGCTGCCAAAGATGCTGATGAGGCCGCCGCTGACGAAGCCGCCAAGGGCGCTTCCGAGGACGCCGCTGCGGGGGCCGCCAAGGCGACCGGCGAGGCTTCTGCCGAGGGCGCCAGCGGTAGACCTGCCGGTGAGGCTGGCAAGGCCTCCGCCGAGGAAGAGGTGGTGGGTGACCAGCCTCCCTCCTCCTCAACCTCGGGCCCCGGCAGATATCTGAAAGTGGGCGACGATCTTTTCGTCCATCTTCCAGGGGCGTCAAGCCGAGCGCCACCAAGGGGAAGCCTTTGACGGCGAGGTGCTTGCCGCCACCGGGCTTGAGGTGATTGATGAGCCGGGCGTTGGCGGCGAAGGTTCTCCAGAAGAGCAGCTTTTCCGCGCCATGGGGGCCAATTTCCGGAAGCTCCAAGCGCTCTACCGCGCCCGCCTGGACAAGGTCAAGTCCAGGATGGCAACGGTGGACAACGCGGAGGTGGACTTCAAGGCGCGCATTGCTGAGACGCAGACCTGGTTCCACCAGACTCGCGAGGAGCAGAGGGCCTTTCAGGAGGAGTTGGCCAAGCGCGATGTGGAGCTCACCATGAAAATGGCCGACATCGAAAAGGCCCAGGAAAAGGCGGCGAACTTGGCTGCCGCAGCTGAAGCCGCCCGGAACCAGCATCAAGCCGCCTTGGATTCCCAGGAAGACGACCTCTCCGCGCGTGAAGCGAAGCTTATCGCAATGCTCCGTGGCAAGGATGAGGAGCTCGAGGCCCTTGTCGTGCGAAGGACTCGCGAGCTGGAGCAGAGGCACAAAGAGGCACTCGATGCCCAAGCTCTGGCCCATGCCGGCAAGGTGAAGGAGCTGGAAGCAGGGCGAGACGAGCTGAAGGAGCAGGCCCTCAAGCTGTCCGGCGAGAAGTACATGCTCAACCGCGCCTTAGTAGAGGCACAAGGAGCAGTCATCAGCAGGACTAGGGAGCTCTCCGACGCGCAGAACTCCATCAGAGACCTCAAGCTGTGGCTGGAGGATCTCGAAAAGATGTTGTCGGAGAGCAGGGCTCGGGAGGAGACCTTGACCAGGAGCCTCGAGGAGGAGAAGCAGCTGCGGGCAAACGAGGCCACCTCCCACCAGGAATATGTGGTGGGTGAGAACAGGTGGATCAGCCATCTGGAGGTCGTCGCCGGCAGGGTCACATTGCAATTGGCCACCATGGGGATGCCAAATGTGAGGTATGCCCCCGAGCGCAGTGGGACCGTCAACGCCAAGCTGACCCAGTTCTTCGAGGGCGTCCTCGGAGCCTTGGCCTATCTCCACTCCAACAGGACGGCCACGCTGGCCGAGGAGGCCCGGCGACTTTGCTGGAGGGTCATGACCAAGGTCCTCACCAAGGTGGCGCACTGGAATCCCGACCTTAACTTCACGGCCTCGATGAAGAGCTTGCCGGATGGTGTTGACCTCACGGTGCTCAAGGAGCGCATCAAGCCCATCACCGACCGCATCGACAAAATCAAGAGGGTGGAAGGCCAGCGCTGGGATTAGGCATCCCGTTCTTCTTCGCCATGCGGGTTCCCGACCAAGACAAATTTTATCTTTAGTTAGAACCACAGCTATGACGTGATGTAATATAACTTCGAAGTACTCTTAATTTTCATGCATGTTATTTCCCCATTCAATTCCTCTTTGTATGCGTGCCCCACGTCGATCGGGTAGGCTTGCCGGCGCGGAATCCCCTAGCGGCGTTTTGGGGACGGATCCCCAGGGCCTTCCGGGTACGCGTGCTGCCGGACGAGCCACCTTTCCATTCCGAACGCTCGCCGAATCGCCGAGCTTGACTCGAGTCAGAATCAAGGGCGTTGTTGATTGCAGAAGGTCACTCTGCCATTCTCGACGCAGCCGCTTGAGCTGTTGAGCGGACTCGAAACAGGGCAAGGGCGTTGCCGATCGTGGGAGAGCCCCCTGGTGTTCAGGTTTCTCATACAAAGGCGTGACATCTCCGGGGGGAATAACCTCAAATAAGAAGGGTAGCATAAATAAGGGTTCAGTGCAACTTAGCTTCTATTTGCGATCGCACGAGTGTCGATCTTCTGGCCTCCTTTCTTCTTCAAAGGTCGTGAAGATGAAGGAGTGCCGGGCTAACTGCTAAAGCCGATTCTCACAACTGCGCCCCCTACCTGGCGCGCCAAAGATGTCGGTGTGGAACGACACCTATGGGATCACAAGAATCCCTACTACGGTTGCGGGGCGCGGGGTCGTGAGAAGAGCGGATCAAACAGATAGCACACAGTTTCTTTATCCAGGTTCGGGCCGCGAGGATGCGTAAAACCCTACTCCTGCTTTGGTGGTTTGTTTATCTGACTTCTTGAACTAGCAATGGGGCATGAGGAGCTCCAAAAAGCCGAATCCTCCTCCTGGTCGCCTTGGGCCTCCTTTTATAGGGAAAGGGGTTGCCACAGTGGCACACAGGAGGTGGAAAGGGTATAGTGATGCGAGTTTATCCCTCGCATTACATGACAAGGCGCCTTTAATGCGTCTTGCTTAGGTGTCCTTGCTTTATCGAGGACGGGGGAGAGCCCTGTCTCGTCCGTCGCCGCTCCCTTTCGTGTCGACACGCGCCCTGGCCAGCGGTGCCCGCGGTGCCATGTAGGCAGGCAGGCAGCTGAGGTGGCGCAGCGGTGGGTCTCCATGAAGATCCGCTTGCCGCCACGCAGGTGCCTGCCCAACTGGTTGGGTCGGCAACTGCATGCGAACGGCGGTGAAGGGTTGATTGGCGTGGTCCTGATGGTGGCCCTACGGGTGTTCTTGGCGAGGGCCTCGTCGTAGCCCCGGCAAGGGTCTTGCCGGGGCGCCTGCTGTCATCCCCGGTAAGGCTCTTGCCGGGGGCCTTGTGTTCCTCCTTGGCTGGGATCCTGCCAAGGGTTGTCATTTTCTATAGTGTGTATCTGATCTTGAATGTCTTCACAAAGATCTGCATGCCACCACGGGGATGTCTCCCAAATCCTTGCCCCATGGTGGCAGTGGACTCAAGGGTGATTCGCTTCGTAGGTGTGGCACGAGCTGCACCGGCAAGGGTCTTGCCGGGTTTTCCAAAACAGCCTCCTGGCAAGGATCTTGCCGGGGGAGTCGGCTTCGTCCCCTTTGCTCTTTGTGGTCTTGGTCTTGGCGTCGTTCTGCTCCTTTCGAGCCTCGGCCTTACCTTGGCTCACCTCCCTTGCCTTGATCAGTGCAGTGGTGCCCGCGGCTCAGACTGCCCGTGCACAGTTATAGGGGTACAAAAAGTGTACCCCTCTTTTTGTACACCGACACGTTTTGAATACTTGTGGAGCCAAAACGGACTCCGTATGAGTCAGATATCCATGTTTCAGTTAACATCAAGAAAACCGATACCGACATCTACGCTACAGACTAGTTGTTGCGTAGTTGCATTCGATTTTTACCATTCTACTTCACTAAACATCTCCATATGAGTTCCAATTACTTGTAGGGAAATGCAAAAGACCTCAGTTATGATGATGCACTAGGTCCATAGCAGGGACTTTGTGGTTGTTCTCGAAATGCATTTGTCGAGTGCTCATTAAGAAAGATTCTATACAAGTTTATGAACAAACTCCTCAATAAAATTTCTCCAAAAGTTCCCTATGAAAGAATCCTTTGAATCATCTAGTTGTCACAAACGTGTTGACTTCTTGTGGAGCCAAAATGGACTCCGTATGAGTCAGATATCCATGTTTCAGTTAACACTGGGCAAAACTAATTCCGAACGACAGTTACAGACTAGTTCGTATGTAGTTGCATTCGATTTTTTCCATTCTACTTCACTAAACATCTCCATATGAGATCCAATTACTTGTAGGTAAATGCAAGAGACCTCAGTTATGATGATGCACTAGGTCCATAGCTGGGACTTTTTGTATGTTCTCGAAATGCGTTTGTGGAGTGCTCCTTAAGAAAAATTCTCCAAAAGTTCCCTGTGAAAGAATCCTTTGAAGCATCTGGTCGCCACAAATGTTTTGAATACTTGTGGAGCCAAAACGGACTCCGTATGAGTCAGATATCCATGTTTCAGTTAACACAAAGATGTAATTGATTGCGAGCAGCGATTCTGAGACTAGTTCTTGTGTAGTTGCATTCGATTTTTTCCATTCTACTACACTAAACATCTCCATATGTGATCCAATTACTTGTAAGGAAATGCAAGAGGCCACATTTATGATGATGCACTAGGTCCATAGCTGGGACTTTGTGTATGTTCTCGAAATGCACGAGTGCTGATTAAGAAAGTTCCTATACAAGTTTCTGGACGAACTCCTTAAGAAAAGTTCTCCAAAAGTTCCCTATGAAAGAATCATTTGAAGCATCTGGTCATCATAAATGTTTTGACTACTTTTGGAGCCAAAACGGACTCCGTATGAGTCAAATATCCATGTCTCAGTTAACACTTCGCAAAACTGATTCCGAACGACAGTTACAGACTAGTTCTTGTGTAGTTACTTTCGATTTTTTCCATTCTACTTCACTAAACATCTCCATATGAGATCCAAATACTTGAGGGGAAATGCAAGAGACCTCAGTTATGATGATGCACTAGGTCCATAGCTGGGACTTTGTGTATGTTCTCGAAATGCATTTGTCGAGTGCTCATTAAGAAATTTTCTATACAAGTTTCTGAACGAACTCCTGAAGAAAATTTCTCCAAAAGTTCCCTATGAAAGAATCCTTTCAAGCATCTGGTCGTCACAAATGTTTTGACTACTTGTGGAGCCAAAACGGACTCTGTATGAGTCAGATATGCATGGTTTAGTTAACACTGCGCAAAACTGATTCCAAACGACAGTTACAGACTAGTTCTTGTGTAGTTGCATTCGATTTTTACCATTCTACTTCACTAAACATCTCCATATGAGATCCAATTACTTGTAGGGAAATGCAAAAGACCTCAGTTATGATGATGCACTAGGTCCATAGCTGGGACTTTGTGTATGTTCTCGAAATGCATTTGTCGAGTGCTCACAAGAAAGATTCTATACAAGTTTCTGAACAAACTCCTCAAGAAAACTTCTCCAAAAGTTCCCTATGAAAGAATCCTTTGAAGTATCTGGTTGTCACAAACGTGTTGACTACTTGTGGAGCCAAAATGGACTCCGTATGAGTCAGATATGCATGTTTCAGTTAACACTGCGCAAAACTGATTCCGAACGACAGTTACAGACAAGTTCTTATGTAGTTGCATTCGATTTTTTTCCATTCTACTTCACTAAACATCTCCATATGAGATCCAATTACTTGTAGGAAGATGCAAGAGACCTCAGTTATGATGATGCACTAGGTCCATAGCTGGGACTTTGTGTATGTTCTCGAAATGCGTTTGTCGAGTGCTCATTAAGAAAGTTTCTACACAAGTTTCTGAACGAACTCCTTAAGAAAAGTTCTCCAAAAGTTCCCTGTGAAAGAATCCTTTGAAGCATCTGGTCGTCACAAATGTTTTGAATACTTGTGGAGCCAAAACGGACTCCGAATGAGTCAGATATCCATGTTTAAGTTAACACTTTGCGCCAAAGCGATTCCGAGCAGCGATTCTGAGACTAGTTCTTGTGTAGTTGCATTCGATTTTTTCCATTCTACTACACTAAACATCTCCATATGAGATCCAATTACTTGTAAGGAAATGCAAGAGACCTCAGTTATGATGATGCACTAGGTCCATAGCTGGGACTTTGTGTATGTTCTCGAAATGCGTTTGTCGAGTGCTCATTAAGAAAGTTTCTATACAAGTTTCTGAACGAACTCCTTAAGAAAAGTTCTCCAAATGTTCCCTTTGAAAGAATCCTTTGAAGCATCTGGTCGTCACAAACGTTTTGACTACTTGTGGAGCCAAAACGGACTCTATATGAGTCAGATATCCATGTTTCAGTTAACTCTGCGCAAAACTGATTCCGAGCAGCGATTCTGAGACTAGTTCTTGTGTAGTTGCATTCAATTTTTTCCATTCTACTTCACTAAACATCTCCATATGAGATCCAATTACTTGTAGGCAAATTCAAGAGACCTCAGTAATGATGATGCACTAGGTCCATAGCTGGTTCTTTGTGTATGTTCTCGAAATGCGTTTGTCGAGTGCTCATTAAGAAAGTTTGTATACAAGTTTCTGAACGAACTCCCTAAGAAAAGTTCTCCAAAAGTTCCCTATGAAATAATACTTTGAAGCATCTGGTTGTCACAAATGTTTTGACTACTTGTGGAGCCAAAACGGACTCCGTATGAGTCAGATATCCATGTTTCAGTTAACACCGCACAAAACTGATTCCGCACAACAGTTACAGACTAGTTCTTGTGTAGTTACATTCGATTTTTTCCATTCTACTTGACTAAACATCTCCATATGAGATCCAATTACTTGAAGGGAAATGTAAGAGACCTCAGTTATGATGATGCACTAGGTCCATAGCTGGGACTTTGTGTATGTTCTCGAAATGCATTTGTCGAGTGCTCATTAAGAAAGTTTCTATACAAGTTTCTGAATGAAATCCTGAAGAAAATTTCTCCAAAAGTTCCCTATGAAAGAATTCTTTGAAGCATCTGGTCGTCACAAACATTTTGACTACTTGTGGAGCCAAAACGGACTCCGTATGAGTCAGATATGCATGGTTCAGTTAATACTATGCAAAACTGATTCCGGACGACAGTTACAGACTAGTTCTTGTGTAGTTGCATTCGATTTTTACCATTCTACTTCACTAAACATCTCCATATGAGATTCAATTACTTGTAGGGAAATGCAAAAGACCTCAGTTATGATGATGCACTAGGTCCATAGCTGGGACTTTGTGTACGTTCTCGAAATGTGTTTGTTGAGTGCTCATTATGAACGTTTCTATACAAGTTTCTGAACGAACTCCTTAAGAAAAGTTCTCCAAAAATTCGCCGTGAAAGAATTCTTTGAAGCATCTAGTCGTCATAAATGTTTTGAATACTTGTGGAGTCAAAACGGACTCCGTATGAGTCAGATATCCATGTTTCAGTTAACCTTTGCAAAAGCGCTTCGAACGACAGCGATTCTGAGAATAGTTCTTGTGTAGTTGCATTCGATTTTTTCCATTCTACTTCACTAAACATCTCCATATGAGATCCAATTACTTGTAAGGAAATGCAAGAGACCTCAGTTATGATGATGCACTAGGTCCATACCTGGGACTTTGTGTATGTTCTCGAAATGCGTTTGTCGAGTGCTCATTAAGAAACTTTCTATACAAGTTTCTGAACGAACTCCTTAAGAAAATTTATCCAAAAGTTCCCTTTGAAAGAATAATTAGAAGCATCTGGTCGTCACAATCGTTTTGACTACATATGGAGCCAAAACGGACTCGGTATGAGTCAGATATCCATGTTTCAGTTAACACTGCGCAAAACTGATTCTGAACGAAAGTTATAGACTAGTTCTTGTGTAGTTGCATTCAATTTTTTCCATTCTACTTCACTAAACATCTCCATATGAGACCAATTACTTGTCCGCAAATGCACGAGACCTTAGTTATGATGATGCAGTAGGTCCATAGCCGGGACTTTGTGTATGTTCTCGAAATGCGTTTGTCGAGTGCTCATTAAGAAATTTCTATACAAATTTCTGACGAACTCCTTAAGAAAAGTTCTGCAAAAGTTCCCTATGAAAGAATCCTTTGAAGCATCTGGTCGTCACAAACGTTTTGACTACTTGTGGAGCCAAAACGGGCTCCATATGTGTAACATACCAAAATTCTAAATTTTGGAATGTTATATTAAGTAAATATTTATGCTTGTTTGCTTGATTGTTGTGTGACTGATTGTATGAAATTGAGTGAAATTTGAAACTTTTTGAAAGTTTAATGAGAGGGAATGAAATGACTTTCCCAAACTTTCACCTTGCATTTATGACCTCCATGAATTCAAATTCATTTCATCACAAAAACCCTAGAGTGAAGATGATATGACTTCTTCCATTTAAATAAATGAAAAGGGTTTTGAAAAGATTTCAAATTCGGAAAGTTTATGCAACTCGATGATTTTCACGAGAGAAGATAAAATGACTTCTTCAATTATATGAAATATGAGTTGGAAGTTACCAAGAATCAAATTGAAAGTCATTTGGAAGTATTTTGAAACTTCCTTTCAATTTGGAATTATTTGGATTTTATTAAAATTATTTTTCTCCTAAAAATAAATAAATAGAAACCAGGGTAAAATGATTCCCTTCATTGGAAAATTAGGAGAAAATAAATTTGAAATCATTTTGGTATTTTAAAAATGATTTTTATTGAGTTTTATTGCAATAGCAGTGCTGTTTGAATTTTTTCGATTTTGTGTGACTTTTGTTTGAACTTGAGAAATAGTTCATGTTGTAGAAAATCTTTTTGTGAAAATTTTGATATACTATATGCCTATATAAATTGTACTTTTGAGTTGTGTTTTTTTTGTGTTCCTCAATGTCTGAAAAAAAACGTTTAAAGAAAACACAGACCCCGCCAGGCAACGAGGCTAGCCACCGCCCCACGTCCAAGGCAGCAGCGCCCCAGCGCCCACGTTCCAAAAAAAACGAGCGCCTCCACGTCGCTCCATCGACTCAGTTCGCTCGTCCGCTGTCTCCCTCCCCACGCCCGATCTCTCTCTCACACACCTGGCGCTTGGCCCCACCTCTTCTTTCTTCTTTCCCACGAACAGAAACAGAGAAACATATGCGTACACGCATCGGCGCTGCCCCGCGTCCGATCTTCGTGGAAAACCTATCCCAAGCCAACCCCAGGCCCAAGAAATATGTCCTATAAATAGCCACGACCTTCCTCGACCGATTCCTTTCGAAACCCCTTGCCAAAATCCACCATATCGTTCGCCATCGTCGTTCCAATCTAGACGCAGACGCTACAGTTCATCGCAAGTTTCCAACGCCGGTGAGAGATCCCGATCATCCTCCTTTTGGGTTTCGAAATCTCACGATCCCTAGACTCTCTTTGACATGGTTTTGCACTCCCTCTCCATCTACAGAAGCCATCCCAACCTCGACGTCTTCTCCGAAGCATCCGGAGCACCGACCTTCACCGCTTAGTTCTGTCGCCGTTCGTCATCGCCGACCATCTCCGACTCCACCACAGGACGGGCCAAACCTCACTGCAGCCTCGGGACACCTCCGTCGCCGCCTGCGACCACTGGAGCCGCCGCCCCACCGGAACAGAGCCACCCCAACGTACGTTCCCGTTCTCTGTAAGCGTTCGGTTCATCTGTTCGTTTTCAGTTAAAAAAACCCGTTTGGTTTAGTAGATCGGTTTGTTTTGTTAGATTGGTTTTCTTTGGTTTAGATCGAACCGGTTTGCTGGTTTTCTGTTTTAAACGTACGTGCACGTTTCTATAAAGTTCCGGCCGAGCAACGGTTAGTTACAGATCGCTCAGCTCCTAGCCCAGTAGACTTGCCCGTTCTATTTTTTGTAATTTTCGTTTCTATAAAAAACAGAAAAGTTTCAATCTTAGATATTCTATAACTTTTATGTTTTAGATCCAAATTGAGTGATTCTTTTTGCATTCTGTCACGAATTTTTTGAAGTTTCTGTTTGTGTACTTAGTTTTCAAATTTGACCAGATTAAATTTGAGTTTGATGAAATTTGTTCAAATCACTATTTTGGCCGTAAGCTGAGTTTGGTAATATATTTTATGTTCATTCTTTTTGCCCCTGGTCACTAGTTGAATTGTTTATCCAGTAGCATATAGTTATTTATTTTTAGTTTATTTTTGAATTAGGTTTTTTAGCAAAAAAGTACTGTTTTAGTTATAGTTTTGTTTTAGTCTTTTCTTTATTGTTTTTATTAGTTTTAAATTATTTATTTTTGTCACTTGTGAAAAATTTAGTTTTGTTTCTGTTGTTAAATAGTAGACAATTTTATTCTTATTTAAAAATTTGTCTTCTTTAGTTTTGTAAGAAAACTTGTATAGGTCATAGTTAGAGTTTTATAAAAGCTTTTTATTTGTTTCTTTTTGCTACTAAAAGTTTATGAAAAATACCTTCTGTTATTTTAATAAACACTATATATCTTTTCTGATAATTAGTTTAGTGTTTTTATTGTTATTAAGGTTTACTTAGGGCAAAACTATATTAGTTGTTTGTAGTAAAGTCTTAGACTTTCCCTAGTAGTTTTCTTTGTAGTTTTATTCGAGGGTTCTTTGGAATTTGTTTGAGTTTTATTATTGAGTTTCTTTGATGTTTTGATTGTTATTTTGAGTGCTAGAATTGTTTGCTAGGATGTTTGCTTATATGAATGCTATGTCTGTTTAATATAGATTTTCAACGGAGTGACGAATAGTTCTACCAAGTCTTTATTCTGAAAGCGTTATTATCTTCATCAAGTAATACCAGGCAAGTTCAATTTGACCATGTTTTCATACCTATGTTTTATTGCATTTAGTGGCAGCTTTGCAACAATCCTCCAGTAGTGATATTGAATTCTTGTTGTTGAGTAGTATGCATGAGGTAGGAACCCATCACCCTGTTACTAAGCCCGGGACGTTATTTATTTTAATGCTACGCTATATTAGACGGGGTTGGTATGAGTGCTCGGGAGTGGTGTGAGAATGGAGGACTCTACATCAATGACGACAACTCCATGATGGCATCTGCAAGGACTGCATCTTCAAGGCCTCAAGACTTCAAGACTCGAGACAAGAATGTAATATACACTACTGGGTGAAGGACAGTTGACGGGCATCCTGGAGAAACCAGTGGATGGCCGGGATGCATGGAGAAGCGCCATGACATATTGCGGAAAGCTTCACCCAGGCTCAAAGAGACGGAAGAATACTTCATGCCCGGAAGCTTACCTGTGCAACCGCAAGTCACTATAGGCTCTGGCTTGGTCGACCTTAGTTGTGACTTTGGCTGGGACAGTGCTAGCAGATGTAGAACTACGGTAGGATTGGATGAGCACCAGACAGTGGTCAGGGGAACTCTTCGAAAGACCATGTTTCGGTCATCTTGTTCTCAAACACCCTGAAGTGCGAGAACATAAAGAGAGGGATCGAATCTTGCGGGTAAAGTGTACAAACCTCTGCAGAGGGTTAAAACCTAATCGATTAGCCGTGTCCCCGGTTACGGACAATTTGAGCCTCTGGACTTGGATCTATCTAAGAACTCTCAACACCGGACTGATAAATTAATTGTGGGCAACTTATGATGATTTGGGCTATGAGACATTGGTTGGCGGAACCATGTCATGATAGAAAACTCCATAGTATGGACTCCCGTTATTCCTTTGATGTAGGGAAAATAAAACTAGCTTTTATGCAAAACAAAACTCAGACACAGAGCCACAAAGCCATATTGCATATAGTATAGTTTTATCATCTTTTTTCTCATGTTGTGATCTTGCCGGTACATTCAATGTACTGACCTACACGGCTGCAACGTATCATGTTGCAGATACTTTCTTCCGACGAGTAAGAGTACGGTACATGGTTATGATCTACACTCAACCTGCCGATGGCGTTGATGGGACTCCACACCCGACTATTGGTTTCCGCTGTGACTAATTAGGTATATATCAGTTTTACGTTCTATACATGTGATTGCACTTTGATATATACATTGATGTACTGTGTGTGCCAGCATATTGATCCAGGGATGGCACAGGAACACAGAGGCTTGACCGTCTACGGTCGGGTTGCTACAGTATGAGTCAGATATACATGTTTCAGTTAACACTGCGCAAAACTGATTCCGAATGACAGTTACAGACTAGTTCTTCTGTAGTTGCATTCAATTTTTTCCATTCTACTTCACTGAACATCTCCATATGAGATCCAATTACTTGTAGGGAAATGCAAGAGACCTCAATTATGATGATGTACTAGGTCCATAGCTAGGACTTTGTGTATGTTCTCGAAATGTGTTTGTCGAGTGCTCATTAAGAAACTTTCTATACAAGTTTCTGAATGAACTCCTTAAGAAAAGTTCTCCAAAAGTTCCCTATGAAAGAATCCTTTGAAGAATCAGGCCGTGACAAATGTTTTGACTACTTGTGGAGTCAAAACGGACTCCATCTGAGTCGAGATATCCATGTTTCAGTTAACCTTTGCATAAAACTGATTCCGAGCAGCGATTCTGAGACTAGTTCTAGTGTAGTTGCATTCAATTTTTTCCATTCTACTTCACTAAACATCTCCATATGAGATCCAATTATTGTAGGGAAATGCAAGAGGACCTCAGTTATGATGATGCACTAGGTCCATAGCTGGGACTTTGTATATGTTCTCGAAATGCGTTTGTCGAGTGCTCATTAAGAAAGTTTCTATACAAGTTTCTGAACGAACTCCTTAAGGAAAGTTCTCCAAAAGTTCCCTGTGAAAGAATCCTTTGAAGCATCTGGTCGTCCCAAACTTTCTGACTATTTGTGGACCTAAAACGGACTCCGTATGAGTCAGATATCCATGTTTCAGTTAACACTACGCAAAATTGATTCCGAACGACAGTTACAGACTAGTTCTTGTGTAGCTAGATTCGATTTTTTTTCCATTCTACTTCACTAAACATCTCCATATGAGATCCAATTACTTGTAGGGAAATGCAAGAGACCTCGGTTATGATGATGCACTAGGTCCATAGCTGGGACTTTGTGTATGTTCTCGAAATGCATTTGTCGAGTGCTCATTAAGAAAGTTTCTATACAAGTTTCTGAACGAACTCCTTAAGAAAATTTCTCCAAAAGTTCCCTAGGAAAGAATCCTTTTAAGCATCTGGTCGACACAAACGCGTTTGACTACTTGTGTAGCCAAAAGCAGACTCCGTATGAGTCGAGATATGCATGGATTACATTAGCAGCGCAAAACTGATTACGAACAACGATTCTGAGACTAGTTCTTGTGTAGTTGCATTCGATTTTTACAATTCTACTTCACTAAACATCTCCATATGAGATGCAATTACTTGTAGGGAAATTCAAAAGACCTCAGTTATGATGATGCACAAGGTCCATAGCTGGGACTTTGTGTATGTTCTCGAAATGCATTTGTCAAGTGCTTATTAAGAAAGATTCTATACAAATTTCTGAACAAACTCCTCCAGAAAATTTCTCCAAAAGTTACCTATGAAAGAATTCTTTGAAGGATCTGGTTGTCACAAACGATTTGACTACTTGTGGAGCCAAAACGGATTCCGTATGAGTCAGATATCCATGTTTCAGTTAACACTACGCAAAACTGATTCCGAGCAGCGATTCTGAGACTAGTTCTTATGTAGTTGCATTCGATTTTTTCCATTCTTCTTCACTAAACATCTCCATATGAGATCCAATTACTTGTAGGCAAATTCAAGAGACCTCAGTTATGATGATGCACTAGGTCCATAGCTGGGACTTTATGTATGTTCTCGAAATGTGTTTGTCGAGTGCTCATTAAGAAAGTTTCTATACAAGTTTCTGAACGAACTCCTTAACAAAAGTTCTCCCAAAGTCCCCTGCGAAAGAATCCTTTGAAGCATCTGGTTGTCACAAATGTTTTGATTACTTGTGGAGCCAAAACGGACTCCGTATAAGTCAGATATCCAAGTTTCAGTTAACACTGTGCAAAACTGATTCGGAACGAAAGTTACAGACTAGTTCTTGTGTAGTTGCATTCGATTTTTTCCATTCTACTTCACTAAACATCTCCATATGAGATCCAATTACTTGTAAGGAAATGCAAGAGACCTCAGTTATGATGATGCAATAGGTCCATAGCTGGGACTTTGTGTATGTTCTCGAAATGCATTTGTCGAGTGCTCATTAAGAAAGTTTCTATACAAGTTTTACGAGCGAACTCCTTAAGGAAAGTTCTCCAAAAGTTCCCTGTGAAAGAATCCTTTGAAGCATCTGGTCGTCCCAGACTTTTTGACTATTTGTGGACCTAAAACGGACTCCGTATGAGTCAGATATCCATGTTTCAGTTAACACTGCGCAAAATTGATTCCTAACGACTGTTACAGAGTAGTTCTTGTGTAGTTAGATTCGATTTTTTTCCATTCTACTTCATTAAACATCTCCATATGAGATCCAATTAGTTGTAGGGAAATGCAAGAGACCTCAGTTATGATGATGCACTAGGTCCATAGCTGGGACTTTGTGTATGTTCTCGAAATGCATTTGTCGAGTGCTCATTAAGAAAGTTTCTATACAAGTTTCTGAACGAACTCCTTAAGAAAATTTCTCCAAAAGTTTCCTAGGAAAGAATCCTTTTAAGCATCTGGTCAACACAAACGTTTTGACTACTTGTGTAGCCAAAACAGACTCCGTATGAGTCAGATATGCATGGTTCTGTTAACGCGGCGCAAAACTGATTCTGAACAACAGTTACAGACTAGTTCTTGTGTAGTTGCATTCGATTTTTACAATTCTACTTCACTAAACATCTCCATATGAGATGCAATTACTTGTAGCGAAATTTAAAAGACCTCAGTTATGATGATGCACAAGGTCCATAGCTGGGACTTTGTGTATGTTCTCAAAATGCATTTGTCAAGTGCTTATTAAGAAAGATTCTATACAAATTTCTGAACAAACTCCTCCAGAAAATTTCTCCAAAAGTTACCTATGAAAGAATTCTTTGAAGCATCTGGTTGTCACAAACGAGTTGACTACTTGTGGAGCCAAAACGGACTCCGTATGAGTCGGATATCCATGTTTCAGTTAACACTACATAAAACCGATTCGAGCAGCGATTCTGAACTAGTTGTTATGTAGTTGCATTCGATTTTTTCCATTCTTCTTCACTAAACATCTCCATATGAGATCCAATTACTTGTAGGCAAATTCAAGAGACCTCAGTTATGATGATGCACTAGGTCCATAGCTGGGACTTTGTGTATGTTCTCGAAATGCGTTTGTCGAGTGCTCATTAAGAAAGTTTCTATACAAGTTTCTGAACGAACTCCTTAACAAAAGTTCTCCCAAAGTCCCCTGCGAAAGAATCCTTTGAAGCATCTGGTCGTCACAAATGTTTTGAATACTTGTGGAGCCAAAAGGGACTCCGTATAAGTCAGAGATCCAAGTTTCAGTTAACACTGTGCAAAACTGATTTTGAACGACAGTTACAGACTAGTTCTTGTGTAGTTGCATTCGATTTTTTCCATTCTACTTCACTAAACATCTCCATATGAGATACAATTACTTGTAAGGAAATGCAAGAGACCTCAGTTATGATGATACAATAGGTCCATAGCTGGGACTTTGTGTATGTTCTCGAAGTGCATTTGTCGAGTGCTCATTAAGAAAGTTTCTATACAAGTTTCTGAACGAACTCTTTAAGAAAAGTTCTCCAAAAGTTCCCTATGAAATAATCCTTTGAAGCATCTGGTTGACACAAACGTTTTGACTACTTGTGGAGCCAAAACGGGCTCCGTATGAGTCAGATATGCATGGATTACATTAACAACTGCATAAAACTGATTACGAGCAGCAGGTTCGGACTAGTTCTTGTGTAGTTGCATTCGATTTTTACAATTCTACTTCACTAAACATCTCCATATGAGATCCAATTACTTGTAGGGAAATGCAAAAGACCTCAGTTATGATGATGCACAAGGTCCATAGCTGGGATTTTGTGTATGTTCTCGAAATGCATTTGTCGAGTGCTCATTAAGAAAGATTCTATACAAGTTTCTGAACAAACTCCTCCAGCAAATTTCTCCAAAAGTTCCCTATGAAAGAAACCTTTGAAGCATCTGGTTGTCACAAATGTTTTGAATACTTGTGGAGCGAAAACGAACTCCTTAACAAAAGTTCTCCCAAAGTTCCCTGTGAAAGAATCCTTTGAAGTATCTGGTCATCACAAATGTTTTGAATACTTGTGGAGCGAAAACGAACTCCGTAAAAGTCAGATATCCATGTTTCAGTTAACACTGTGCAAAACTGATTCGAGCAGCGATTCTGAGACTAGTTCTTGTGTAGTTGCAGTCGATTTTTTTCCATTCTACTTCACTAAACATCTCCATATGAGATCCAATTGCTTGTAAGGAAATGCAAGAGACCTCAGTTATGATGATGCACTAGGTCCATAGCTGGGAATTTGTGTAAGTTCTCTAAATGCATTTGTCGAGTGCTCATTAAGAAAGTTTCTATACAAGTTTCTGAACGAACTCTTTAAGAAAAGTTCTCCAAAAGTTCCCTATGAAAGAATTGTTTGAAGCATCTGGCCGTCACAAATGTTTTGACTACTTGTGGAGCCAAAACGGACTCGGTATGAGTCAGATATCCATGTTTTGATTAACCTTTGCATAAACTGATTCGAGCAGCGATTCTGAGACTAGTTCTTGTGTAGTTGCATTCAATTTTTTCCATTCTACTTCACTAAACATCTCCATATGAGATCCAATTAGTTGTAGGAAAATTCAAGAGACCTCAGTTATGATGATGCACTAGGTCCATAGTTGGGACTTTGTGTATGTTCTCGAAATGCGTTTGTCGATTGCTCATTAAGAAAGTATCTATACGAGTTTCTGAACGAACTCCTTAAGAAAAGTTTTCCAAAAGTTCATTGTGAAAGAATCCTTTGAAGCATCTGGTCGTCACAAACATTTTGACTATTTGTGGAGCCAAAACAGACTCTGTATGAGTTAGATATCCATGTTTCAGTTAACACTGCGCAAAACTGATTCCGAACGACAGCTACAGACTAGTTCTTGTGTAGTTGCATTCGATTTTTATCCATTCTACTTCACTAAACATCTCCATATGAGATCCAATTACTTCTAGGGAAATGCAAGAGACCTCAGTTATGATGGTGCACCTGGTCCATAGCTGGGACTTTGTGTATGTTCTCGAAATGCATTTGTCGAGTGCTCATTAAGAAAGTTTCTATACAAGTTTCTGAACAAACTCCTCAAGAAAATTTCTCCATAAGTTCCCTATGAAAGAATCCTTTGAAGCATCTGGTTTCCAAAAACGTGTTGACTACTTGTGGAGCCAAAACAGACTCCGTATGAGTCAGATATCCATGTTTGATTAACACTGCATAAAAGCGATTACGAATGATAATTCTGAACTAGTTCTTATGTAGTTGCATTCGATTTTTTCCATTCTACTTCACTGAACATCTCCATATGAGATCCAATTACTTGTAGGCAAATGCAAGAGACCTCAGTTATGATGATGCCCTAGGTCTATAGTTGGGACATTTTGTATGTTCTCAAAATGCGTTTGTCGAGTGCTCATTAAGAACGTTTCTATACTTGTTTCTGAACGAACTCCTTAAGAAAAGTTCTCCAAAAGTTCCCTGTGAAAGAATCCTTTGAAGCATCTGGTCGCCACAAATGTTATGAATAAGTGTGGATCCAAAACAGACTCCGTAGGAGTTAGATATCCATGTTTCAGTTAACACTGCGCAATACTGATTCTGAACGACAGTTAAAGACTAGTTCTTGTGTAGTTGCATTCAATTTTTTCCATTCTACTTCACTAAACATCGCCATATGAGATCCAATTACTTGTAGGGAAATGCAAGAGACCTAAGTCATGATGATGAACTAGGTCCACAGCTGGGACTTTGTGTATGTTCTCGAAATGCGTTTGTCGAGTGCCCATTAAGAAAGTTTCTTTACATGTTTCCTAACGAACTCCTGAAGAAAAGTTCTCCAAACGTTCCCTATGGAAGAATCCTTTGAAGCATCTGGTCGTCACAAACGTTTTGACTACTTGTGGAACCATAACAGACTCCGTATGAGTCAGATATCCATGTTTGATTAACCTTTGCATAAAACCGATTCGAGCAGCGATTCTGAGACTAGTTCTTGTGTAGTTGCATTCGATTTTTTCCATTCTACTTCACTAAACATACCCATATGAGATCCAATTACTTGTGGGAAAATGCAAGAGACCTCAGTTATGATGATGCACTAGGTCCATAGCTGGACTTTGTGTATGTTCTCGAAATGCGTTTGTCGAGTGCTCATTAAGAAAGTTTCTATACAAGTTTCTGAATGAACTCCTTAAGAAAAGTTCTCCAAAAGTTCCCTGCGAAAGAATCCTTTGAAGCATCTGGTCGTCACAAACATTTTGACTATTTGTGGAGCCAAAACAGACTTTGTATGAGTCAGATATCCATGTTTCGGTTAACACTGCGCAAAACTGATATCGAACGACAGTTACAGACTAGTTCTTGTGTAGTTGCATTCGATTTTTATCCATTCTACTTCACTAAAAATCTCCATATGAGATCCAATTACTTCTAGGGAAATGCAAGAGACCTCAGTTATGATGATGCACAAGGTCCATAGCTGGGACTTTGTGTATGTTCCCAAAATGCATTTGTCGAGTGCTTATTAAGAAAGTTTCTATACAAGTTTCTGAACAAACTCCTCAAGAAAATTTCTCCATAAGTTCCCTCTGAAAGAATCCTTTGAAGCATCTGGTTGCCAAAAACGTGTTGACTACTTGTGGAGCCAAAACAGACTCCGTATGAGTCAGATATCCATGTTTAAGTTAACACTGCGCAAAACTGATTCCGAACGAAAGTTACAGACTAGTTCTTATGTAGTTGCATTCGATTTTTTCCATTCTACTTCGCTAAACATCTCCATATGAGATCCAGTTACTTGTAGGCAACTGCAAGTGACCTCAGTTATGATGATGCACTAGGTCCATAGCTGGGACTTTGTGTATGTTCTCGAAATGCGTTTGTCGAGTGCTCATTAAGAACGTTTCTATACAAGTTTTTGAACGAACTCCTTAAGAAAAGTTCTCCAAAAGTTCCCTGTGAAAGAATATTTTGAAGCATCTGGTCGCCACAAATGTTTTGAATAAGCGTGGAGCCAAAATAGACTCCGTATGAGTTAGATATCCATGTTTCAGTTAACACTGCGCAAAACTGATTCCGAACGACAGTTACAGACTAGTTCTTGTGTAGTTGCTTTCGATTTTTTCCATTCTACTTCACTAAACATCTCCATATGAGATCCAATTACTTGTAGGGAAATGCAAGAGACCTGAGTTATGATGATGAACTAGGACCATAGCTGGGACTTCGTGTATGTTCTCGAAATGCACTTGTCGAGTGCCCATTAAGAAAGTTTCTTTACATGTTTCCTAACGAACTCCTTAAGAAAAGTTCTCCAAACTTTCCCTATGAAAGAATCCTTTGAAGCATCTGGTCGTCACAAACGTTTTGACTACTTGTGGAGCCAAAACAGACTCCGTATGAGTCAGATATCCATGTTTTGATTAACACTACATAAAGCGATTCCGAGCAGCGATTCTGAGACTAGTTCTTGTGTAGTTGCATTCGATTTTTTCCATTCTACTTCACTAAACATCTCCATATGAGATCCAATTACTTGTAGGAAAATGCAAGAGACCTCAGTTATGATGATGCATTAGGTCCATAGCTGGGACATTGTGAATGTTCCCGAAATGCACTTGTCGAGTGCTCATTAAGAAAGTTTCTATACAAGTTTCTGAACGAACTCCTTAAGAAAAGTTCTCCAAAATTTCCCTGTGAAAGAATTATCTGAAGCATCTGGTCGTCACAAACGTTTTGTCTACTTGTCTAGCCAAAACGGACTCCGTATGAGTCAGATATCCATGTTTCAGTTAACACTTCGCAAAACTGATTCCGAGCAGCGATTCTGAGACTAGTTCTTGTGTAGTTGCATTCGATTTTTTCCATTCTAATTCACTAAATTTCTCCATATGAGATCCAATTACTAGTAGGGAAATGCAAGAGACCTCAGTTATGATGATGCACTAGGTCAATAGCTGGGACTTTGTGTATGTTCTCGAAATGCGTTTGTCGAGTGCTCATTAAGAAAGTTTCTATACAAGTTTCTAAACAAACTCCTTAAGAAAAGTTATCCAAAAGTTCCTTGTGAAAGAATCCTTTGAAACATCAGGTCGTCACAAATGTTTTGGCTACTTGTGCATCCCGAACGGACTCCGTGAGTCAGATTTCCATGTTTCAGTTAACACTGTGCAAAACTGATTCCGAACGACAGTTACAGACTAGTTATTGTGTAGTTGCATTCAATTTTTTTCCATTCTACTTCACTAAACATCTCCATATGAGGTCAATATACTTGTAGGTAAATGCAAGAGGGCATCAGTTATGATGATGCACTAGGTCCATAGCTGGGACTTTGCGTATGTTCTCGAAA
Source organism: Aegilops bicornis (assembly GCA_021605145.1). NCBI lineage: Eukaryota > Viridiplantae > Streptophyta > Magnoliopsida > Poales > Poaceae > Aegilops > Aegilops bicornis. Next base: position 184,512,477 of record CM038673.1, read on the forward strand.
TGCCTTTGTCGAGTGCTCATTAAGAAAGTATCTATACAAGTTTCTGAACGAACTCCTTAACAAAAGTTCTCCCAAAGTTCCCTGTGAAAGAATCCTTTGAAGTATCTGGTCGTCACAAACGTCTTGACTTCTTGTGGAGCCAAAACGGACTCCGTATGAGTCAGATATCCATGTTTCAGTTAAAACTACACAAAAATGATTCTGAACGACAATTACAGACTAGTTCTTGTGTAGATGCATTCGATTTTTTCCATTCTACTTCACTAAACATCTCCATATCAGTTCCAATTACTTGTAGGGAAATGCAGGAGGCCTCGGTTATGATGATGCACTAGGTCCTTAGCTGGGACTTTGTGTATGTTCTTGAAATGCGTTTGTCGAGTGCTCATTAAGAAAGTTTCTATACAAGTTTCTGAATGAACTTCCTTAACAAAAGTTCTCCGTATGAGTCAGATATCCATGTTTCACTTAACACTGTGCAAAACTGATTCCGAACGACAGTTACAGACTAGTTATTGTGTAGTTGCATTCAAATTTTTCATTTCTACTTCACTAAACATCTCCATATGAGGTCAAACTACTTGTAGGGAAATGCAAGAGGACCTCAGTTATGATGATGCACTAGGTCCATAGCTGGGACTTTGCGTATGTTCTCGAAATGCGTTTGTCGAGTGCTCATTAAGAAAGTATCTATACAAGTTTCCTATCGAACTCCTAACGAAAAGTTCTCCCAAAGTTCCTTGTGAAAGAATCCTTTGAAGCATCTGGTCGTCACAAACGTTTTGACTTCTTGTGGAGCCAAAACGGACTCCGTATGAGTCGAGATATCCATGTTTGATTAACACTAGGCAAAAATGGTTCCGAACAACAATTACAGACTAGTTCTTGTGTAGGTGCATTCGATTTTTTTGCATTCTACTTCACTAAACATCTCCATATGAGATCCAATTACTTGTAGGGAAATGAAAGAGACCTCGGTTATGATGATGCACTAGGTCCATAGCTGGGACTTTGTGTATGTTCTCGAAATGCGTTTGCCGAGTGTTCATTAAGAAAGTTTCTCTGCAAGTTTCTAAACGAACTCCTTAAGAAAAGTTCCCTATGAAATAATCCTTTTAAGCATCAGGTCGTGGCAAACATTTTGACTACTTGTGCATCCAAAACGTACTCCGTATGAGTCAGATATCCATGTTTCAGTTAACACTGCACAAAACTGATTCCGAACGACAGTTATAGACTAGTTCTTGTGTAGTTGCATTCAATTTTTTCCATTCTACTTCACTAAACATCTCCATATGAGATCGAATTACTTGTAGGAAAATGCAAAAGACCCCAGTTATGATGATGCACTAGTTCCATAGCTGGGTCTTTGTGTATGTTCTCGAAATGTGTTTGTTGAGTGCTCATTAAGAAAGTTTCTATACAAGTTTCTGAACGAACTCCTTAAGAAAAGTTCCCCAAACGTTCCCTATGAAAGAATCCTTTGAAGCATCTGGTCGTCACAAACGTTTTGACCACTTGTGGAACCAAAACGGACTGTGTATGAGTCAGATATCCATGTTTCGATTAACATCACAAAAACTGATTGCGAGCAGCGATTCTGAGACTAGTTCTTGTGTAGTTGCATTCGATTTTTTCAAGTCTACTTCAATAAACATCTCCATATGAGATCCAATTACTTGTAGGAAAATGCAAGAGACCTCAGTTATGATGATGCACTAGATCCATAGCTGGGACATTGTGTATGTTCTCGAAATGCATTTGTCGAGTGCTCATTAACAAAAGTTTCTATACAAATTTCTGAATGAACTCCTTAACAGAAGTTCTCCAAAATTTACCTGTCAAAGAAACCTTTGAAGAATGTTGTCGTCACCAATGTTTTGTCTACTTGTGGAGCCAAAACAGACTCCGTGAGTCGGATATCCATGTTTCGATTAACACTTTGCATAAAACTGATTCGAGCAGCGATTCTGAGACTAGTTTTTGTGTAGTTGCATTCGATTTTTTCCATTCTAATTCACTAAACATCTCCATATGAAATCCAATTACTAGTAGGGAAATGCAAGAGACCTCAGTTATGATGATGCACTAGGTCAATAGCTAGGACTTTGTTTATGTTCTCGAAATGCGTTTGTCGAGTGCTCATTAAGAAAGTTTCTATACAAGTTTCTAAACGAACTCCTTAAGAAAAGTTCTCCAAAGTTTCCCTGTGAAAGCATCCTTTGAAGCATCTGGTCGTCAAAACGTTTTGGCTACTTGTGGAGCCAAAACGGACTCCGTATGAGTCAGATATCCATGTTTCAGTTAACACTACGCAAAACTGATTCCGAACGACAGTTACAAACTAGTTATTGTGTAGTTGCATTCGATTTTTTCCATTCTAATTACTTAAACATCTCCATATTAGGTCCAATTACTTGTAGGGAAATGCAAGAGGACCTCATTTATGATGATGCACTAGGTCCATAGCTGGGACTTTGTGTATGTTCTCGAAATGCGTTTGTCGAGTGCTCATTAAGAAAGTATCTATACAAGTTTCTGAACGAACTCCTTAAGTAAAGTTCTCCCAAAGTTCCCTGTGAAAGAATCCTTTTAAGCATCTGGTCGTCAAAAATGTTTTGACTTCTTATGGAGCCAAAACAGACTCTGTATGAGTCAGATCCATGTTTCACTAACCTTTGCGCAAAAATGATTCCGAACGACAATTACAGACTAGTTCTTGTGTAGTTGCATTCGATTTTTTCCATTATACTTCACTAAAGATCTCCATATGAGATCCAATTACTTGTAGGGAAGTGCAAGAGACCTCAGTTATGATGATGCACTAGGTCCTTAGCTGGGACTTTGTGTATGTTCTCGAAATGCGTTTGTCGAGTGCTCATTAAGAAAGTTTCTATACAAGTTTCTAAACGAACTCGTTAAGAAAAGTTACCTATGAAAGAATCCTTTGAAGCATCAGGTCGTGACAAAAGGTTTTGACTACTTCTGCATCCAAAACAGACTGCGCAAAATTGATTCCGAACGACAGTTACAGACTAGTTCTTGTGTAGTTGCATTCAACTTTTTCCATTCTACTTCACTAAACATCTCCATATGAGATCCAATTACTTGTAGGAAAATGCAAGAGACCTCAGTTATGATGATGCATTAGGTCCATAGCTGGGACATTGTGTATGTTCTCGAAATGCACTTGTCTAGTGCTCATTAAGAAAGTTTCTATACAAGTTTCTGAACGAACTCCTTAACAAAAGTTCTCCAAAATATCCTGTGAAAGAATTATCTCAAGCATCTAAATGCGTCACAAACGCGTTTGTCTACTTGTCTAGCCAAAAGCGGACTCCGTATGAGTCAGATATCCATGTTTCAGATTAACACTTCAAAACCGATTCCGAGCAGCGATTCTGAGACTAGTTCTTCTGTAGTTGCATTCGATTTTTTCCATTCTAATTCACTAAACATCTCCATATGAGATCCAATTACTAGTAGGGAAATGCAAGAGACCTCAGTTATGATGATGCACTAGGTCAATAGCTGGGACTTTGTGTATGTTCTCGAAATACGTTTCTCGAGTGCTCATTAAGAAAGTTTCTATACAAGTTTCTAAACAAACTCCTTAAGAAAAGTTATCCAAAAGTTCCTTGTGAAAGAATCCTTTGAAACATCAGGTCGTCACAAATGTTTTGGCTACTTGTGCATCCAGAACGGACTCCGTGAGTCGGGTATCCATGTTTCAGTTAACACTGTGCAAAACTGATTCCGAACGACAGTTACAGACTAGTTATTGTGTAGTTGCATTCAATTTTTTCCATTCTACTTCACTAAACATCTCCATATGAGGTCAATATACTTGTAGGGAAATGCAAGAGGACATCAGTTATGATGATGCACTAGGTCCATAGCTGGGACTTTGCGTATGTTCTCGAAATGCGTTTGTCGAGTGCTCATTAAGAAAGTATCTATACAAGTTTATGAACGAACTCCTTAACAAAAGTTCTCCCAAAGTTCCCTGTGAAAGAATCCTTTGAAGTATCTGGTCGTCACAAGCGTCTTGACTTCTTGTGGAGCCAAAACGGACTCCGTATGAGTCAGATATCCATGTTTCAGTTAACACTACACAAAAATGATTCCGAACGACAATTACAGACTAGTTCTTGTGTAGATGCATTCGATTTTTTCCATTCTACTTCACTAAACATCTCCATATGAGTTCCAATTACTTGTAGGGAAATGCAGGAGGCCTCGGTTATGATGATGCACTAGGTCCTTAGCTAGGACTTTGTGTATGTTCTCGAAATGCACTTGTCGAGTGCTCATTAAGAAAGTTTCTATACAAGTTTCTGAACGAACTCCTTAACAAAAGTTCTCCGTATGAGTCAGTTATCCATGTTTCAGTTAACACTGTGCAAAACTGATTCCGAACAATAGTTACACACAAGTTATTGTGTAGTTGCATTCAAATTTTTCATTTCTACTTCACTAAACATCTCCATATGAGGTCAAACTACTTGCAGGGAAATGCAAGAGGACCTCAGTTATGATGATGCACTAGGTCCATAGCTGGGACTTTGCGTATGTTCTCGAAATGCGTTTGTCGAGTGCTCATTAAGAAAGTATCTATACAAGTTTCCTATCGAACTCCTTACAAAAATTTCTCCCAAAGTTCCTTGTGAAAGAATCCTTTGAAGCATCTGGTCGTCACAAACGTTTTGACTTCTTGTGGAGCCAAAACGGACTCCGTATGAGTCAGATATCCTTGTTTCAGTTAACACTAGGCAAAAATGGTTCCGAACAACAATTACAGACTAGTTCTTGTGTAGGTGCATTCGATTTTTTTGCATTCTACTTCACTAAACATCTCCATATGAGATCCAATTACTTGTAGGGAAATGAAAGAGACCTCGGTTATGATGATGCACTAGGTCCATAGCTGGGACTTTGTGTATGTTCTCGAAATGCGTTTGCCGAGTGTTCATTAAGAAAGTTTCTCTGCAAGTTTCTAAACGAACTCCTTAAGAAAAGTTCCCTATGAAAGAATCCTTTTAAGCATCAGGTCGTGACAAACATTTTGACTACTTGTGCATCCAAAACGGACTCCGTATGAGTCAGATATCCATGTTTCGGTTAACACTGCACAAAACTGATTCCGAACGACAGTTACAGACTAGTTCTTGTGTAGTTGCATTAGATTTTTTCCATTCTACTTCACTAAACATCTCCATATGAGATCCAGTTACTTGTAGGCAAATGCAAAAGACCCCAGTTATGATGATGCACTAGGTCCATAGCTGGGTCTTTGTGTATGTTCTCGAAATGCGTTTGTCGAGTGCTCATTAAGAAAGTTTCTATACAAGTTTACGAACGAACTCCTTAAGAACTGTTCCCCAAAGCGTTCCCTATGAAAGAATCCTTTGAAGCATCTGGTCGTCACAAGCGTTTTAACTACTTGTGGAACCAAAGCGGACTGCGTATGAGTCGAATATCCATGTTTTGATTAACCTTTGCCAAAACTGATTGCGAGCAGCGATTCTGAGACTAGTTCTTGTGTAGTTGCATTCCATTTTTTCCATTCTACTTCAATAAACATCTCCATATGAGATCCATTTACTTGTAGTAAAATGCAAGAGACCTCAGTTATGATGATGCACTAGATCCATAGTTTGGGACATTGTGTATGTTCTCGAAATGCATTTGTCGAGTGCTCATTAACAAAGTTTCTATACAAATTTCTGAATGAACTCCTTAACAGAAGTTCTCCAAAATTTACCTGTCAAAGAAACCTTTGAAGAATGTTGTCGTCACCAATGTTTTGTCTACTTGTGGAGCCAAAACAGACTCCGTATGAGTCAGATATCCATGTTTCAGTTAACATCACAAAAACTGATTCCGAGCAGCGATTCTGAGACTAGTTTTTGTGTAGTTGCATTCGATTTTTTCCATTCTAATTCACTAAACATCTCCATATGAAATCCAATTACTAGTAGGGAAATGCAAGAGACCTCAGTTATGATGATGCACTAGGTCAATAGCTAGGACTTTGTTTATGTTCTCGAAATGCGTTTGTCGAGTGCTCATTAAGAAAGTTTCTATACAAGTTTCTAAACGAACTCCTTAAGAAAAGTTCTCCAAAGTTTCCCTGTGAAAGCATCCTTTGAAGCATCTGGTCGTCAAAACGTTTTGGCTACTTGTGGAGCCAAAACGGACTCCGTATGAGTCGAGATATCCATGTTTGATTAACACTACATAAAGCGATTCGAGCAGCGATTACAAACTAGTTATTGTGTAGTTGCATTCGATTTTTCCATTCTAATTACTTAAACATCTCCATATTAGGTCCAATTACTTGTAGGGAAATGCAAGAGGACCTCATTTATGATGATGCACTAGGTCCATAGCTGGGACTTTGTGTATGTTCTCGAAATGCGTTTGTCGACTGCTCATTAGGAAAGTATCTATACAAGTTTCTGAACGAACTCCTTAAGTAAAGTTCTCCCAAAGTTCCCTGTGAAAGAATCCTTTTAAGCATCTGGTCGTCAAAAACATTTTGACTTCTTGTGGAGCCAAAACAGACTCTGTATGAGTCAGATCCATGTTTCAGCTAACACTGCGCAAAAATGATTCCGAACGACAATTACAGACTAGTTCTTGTGTAGTTGCATTCGATTTTTTCCATTATACTTCACTAAAGATCTCCATATGAGATCCAATTACTTGTAGGGAAGTACAAGAGACCTCGATTATGATGATGCACTAGGTCCTTAGTGGGACTTTGTGTATGTTCTCGAAATGCGTTTGTCGAGTGCTCATTAAGAAAGTTTCTATACAAGTTTCTAAACGAACTCGTTAAGAAAAGTTACCTATGAAAGAATCCTTTGAAGCATCAGGTCGTGACAAAAGGTTTTGACTACTACGCATCCAAAAGCAATTGCATAAAATTGATTCCGAGCAGCGATTCTGAGAATAGTTATTTTGTAGTTGCATTCAACTTTTTCCATTCTACTTCACTAAACATCTCCATATGAGATCCAATTACTTGTAGGAAAATGCAAGAGACCTCAGTTATGATGATGCATTAGGTCCATAGCTGGGACATTGTGTATGTTCTCGAAATGCACTTGTCTAGTGCTCATTAAGAAAGTTTCTATACAAGTTTCTGAACGAACTCCTTAACAAAAGTTCTCCAAAATATCCCTGTGAAAGAATTATCTGAAGCATCTCGTCGTCACAAACGTTTTGTCTACTTGTCTAGCCAAAACGGACTCCATATGAGTCAGATATCCATGTTTCAGTTAACACTTATAAACTGATTCGAGCAGCGATTCTGAGACTAGTTCTTACATGGTTGCATTCGATTTTTTCCATTCTAATTCACTAAACATCTCCATATGAGATCCAATTACTAGTAGGGAAATGCAAGAGACCTCGATTATGATGATGCACTAGGTCAATAAATTTGGGACTTTGTGTATGTTCTCGAAATACGTTTCTCGAGTGCTCATTAAGAAAGTTTCTATACAAGTTTCTAAACAAACTCCTTAAGAAAAGTTATCCAAAAGTTCCTTGTGAAAGAATCCTTTGAAACATCAGGTCGTCACAAATGTTTTGGCTACTTGTGCATCCAGAACGGACTCCGTGAGTCGGATATCCATGTTTCAGTTAACACTGTGCAAAACTGATTCCGAACGACAGTTACAGACTAGTTATTGTGTAGTTGCATTCAATTTTTCCATTCTACTTCACTAAACATCTCCATATGAGGTCAATATACTTGTAGGGAAATGCAAGAGGACATCGAGTTATGATGATGCACTAGGTCCATAGCTGGGACTTTGCGTATGTTCTCGAAATGCGTTTGTCGAGTGCTCATTAAGAAAGTATCTATACAAGTTTATGAACGAACTCCTTAACAAAAGTTCTCCCAAAGTTCCCTGTGAAAGAATCCTTTGAAGTATCTGGTCGTCACAAGCGTCTTGACTTCTTGTGGAGCCAAAACGGACTCCGTATGAGTCAGATATCCATGTTTCAGTTAACACTACACAAAAATGATTCCGAACGACAGTTACGGACTAGTTCTTGTGTAGATGCATTCGATTTTTTCCATTCTACTTCACTAAACATCTCCATATGAGTTCCAATTACTTGTAGGGAAATGCAGGAGGCCTCGGTTATGATGATGCACTAGGTCCTTAGCTAGGACTTTGTGTATGTTCTCGAAATGCACTTGTCGAGTGCTCGTTAAGAAAGTTTCTATACAAGTTTCTGAACGAACTCCTTAACAAAAGTTCTCCGTATGAGTCAGATATCCATGTTTCAGTTAACACTGTGCAAAACTGATTCCGAACAATAGTTACACACAAGTTATTGTGTAGTTGCATTCAAATTTTTCATTTCTACTTCACTAAACATCTCCATATGAGGTCAAACTACTTGCAGGGAAATGCAAGAGGACCTCAGTTATGATGATGCACTAGGTCCATAGCTGGGACTTTGCGTATGTTCTCGAAATGCGTTTGTCGAGTGCTCATTAAGAAAGTATCTATACAAGTTTCCTATCGAACTCCTTACAAAAATTTCTCCCAAAGTTCCTTGTGAAAGAATCCTTTGAAGCATCTGGTCGTCACAAACGTTTTTACTTCTTGTGGAGCCAAAACGGACTCCGTATGAGTCAGATATCCATGTTTCAGTTAACACTAGGCAAAAATGGTTCCGAACAACAATTACAGACTAGTTCTTGTGTAGGTGCATTCGATTTTTTTGCATTCTACTTCACTAAACATCTCCATATGAGATCCAATTACTTGTAGGGAAATGAAAGAGACCTCGGTTATGATGTTGCACTAGGTCCATAGCTCGACTTTGTGTATGTTCTCGAAATGCGTTTGCCGAGTGTTCATTAAGAAAGTTTCTCTGCAAGTTTCTAAACGAACTCCTTAAGAAAAGTTCCTATGAAAGAATCCTTTTAAGCATCGGTCGTGACAAACATTTTGACTACTTGTGCATCCAAAAGCGGACTCCGTATGAGTCGAGATATCCATGTTTGATTAACACTGCACAAAACTGATTCGAGCAGCGATTCTGAGACTAGTTCTTGTGTAGTTGCATTAGATTTTTTCCATTCTACTTCACTAAACATCTCCATATGAGATCCAGTTACTTGTAGGCAAATGCAAAAGACCCCAGTTATGATGATGCACTAGGTCCATAGCTGGGTCTTTGTGTATGTTCTCGAAATGCGTTTGTCGAGTGCTCATTAAGAAAGTTTCTATACAAGTTTCTGAACGAACTCCTTAAGAACTGTTCCCCAAACGTTCCCTATGAAAGAATCCTTTGAAGCATCTGGTCGTCACAAACGTTTTAACTACTTGTGGAACCAAAACGGACTGCGTATGAGTCAGATATCCATGTTTGATTAACCTTTGCATAAACTGATTGCGAGCAGCGATTCTGAGACTAGTTCTTGTGTAGTTGCATTCCATTTTTTCCATTCTACTTCAATAAACATCTCCATATGAGATCCATTTACTTGTAGTAAAATGCAAGAGACCTCAGTTATGATGATGCACTAGATCCATAGCTGGGACATTGTGTATGTTCTCGAAATGCATTTGTCGATTGCTCATTAACAAAAGTTTCTATACAAATTTCTGAATGAACTCCTTAACAAAAGTTCTCCAAAAGTTACCTGTCAAAGAATCCTTTGAAGAATGTGGTCGTCACAAACGTTTTGTCTACTTGTGGAGCCAAAACGGACTCCGTATGAGTCAGATATCCATGTTTCAGTTAACACTGCGCAAAACTGATTCCGAACGACAGTTACACACTAGTTTTTGTGTAGTTACATTCGATTTTTTCCATTCTAATTCACTAAACATCTCCGTATGAAATCCAATTACTAGTAGGGAAATGCAAGAGACCTCAGTTATGATGATGCACTAGGTCAATAGCTAGGACTTTGTTTATGTTCTCGAAATGCGTTTGTCGAGTGCTCATTAAGAAAGTTTCTATACAAGTTTCTAAACGAACTCCTTAAGAAAAGTTCTCCAAAGTTTCCCTGTGAAAGAATCCTTTGAAGCATCTGGTCGTCAAAACGTTTTGGCTACTTGTGGAACCATAACGGACTCCGTATGAGTCAGATATCCATGTTTCAGTTAACACTACGCAAAACTGATTCCGAACGACAGTTACAGACTAGTTATTGTGTAGTTCCATTCAATTTTTTCCATTCTACTTACTTAAACATCTCCATATTAGGTCCAATTACTTGTAGGGAAATGCAAGAGGACCTCATTTAGGATGATGCACTAGGTCCATAGCTGGGACTTTGTGTATGTTCTCGAAATGCGTTTGTCGAGTGCTCATTAAGAAAGTATCTATACAAGTTTCTGAACGAACTCCTTAAGTAAAGTTCTCCCAAAGTTCCACAATGAAAGAATCCTTTTAAGCATCTGTGCGTCAAAAATGTTTTGACTTCTTATGGAGCCAAAAGCAGACTGTATGAGTCGGATCCATGTTTCAATAACAACTCATAAAAATGATTCCGAGCGACAATTCTGAACTAGTTCTTGTGTAGTTGCATTCGATTTTTTCCATTCTACTTCACTAAAGATCTCCATATGAGATCCAATTACTTGTAGGGAAGTACAAGAGACCTCAGTTATGATGATGCACTAGGTCCTTAGCTGGGACTTTGTGTATGTTCTCGAAATGCGTTTGTCGAGTGCTCATTAAGAAAGTTTCTATACAAGTTTCTAAACGAACTTCGTTAAGAAAAAGTTACCTATGAAAGAATCCTTTGAAGCATCAGGTCGTGACAAAAGGTTTTGACTACTACGCATCCAAAAGCAATTGCATAAAATTGATTCCGAGCAGCGATTCTGAGACTAGTTCTTGTGTAGTTGCAGTCAACTTTTTCCATTCTACTTCACTAAACATCTCCATATGTGATCCAATTACTTATAGGCAAATGCAAGAGACATCATTTATGATGATGCACTAGGTCCATACCTGGGACATTGTGTATGTTCTCAAAATGCGTTTGTCGAGTGCTCATTAAGAAAGTTTCTATACAAGTATTTGAACGAACTCCTTAAGAAACTTCTCCCAAAGTTCCTTGTGAAAGAATCCTTTGAAGCATCTGGTCGTCACAAACGTTTTGACGTCTTGTGGAGCCAAAACGGACTCCGTATGAGTCAGATATCCATGTTTGATTAACCTTTGCATAAAACTGATTCCGAGCAGCGATTCTGAGACTAGTTATTGTGTAGTTGCATTCGATTTTTTCCATTCTACTTACTTAAACATCTCCATATTAGGTCCAATTACTTGTAGGGAAATGCAAGAGGACCTCATTTATGATGATGCAATAGGTCCATTGCGGGGACTTTGTGTATGTTCTCGAAATACGTTTGTCGAGTGCTCATTAAGAAAGTATCTATACAAGTTTCTGAACGAACTCCTTAAGTAAAGTTCTCCCAAAGTTCCCTGTGAAAGAATACTTTTAAGCATCTGGTCGTCAAAAACGTTTTGACTTCTTGTGGAGCCAAAAGCAGGACTCTGTATGAGTCGAGATATCCATGTTTCAGCTAACCTTTGCGCAAAATGATTCCGAGCGACAATTACAGACTAGTTCTTGTGTAGTTGCATTCGATTTTTCCATTCTACTTCACTAAAGATCTCCATATGAGATCCAATTACTTGTAGGGAAGTGCAAGAGACCTCGATTATGATGATGCACTAGGTCCTTAAGTGGGACTTTGTGTATGTTCTCGAAATGCGTTTGTCGAGTGCTCATTAAGAAAGTTTCTATACAAGTTTCTAAACGAACTCGTTAAGAAAAGTTACCTATGAAAGAATCCTTTGAAGCATCAGGTCGTGACAAAAGGTTTTGACTGCTTCTGCATCCAAAACAGACTGCGCAAAAATGATTCTGAACGACAGTTACAGACTAGTTCTTGTGTAGTTGCATTCAACTTTTTCCATTCTACTTCACTAAACATCTCCATATGTGATCCAATTACTTATAGGCAAATGCAAGAGACATCATTTATGATGATGCACTAGGTCCATACCTGGGACATTGTGTATGTTCTCGAAATGCGTTTGTCGAGTGCTCATTAAAGAAAGTTTTATACAAGTATTTGAACGAACTCCTTAAGAAACTTCTCCCAGAGTTCCCTGTGAAAGAATCCTTTGAAGCATCTGGTCGTCACAAACGTTTTGACGTCTTGTGGAGCCAAAACGGACTCCGTATGAGTCAGATATCCATGTTTAAATTAACACTGCGCAAAAATGATTCCGAACAACAATTACAGACTAGTTCTTGTGTAGTTGCATTAGAACTTTTCCATTCTACTTCACTAAACATCTCCATATGAGATCCAATTACTTGTAGGGAAATACAAGAGACCTCGGTTATGATGATGCACTAGGTCCATAGCTGGGACTTTGTGTATGTTCCCGAAATGCGTTTGTCGAGTGCTCATTAAGAAAGTTTATACACAAGTTTCTAAACAAACTCCTTAAGAAAAGTTCCCTAGGAAAGAATCCTTTGAAGCATCAGGTCGTGACAAACATTTTTACTACTTGTGCATCCCAAACGGACTCCGTATGAGTCAGTTATCCATGTTTCAGTTAACACTGTGCAAAACTGATTCCGAACGACAGTTATAAACTGGTTCTTGTGTAGTTGCAGTCAATTTTTTCCATCCTACTTCACTAAACATCTCCATATGAGATCCAATTACTTGTACGAAAATGTAAGAGACCTCAGTTATGATGATGCACTAGGTCCATAGCTGGGACATTGTGTATGTTCTCGAAATGCATTTGTCGAGTGCTCATTAAGAAAGTTTCTATACAAGTTTCTGAACGAACTCCTTAACAAAAGTTCTCGAAAAGTTCCCTGTGAAAGAATCCTTTGAAGCATATGGTCATCACAAACGTTTTGACTACTTTTGGAGCCAAAACGTACTCCGTATGAGTCAGATATCCATGTTTCAGTTAACACTTTGCATAAAACTGATTCCGAGCAGCGATTCTGAGACTAGTTCTTGTGTAGTTGCATTCAATTTTTTCCATTCTAATTCACTAAACATCTCCATATGAGATCCAATTACTAGTAGGGAAATGCAAGAGACCTCATTTATGATGATGCACTAGGTTAATAGCTGGGACTTTTTGTATGTTCTCGAAATGCATTTGTCGAGTGCTCATTAAGAAAGTTCCTATACAAGTTTATAAACGAACTCCTTAAGAAAAGTTCTCCAAAATATCCCTGTGAAAGAATCCTTTGAAGCATTTGGTCATCACAAATGTTTTGGCTACTTGTGGAGCCAAAACAGACTCCGTATGAGTCAAATATACATGTTTCAGTTAACAGTGCGCAAAACTGATTCCGAGCGACAGTTACAGATTAGTTATTGTGTAGTTGCATTCGATTTTTTTCCATTCTACTTCACTAAACACCTCCATATGAGGTCCAGTTACTTGTAGGAAATGCAAGAGGACCTCAGTTATGATGATGCACTAGGTCCATAGTTGTGACTTTGTGGATGTTCTCGAAATGCGTTTGTCGAGTGCTCATTAAAAAGCATCTATACAAGTTTCTGAACGAACTCCTTAAGAAAAGTTCTCCCAAAGTTCCCTGTGAAAGAATCCTTTGAAGTATCTGGTCGTCACAAACGTCTTGACTTCTTGTGGAGCCAATACGGACTCCGTATGAGTCAGATATCCATGTTTCAGTTAACACTGCACAAAAATGATTCCGAATGACAATTACAGACTAGTTCTTGTGTAGATGCGTTCGATTTTTTCCATTCTACTTCACTAAACATCTCCATATGAGTTCCAATTACTTGTAGGGAAATGCAGGAGGCCTCGGTTATGATGATGCACTAGGACCTTAGCTGGGACTTTGTGTATGTTCTCGAAATGCACTTGTCGAGTGCTCATTAAGAAAGTTTCTATACAAGTTTCTGAACGAACTCCTTAAAAAAAGTTCTCCAAAATTTCCCTGTGAAAGAATCCTTTGAAGAATCTGGTCATCACGAACGTTTTGACTACTTGTGGAGCCAAAACGGTCTCCGTATGAGTCAGATATTCATGTTTCCGTTAACACTTCGCAAAACTGATTCGAGCAGCGATTCTGAGACTAGTTCTTGTGTAGTTGCATTCGATTTTTTCCATTCTAATTCACTAAACATCTCCATATGAGGTCAAATTACTTGTAGGGAAATGCAAGAGGACCTTAGTTATGATGATGCACTAGGTCAATAGGTGGGACTTTGCGTATGTTCTCGAAATGCGTTTGTCGAGTGCTCATTAAGAAAGTATCTATACAAGTTTTTCCTAACGAACTCCTTACGAAAAGTTCTCCCAAAGTTCCGTGTGAAAGAATCCTTTGAAGCATGTGGTCGTCACATACATTTTGACTTCTTGTGGAGCCAAAACGGACTCCGTATGATTCAGATATCCATGTTTCAGTTAACACTGGGCAAAAATGATTCCGAACAACAATTCCAGACTAGTTCTTGTGTAGGTGCATTAGATTTTTTTGCATTATACTTCATTAAACATCTCCATATGAGATCCAATTACTTGTAGGGAAATGAAAGAGACCTCGGTTATGATGATGCACTAGGTCCATAGCTGGGACTTTGTGTATGTTCTCGAAATGCGTTTGTCGAGTGTTCATTAAGAAAGTATCTCTGCAAGTTTCTAAACGAACTCCTTAAGAAAAGTTCCCTACGAAAGAATCCTTTTAAGAATCAGGTCGTGACAAAAATTTTGACTACTTGTGCATCCAAAACGGACTACGTATGAGTCAGATATCCATGTTTCAGTTAACACTGCACAAAACTGATTACAAGCAGCGATTCTGAGACTAGTTCTTGTGTAGTTGCATTCAATTTTTTCCATTCTACTTCACTAAACATCTCCATATGAGATCTAATTACTTGTAGGCAAATGCAATAGACCTTAGTTATGATGATTCACTAGGTCCATAGCTGGGACTTTGTGTATGTTCTCGAAATGCGTTTGTCGAGTGCTCATTAAGAAAGTTTCTATACAAGTTTCTGAACGAACTCCTTAAGAAAAGTTCCCCAAACGTTCCCTATGAAAGAATCCTTTTAAGCATCTTGTCGTCAAAAACGTTTTGACTACTTGTGGAACCAAAACGGACTGCGCATGAGTCAGATATCCATGTTTCAGTTAACACTGCGCAAAACTGATTGCGAGCAGCGATTCTGAGACTAGTTCTTGTGTAGTTGCATTCGATTTTTTCCATTCTACTTCACAAAACATCTCCATATGAGATCCAATTACTTGTAGGCAAATGAAAGAGACCTCAGTTATGATGATGCACTAGGTACATAGCTGGGACTTTGCGTATGTTCTCGAGATGCGTTTGTCGAGTGCT
Source organism: Aegilops bicornis (assembly GCA_021605145.1). Lineage (NCBI taxonomy): Eukaryota > Viridiplantae > Streptophyta > Magnoliopsida > Poales > Poaceae > Aegilops > Aegilops bicornis. Next base: position 184,527,892 of record CM038673.1, read on the forward strand.
CATTAAGAAAGTATCTATACAAGTTTCCTAACGAACTCCTTACGAAAAGTTCTCCCAAAGTTCCGTGTGAAAGAATCCTTTGAAGCATCTGGTCGTCACAAACTTTTTGACTTCTTGTGGAGCCAAAACGGACTCCGTATGAGGCAGATATCCATGTTTCAGTTAACACTGGGCAAAAATGATTCCGAACAACAATTACAGACTAGTTCTTGTGTAGGTGCCTTAGATTTTTTTGCATTCTACTTCACTAAACATCTCCATATGAGATCCAATTACTTGTAGGGAAATGAAAGAGACCTCGGTTATGATGATGCACTAGGTCCATAGCTGGGACTTTGTGTATGTTCTCGAAATGCCTTTGTCGAGTGTTCATTAAGAAAGTATGTCTGCAAGTTTCTAAACGAACTCCTTAAGAAAAGTTCCCTACGAAAGAAGCCTTTTAAGAATCAGGTCGTGACAAACATTTTGACTACTTGTGCATCCAAAACGGACTACGTATGAGTCAGATATCCATGTTTCAGTTAACACTGCACAAAACTGATTACAAGCAGCGATTCTGAGACTAGTTCTTGTGTAGTTGCATTCAATTTTTTCCATTCTACTTCACTAAACATCTCCATATGAGATCCAATTACTTGTAGGCAAATGCAAGAGACCTTAGTTATGATGATTCACTAGGTCCATAGCTGGGACTTTGTGTATGTTCTCAAAATGCGTTTGTCGAGTGCTCATTAAGAAAGTTTCTATACAAGTTTCTGAACGAACTCCTTAAGAAAAGTTCCCCAAACGTTCCCTATGAAAGAATCCTTTGAAGCATCTTGTCATCACAAACGTTTTGACTACTTGTGGAACCAAAACGGACTGCGCATGAGTCGATATCCATGTTTGATTAACCTTTGCATAAAGCTGATTGCGAGCAGCGATTCTGAGACTAGTTCTTGTGTAGTTGCATTCGATTTTTTCCATTCTACTTCAATAAACATCTCCATATGAGATACAATTACTTGTAGGAAAATGCAAGAGACCTCAGTTATGATGATGCACTAGATCCATAGCTGGGACATTGTGTATGTTTTCGAAATGCATTTGTCGAGTGCTCATTAACAAAAGTTTCTATACAAATTTCTGAATGAACTACTTAACAAAAGTTCTCCAAAAGTTCCCTATGAAAGAATCCTTTGAAGAATCTGGTCTTCACAAACGTTTTGACTACTTGTGGAGCCAAAACGGACTCCGTATGAGTCAGATATCCATGTTTCAGTTAACACTTCGCAAAACTGATTCGAGCAGCGATTCTGAGACTAGTTTTTGTGTAGTTGCATTCGATTTTTTCCATTCTAATTCACTAAACATCTCCATATGAAATCCAATTACTAGTAGGGAAATGCAAGAGACCTCAGTTATGATGATGTACTAGGTCAATAGCTGGGACTTTGTGTATGTTCTCGAAATGCCTTTGTCGAGTGCTCATTAAGAAAGTTTCTATACAAGTTTCTAAACGAACTTCTTAAGAAAAGTTCTCCAAAGTTTCCCTGTGAAAGAATCCTTTGAAGCATCTGGTCGTAAAAACGTTTTGGCTACTTGTGGAGCCAAAACGGACTCCGTATGAGTCAGATATCCTTGTTTGATTAACACTCATAAAACTGATTCGAGCAGCGATTCTGAGACTAGTTATTGTGTAGTTGCATTCGATTTTTTCCATTCTACTTCACTAAACATCTCCATATGAGGTCCAATTACTTGTAGGGAAATGCAAGAGGACCTCATTTATGATGATGCACTAGGTCCATAGCTGGGACTTTGTGTATGTTCTCGAAATGCGTTTGTCGAGTGCTCGTTAAGAAAGTTTCTATACAAGTTTCTGAACGAACTCCTTAAGTATAGTTCTCCCAAAGTTCTCTGTGAAAGAATCCTTTTAAGCATCTGGTCGTCAAAAACGTTTTGACTTCTTGTGGAGCCAAAACAGACTCTGTATGAGTCAGATATCCATGTTTCAGCTAACACTGCGCAAAAATGATTCCGAACGACAATTACAGACTAGTTCTTGTCTAGTTGCATTCGATTTTTTCCATTCTACTTCGCTAAACATCTCCATATGAGATCAATTACTTGTAGGGAAGTGCAAGAGACCTCAGTTATGATGATGCACTAGGTCCTTAGCTGGGACTTTGTGTATGTTCTCGGAATGCGTTTGTCGAGTGCTCATTAAGAAAGTATCTATACAAGTTTCTAAACGAACTCGTTAAGAAAAGTTACCTATGAAAGAATCCTTTGAAGCATCAGGTCGTGACAAAAGGTTTTGACTACTTGTGCATCCAAAACAGACTCCACATGAGTTAGATATCCATGTTTCAGTTAACACTGCGCAAAATTGATTCCGAACGACAGTTACAGACTAGTTCTTGTGTAGTTGCATTCAACTTTTTCCATTATACTTCACTAAACATCTCCATATGTGATCCAATTACTTATAGGAAAATGCCAGAGACATCATTTATGATGATGCACTAGGTCCATACCTGGGACATTGTGTATGTTCTCGAAATGCGTTTGTCGAGTGTTCATTAAGAAAGTTTCTATGCAAGTATTTGAACGAACTCCTTAAGAAACTTATCCAAAAGTTCCCAGTGATAGAATCCTTTGAAGCATCTGGTCGTCACAAACATTTTGACGTCTTGTGGAGCCAAAACGGACTCCGTATGAGTCAGATATCCATGTTTAAATTAACACTGCGCAAAAACGATTCCGAACAACAATTACAGACTAGTTCTTGTGTAGTTGCATTCGAACTTTTCCATTCTACTTCACTAAACATCTCCATATGAGATCCAATTACTTGTAGGGAAATGCAAGAGACCTCGGTTATGATGATGCACTAGGTCCATAGCTGGGACTTTGTGTATGTTCTCGAAATGCGTTTGTCGAGTGCTCATTAAGAAAGTTTATATACAAGTTTCTAAACAAACTCCTTAATAAAAGTTCCCTATGAAAGAATACATTGAAGCATCAAGTCGTGACAAACGTTTTTACTACTTGTGCATCCCGAACGGACTCCGTATGAGTCAGATATCCATATTTCAGTTAACACTGTGCAAAACTGATTCCGAACGACAATTATAGACTAGTTCTTGTGTAGTTGCATACAATTTTTTCCATTCTACTTCACTAAACATCTCCATATGAGATCCAATTACTTGTAGGAAAATGTAATAGACCTCAGTTATGATGATGCACTAGGTCCATAGCTGGGACACTGTGTATGTTCTCGAAATGCATTTGTCGAGTGCTCATTAAGAAAGTTTCTACACAAGTTTCTGAACGAACTCCTTAACAAAAGTTCTCCAAAGGTTCCCTATGAAAGAATCTTTTGAAGCATCTGGTCATCACAAGCATTTTGACTACTTGTGGATCCAAAACGGACTCCGTATGAGTCAGATATCCATGTTTCAGCTTAACCTTTGCAAAAGCTGATTCGAAGGACAATTCTGAACTAGTTCTTGTGTAGTTGCATTCAATTTTTTCCATTCGAATTCACTAAACATCTCCATATGAGATCCAATTACTAGTAGGGAAATGCAAGAGACCTCAGTTATGATGATGCACTAGGTTAATAGCTGGGACTTTTTGTATGTTCTCGAAATGCATTTGTCGAGTGTTCATTAAGAAAGTTTCTATACAAGTTTCTAAACAAACTCCTTAATAAAAGTTCTCCGAAATTTCCCGGTGAAAGAATCCTTTGAAGCATCTGGTCATCACAAACGTTTTGGCTACTTCTAGAGCCAAAACGGACACAGTATGAGTCAAATATACATGTTTCAGTTAGCACTGCGCAAAACTGATTCCGAGCGACAGTTACAGACTAGTTATTGTGTAGTTGCATTCGATTTTTTCCATTCTACTTCACTAAACACCTCCATATGAGGTCCAGTTACTTGTATGAAATGCAAGAGGACCTCAATTATGATGATGCACTAGGTCCATAGCTGGGAGTTTGTGGATATTCTTGAAATACGTTTGTTGAGTGCTCATTAAAAAGTATCTATACAAGTTTCTGAACGAACTCCTTTAGAAAAGTTCTCCCAAAGTTCCCTGTGAAAGAATCCTTTGAAGTATCTGGTCGTCACAAAATGACTGACTTCTTGTGGAGCCAAAACGGACTCCGTATGAGTCAGATATCCATGTTTCAGTTAACACTGCACAAAAATGATTCCAAACGACAATTACAGACAAGTTCTTGTGTAGCTGCATTCGATTTTTTCCATTCTACTTCACTAAACATCTCCATATGAGTTCCAGTTCCTTGTAGGGAAATGCAAGAGACCTCGGTTATGATGATGCACTAGGTCCTTAGCTGGGACTTTGTGTATGTTCTCGAAATGCGTTTGTCGATTGCTCATTAAGAAAGTTTCTATAAAAGTTTCTAAACGAACTCCTTAAGAAAAGTTACCTATGAAAGAATACTTTGAAGAATCAGGTCGGGACAAACATTTTGAATACTTGTGGAGCCAAAACGGACTCCGTATGAGTCAGATATCCATGTTTCAGTTAACACCGTGCAAAAGTGATTCCGAACGATAGTTACAGACTAGTTCTTGTGTAGTTGCATTCATATTTTTCCATTCTAGTTCACTAAACATCTTCATATGAGATCCAATTACCTGTAGGCAAATGCAAGAAACCTCAGATATGATGATGCACTAGGTCCATAGCTGGGACTTTGTGTATGTTCTCGAAATGCATTTGTCGAGTGCTCATTAAGAAAGTTTCTATACAAGTTTCTGAACGAACTCCTCAAGAAAAGTTCTCCAAAACTTCCATATGAAAGAATCCGTTGAAGCATCTGGTTGTCACAAATGTTTTAACTACTTGTGGAGCCAGAATGGACTCTGTATGAGTCAGATGTCCATGTTTCAGTTAACACTGCGCAAAACTCATTCTGAACGACAATTACAGACTAGTCTCGTGTAGTTGCATTCGATTTTATCCATTCTACTTCACTAAACATCTACATATGAGATCCAATTACTTGTAGGGAAATGCAAGAGACCTTAGTTATGATGATGCACTAGGTACATAGCTGGGACTTTGTGTATGTTCTCGAAATGCGTTTGTCGAGTGCTCATTAAGAAAGTTTCTATACAAGTTTCTGAATGAACTCCTTAAGAAAAGTTCTCCAAAAGTTCCTTGTTAAAGAATCCTTTGAAGCATCTGGTCGTCACAAACGTTTTGACTACTTGTGGAGCCAATATGGACTCCGTATGAGTAATATATCCATGTTTCAATTAACACTTTGCATAAAACTGATTCCGAGCAGCGATTCTGAGACTAGTTCTTGTGTAGTTTCATTCGATTTTTTCCATTCTACTTCACTAAACATCTCCATATGAGATCCAGTTACGTGTAGGGAAATGCAAGAGAACTTAGTTATGATGATGCACTAGGTCCATAGCTGGGACTTTGTGTATGTTCTTGAAATGCGTTTGTCGAGTGCTCATTAAAAAAGTTTCTATACAAGTTTCTGAACGAACTCCTTAAGAAAAGTTCTCCAAAAGTTCCATATGACAGAATCCTTTGAAGCATCTGGTCGTCAAAAACATTTTGACTACTTGTGGAGCGAAAACTGACTCCGTATGAGTCAGATATCCATGGTTCAGTTGACACTGCGCAAAATTAATTCCGAACGACAGTTACACACTAGTTCTTGTGTACTTGCATTTGTTTTTTTTCCTTCTAATTCACTAAACATCTCCATATGAGATCCAATTACTAGTAGGGAAATGCAAGAGACTTCAATTATGATGATGCACTAGGTTAATAGCTGGGACTTTTTGTATATTCTCGAAATGCGTTTGTCGAGTGCTCATTAAGAAAGTTTCTACACAAGTTTCTAAACGAACTCCTTAAGAAAAGTTCCCAATGAAAGAATCCTTTGAAGCATCAGCTCGTGACAAACTTTTTGACTACTTGTGCATCCAAAACGGACTCCGTATGAGTCAGATATCCATGTTTCAGTTAACACTTTGCAAAACTGATTCCGAACGACAGTTATAGACTAGTTCTTGTGTAGTTGCATTCAATTTTTTCCATTCTATTTCACTAAACATCTCCATATGAGATCCAATTACTTGTAGGCAAAATGCAAGAGACCTCAGTTATGATGATGCACTAGGTCCATAGCTGGGACATTGTGTATGTTCTCGAAATGCATTTGTCGAGTGCTCATTAAGAAAGTTTCTATACAAGTTTCTGAACGAACTCCTTAACAAAATTTCTCCGAAAGTTCCCTATGAAAGAATCATTTGAATCATCTGGTCATCGCAAACGTTTTGACTACTTATGGAGCCAAAACGGACTCCGTATGAGTCAGATATCCATGTTTCAGTTAACACTGCACAAAACTGATTCGAGCAGCGATTCTGAGACTAGGCTTGTGTAGTTGCATTTGGTTTTATCCATTCTACTTCACTAAACATCTCCATATGAGATCCAATTACTTGTAGGGAAGTGCAAGAGACCTCAGTTATGATGATACACTAGGTCCATAGCTGGGACTCTGTGTATGTTCTCGAAATGCGTTTGTCGAGTGCTCATTAAGAAAGTTTCTATTCAAGTTTCTGAATTAACTCTTTAAGAAAATTTCTCCAAAAGTTCCCTGGGAAAGAATCCTTTGAAGCATCTGGTTATCACAAACGTTTTGACTACTTGTGGAGCCAAAACGGACTCCGTATGAGTAAGATATCCATGTTTCAGTTAACATTGCGCAAAACTGATTCCGAACGACACTTACATACTAGTTCTTATGTAGTTTCATTTGATTTTTTCCATTATACTTCACTAAACATCTCCATATGAGATCCAATTACTTGCAGGGAAATAAAAGAGTACCTCAGTAATGATGATGCACTAGGTCCATAGCTGGGACTTTGTGTATGTTCTCGAAATGCATTTGTCGAGTGCTCATTAAGAAAGTTTCTATAAAAGTTACTGAACGAACTCCTTAAGAAAATTTCTCCAAAAGTTCCCTGTGAAAGAGTCCTTTGAAGCATCTAGTCATCACAAACATTTTGACTAGATATCCATGTTTCAGTTACCACTGTGCAAAACTGATTCCGAGCGATAGTTACAGACTAGTTCTTGTGTAGTTACATTCAATTTTTTCCATTCTACTTCACTAAACATCTCAATATGAGATCCAATTACTCGTAGGGAATTGCAAGAGACCTCAGTTGTGATGATGCACTAGGTTCATAGCTAGGACTTTGTGTATGTTCTCGAAATGCATATGTCGAGTGCTCATTAAGAAAGTTTCTATACAAGTTTCTGAACAAACTCCTCAAGAAATGTTCTCCAAAAGTTCCCTGTGAAAGAATCCTTTTAGGCATCTGGTCGTCACAAACGTTTTGCCTACTTGTGGAGCGAAAACTGACTCGGTATGAGTCGGATATCCATGTTTGATTAACCTTTGCATAAAACTAATTCCAACAGCGATTCTGAGACTAATTCTTGTATAGTTGCACTCGATTTTTTCCATTCTACTTCACTAAACATCTCCATATGAGATCCAATTACTTGTAGCAAAATGCAAGAGACCTCGGTTATGATGATGCACTAGGTCCATAGCTGGGACTTTGTGTATGTTCTCGAAATGCGTTTGTCGAGTGCTCATTAAGAAAGTTTCTTTACAAGTTTCTAAACAAACTCCTTAAGAAAAGTTCTCCAAAAGTTCCCCGTGAAAGAATCCTTTGAAGCATCTGGTTGTCACAAACGTTTTGACTACTTGTGGAGCCAAAACGGACTCCGTATGAGTCAGATATCCATGTTTGATTAACCTTTGCATAAAACTGATTCCGAACGACAGTTAGAGACTAGTTCTTGTGTAGTTACAATCTATTTTTTCCAATCTACTTTACTGAACATCTCCATATGAGATCCAATTACTTGTAGGGAAATGCAAGAGACCTCAGTTATGATGACGCACTAGCCTAGTGGTGGGGAGGGGTTGAAGCCTTCCCACCCACCCAGGTTCAAGGCATGGTACTCGCAATTTGGGTTTGTTGCACCAATTATACTATAGGGGGTTCCCTTACAATCTTTCTATAAAACAAATGATGATGCACTAGGTCCATAGCTGGGACTTTGTGTATGTTCTCGAAATGCATATGTCGAGTGCTCATTAATAAAGTTTCTATACAAGTTTCTGAACGAACTCCTTAAGAAAAGTTCTCCAAAAGTTCCCTATGACAGCATCCTTTGAAGCATCTCATCATCACAAACGTTTTGACTCCTTGTGGAGCCAAAACTGACTCCGTATGAGTCAGATACCATGTTTCAGTTAACACTGCGCAAAACTGATTCCGAACGACAGTTACAGACTAGTTCTTGTGTAGTTGCATTCGACTTTTTCCATTCTACTTCACTAAACATCTCCATATGAGATCCAATTACTTGTAGGGAAATGCAAGAGGACCTCAGTTATGATGATACACTAGGTCCATAGCTAGGACTTTGTGTATGTTCTCGAAATGCGTTTGTTGAGTGCTCATTAAGAAAGTTTCTATACAAGTTTCTGAACGAACTCCTTAAGAAAAGTTCTCCAAAAGTTCCCTGTGAAAGAATCCTTCGAAGCATCTGGTCGTCACAAACGTTTTGACTCCTTGTGGAGCCAAAACAGACTCCGTATGAGTCAGATATCCATGTTTCAGTTAACACTGCGCAAAACTGATTCTGAACGACAGTTACACACTAGTTCTTGTGTAGTTGCATTCGACTTTTTCCATTCTACTTCACTAAACATCTCCATATGAGATCCAATTACTTGTAGGGAAATGCAAGAGGACCTCAGTTATGATGATGCACTAGGTCCATAGCTAGGACTTTGTGTATGTTCTCGAAATGCGTTTGTTGAGTGCTCATTAAGAAAGTTTCTATACAAGTTTCTGAACGAACTCCTTAAGAAAAGTTCTCCAAAAGTTCCCTGTGAAAGAATCCTTTGAAGCATCTGGTCGTCACAAACATTTTGACTACTTGTGGAGCACAAAACAGACTCCGTATGAGTCAGATATCCATGTTTCAGTTAACCTTTGCATAAAACTGATCCCGAGCAGCGATTACACACTAGTTCTTGTGTAGTTGCATTCTATTTTTACCATTCTACTTCACTAAACATCTCCATATGAGATCCAATTACTTGTAGGGAAATGCAGAAGACCTCATTTATGATGATGCATGTAGCGACCCGACCCGAATGGATCAAGTCTCTGTGTTAAGTGTCATCCCTGGATCGGTATGCTGACACACACAGTTCCCGAGGATTTATAACAGAGGTAAATCACATGTAATAATAACTTTAATACTATTACCTCAATCCCAGGTAGCGAAAGTAACAAGGTTGTGGATTCCCATCAACACCAACGGCAAAGTTGAGTGTAGAAATCGTAACCCTAATGTATCACTTACTCGTTGTAAGATCCTGCAACATGAGACGTTGCAGCTCGAAAACGGGTCAGCACATGGAATATGCTGGCAATGTAACACATAGAGAGTACTGAAAGAATAAGCCTATACTACATGCATATATGGCTGGTGGAAAGCTCTATGGTTATAATGTTTTTGCGAAAAGCCAATTTTTCCCTACTGCAAAGGAATAAATTTATTTAACTATCATGGTGGTTGTTAAACATTGAGAATGGTTGACAGCATCCTCAATCCCAATTAAAAGTACTCATTAACAACCCAACAATATTAATTAGAGTAACATGATGAGATCAACAGGATAATCCAAGAACTAGATACTCAAGATGTCCATAACCGGGGACACGGCTAACCATGATTAGTTTATACACTCTGCAGAGGTTTGTGCACTTTTCCCACAAGACTCGATCTCCTCCGTTTGATTTCTCGCACTACATGGTGTTTGAGAACCGGATGACCGAGACATAGTCTTTCAGAAGCGCTAGCACCTTACATGTGGGTAGACCGTACCAACCTACAACCCCTACATCAGCTAGTCTACCCGTAAGAGTTCGCACAACTTAGTCAACTATGCTAGAGCCCATAGTAGCATGTGGCTGCACACGGAAGTTTCTAGCATGAATAATCTCATGATCCCTTTGAGCACAGGTGGCGGTTCAAGAAATCTGAGGCAAGTCCTGATGGAAACCAGGTGCCTCAATCCACCCAGATGTGTGTTTAAGTTGCCACCTTAAATAAACCGTTAATTTAACAATCTCACATCTGTCATGGAATACACTCACCCAATCCACGTCTACTAGCATAGCATGGCATAAGAAGCAAACGTAGAAGTAACTCCCAAGGGTTTGAAAATAAACAGGTAATAGGTACTACCTCATCTACTTCCCATCCCACAATTTAATTAGATCCTAATCATGCAATGTTTGAGGATAGATCTAATGCATAAAAAGTGGGTAGTAGAAAAGGTATGATCAAAGTGTTACTTGCCTGCAATGTTGATGAAGATGTTTCGCACTCAAAACTCTTGATAGTTCTACTCGTCACACTCCGGTCAATCTATCGTAAGCAAGCAATAGTAACCACACATAAGCAATCACTCAAAAGATCCGAAAGAACGAAGAAAACAATTCGGAAAACATCAAAACCAAGAAAATAACTCTTGCAACATAAAACAATTTCTAACAGTACCAAAATTATGTGAATTTTGCCTTATCAGAAAGTTTAGGTCAAGAGCTTTGATTTGCGAAAAGAATCAACTAAATCGGAGTTACGAAACTCAAGTTATGATCAAACGAAGTTCAAAATCAAATGTGATCTAATTCAAAATTTAAAATTTCAAAAACATGTTTAAGTTTAGATTACTGGATAGAGGAGATCGTAACGAAGAAGTGGGCGTTGGTTTCGTTGAATTCCGACAATTGAGCAAAAAGTTATGGTTGTTTGAAAACCAGGGGCTAATCTGTAAAATAAAACCTAGCGAATAGGTCCCTGGCAGAGAACTAAAATAAAAGAAAAAGACTAAATAGTGAACGTTTTTTACCGATCGCCAACGAACGAAAATCGCTCGCTACCGAACCCTAGCTAATGAACGCTCGCAAAATAAACTAATCTAAAATATAAAAACCGCTCTAGAAACTTTAAAGAAAAACCAGGCGGGTTAGCGGTTTATACCGGTTCACCGAATAAAACCGGCGGCGGCGGCGAACGAACTCCGCTGGCACGGCGGCGTTCGCTGCTCAGCGGCGACGGCAGCGGGCGACGGCAGCTGACGCTGGGCGACGCACGGGACGGAGTCTTGGCGAAAGCAGGCGGCGGCGGCGAGGCGCGGCTGCGACAGATCTCGCCGGCGGCGGTGGTTGCGGCGAGTCGGGGAGCGACGGCGGCAAGGAGAGAGAAGAGAGAGTTGGGTGGCAGCTTAAATAGGCGGAGGGAGCGACGGGTGGCGTGGAGGAGGGGCAAAGGCGGCAGGGAGAGTCCAGCCGCGGCACGGACGTCGAGGCGGCGCGGAGTCGTGCGGGATCCGGCCTCCGGTTTTTATGGAGGAGGGGCGGCGCGGTGGCGTGCGGGAGGGGGCAGAGGAGGCTGAGGCGGGCACGACGTCCATGGCGGCGCGGCGACGGACTCGGGAGGAGTCCCGGTCGGGGACGGGAGCGACGGGCGACGTGGGCTGGGCCGTGGTTCGGCGAGGCTGGCTGGCCGATCGGACGGAGATAGTTTTTTTAAACAGACAGACAAAAAGAAAAACAAAACCACAAATACTAAAAATGATATATAGGCATATTATATATCAAAAGTTTCAGAAAAAGATTTCCTACAAGATGAACATTATTCTAGCGTCAAATAAAATACACACAAATTAAAATAAAACAAAGAGTGCTTCTGCCCTAGTAAAATCCAACAAAAAACATTTTAAAAATACCAAAATTAATTCAAATTTATTTCTCTCCAATTTTCTGATGTAGGGAATCATGTTACCCTATTTTCCATATATTTTATTTTTGGAGAAAAATAATTTGAATAAAACTCAAATAACTCCAAATTGAAAAATAAATTCAAAAGAACTTTGAATTTAACTCTTTGAAACTCCCAACTCATATTTCATATGTTTTGAAGAAGTCATTTTATCTTCGGTCGTGAATATAATTGAGTTGCATTTCAGAATTGGAAATATTCTCAAATGAAATTCAAATATTTTCAACACCCTTGTCATTTAAATAAATGGAAGAAGTCATGTCATCTTCTCTCCAGGGTTTTGTGGTGAAAAAGAATTTGAATTCATGAAGATCGGAAAAGAAAATGAAAGTTTGGGAAAGTCCTTTTATTCCCTCTCATTTAACTTTCAAAAAGTTTCAAATTCACTCATTTTCAGTCAATCAATGACACAACAGCCAAACAAACAATCAAATCTATCTATTTATTATAACATTCCAAAATTTAGAATTTTGGGATGTTACAAAACTACCACCCTTAAAAGGAATCTCGTCCTCGAGATTCGGAGGAAACTAGAAAGAAATAGGTTAGGGTTTGGGGGTCTTCTAAAAAATCCGTTGATCGTCTCCGGGTCTCGGGTGCTACCACCCTTAGAAGCATGGTTATGGTTCCATCAAAACTCATATACTCCATCCTTATCGTTGACAGTGTCGGTCTTCTCAGATCGTAAGGATAATTCCTTCTCTGGGCTCTTCCGGTAGTGGCATAACATTTTCCTCAATACTTTTGTCCTTTCCTCTTGGTAAGGTTATCCCGAAACTGGATCCTCTTAGCTGACGGGTCTGGCGCCAATACTAAACGGCTATCGATATCTCATGGTGGTCAACAATTTATGGTTTCTCCTGCAGGAAATGGGTCTGGGTTGAACCTCACCGTATTTCCTACGGTTGGCAACAACTGCCTTGTACAAGGGGAAAAATTCTTATACCATTCTAAGGTTTAAACAGGGTTTTGATAAATCGTCTCTCTACTATATGTAAGTCACTCAGATTTACCATCCCATATAGCAAAGTGAATAATAAGAGTAAGTCGGTATGGTGATCAATCCATCCCGCTTTTAAATCATTACCTTGTACATGGTTTAGCGAATCTCGCATTCTAACACTCGGTCATCCTCACAAGCATTGCAGAATTTCTCTTGTCGACGAACCAAGTTCGGATAAATCCATTGATTCTACAAGCCAGACAAACATCTATCGTTCCATAACAACTCTCAGGTTTTGCGTAGACTCCTATAGAATCGTCGGTTGATAAAATCGTAAGTTCTTCCAGGGTTTTTCCTTCAGCAAGGATATGCTTGCTTCTTGGCTGTCCTGGGGCCTGTGGGTTATGGCCCATCTCATCACTTGTAGTCCTTGAACTTATCCACGGGCTTCTGACCATTATTCCAACTTCCAACTTCCTAGTATTCTTAAATCCATCCAATTGTATTGTCTCCCTTCCTTCTATTGGCACCAAACTAGGACATGATTACTCCGACTCATCATGGAATTTCCATTGATCCATATTTCCTTCATCGTACCTCCTTTATATCCAATAGTAATTGATCCCTTCATACTCTTGGGGTATCTGACATATCAAGACAAAAATCATACTTATTTTGTCTGAAATCCACTTCGGGGAATAACATCATCTTTTCCAGGGATCCAGTGTCCTTACAGGGGAATGTCAGCCATCTCTGCATGGCACTTCTTCAATGGGGAAACATGAAACACATAATGAACTCCTAACAGTCCTTCGGGTGACTCCAACTTGTTGACCACTTCTCCCATACGATCCAAAACTCGATATGGTCCTACAAATCTTGGGGCTAACTTTTCCTTAACTCCAAATCGTTTAACTCCTCGCAGAGGTGGCACACGAAGATATGCTCTGTCTCCGATTTCATAGACTTCCTCCTTGCGTGTTTGAGTCTGCGTAACTCTTCTGCCAGGACTGAGCTACCTTCAGTCTATCTTGAATCAACTTAACATTCTCTTATGACTCCTTGATCACATTTGGTCCAAACAACTGACGGTCTCTACTTCATCCCACATCAACGGTGTCTGGCTCGTTCTACCATACAGAGCTTAAAAAGGGGCCATCTCCAAACTGGCTGGGTAACTATTGTTGTATGAGAACTCGGCGTAAGGTAGATTATCATCACTACTAGATCCATAATCTAGCGCACACGCTCTCAACATGTCCTCTAGAATCTGATTGAATCTCTCGGTCTATCCATCTGTCTGCGGATGAAAGGTTGTACTGAACTCTAGCCTAGTACCCCAAGTGTGGCTCTGATACCATCTTGTAGCGACCCGACCCGAATGGATCAAGTCTCTGTGCTTAAGTGTCATCCCTGGATCAGTATGCTGACACACACAATACTCGAGGATTTATAACAGAGGTAAATCACATGTATAAATAACATAAATAATATTACCTCAATCCCAGATAGCGGAAGTAACAAGGTTGTGGATTCCCATCAACACCAACGGCAAAGTTGAGTGTAGAAATCGTAACCCTAATGTATCACTTACTCGTCGTAAGATCCTGCAACATGAGACTTTGCAGCCCGAAAACGGGCCAGCACATGGAATATGCTGGCAATGTAACACATAGAGATTAATGAAAGAATAAGCCTATACTACATGCATATATGGCTGGTGGAAAGCTCTATGGTTATAATGTTTTTGCAAAAAGCCAATTTTCCCTACTGCAAAGGAATAAATTTATTTAACTATCATGGTGGTTGTTAAACATTGAGAATGGTTGACAGCATCCTCAATCCCAATTAAAAGTACTCATTAACAACCCAACAATATTAATTAGAGTAACATGATGAGATCAACAGGATAATCCAAGAACTAGATACTCAAGATGTCCATAACTGGGGACACGGCTAACCATGATTAGTTTATACACTCTGCAGAGGTTTGTGCACTTTTCCCACAAGACTCGATCTCTTCCGTTTGATTTCTCGCACTACATGGTGTTTGAGAACCGGATGACCGAGACATATTCTTTCAGAAGTGCTAGCACCTTAGATGTGGGTAGACCGTAACAACCTACAACCCCTACATCAGCTAGTCTACCCGTAAGAGTTCGCACAACTTAGTCAACTATGCTAGAGCCCATAGTAGCATGTGGCTGCACACGGAAGCTTCTAACATGAATAATCTCATGATCCCTTTGAGCCTGGGTGGCATTCCGAAGAAATACAGGCAAGTCCTGATGGAAACCAGGTGCCTCAATCCACCCAGATGTGTGTTTAAGTTGCCACCTTAAATAAACCGTTAATTTAACAATCTCACATCTGTCATGGAATACACTCACCCAATCCACGTCTACTAGCATAGCATGGCATAAGAAGCAAACGTAGAAGTAACTCCCAAGGGTTTGAAAATAAACAGGTAATAGGTACTACCTCATCTACTTCCCACCCCACAATTTAATTAGATCCTAATCATGCAATGTTTGAGGATAGATCTAATGCATAAAAACTGGGTAGTAGAAAAGGTATGATTCACACTCAAAACTCTTGATAGTTCTACTCGTCACACTCCGGTCAATCTATCGTAAGCAAGCAATAGTAACAACACATAAGCAATCACTCAAAAGATCGGAAAGAACAAAAAAAACAATTCGGAAAACATCAAAACCAAGCAAATAACTCTTGCAACATAAAATTTTTTCTAACAGTACCAAAATTATGTGAATTTGGCCTTATCAGAAAGTTTAGGTCAAGAGCTTCGATTTGCGAAAAGAATCAACTAAATCGGAGTTACGAAACTCAAGTTATGATCAAACGAAGTTCAAATTCAAATCTGATCTAATTCAAATTTTAAACTTTCAAAAACATGTTTTAGTTAGATTAGTGGATAGAGGAGATCGTAACAAAGAAGTGGGCGTTGGTTTCGTTGAATTCCTACTAACGAGCAAAAAGTTATGGTCGTTTGAAAACCAGGGGTAATCTATGAAATAAAACCTAGCGAATAGGTCCCTGGCAGAGAACTAAAATAAAAGAAAAAGACTAAATAGTGAACGTTCGTTACCGATTGCTAACGAACGAAAATCGAAAATCGCTCGCTACCGAACCCTAGCTAATGAACGCTCGCAAAATAAACTAATCTAAAATATAAAAACCGCTCTAGAAACTTTAAAGAAAAACCGGGCGGGTTAGCGGTTTATACCGGTTCACCGAATAAAACCGGCGGCGGCGGCGAACGAACTCCGGCGAAGTACGGCGCGGCTCCGGCGTTGGGGCGGCGACGGCAGTGGCGGGCGACGGCGCGGCTACGCAGGCGACCTGTGACGGACGGAGAGCGGCGGCGAGGCGCGGCTGCGACAGATCTCGCCGGCGAGTCGGGGAGCGACGGCGGCAAGGAGAGAGAAGAGAGAGTCGGGCGGCGGCTTAAATAGGCGGAGGGAGCGACGGGTGGCATGGAGGAGGGGCAAAGGTGGCAGGGAGAGTCCGGCCGCGGCACGGACGTTGAGGCGGCGGCGGGGTCGTGCGGGATCCGGCCTCCAGTTTTTATGGAGCAGGGGCGGCGCGGTGGCGTGCGGGAGGGGGCAGAGGAGGCCGAGGCGGGCACGGCGTCCATGGCGGCGCGGAGGCGGACTCGGGAGGAGTCCCGATAGGGGACGGGAGCGACGGGCGACGTGGGCTGGGCCGTGGCTTTGGCGAGGAGCTGGGCCGCCGGTCGGCCAGTAGATAGTATTTTTAAACAAAGTGCAAAAAGAAAAACAAAACAACAAATACTAAAAATGATATATAGGCATATTATATATCAAAAGTTTCAGAAAAAGATTTCCTACAGGATGAACATTAGTCTAGCTTCAAATAAAATACTCACAAATTCAAATAAAACAAAGAGTGCTTCTGCCCTAGTAAAATCCAACAAAAATCATTTTAAAAATACCAAAATTAATTCAAATTTATTTCTCTCCAATTTTTTTATGTAGGGAATCATGTTACCCTATTTTCCATATATTTTATTTTTGGAGAAAAATAATTTGAATAAAACTCAAATAACTCCAAATTAAAAAATAAATTCAAAAGAACTTTGAATTTAATTCTTTGAAACTCCCAATTCATATTTCATATGTTTTGAAGAAGTCATTTTATCTTCGCTCGTGAAAATCATTGAGTTGCATAAAGTTTCAGAATTGGAAATATTCTCAAATGAAATTCAAATATTTTCAACAACCCTTGTCATTTAAATAAATGGAAGAAGTCATGTCATCTTCTCTCCAGGGTTTTGTGGTGAAAAAGAATTTGAATTCACGAAGATCAAAGAAGAAAATGAAAGTTTGGGAAAGTCCTTTTATTCCCTCTCATTTAACTTTCAAAAAGTTTCGAATTCACTCATTTTCAGTCAATCAATGACACAACAATCAAACAAACAATCAAATCTATCTATTTATTATAACATTCCAAAATTTAGAATTTTCAGATGTTACAATGCACTAGGTCCATAGCTGGGACTTTGTGTATGTTCTCGAAATGCGTTTGTCGAGTGCTCATTAAGAAAGTTTCTATACAAGTTTCTGAACGAACTCCTTAAGAAAAGTTCTCCAAAAGTTCCCTATGAAGGAATCCTTTGAAGCATCTTTGTCGTCACAGATGTGTTGACAACTTGTGGAGCCAACGGACTCCATATGAGTCAGATATCCATGTTCAGCTAACACTGCACAAAAATTATTCCGAACGACAATTACAGACTAGTTCTTGTGTAGTTGCATTTGATTTTTTTCATTCTACTTCACTAAACATCTCCATATGAGATCCAATTACTTGTAGGGAAATGCAAGAAACCTCGGTTATGATGATGCACTAGGTCCATAGCTGGGACTTTGTGTATGTTCTCGAAATGCATATTAAGAAAGTTTCTATACAAGTTTCTAAACGAATTCCTTAAGAAAAGTTTCCTATGAAAGAATCCATTGAAGCATCAGGTCGTGACAAACGTTTTGACTACTTGTGGAGCCAAAACGGACTACGTATGAGTCAGATATCCATGTTTCAGTTAACACTGAGCAAAACTGATTCCGAACGATAGTTACATACTAGTTCTTTGTGATGGCCGGATAATTAGGCTACAGTAATCCCACATTAATGGCGCCATGTCACCTCGGTCAATGTAGTTAATCTCGGGTTAATTCGAAAACGTTTCAAATTCAAATTCAAATTAAAGTCAAACGACCAAGTTTTCAAAATATTATACTAAAATGTTCAGGGTGTGCAGTTAAATGCCTGAGTAATTATAATAAAGTAAACACATTTTTATAAAATGCCTAAATACTTTTAAATGAATTAAAACAGAAAAGAAATAAAAGAAAAGAAAAGATAAAAAACAAAACAAAACAAAACAAAACAAAGGAAAAAAAGAAGAAGAAGAAGAACCCCCCCCCCCCCGCTAGGCCACGGCCTAGCAGGCCATCGGGCCGCCAGGCCGGCCCAGCCGCACCCCACACCCTCCCCCATATCCACCCCACTGGGGAAAAACCCTAACCACCCACCCCACTTTTCCCCACTCGCTCCCCGCACGCCTCTCCCCTTCCCCGTCTGGATTGGGGCAGAGGGCCCGACCCCTTCGCCTGGCCGCCGCCGCCACCCAGTGCCTCCGGCCACCCCCTTGCAAGCGCCCAGCTCCCCATCTTCCCCCGCATGGCGCCCCCCCCCCACCTCGACCCGAGCTAGATCGGATCGATCCCAGCCTCGGCCTTCGCCGCCCCGCCTGACGTCGGAGCTCCCCGCCCGGCCTGCTTCCTCCTCCCCGACCTGCTCCCACGCCGCCCATCGTCCCGTCGCCCCCTCGACACCCACCGCCACGATCCCTACTCCCGACGTGAGCTACCTCCTGCCCCCCCCCTCTCTGTCATTGGTGCCGTTCCCCGTCGCGCCAGCGCGTGTAATCAGCGCTCCAGCGCCCAGCGCTCAGCGCTCACCTCATTGTCTTGTGCGCGCCTACGCCCGTCGCCCGTCTTTGTGCCGCCCGCCGGTGTCTCGCTTCGCACTCAGCGCCCATGGCGACCGCGGCCTTCCTCTCACGCTCACACCGCCGCCGTCTGGGGCCTCCCCCTCCCACTCGCTGTGTCCGCCGTTCATCGACCGTCGCGGCGACCCTCTCCGCTAACCGCGCAGCCGCCCAGTCCGGCCCTGGCCGCACCCGCGTCCAACGACCCAATCATGGCGACCCCCCCCCCCCCCCCCCGCCTAGTGCCCCACCTAGTCGTCTCGCCGCTCCACCACTTCCCGCGTGACTCTTGACTGTGACATGGCAGCGCCATCGCCGTCCCGTCGTCGCTCCGGCCGCCTGGGCGGCGCCATGGCCAGCGGCCTCCCACCTTTCAAACGCCCGTGAGTGCGCTCACCCACGGACTGCGCCTTGGCTCTGCCCCCAGTGCCGAACCCTCTAAGGCCCATGGGGCTATGACAAACGGGGCCCAGCCCCAGAACATTTTTAGAAAAAAATAAATAAATATATATATATAATAAAATAATTAATTAGTAATAAAAATAAACAATTAATTAATTAACTAAATCAATTAAGTTAATTAATCTAATTAACCTATTAGTTTAATTAAACAATAATTAGTTTAACTAAACTCTAATTAACCTAAATAGAGTATGACAGATGGGTCCCACTGGACCCACGCGTCAGTTTGACCCAGTCAACCATTGTTGACTACTCACATCAGCATGACGTCATGCTGATGTCATAAATCCAATTTCGAATTAAATTAAATAATTAATTAAATTCTAGAAATTAATAAAATCTTTAGAAAATCATATCTTTTAATCCGTAACTCGGATTAAATTATTTTCAATATGAAAGTTGCTCAGAACGACGAGACAAGTCCGGATACGCAGCCCGTTCGACCGCCACACATTCCTAGCATAGCAAACCTGCAACATTTCACCTCCGGTTCATCTGTCCGAAAACGTGAAACACCGGGGATACTTTCCCAGATGTTTCCCCCCTTCACCGGTATCACCTCATACCGCGTTAGGGCACGCCTAGCATCACACTTTGCTTTGTCATGCATCGTCATGCATCTGTTTGCATTGTATTCATTGTTTCTTCCCCCTCTTGTTCCGCTAGACACCGAGATCGACGCTGCTGCTACCCAGTACGACTACGGAGTTGACGACCCCTCTCTCTTGCCAGAGCAAGTAGGCAAGCCCCCTTGATCACCGGATATCGCCTATTCTTCTCTATACTGCTTGCATTAGAGTAGTGTAGCATGTTCTTGCTTTCGATTAATCCTATCTTCTTTGCATAGCATGTCCTTGCTACTCTTTGTTGTTACCTTTATCTGTTATCCTACTGCTTAGTATAGGATGCTAGTGTTCCATCAGTGGCCCTACATTCTTGTCCGTCTGCCATGCTATACTACTGGGCTGTGATCACTTCGGGAGGTGATCATGGGCATATACTATATACTTTACACTATTACAATACCTGTGATACTGTTCGGAAATGGGGGCTGAAAGGACAGGTGGCTCCATCCATGTAGAGGTGGGCCTGGGTTCCCGACGGCCCCCGACTGTTACTTTGTGGCGGAGCGGCATGGCAGGTTGTGACTACCTGGGTGAGGGGTCGGCCTTGCCCTGTTCGGCGTTCGCGGATACTTAACACGCTTAACGAGATCTTGGTATTTGATATTAGTTGGGTCGTTGACCTTATACGCACTAACCGCCACGTGGGACAAGATATGGGCAACTGGCGTCATGGTATCAGCCAAAGCATTTCGTGACGTCGTCGAAGCGGCGCTGCGCCCGGATTGGACTGGAACGCCTGCTAGGCTAGGTCTGCTTTCGGCCGCCCTCGCAACATGCAGGTGTGTTAAGGGCGATGGGCCCAGACCCCTTTGCGCTTAGGTTTAGACCGGGCTGCTGACCTCTCTCTTATGCCTAGGTGGGGCTACGACGTGTTGATCTTCCGTGGCCGGGCATGACCCAGGAAAGTGTGTCCGGCCAAATGGGATCGACCGTGTCGGGTAATGTGGTGCACCCCTGCAGGGAAGTTAATCTATTCGAATAGCTGTGATCTTGATAGCAGGGCGACTTGGAGTTGTACCTTGACCTTATGACAACTAGAACCGGATACTTAATAAAACACACCCTTCCAAGTGCCAGATACAACCCGGTGGTCGCTCTCTAACAGGGCTACGAGGAGAGGATTATGCTATGCGATGCTATTTGGAGAACTTCAGTCTACTCTCTTCTACATGTTGCAAGACAGAGGCTGCCAGAAGCGTAGTCTTCGACAGGATTAGCTATCCCCCTCTTATTCTGGCATTCTGCAGTTCAGTCCACTGATATGGCCCTTTACACATATACCCATGCATATGTAGTGTAGCTCCTTGCTTGCGAGTACTTTGGATGAGTATCACGGTTGCTTTTTTCCCCCTTTTCCCCCTTTCTTTACCCGATTGCTGCAACCAGACGATGGAGCCCAGGAGCCAGACGCCACCTTCGATGACGACTCCTACTACACTGGAGGTGCCTACTACTACGTGCAGCCACGACGGCGACCAGAGTAGTTAGGAGGATCCCAGGCAGAGGCCTGCGCCTCTTCGATCTGTATCCCAGTTTGTGCTAGCCTTCTTAAAGGCGGAACTTGTTTAACTTATGTCCATACTCAGATATTGTTGCTTTCACTGACTCGTCTATGATCGAGCACTTGTATTCGAGCCCTCGAGGCCCCTGGCTTGTATTATGATGCTTGTATGACTTATTTATGTTTTAGAGTTGTGTTGTGATATCTTCCCGTGAGTCCCTGATCTTTATCATACACGATTGCGTGTATGATTAGTGTACGATTGAATCGGGGGCGTCACAAGTTGGTATCAGAGCCGACTGCCTGTAGGATTCCCCCTTTCACACTCCTTGGCCGAAGTCGAGTCTAGACTTTACAAAACTTTTACTAACATGGCTGTGCGGCCCATGGGCCCACGTCGCCATTGGGTGGTGTCGGTGTCAAAACCGGCGGATCTCGGGTAGGGGGTCCCGAATTGTTTGTCTAGGCGGATGGTAACAGGAGACAAGGGACACGATGTTTTTACCCAGGTTCGGGCCCTCTCGATGGAGGTAATACCCTACTCCTGCTTGATTAATATTGATGATATGGGTAGTACAAGAGTAGATCTACCACGAGACCGGAGAGGCTAAACCCTAGAAGCTAGCCTATGGTATGATTGTTGTTCGTCCTACGGACTAAAACCCTTCGGTTTATATAGACACCGAATAGAGTTAGGGTTACACAGTCGATTACAATGGTAGGAGATCTACATATCCGTATCGCCAAGCTTGCCTTCCACGCCAAGGAAAGTCCCATCCGGACACGGGACGTAGTCTTCAATCTTGTATCTTCATAGTCCAGGAGTTCGGTCAACGGTGATAGTTCGGCTATCCAGACACCCCCTAATCCAGGACTGCCTCAGTAGCCCCTGAACCAGGCTTCAATGACGACAAGTCCGGCACGCATATTATCTTCGGCATTGCAAGGCGGGTTCCTCCTCCGAATACTTCATAGAAGATTTTGAACACAAGGATAGTGTCCGGCTCTACAAAACAAGTTCCACATACTACCGTAGAGAGAATAACTTTTGCACAGATCTGCTGACGTATTCCGCGGCGTGACATCACACCACGGCCAGGCCTTTATATGAATCGTTTTTACTGTTCCACCTCAGCGCGTTTAGCGAGGCAGTTTCCTTGGCACGTCTTATCAAAGCGGAGATCGTGCCCCCTTATTCCGGGTTTCTCATCAATACTGACGTGGGTAACCCATCCGCGCCATTGATAACGGCGCTTGGGAGATAAGCGAGTTTTACCAGGCTGGTGGGGGACGCATAGCTTCGTCCATCCATATAAGGGGATAAGGATCCACCTTTTCACCTACGCCTTCTTCCTCCTTTGCTCATCCATTTCCAAGACTCGAGCTCCAAAGGCCAAGTCCGCACATCCCACCTCAACCTTCTCCACTATGTCCGGAGCGGGAGGCGGTGGATGGCCTCCCGTCACGGAGGGGCACATCAAAGCTGCGGAAGGCCGGATACTTGTCCAGCAACATCGTGCACCGGCTATCCGACGAGGGCAGCTCATTCCCACCCCGGGCCACATGAGAGGGTGGTGTTCCTCACCCACTTCCTCCATGGACTAGGTTTCCCACTTCACCCATTTGTCCGGGGCTCATGTTCTACTATGGCCTGGATTTCCACGATCTGGCCCCGAACTTCATCCTCAACATCTCGGCGTTTATCGTGGGTATGCGAGGCCTTCCTCTGCATCCAGCCCCACTTGACTTATGGCTGAAGATCTTCAATGTCAAGCTGAAGGTAGTGGGCGGCCGCCAAGCGGAGTGCCGAGGCGCCATGGTTGGCAAGATGGCCAAAGTCCTATGGCTCGAGGGCTCCTTTGTGGAGACCATAAAGGGGTGGCAATCGGGGTGGTTCTACATCACCGATCCACGCGACTCTCAATGGGCAGCGGCCCCCGAATTCCGATCTGGCTTCCCCACACGGCTCACATCATGGAAAGAGATGGGCCAGAAGTGGGGGGGGGGGGTTCAGATGAGCTGTCCGGACTCCAAACTTGCGTCCGAAACCTGGTGGACAAGAATCTCAGGCTTGTCAATGTAATCCAGGTGATGCTCATCCGCTGGATTCTCCCATGCCAACAACGGGCCTTCAAATTGTGGGAGTTCGATCCGGCACAGCACCCAACTCTGAAAAGGCTCTTCGACACTACGTACGAAGATGCCTGGAAGGTGCTGTTCAAGGCGCCGAGGCTCCCACATCCGCTACCGAAGATCGCGGATTCAGCTCGCAGCGTCAAGCCAGCGAGGTAAGTTATTTTACCCTTTATGGGACTCTTGTTTTTCATAGATTGATTCTATGTGGGATCTAAAAATCCCTGACCTTTGACAGGACTGGCTGAAGACGTCCGGACAGATTAACTATCCGGCCCCTTTTGCCGGAAGACCCAGCAGACGCCCGCTTGGCGGGGCTGCTGGCTCCGGCGCCTTACATGGTGCCGGAGAAGCAGGCCAAGAAGAAGGCCACGGGAACTCGAAGGAGCTCCCGGCGCCAGGTGCTGTCGGACTCATCGCCCGACAACCCTGAGGTGGAATCCTCCTCTGAGGAAGAGGAGGAGGAAAAAGCCTCTCCCCGGTGAAGGAGAGAAGAAAAGGAAGGCCGCCCCAACTGGGGACGCCGGAGGGTCCAAGAAGGGAAGGACCTTTCCTCCGGACTTCTCCACCAATGCCGACAACGACGAGGAGGAGTGGCCAACAAGGGCCAAGCCCCTGGTGAGATCGTAACTGTCCGGATTCCGGAATAGTTCATGAATTTTTGTTTGTCGCATAGTGTCTTCTAACACCGAATATGACCATGCAGCCCGCCCGAGGACGAGCTCGCCGCTTGCCGGCGGCTCCCACTGAGTTCATCGGATGTGAATAGCACTTCACTTCCGACCGCCTCCTCTCCTCGTGTCGCCCGGCGACACCGCGGTGGAGTCCCAAAAGGGGCCCAGCCAGAGGAGGTGGTCCTGGAGGTGCCGCAGGCGACCTCCCGGACTCCGGCGCAAAGGGTGCGAAACCCCAGGGGGCTCTAAGTCCGGCCCTGTGCCGGACTCCGTACCGGAACCTTCAGTGGTTCCGAAGTCCGACAAGCGGCTCCTTCGTAAGAAGGGCAAGACTGCGACGCCGGTGACTTCCGTCCATCCGGAGGCACCGGATAGCTTGCTGGAGGTGCTTAACGGCGCCTCCATCGACGAGGAGCACCGCACTGTTATGAGTGTGGTGATCCGAAGTTCGATCCACCAAGAGCAGGCTGACTGAAGCACATGCCAGCCTTCTAACGGGCTTTGAGGTAAGTTTAGAATATGTAAAAATATTACCGCATAGACAGTAGCCCCTGATGCTTAGTTTGGTGTTCGGAAAGAAAAGCCGGACTAAGGATCTAAAAAGATATACACAGGAGTCTAACCATAAGTATGTCAATATGGGAATGCGGGTTGCGCTGCTGACCTCTACCGCACTGACTGCGGAGGTTGATGCATTGAAGCAGAGCCTCGAGCGGTCCGAGAACGAGCTCGGCCTTGCCAAGAAGCAGCTAGAGGACAAGAAAGGTAAGTAATACCTTATTAAAGTAATACCTTATAGAAAGGATTTGGTTGCAAAAAATGACAGGAATAACGTGGGTATTGTAGGGGCCATGAACGAGATGGCGACCCTGAAGGAAGCGGTGTCAATGGATTTAAAGCAAAGCGGCCATGAGCGCACCGAGCGAGAGAAGCAGGAGGCGCGGGTGGCGGAGGTGCGGCAAGAGCTCCGAGGCTCGTGGAAAAACACGGGAGTTTGGAGCGTGACTCAAGACTCGAGAGTCCGAGCTACGCCTCGGCTCTTGAGAGTGCCAAAGCCGCTAAGGCGAAGCCCAAAAAGCCCTCTAAGAAATTGAATCATTAAAGAAGGTAGCGGCGGGTAAGGCATTCTTTATGCAAAGCAAGCATGTGAAAGTGAATTACCTATTACTTACCCGGATTCGGAGCTCTCAAGGAGCATTCGCAGATCTGCCCGTGGTGTGTACGATGCTGCCGCGTTCTACCGCGCCAAGGAGGGAGCTCGACGGAGAAGGTGTTACGGTCTCGGTATGCTTTGAGGCCGACCGTCCGATGCCCCTGAGCGACCAGCTGAAGCAGCTGGTCGAGCTCCACAAGGTCGCCGAACAGGCCATGAAGGGCCTCATAGTTCGGCTGTGGCCATTGGAAGCCATGCCTGGGAGCTACTTCGGGCTAGTGCAGCGGCTGGTGGACGCCTGTCCATGGATTGAAGTCATCAAGCGCTCCGTCTGTATTGAAGGTGCCCGTCGGGCCCTTGCCCGTGCTAAAGTGCACTGGGGCAAGCTGGATGCGGAGAAGCTTGTGACGGATGGGCCACCGAAGGGCAAGGAGCATCGCAAGCCCGAAATGTACTATGAGGGCGTCCTGAAGGGTGCCCGTCGTATAGCGGATGAGTGCTCCAAAGATGTAATTTTTGAATAGACTCGCATTTGTTATCCTGTACGTTGGAAACTTGTTCATATGCGCTAAGCAACGCTTGTTCATTTAAAATATTACCTTCTGTGCGGCTGTTTACCAAATTTGAGAGATGGCAAGTCGTTGGCTTCAGCCCCCATGCCACGAGTGCTGGGGTGTTCGGGATAAACTTGAGAGCTCTTGTTCCCATTCTTGGGTCTGTCGAGGGAGGCGCTCAATGCAACGAACAAGGCAACCGGACTTATAGTGCTTGAACACTCTCACTTAGCCATAGAATTCTATAATTTTAAATTTCGGCGAAGCCCCTAGTATTTGGAAGACCGAGTTCGGGGCGCTATCCACGCCTTGGCCGGACAATGCCGGTTCCTTGCTCTAAGCGGCATAAGTCATGAGGGACTAGAAGAAACCTCTCGAACAGCGACCGGCTCTCGCCTTATCATGACGGTCAGTTTTAGCTTTCTCCACTGAGGTGCTCAACCCAGCTCAACCGGGGCACAATCGCAGTGGTTCTCCCAGCGCTACCTTAGCCGATATAACGGAACGTAAGGTACCAAAACATGGGAGACGGGCAAACCCAACTATTGACCCAAGACAAGATTCGCAGCCGATGCATATAATGCTATAAGTTCGGGGTGCCGCACTTGTGAAAGTGTTCGGACTTGTCACGCCATGTTTTTGGGGTACATAAGCCCCTGGTGTATTGGCCGTACCAAATTGTACGGTTGCGCAATGTCATAAATGAACATATATAATGGGAAAGAATGCAATAATAGGCAAGAGCTATATATTGGTTATTAAAAAGTAACTGCAAATAAAAGCAGAATGATACAAATTGTGCGATAAGCAAGGTACGGACTTTTGACATGTCCCCCTTCCAGGGGTAAGTTTGCGGTGTGGTATGTAAAATAGGTATACTGCTCGTAATAGAGACAACCTGGACACTCGGCGCAGTTTACGCTTCCTGGCTGTTGCATCGTGTATTCGGGCGCGAATGCCGGACAGGGCTTCGGAGAACAGAGTCCTGAAATTAAAAGGAAGAAAAAGATAAAAAAAGGAATGACACAAACGGAGCCCCTAGTGCGGTCTAGCCGCATTACGGGGTGCCGTGGTCGTCAACCCGTCCCTATGCCCATGGTGCTTGAGTGCAATTACATGCGGCGTAATCGCTTCAGCGAGTTCATGAGGGCTGGGGTTGGGGCTGCATTACTACGCTTGTTTGGAACGTGCCAGGTGGTCTTGCTGTAGGTTACTCCGGGCACGCTTGACAGTGTCCGATTATCTATTGGCCGGACTCGAGAATTGCCTTAAGAGGTTGTTCTGCACTTCTGCCGCAAGGGCGGACGTATGCTCCTCCGTTCGGAGGGAGCGTTCGGTGTTTCCATTGACCGTGATTATGCCTCGAGGGCCTGGCATCTTGAGTTTGAGGTACGCATAGTGCGGCACCGCATTGAATTTTGCGAATGCGGTTCGTCCGAGCAAAGGCGTGATAGCCGCTGCGGAACGGGACTATGCCGAAGATTAACTCCTCACTCCGGAAGTTATCCGGGGATCCGAAGACCACTTCAAGTGTAACGGAGCCTGTGAAGTTGGCCTCCACACCTGGTACGATGCCTTTAAAGGTCGTCTTTGTGGGTTTAATCCTTGAGGGGTCTATGCCCATTTTGCGCACTGTATCCTGATAAAGCAGGTTCAGGCTACTACCACCGTCCATCAGGACTCTAGTGAGGTGAAATCCGCCGATGATTGGGTCAAGAACCAATGCGGCGAATCCTCCATGACGGATGCTAGTGGGGTGGTCCCTTCGATCGAAGGTGATCGGGCAGGAAGACCATGGGTTGAACTTCGGGGCAACTGGCTCCATCACAGATATCGTCCCTTAGTGCGGCGCTTCCGCTCCCTTTTGGGTATGTGGGTTGCGTATATCATGTTCACCGTCCGCACTTGTGTGGGAAAGCCCTTATGTCCTCTATTGTTCGGGCGTCGGGCTCTTCCTCGTCATCTCTATGCAGCCCCTTGTCGTTGTTTTCGCGCTTAGTTTGCTGCTTGCTTGAACACCCAACAATACTGTTGGTGTGGTTGGCTGGTTTTTCGAGGGTGCCATGTATCTGGCACAAGCGATCGAGTATTCGGTCCAAGTTGGACGGGCCCTGGGTATTTCTTTTGGATGGCTTCTTCCGCTGACCGGGTTTAGAGCCTCTGAATCCGCCATTTACTGTCGTAACTTCAGCATTATCACGTTTAATGCGGCGTTTATGCTTGTTGCGACGCGACCTGCCATTGCTGTCCTTGGTATCTGAACTACCAGGGTGTTTGGCCAAGTTGTTGCTCTGAGCTAGCCAGCTGTCCTGTCCCACGCAAAAGCAGGTCATGAGTGTGGTGAGGGCTGCCATGGATTTCGGCTTTTCCTGTCCTAGGTGCCGGGCTAGCCACTCGTCGCGGATGTTGTGTTTGAAGGCTGCTAGCGCCTCTACACCCGGACAAATGACGATCTGATTTTTCTTTGTTAGGAACCGCGTCCCGTAATTGTCTGGCCGATTCTTCTGGCTGCTGAATTATATGGCTAAGGTCATCGGCGTCTGGTGGTCGCACATATGTGCCCTGGAAGTTATCATGGAATGCGGCTTCCAGGTCCTCCCAACAACCGATTGACTCTGCTGGCAAGCTGTTTAGCCAATGCCGAGCTGGTCCTTTAAGCTTGAGTGGGAGGTATTTGATGGCATGTAGATCATCACCGCGGGCCATGTTGATATGGAGGAGTAGTCCTCGATCCAGACCGCAGGATCTGTGGTACCATCGTATGATTCGATGTTTACGGGTTTGAAGCCCTCAGGGATTTGATGATCCATTACTTCATCTGTGAAGCATAGTGGGTGTGCGGCGCCTCTGTATTGGGCTATATCACGACGCAGCTCAAATGAGCTTTGTCTACTGTGTTCGGCCCGGCCGGAGTTGCTGTATCTGGTGTGACGGTTATCGTCATGTGTCATGGGGCGCCCACGCGATCCGTAGATCGATCTTGTTTGCCTTGCCTTGTCCTCCAATATGTCTCGCAGGTCTGGCGCGTTTCCCCGTGCCTTGGTCGAGCGGCGTCGGGGTGCGGCTTGAATGGAGGGTCTAGAGGCCTCTCTGTCATGACCCACGGGTGGCGGTCGGCCGCATCATCTTGTTGGTGATGTAGGTTTGGGTGCTGCTTCCTCTAATTGGGGTAGCAACCTGCCTTTTGGGTATCTCTTGGAGGGGCGTTTGAGTTGATACTCTTCGGCTGCAAGGACTTCAGTCCAGCTGTGAGCTAGCTAGTCTTGGTCAGCTCTAAGCTGCTGCTGCTTTTTCTTGAGGCTGCTTGCCGTGGCCATAAGCCTGTGTTTGAAAGCTCATGTTCGGCGGGATCCTCGGGCACGACAAATTCGTTGTTGTCGAGGCTTGCCTCATCTTCGAAGGGAGGCATATAATTATTGTCCTCTACCTCTCTTTCTGCCGCACTGTCGTGCGGACTTGCTTCTCCCTCCTCCTACGCTGAGTCCTCTTTGGAGGGTCGCCTTCAACCTTTGTCCGGGGTATTATTGTCTCCCGTGCCGAAATCGCCGTTTTTACTGTGGCAAGATTTAGAGCGGCGCCGCTGACGTCGGCGCTTGGGTTGTTTCTTGGAGGTGTCATCCTCCGCCGTTCCATCGCCATTCCCATCATTTGGGATGTCCACCATGTATATGTCATATGACGAGGTGGCCTTCTAGTGCCCGTGGTAGCGGCTCTTGATCGTCTCCGGCACCGTCGTTCATACCGTTGATGTCTTCGGAGTCGAAGTCGAGCATGTCGGTTAAATCATCGACAGTGGCTACAAAGTGGGTGGTGGGTGGGCGTTGAATTTCTTTGTCGTCCGAATCCAAACCTTCCTGACCATAGTTCGGCCAGGGCTCCCCTGACAAAGAGAGAGACTTTAATGAGTTCAGGATATCGCCAAAGGGCGAGTGCTGAAAGATGTCCGCGGCGGTGAACTCCATAACCGGTGCCCAGTCGGATTCGACTGGCAGGGGCGCGGGAGGTTCGGAGTCCGGAAAGGAGTCCGGCACCTGGGAGTCACGAGCTTTGCAAAGGACAGGGATGGTGTTCGGCTCAATCGCCGTAGAGATTTCAGCCCTCAAGGCGGTGTCCAACCAACCGTCCTCGATCGGTGAAACCGGCTCCGGATTAAGGGTCGGAGCGGGCATCCGTGCAGCCTCCAGGCACTGTTCGCGGCAGAGCTAGATCGTACTCCATCGAGACAAGGTCGGCACGCCGGTACGTGGCTCGAATCCGTCGAAGATCAAGTCTCCGCGGACATCGGCCGTATAGTTCAAGCTTCCAAATCTGACTGATGGCCAGGGCGTAGCTTTCGATCTGCTCCAGATGGCCTAGTGAATTGGCCCGCGATTGCAAAGCCGCCGAATCTGAAGATCTGTCCGGGAGAAAAGTCTCACCTGGACTGCATCGTTGTTGATGATTGAAGGAGCCATCGGGCCTATAGGTGACGACAGAGGAACTCTCAATGAAAGCACCAATGTCGGTGTCAAAACCGGCGGATCTCGGGTAGGGGGTCCGGAACTGTGCGTCTAGGCGGATGGTAACAGGAGACAAGGGACACGATGTTTTTACCCAGGTTCGGGCCCTCTCGATGGAGGTAATAGCCTACTCTTGCTTGATTAATATTGATGATATGGGTAGTACAAGAGTAGATCTACCACGAGATCAGAGAGGCTAAACCCTAGAAGCTAGCCTATGGTATGATTGTTGTTCGTCCTACGGACTAAAACCCTTCAGTTTATATAGACACCGAATAGGGTTAGGGTTACACAGAGTCGGTTACAATGGTAGGAGATCTACATATCCGTATCACCAAGCTTGCCTTCCTCGCCAAGGAAAGTCCCATCCGGACACGGGACGAAGTCTTCAATCTTATATCTTCATAGTCCAGGAGTCTGGCCAACGGTGATAGTTCTGCTATCCGGACACCCCCTAATCCAGGGCTCCCTCAGGTGGTTTTAGGATCTTTTATTACTCATCTATGCTCTGGGACTCTAATCTCTCTTCTATTCGGGTTAAATGAATTTTACTAAACCTAACATTAGGATCTCGTTATCACTTTCACCCGGAGAGCCTCATATTACTGATGATCGTCTGCTGCACGTGAAGACCCTGAAGATACTCTCCGCTATTAACCCGAGAATTTGTGTTCATCGCGTTTGCAATTCCCTTCCACCGTCAACCCTTATGGATAACTACTTGCACTTGTTATTCTTACATTCATAGTTGGTCTTGTTATTACAAGATACCCCGAAACACTCGTCGTTGTTTCGATAATCCTTTGAGCTTACTGCCTTGCTGTTCTTTGTCACCTGAATACCCAAACGGATAATTCCTCGCACTTGCCGAGTATCCCCTCATCCCTAGCCGTTCATGTGTTTCACAATAGACTTGAAAATACCATTCGATCTTCCGAAAATCTTCGGCAGCTATTTGCTCTTGAAATTCTTGCTTGCTTTCATTATGGTTAATCCCATAAGTCTAGTAATCTTATTGGCATCCTTTGTCACTATCATTTTGTTTCCGTTGATTCTATATGTGTGCGAATGCACGCAATAATCAGTTGATCCTTATAAATTATATTTTCGGCTACTTTCGAACATGAGCTGGTTCTCGGCCAATCAGATTGCCATCGACTGTACCCCTAAGGCTATTCAACTTATCCGTCCGTAATCGGAGCATTGCTTCTGATCCCTTGTCTTGGAATTCATAATTCCTTTGCAATTGAGCTTTGAAGTAGTCAGTTGTTTCTATCATCTGATCTCCTTGCATGCTTTCTTCTTCTGCTTGAGTACCGATGCTCACATCGGATCCCTTATGGACCATCAGATCTTTTGTTGAATTTTATCCGACAATATCCTTCATATTCAATAACCTTGAGCCTTTCCTAGGATATATACCGCCTTTGGTAAATTGTATCCTTTGCTTTGTCAACCATGCTCTACTTTGAGATTGTGTTAATTACTCCTGAAGTTTGTGGTATATGTTCTAAGAAGCCCCGATGGCTTGAACCTATGCCTTCCTTAATATGTGTGAACTAGAAAGTTTTCACAAGTCATACACTCCACAGTATTTTGCCAGATAAAATTTCAACACTACAACCTCCTCGAAAGTGAGAAGTGAATGAAAGGTTATGCATTGGAGAAGTGGGAGTCGACCTTGAACTTGTGTTCATGCCCATGGACACGATGTAGATCCTATCATTAAAGCTTCTCTTAAATTAATTATCCCTTTGGTATAAGTTCATCTTATATCTGGGATCTGGCCTTTTGCAATCGTTGTTCCGACCATGTTCTCTTATAAATACCATTTCTCGTGCAAGTTTAAGCACTTGTCTTATGTAGAGCAATACCCCAATCCAACCTCTACTTTGATCTGTCGTCCAGTATTACCCCCCTGGTATCTCGAGATTATCATGGAACTGCGTAACTTCTTATGAGTTCTTCATCAAGTGCTACATTCCCACAGATTCCAATTTTTCACGGGCTCTGAGTTTTTAAACACTCAAAGACACCAATAACTGAACCGAGTCCGCACTACGGTTCAACAACTCTTCAGTAAGCTTCTATAAGTACGAGTTTGTACCCGATAACGCCATTCCTAGCCTGTTTGACTATATCATTGTCGTGATGATTCTAACTGTGCTACCTGGTCCTTCTTCTCGGAGCACCAATTTGCGACGATAGCTAAGCTTACGTCGATTTTCCTCGTCATACCCTTTCACCTTAAACAACAAGCTTGAGTTCGAGTTTGTGTCAGAATCGTGGTTCTTAACCTCTTGCTTCATCATTCCTTTGACTTGATGTCGCCGCTGATTGATTACATCTTCATGAAATCTCTCGACAAAGGTGTCGTGATCATCATCAACCTTATGAGCTCTTCCAGGATATCAACCGGATTCATGAAGAGAAATACCATCCTTGCCCTCGATGAGTTGTGTTATCATCGGACACTTATTGCCTTCCCTCCAACACAAACTTGTTCATGTTTTGTGTTATACCTTTGAGTTCCTTGCTATCCAGCATTTGTTCTTCTTTACCTTGGAGTATTACCATCTTTTATGTCAAGGATGTTGTGAGGACTGCTCCACCTCTTAAGAAATTCTTTGTATTGTGATACTTATCACCCTCACCATTCTTTCTTGGTCCCCGTGTTGATTCTAACCGGGATACCAACACGTGAACCATGCTGCTTGGATTCTGTACTTCTAGCAACCCTATTGCTTTGAAGTTAATGGTCGACATTTCATTCTTAGACCATTGGTTATCAAATGACCATTCTAACATTGATCTTGTTACCTAAGCCCATATTTCGGGTGCACCTTTCAACCAGTGATTAATTGTGTATGTTTCCCTCGAGCATACATCATTATATCATTTGATCTGTTAAATGTTATCTCCTTGTTCACATAATTGTGGAGATCCATCTTTTGGAAATCTCGATGAATTGTCGCTGAGACCATCAGCCACCTCCTCATCCTCTCTTTGATTTAATGATGAACTCTTGTTTCGGAACTCGCTTCCATAGTTCATTTCCTGAGAATCTTGCAATGTCATTTCGTCGATTTGTGTTGCACCTTTTCTTCTCGGACATCCTGAGTCTGAGGTATCATGACCCCAATCAGATCTGAATCTCGGTCAGATATGATGGTTGGGACATATTTCCAAGAATTATAACATTGGTCTTTATATATTGTTATAGTATCCTTTTTAGCAAGTTTAGCCATTCTTTCATGAGGAAAATTGTAAGACTTATTCTATAAGTTGTTCCTGATGAATCCTTCGTGTATCCAGAGTCTGACCTTTTGCTTGAAGACCATGTCAATGCTATCCTAAAGCATGTCTGTGGTAATCCAACTTTCAACCAGAACATTTGAAGCCCAATGCTAAATGTTTCTCGCTCAATTATCCAAACACCGTTGTATGGGTAATGTCATGAAATTTCTCTCACCTTACCTAAAGGGTTTTCTACATTATATCTTGTCCTGGATATCATGCTCTGCTTGTCCTTGGGAAGGATATACCCTTTAAATATGTGTTTAAACACATTTTCCTTTCCATTGTTCTGTTTAACTCGATGATCACATTTTCCTTTCCATTATTTTGTTTGACCTTTCTTGTGATCTATATAGCCTAAGCAGTAATAATTCACTTCTTATGTAAACACCTCGGTGTACAACTCTGCCAGTGAGACCCTGTTACTTTTGTTGATGACATTTCGGTAACCACCGATGGACGAGAACTTTGCCTACTGGTCCGCGTCGTTCAACGAGCAGGAAAATGGTTCTCTTCGTTGCTCGCCCTTGGTATTGATGTTGTTGCCGACATAACTGACAGGCTATCCTCTGACATGTCTTGCTTACATGATCGTGCGAGACATTACCGCCCTTTCTACTTTTAACCCACATGGTGGGCCCATAACCCACAGTTCCACATGATCGAAACCTAACTCTCCTGTACACCCCCCTGTTCCCAAAGTTATTCCTCCTGCGTGGACTCGTATGTAATTCATGAGGATCATCAATTCTGGCATCGGAAACAATAATTATTTCGTTGCTTGAAACCCCTTTCACCTTCTGACTAGGCATTGAACGATTGCCTGGCTGCCTGAAACTTCTTGTTGGACCTTCCAACTTTACTCTCGATGTGTTCTATTTGTTCAACTCGAGAGGTACTCATATGCTCATTCATGGGTTAATCCCAGGTTATTACCCTTATAGCATTACATGCTGTTTCCGATCTACCCTGTTACCTATTCAGAATAATCGATGAAGATCCCGAAGACAGGATGTCGACTTCATCATAAGGACCTGAAGCAGTGAAATGAAGACATCAATGTATTGGATCGGTTCTCTTCGAGAAGAGCAACCAAGACCGAGAAGATCTGTTAAAATTTCGTAACTGGACGTTCCCCCTTCTCTACTTCTTAAATCTCGGGACGAGATTTGTTGTAGTGGAGGAGAATTGTGACGCCCGGATAATTAGGCTACAGTAATCCCACGTTAATGGTGCCATGTCACCTCGGTCACTGTAGTTAATCTTGGGTTAATTCGAAAACGTTTCAAATTCAAATTCAAATTAAAGTCAAACGACAAAGTTTTCAAAATATTAAACTAAAATGTTAAGGTG
The DNA here is from genome assembly GCA_021605145.1 of Aegilops bicornis. Lineage (NCBI taxonomy): Eukaryota > Viridiplantae > Streptophyta > Magnoliopsida > Poales > Poaceae > Aegilops > Aegilops bicornis. The sequence goes on from CM038673.1 coordinate 184,563,064, forward strand.
TGCGCTTAAATGCACGAGTAATTATAATAAAGTAAACACATTTTATAAAATGCCTAAATACTTTTAAATGAATTAAAACAGAAAAGAAATAAAAGAAAAGAAAAGATAAAAAGAAAACAAAACAAAAAAGGAAAAAGAAGAAGAAGAAGAAGAAGAACCCCCCCATTTGGGCCACAAAGCCATCGACGCCAAAGCCGCCCACCGCACCCACACCCTCCCCATATCCACCCCCTCGGGGAAAACCCTAACCACCCACCCCACTTTCCCCACTCACTCCCTCAGACGCCTCTCCCTTCCCACTTTGGATCGGGCAGTGGGCCCGACCCCTTCGCATGGCCGCCGCCGCCACCCAGTGCCTCCGGCCACCCCCTGGCAGCCGCCCGCCTCCCCATCTTCCCCCACATGGCGCCCCCCCACCTCGACCCAAGCTAGATCGGATCGATCCCACGGCCTCGACACCGCCCCGCTGCCCGACGCCGGAGCTCCCCCGCCGGCCGGCTTCCTCCTCCCCACCGGCCTGCTCCCACGTCGCCCGTCGTCCCCGTCGCCCCCCTCGACACCCACTGCCACGATCCCTACTCCCCGACGTGAGCTACCTCCCTGCCCCCCCCCTCTCTGTCGCCGGTGCCGTTCCCCCGTCGCGCCTAGCGCGTGCTTACCTGGCAACGCTCCCAGCGCCAGCGGCAGCGCTCACCTCGCCGTGCGTCTGTGCGCGCCCGCCGCCCGTTGCCGTCTTTGTGCCGCCCGCGGTGTCTCGCTTTAACCGGCGCCCGTGGCGACCGCGGCCTTCCTCTCACGCTCACACCGCCGCCGTTTTGGGGCATCCCCCCCACTCGCTGCGTCCGTCGTTCGTCGACCGTCGCGGCGACCCTCTCCGCTAACCGCACAGCCGCCCGGTCCGGCCCTGGCCGCACCCGCGTCCGACGACCCAATCATGGCGACCCCCCCCCCCCGCCTAGTGCCCCACCTAGTCGTCTCGCCGCTCCACCACTTCCGCGGCCTGACTCTTGACGACCTGCGGCGCGCCATCGTCGTCCGTCGTCGCTCACGGCCGCTGGCGGCACCATGGCCTGACCTCCTCTGCTCAACACGTTTGGCCGGGTGCGCTCACCCACAGACTGCGCTCGGGCTCTGCCCCGGCCTTGAACCCTCTAAGGCCCACAGGGCTATGACAAGCAGGGGCCCGGCCCGAGCGTTTTAGAAATATATATATATATATATATATATATATATAATAAATAAAATAATTAATTAGTAATAAAAATAATTAATTAATTAATTATCTAAATCAATTAAGTTAATTAATCCTAATTAATTAATCTAATTAACCTGTTAGTTTAATTAAACAGTAATTAGTTTAACTAAACTCTAATTAACCTAAACAAAGTATGACAGATGGGTCCCATTGGACCCACGCGTCAGTTTGACCCAGTCAACCTCTGTTGACTGCTGACATCAGCATGACATCATGCTGATGTCATAAATCCAATTTCGAATTAAATTAAATAATGAATTAAATTCCAGAAATTAATAAAATCTTTAGAAAATCATATCTTTTAATCCGTAACTCGGATTAAATTATTTTCAAAATGAAAGTTGCTCAGAACGACGAGACGAATTCGGATACGCAGCCCGTTCGACCGCCACACATTTCTAGCATAGCAAACCTGCAACATTTCACCTTCGGTTCATCTGTCCGAAAACGCGAAACACAGGGGATACTTTCCCGGATGTTTCCCCCCTTCACCGGTATCACCTCATACCGTGTTAGGGCACGCCTAGCATCACGCTTTGCTTTGTCATGCATCGTCATGCATCTATTTGCATTGTATTCATTTTTCTTCCCCCTCTTGTTCCGCTAGACACCGAGACCGACGCTGCTGCTACACTGTACGACTATGGGGTTGACGACCCCTCTCTCTTGCCAGAGCAACCAGGCAAGCCCCCCCCCCCCCTTGATCACTAGATATCGCCTATTCTTCTCTATACTGCTTGCATTAGAGTAGTGTAGCATGTTATCGCTTTCGCTAATCCTATCTTCTGCATAGCCTGTCCTTGCTACTCATTGTTACCTTTACCGCTATCTCATCGCTTAGTATAGGATGCTAGTGTTCCATCAAGGCCCAACATTCTTGTCCGTCTGCCATCCTATACTCTTGGGCTGTGATCACTTGGAGGTGATCACGGGCATATACTATACACTTTACACTATTACATTACCGTGATATCGTTCGGAGATGGGGATGAAAGGACAGGTGGCTCCATCCCGTAGAGGTGGGCCTAGGTTCTGACGCCCCGATCGTTACTTTGTGGCGGAGCGGCAGGCAGGTTGAGACTACTGGGTGAGAGGTGGGCCTGGCCTGTTCGGCGTTCATGGATACTTAACACGCTTAACGAGATCTTGGTATTTGATCTGAGTTGGGTCGTTGACCTTATACGCACTAACCGCCACGTGGGACAAGATACGGGCAATCGACGTCGTGGTATCAGCCGAAGCATTTAAATGGACGTCGGCCGGCGGCAGCGCGGATTGGATTTGGAGCACTGCTAGGCTAGGTTCGCTTTCGGCCGCCCTCGCAACATGCGTGTGCTAAGGCGATGGGCCCTGACCCCTTTGCGCTTAGGTTTTGAACCGGCGTCTTTGACCTCTGTTATGCCTAGGTGGGGCTGCGGCGTGTTGATCTTCCACGGCCGGGCATGACCGTGAAAGTGTGTCCGCCAAATGGGATCGGCGTGTCGGGTAATGTGGTGCACCCCCAGGAAGTTAATCTATTCGAATAGCCGTGATCTTGATAACAGGACGACTTGGAGTTGTACCTTGACCTTATGACAACTAGAACTGGATACTTAATAAAACACACCCTTCCAAGTGCCAGATACAACCCGGTGGTCGCTCTCTAACAGGGCTACGAGGAGAGGATTATGCTATGCGATGCTATTTGGAGGACTTCAGTCTACTCTCTTCTACATGCTGCAAGACGGAGCCTGCCAGAAGCGTAGTCTTTGACAGGATTAGCTATACCCCTCTTATTCTGGCATTCTGCAGTTCAGTCCACTGATATGGCCCTTTACACATATACCCATGCATATGTACTGTAGCTCCTTGCTTGCGAGTATTTTGGATGAGTACTCACGGTTGCCTTGTTCCCCTTTTCCCCTTTCTTTACCCGATTGTCGCAACTGCACGATGGAGCCCAGGAGCCAGACGCCACCTTCGACGACTCCTACTACACCGGAGGTGGCTACTACTACGTGCAGCCCGCGGCGACCACTGTGAGTAGTTAGGAGGATCCTGTGCAGGAGGCCCGCGCTTCTTTCGATCTCAGATCCCAGTTTGTGCTAGCCTTCTTAAGGAAGACTTGTTTAACTTATGTCTGTACTCAGATATTGTTGCTTCCGCTGACTCGTCTATGATCGAACACTTGTATTCGAGCCCTCGAGGTCCCTGTCTTGTATTATGATGCTTGTATGACTTATTTATGTTTTAGAGTTGTGTTGTGATATCTTCCCGTGAGTCCTTGATCTTGATCGTACACGTTTGCGTGTATGATTAGTGTATGATTGAATCGAGGGCGTCACATTCTTGTGTAGTTGCATTAAATTTTTACCATTCTACTTCACTAAACATCTCCATATGAGATCCAATTACTTGTAGGGAAATGCAAGAGGACCTCAGTTATGATGATGCACTAGGTCCATAGCTGGGACTTTGTGTATGCTCTCGTAATGCGTTTGTCGAGTGCTCATTAAGAAAGTTTCTATACAAGTTTATGAACGAACTCCTTAAGAAAAGTTCTCCAAAAGTTCCCTGTGAAAGAATCCTTTGAAGCATCTGGTCGTCACAAATGTTTTGACTACTTGTGAGCCAAAACAGACTCTGTATGAGTCAGATATCCATGTTTCATTTAACACTGCGCAAAACTGATTCCGAACGACAGTTACACACTACTTCTTGTGTAGTTGCATTCGAGTTTTTCCATTCTACTTCACTAAACATCTCCATGTGAGATCCAATTACTTGTAGGGAAATGTAAGACCTCAGTTGTGATGATGCACTATGTCCATATTTGGGACTTTGTGTAGGTTCTCTAAATGCGTTTGTCGAGTGCTCATTAAGAAAGTTTCTATACAAGTTTCTGAACGAACTCCTTAAGAAAAGTTCTCCAAACGTTCCCTGTGAAAGAACCCTTTGAAGCACCTGGTCGTCACAAACGTGTTGACTACTTGTGGAGCCAAAACAGACTCCATATGAGTCAGATATCCATGTTTCAGCTAACACTGCGCAAAAAATATTCCGAACGACAATTACAGACTAGTTCTTCTGTAGTTGCATTGAATTTTTTTCATTCTACTTCACTAAACAACTCCATATGAGATCCAATTACTTGTAGGGAAATGCAAGAAACCTCGGTTATGATGATGCACTAGGTCCATAGATGGGACTTTGTGTATGTTCTCGAAATGTATTTGTCGAGCGCTCATTAAGAAAGTTTCTATACAAGTTTCTAAACGAACTCCTTATGAAAAGTTCCCTTTGAAAGAATACTTTGAAGCATCAGGTCGTGACAAACGATATGACTACTTGTGGATCCAAAACGGACTCCGTATGAGTCAGATATCCATGTTTTAGTTAACATCACAAAAAACTGATTCCGAGCAGCGATTCTGAGACTAGTTCTAGTGTTGTTGCATTCGATTTTTTCCATTCTACTTCACTAAACATCTCCATATGAGATCCAATTACTTGTAGGAAAATGCAAGAGACCTCAGTTATGATGATGCACTAGGTCCATAGCTGGGACTTTGTGTATGTTCTCGAAATGCGTTTGTTGAGTGCTCATTAAGAAAGTTTCGATACAAGTTTCTGAACGAACTCCTTAAGAAAAGTTCTCCAAAAGTTCCCCGTGAAAGAATCCTTTGAAGCATCTGGTTGTCACAAACGTTTTGACTACTTGTGGAGACAAAACGGACTCCGTATGAGTCAGATATCCATGTTTCAGTTAACACTGTGCAAAACTGATTCCGAACGACAGTTAGAGACTAGTTCTTGTGTAGTTACATTCTATTTTTTCCATTATACTTTACTAAGCATCTCCATATGAGATTGAATTACTTGTAGGGAAATGCAAGAGACCTCAGTTATAATGATGCACTAGGTCCATAGCTGGGACTTTGTGTATGTTCTCAAAATGCATATGTCGAGTGCTCATTAAGAAAGTTTCTATATAAGTTTCTGAACGAACTCCTTAAGAAAACATCACCAAAAGTTCCTTATGAAAGAATCTTTTGAAGCATCTAGTCGTCACAAACGTTTTGAATACTTGTGGAGCCAAAACAGACTCCCTATGAGTCAGATATGCATGGTTCGATTAACGCCATGCAAAACCGATTCCGAGCAGCGATTCTGAGACTAGTTCTTGTGTAGTTGCATTCAATTTTTTCTATTCTACTTCACTAAACATATCCATATGAGATCCAATTACTTGTAGGGAAATGCAAGAGACCTCAGTTATGATGATGCACTAGGTGCATAGCATGGACTTTGTGTATGTTCTCGAAATGCGTTTGTCGAGTGCTCATCAAGAAAGTTTCTATACAAGTTTCTGAACGAACTCCTTAAGAAAAGTTCTCCAAAAGTTCCCTATGACAGAATCCTTTGAAGCATCTCATCATCACAAACGTTTTGAGTCCTTGTGGAGCCAAAATTGACTCTGTATGAGTCAGATATCCATGTTTCAGTTAACACTGCGCAAAACTGATTCCGAGCGACAGTTACAGACTAGTTCTTGTGTAGTTGCGTTCGACTTTTTGCATTCTACTTCACTAAACATATCCATATGAGATCCAATTACTTGTAGGGAAATGCAAGAGACCTCAGTTATGATGATGCACTAGGTCCATAGCATGGACTTTGTGTATGTTCTCGAAATGCGTTTGTCGAGTGCTCATTAAGAAAGTTTCTATACAAGTTTCTGAACGAACTCCTTAAGGAAAGTTCTCCAAAAGTCCCCTATGACAGAATCCTTTGTAGCATCTCATCATCACAAACGTGTTGAGTCCTTGTGGAGCCAAAATTGACTTCGTATGAGTTAGATATCCATGTTTCAATTAACACTATGCAAAACTGATTCAAGCAGCGATTCTGAGACTAGTTCTTGTGTAGTTGCATTCGACTTTTCGCATTCTACTTCACTAAACATCTCCATATGAGATCCAATTACTTGTAGGGAAATGCAAGAGGACCTCAGTTATGATGATGCACTAGGTCTGTAGCTAGGACTTTGTGTATGTTCTCGAAATGCGTTTGTTGAGTGCTCATTAAGAAACTTTCTATACAAGTTTCTGAACGAACTCCTTAAGAAAAGTTCTCCAAAAGTTCCCTATGAAAGAATCTTTTGAAGCATCTCATCATCACAAACGTTTTGAGTCCTTGTGGAGCCAAAATTGACTCCGTATGAGTCAGATATCCATGTTTCAGTTAACACTGCGCAAAACTGATTCCGAACGACAGTTACAGACTAGTTCTTGTGTAGTTGCGTTTGACTTTTTCCATTCTACTTCACTAAACATATCCATATGAGATCCAATTACTTGTAGGGAAATGCAAGAGACCTCAGTTACGATGATGCACTAGGTCCATAGCATGGACTTTGTGTATGTTCTCGAAATGCGTTTGTCGAGTGCTCATTAAGAAAGTTTCTATACAAGTTTCTGAACGAACTCCTTAAGAAAAGTTCTCCAAAAGTCCCCTATGACAGAATCCTTTGTAGCATCTCATCGTCACAAACGTTTTGAGTCCTTGTGGAGCCAAAATTGACTTCGTATGAGTTAGATATCCATGTTTCAATTAACACTATGCAAAACTGATTCCGAACGACAGTTACAGACTAGTTCTTGTGTAGTTGCATTCGACTTTTCGCATTCTACTTCACTAAACATCTCCATATGAGATCCAATTACTTGTAGGGAAATGCAAGAGGACCTCAGTTATGATGATGCACCAGGTCTGTAGCTAGGACTTTGTGTATGTTCTCGAAATGCGTTTGTTGAGTGCTCATTAAGAAAGTTTCTATACAAGTTTCTGAACGAACTCCTTAAGAAAAGTTCTCCAAAAGTTCCCTATGAAAGAATCTTTTGAAGCATCTGGTTGTGACAATTGTTTTGACTACTTGTGGAGCCAAAACAGACTCTGTATGCGTTAGATATCCATGTTTCAGTTAACACTGCGCAAAACTGATTCAGAACGACAGTTACACACTAGTTCTTGTGTAGTTGCATTCGATGTTTTCCATTCTAATTCACTAAACATCTCCATATGAGATCCAATTACTTGTAGGGAAATGCAAGAGACCTCAGTTATGATGATGCACTAGGTGCATAGCATGTACTTTGTGTATGTTCTCGAAATGCGTTAGTCGAGTGCTCATTAAGAAAGTTCCTATACAAGTTTCTGAACGAACTCCTTAAGAAAAGTTCTCCAAAAGTTCCCTATGACAGAATCCTTAAGCATCTCATCGTCACAAACGTTTTGAGTCCTTGTGGAGCCAAAACTGACTCCGTATGAGTCAGATATCCATGTTTCAGTTAACACTACGCAAAACTGATTCCGAACGACAGTTACAGACTAGTTCTTGTGTAGTTGCATTCGACTTTTTCCATTCTACTTCACTAAACATCTCCATATGAGATCCAATTACTTGTAGGGAAATGCAAGAGGACCTCAGTTATGATGATGCACTAGGTCCATAGCTAGGACTTTGTGTATGTTCTCAAAATGCGTTTGTTGAGTGCTCATTAAGAAAGTTTCTTTACAAGTTTCTGAATGAACTCCTTAAGAAAAGTTCTCCAAAAGTTCCCTATGAAAGAATATTTTGAAGCATCTGGTCGTCACAAAAGTTTTGACTACTTGTGGAGCCAAAACAGACTCCGTATGAGTCAGATATCCATGTTTCAGTTAACACTGCGCAAAACTGATTCCGAACGACAGTTACACACTAGTTCTTGTGTAGTTGCATTCGATTTTTTCCATTCTACTTCACTAAACATCTCCATATGAGATCCAACTACTGGTTGGGAAATGCAAAAGACCTCATTTATGATGATGCACTAGGTCCATAGCTGGGACTTTGTGTATGTTCTCGAAATGCGTTTGTCACGGTCTGAACGAATTCCTTAAGAAAAGTTCTCCAAAAGTTCCCTATGAAAGAATCCTTTGAAGCATCTGGTCATCAAAAACGTGTTGACTACTTGTGGAGCCAAACGGACTCCATATTAGTCAGATATCCATGTTTCAGCTAACACTGCACAAAAATTATTCTGAACGACAATTACAGACTAGTTCTTGTGTAGTTGCATTCGTTTTTTTCATTCTAATTCACTAAACATCTCCATATGAGATCTAATTACTTGTAGGGAAATGCAAGAGGACCTTAGTTATGATGATGCACTAGGTCCATAGCTGGGACTTTGTGTATGTTCTCGAAATGCATTTGTCGAGTGCTCGTTAAGAAAGTTTCTATACAAGTTTCTAAACGAACTCCTTAAGAAAAGTTTCCTATGAAAGAATCCTTTGAAGCATCAGGCCGTGACAAACGTTTTGACTACTTGTGGAGCCAAAACGGACTCCGTATGAGTCAGATATCCATGTTGCAGTTAACACTGAGCAAAACTGATTCCGAACGATAGTTACAGACTAGTTCTTGTGTAGTTGCATTAAATTTTTACCATTCTACTTCACTAAACATCTCCATATGAGATCCAATTACTTGTAGGGAAATGCAAGAGGACCTCAGTTATGATGATGCACTAGGTCCATAGCTGGGACTTTGTGTATGCTCTCGTAATGCGTTTGTTGAGTGCTCATTAAGAAAGTTTCTATACAAGTTTCTGAACGAACTCCTTAAGAAAAGTTCTCCAAAAGTTCGCTGTGAAAGAATCCTTTGAAGCATCTGGTCGTCACAAATGTTTTGACTACTTGTGAGCCAGAACAAACTCCGTATGAGTCAGATATCCATGTTTCAGTTAACACTGCACAAAACTGATTCCGAACGACAGTTACAGACTAGTTCTTGTGTAGTTGCATTCGATTTTTTCCATTCTACTTCACTAAACATCTCCATATGAGATCCAATTACTTGTAGGGAAATGTAAGACCTCAGTTATTATGATGCACTAGGTCCATAGCTGGGACTTTGTGTATGTTCTCTAAATCCGTTTGTTGAGTGCTCATTAAGAAAGTTTCTATAGATGTTTCTGAACGAACTACTTAAGAAAGGTTCTCCAAAAGTTCCCTGTGAAAGAATCCTTTGAGGCACCTGGTCGTCACAAACGTGTTGACTACTTGTGGAGCCAAAACGGACTCCATATGAATCAGATATCCATGTTTCAGCTAACACTGCGCAAAAATTATTCCGAACGACAAATACAGACTAGTTCTTGTGTAGTTGCATTCGATTTTTTTCATTCTACTTCACTAAACATCTCCATATGAGATCCAATTACTTGTAGGGCAATGCAAGAAACCTCAGTTATGATGATGCATTAGGTCCATAGCTGGGACTTTGTGTATGTTCTCGAAATGCATTTGTCGAGTGCTCATTAAGAAGGTTTCTATACAAGTTTCTAAACGAACTCCTTAAGAAAAGTTTCCTATGAAAGAATCCTTTGAAGCATCAGGTCGTGACAAACTTTTTGACAACTTGTGGAGCCAAAACGGACTACGTATGAGTCAGATATCCATGCTTCAGTTAACACTGAGCAAAACTGATTCCGAACGATAGTTACAGACTAGTTCTTGTGTAGTTGCATTAATTTTTAACCATTCTACTTCACCAAACATCTACATATGAGATCCAATTACTTGTAGGGAAAGGCAAGAGGACCTTAGTTATGATGATGCACTAGGTCCATAGCTGGGACTTTGTGTATGCTCTCGAAATGCGTTTGTCGAGTGCTCATTAAGAAAGTTTCTATACAAGTTTCTGAACGAACTCCTTAAGAAACGTTCTCCAAAAGTTCCCTGTGAAAGAATCCTTTGAAGCATCTGGTCGTCACAAACATTTTGGCTACTTGTGAGCCAAAACAGACTCCGTATGAGTCAGATATCCATGTTTCAGTTAACCCTGCACAAAACTGATTCCGAACGACAGTTTCACACTAGTTCTTGTGTAGTTGCATTCGATTTTTTCCATTCTACTTCACTAAACATCTCCATATGAGGTCCAATTACTTGTAGGGAAATGCAAGACCTCAGTTATGATGATGCACTAGGTCCATAGCTGGGACTTTGTGTATTTTCTCGAAATGCTTTTGTCGAGTACTCTTTAAGAAAGTTCCTATACAAGTTTCTGAACGAACTCCTAAAGAAAAGTTCTCCGAAAGTCCCCTATGAAAGAATCCTTTGAAGCATCTGGTCGTCACAAACGTGTTGACAACTTGTGGAGCCAAACCAGACTCCATATGAGTCAGATATCCATGTTTCAGCTAACACTGCGCAAAAATTATTTCGAACGACAATTACAGACTTGTTCTTGTGTAGTTGCATTCGATTTTTTTCATTCTACTTCACTAAACATCTCCATATGAGATCCAATTACTTGTAGGGAAATGCAGGGAACCTCGGTTATGATGATGCACTAGGTCCATAGCTGGGACTTTGTGTATGTTCTCGAAATGCATTTGTCGAGTGCTCATTAAGAAGGTTTCTATACAAGTTTCTAAACGAACTCCTTAAGAAAAGTTTCCTATGAAAGAATCCTTTGAAGCTTGAGGTCGTGACAACCGTTTTGACTACTTGTGGAGCCAAACCGGACTCCATATGAGTCAGATATCCATGTTTCAGCTAACACTGTGCAAAAATGATTCCGAACGACAATTACAGACTAGTTCTTGTGTAGTTGCATTCGATTTTTTCCAGTCTACTTCACTAAACATCCCCATATGAGATCCAATTACTTGTAGGGAAATGCAAGAAACCTCAGTTATGATGATGCACTATGTCCATATTTGGGACGTTGTGTATGTTCTTGAAATGCATTTGTCGAGTGCTCATTAAGGAAGTTTCTAAACGAACTCCTTAAGAAAAGTTCCCTATGAAAGAATCCTTTGAAGCATCAGGTCGTGAAAAACGTTTTGACTACTTGTGGAGCCAAAACAGACTCCGTAAGAGTCAGATATCCATGTTTCAGTTAACACTAAGCAAAACTGATTCCGAACGATAGTTACAGACTAGTTCTTGTGTAGTTGCATTAAATTTTTTCCATTCTACTTCACTAAACATCTCCATATGAGATCCAATTACTTGTAGGCAAATGCAATAGACCTCAGTTATTATGATGCACTAGGTCCATAGCTGGGACTTTGTGTACGTTCTCGAAATACGTTTGTCGAGTGCTCATTAAGAATGTTTCTATACATGTTTCTGAACGAACTCCTTAAGAAAAGTTCTCCAAAAGTTCCATGTGAAAGAATCCTTTGAAGCATCTGGTCGTCAAAAACGTTTTGACTACATGTGGAGCGAAAAATGACTCGGTATGAGTCAGATATCCATGTTTCAGTTAACACTGTGCAAAAATGATTCCGAACGACAGTTACAGACTAGTTCTTGTGTACTTGCATTCGATTTTTTCCATTCTACTTCACAAAACATCTCCATATGAGATCCATTACTTGTAGGGAAATGCAAGAGGACCTCAGTTATGATGATGCACTAGGTCCATAGCGGGGACTTTGTGTATGTTCTCGAAATGCGTTTGTCGAGTGCTCATTAAGAAAGTTTCTCACAAGTTTCTGAATGAACTCCTTAAGAAAAGTTCTCCAAAAGTTCTCTGTGAAAGAATCCTTTGAAGCATCTGGTCGTCACAAACGTTTTGACTACTTGTGGAGCCAAAACATACTCCGTATGAGTCAGATATCCGTGTTTCAGATATCCATGTTGACTACTTGTAGTTGCATTCGATTTTTTCCATTATACTTCACTAAACATCTCCATATGAGATCCAATTACTTGTAGGGAAATGCAAGTGTAACATCCCAAATTTTCAATCTGGAATGTTGTACATTAGATCATCACTGGATATCATATTTTATTTGCTTTTGTCCTGATCCAGAAATTCTACGCAACTCAAGGACCCACGGAGATAGTTGGGATTTCGTTATTTTCATATTTGAGTTTTCTCAAATTTTGAAAATAGGATTATTTGATTTTATTTATTTTATCTTCAATTATTTCTATTATAAAAATATGAGAGAGGGAATAAAATGACTTTCCCAAAATAAAGAAATATTGAAGATTTAATAAAAAAATCAAATAAGATTTTATTTTGGAGTTTTGGCTAATTTATTTGAATTTAGGAAAAATTGCACGTTTTTTCAAAACTGCATTTTAGGCAAAGAAAATGTTCATCTCGTTGTAAATATTTTATTTAAGCCGTGAAAATTTATTTGGCATTTTTAGAATTTTATTTTATTTTCTAGAATTATTATTAGTTTCGGCGGAATTTGTTTAAAAAAAAGTACCGCGCGCCCGACTGGGTCGAATGCCCAGCCGAGCCAGGCCAGGCACGCGGCGCCGCCGCCTCCCCGTGGGAGTCCGCACCGCTGCCGACGCCGAGTCCGGCTGGGGCACGCCTCCCGAGGCGGACCCCGACCCGGTGCCCCCTTCCCCTAGCCCCCCCCTCTCATAAGTACCCCCGCCGCCGCCGCCTCACCCCGCCACCTCGACCCGACCCGCCTCCCTTGACCGCTGCCGCCGCCCGCCGCCATGTGCCGCCGCTTGCCGCGCCCGCCGCCCGCCGGCCGCCGCCCACCCAGGAGCCACGAGTCCCGCCGGAGTCCGGCGAGGTAGCCGCGCCGTTCGCCGCCGGTTTTCGGAAGAAAACCGATCCGGTTTTTTTTAAAACCCTAGTTTTTTTGTTAGATCGGTTTTATCGGTTTTTTAGCAAGCGTTCGCTCGTTCGTTCGTTTTCATATAACAAACGTTCGTTCGTTAATCTGTTCGTCAGTTTTTTCTTTTTCTCGGATTTTCCGCGATTATTTCTGATCGCGATTTCTGATCCGGTTTTTGTTTTAGTATAACTTTTCGCTCGTTTATCGGAATCAGGCGATTCAAGCGCCTAGAGTTTCGTCTCGAAACCTTCTTTCCGTTTAACCAACTCAAACAAGTTTTTTCTTCTGTAAAATTTTACTTAGGTCCAGATTAGTAATTGAAGCTTGTTTCTTTCGCCGTTTGATTTTCGTTGTTTCGTTCAATTTGTTTCTTTTTGCAAACCGGAGTTCTTAAGTTGAAATTTCTGGTTAGATCTCTTATTTGAGTTTTACCTGTGTATTAGATGAGTACTTATTGTATGCTTGTTTGTTTGTTTGCGTTAGAGTACCCGGAGTGCGCCGCTTGCTACTTCGAATCTCTAGGTTTCGTGGATCATCAGCAAGGCAAGTAACACTTTGATCATACCTCTTACTACCAAGTTTTATTGCATTAGATCAATCCTCAAACCATTGCATGAATAGGATCTGATTAATATGTGGGTTTTGGGGAGTAGATGAGGTTGTACCTATTACCTGTTTTATTATCAAACCCTGGGAGTTACTTCTACGTTTGCTTATGCCATGCTATGCTTGTAGACGTGGATTGGGTTTGAGTGTATCCATGACAGATGTGAGAATGTTAATTAATGGTTCAACTTAAGGTGGCAACTTTAATACACATCTGGGTGGATTGAGGCACCTGGTATTCCAATGATTGCACTGTTTTTTTTATGGACCGCCACCCAGGCTCAAAGGGATCATGAGATTATTCATACTAGAAACTTCCGTGTGCAGCCACAAGCTACTATGGGCTCTAACATAGTTGATTAAGTCATGCGAACTCTTACAGTGGTAGACTAGTAGATGTAGGGGAAAGTAGGTGTAACTGTCTACCCGATCGTAAGGTGCTAGCGCTTCTGAAAGACTATGTCTCGGTCATCCGTTTCTCAAACACCATGTAGTGCGAGAATCCCAACGGAGGAGATCGAGTCTTATGGGGAAAAGTGCGCAAACCTCTACAAAGTGTATAAACTAATCATGGTTAGCCGTGTCCCCGGTTATGGACAGTCTTGAGTATCTAGTACTTGGATTATCATGTGAATCTCATCATGTGACATTAATTAATTTTGTTGGGTTTTAATGTTGATGTTTAATTGGGATTGAGAGGGTGTCTACGCTCTCAATGTTTAAAAACTACCATGATAGTTAAATAAAATTTATTCCTTTGCAGTAGGGAAAAACTGGCTTTACGCAAAATTGTAACCATAGAGCTTTCCACCAGCCATATATGCATGTAGTATAGCCTATTTCTGTTCACTACTCTCTATGTGTTACATTGCCAGCATATTCCATGTGCTGACCCGTTTTCGGGCTGCAACGTTCATGTTGCAGACCTTTCAGACGACGAATAAGGAGCCTTAGGTCGTGGTTCTATACTCAGTGATGCCGTTGGAGTTGATGGACTCACTTATCTTCCAAGCCTTCTGCTGTTATCGTTAATAGATGGCCTTAGGCCATATTATTTGTAATAAGTTCTCTTTTGAGACACTCGATGTAATAAGTGTGCGATTGCTACTCTGTTATAAATCCTTCAAGTACTGTGTGTGTCAGCATTACTGATCCATGGATGACACTGAAGCATAGAGATCAGACTGTTTGAGGTCTGGTCGCTACAAGATGGTATCAGAGCACACGCTGACTGTAGGACACGACCACTAAGAAAAAGACCTAGATCACCACTCTCTTCTCATTTCTGACTTCTCATCTTTTCTACTCTTTTAGGATGGTGGATGCAAGGAACAAGTTCACGCAACCGGATGAAGATACACGTTTTGGACGCCACCTAAAGGAAGTCACTAAGTACATGAACATCGGAGTACCAAGCTTCACCGGGACCTACTACACCACTATACCCGAGGAGGAGCGCTGGATGATTCAAGTTCAAGTTCCAGGAAGGACTTTCGCGCCAGTCACTGAACCCATAGAGTTTTCCTTTGATGCACCAACCTGGAGTCTAGGAAAGATCATGGCAGCCCACATCACCATGGGACGTATTGGAGAAGTTTACCGCAATGATCTCAAGGATACTATCTACCAGATTTGTGGGCGCCGAGATGAGCAATGGGAGATGATTAGCACCAGGAAGGATAGATCAATCGCAGCTTTTATCCAGGAATTAAACCAGCACATTCGACGTTAGGAGAACCAGATGTGTGTAGGCATGATAGATCTGTAGAAGGCAATGACAAGAATCACGGAGCTGGAGGAAGAACTCAAGGCTACACAGAAGATTATATGGAGGAAATCGAAGTATTAGTGGAGAATAATGACGACCTCACTAGGAAGCTAGGAGTTTTCATGGGAGATCCCGCGCCAGGAGGAGAAGATGATGATTCCACTTGCCCGGAGAACTACATCATCATCGGCATTTACACCGACTGACCTGCATTTAAATGATGATGACTATGTTGATGAAGCTGGAGCGGATATCATGGAGTCTTCATCGGAGTAGTTTTTCTAGTAGACCACCATAACAGTAGTAGAATTCCACCATGTATATAGCATAGTCCAAGCACTTTTGTAACGATAGTTCTAGACCGATTGTATGCCCTTGTTTGAATTGAATGAAGTGATTGTGTTTGCATTTGCCTCATGTGCATTTGGGTAGTGTTTTCTCTCTAGATCTCAATCTATTCTATATTCTCATCTTTTCTAAACCCTCAGATGCCTCCAAGACGTGACAATGGATTTTCTTTCCCACCGGAGCTCACTCAGTTGATCCAGCAGCAGAATGCATTGATGCAGTTGCTAGTCCAGAATCAGAATCAGGGGAACAACAACAACAACAACAACAACCCACCACCACCACCACTTGTTGATCACTTAACCCGTTTCCTTAGATTGAATCCGCCGGTGTTCTCCAGTAGCACCGAGCCGATAGTGGCAGATGATTGGTTCCGCAAGACAAGGAGGGAATTGACCACAACACGATGCACAGATGCGGAAAAGGTGCGTTTTGCCGCACATCAGCTTGAAGGACCCGCAGCATCATGGTGGGAGAATTTCACAGCCACTTATCCTATCGACACTATCACATGGGATCAGTTTCAGCAGGCTTTCCGTACTGCCCATGTTTCAGCAGGAGTTATGGCCATGAAGAAGCGTGAGTTTCGCAACTTGCGCCAAGGAGGACGGACAGTTGGCCAATACGTGGATGCCTTTAGTAAGTTAGCACGTTATGCCCCGGATGACGTTGCTACGGATGCGGCTAAGCAGGAGAAGTTT
Source organism: Aegilops bicornis (assembly GCA_021605145.1). NCBI lineage: Eukaryota > Viridiplantae > Streptophyta > Magnoliopsida > Poales > Poaceae > Aegilops > Aegilops bicornis. The sequence goes on from CM038673.1 coordinate 184,579,372, forward strand.
CTGGAAGGACTGAATGATGAGTTGAGCATGCAGTTGATGGTAGCAACTTTTAACAACTACCGGGAGTTGGTAGATCATGCTGTTATGATAGAAGGGAAGCAGTAGCTGATTGAGAACCGCAAGAGAAAGTATGGATAGGGGAAATACAATTCAGGAGCTCAGCAGAAGCCACGTTTTACCCCGAAATCGGGAGGACATTTTCAGCATACCCATGGAGGACGGAGTTCGCATAATCATAATGGCCCCAAGAATGGTAATGGGAATGGGGGAAGCAACAGTCAGAATCGTACCAACCCATGATCCCCAGCGAAGAGAGACCTGAGCCAAGTCACTTGTTATAAGTGCCAGAAGACCAGACATTATGCCAATGAATGTCTTGTAGCCCAGAATGGAAATGGCAATGGAAGCTCTGGGAAGAAGCCGAACCCGTTCAACAGGGGACAGGTGAACCACGTTAACGTGGAGGAGGTTTGAAGCCCAGCCAGATGCAGTAATCGGTAAGTTTTTGGTTAAGTCTTTTACTGCAATCGTTCTTTTTGATACTGGTGCATCGCATTCATACATATCAAGGGGATTCGTGGATAAGTATAACCTGCCCACCAAGGTTCTTAGAACACCTATGTTAGTAAGCTCACCAGGAGCGGAGTATATGGCTAGTAGAGGATGTTTTCAAGTGCCATTGAGTATAGGTAGGCATGTGTTTCCCTCGGATTTAATCATTTTGGAATCGCAAGGTTTGATGTAATTCTGGGTACGGATTGGCTATCGATGTATGGAGGAAACATCGATTTCGCCAATAAGTCGATTTTGCTTACCACCCCAGAGGGAAGGAGGATCAAGTATGTATCATGGCATGTGCCGAATAGGACTCAAGTAAATTCCTTAACAGGAGTTGTATAGGAGGAGGTACCAGTGGTAAAGGATTTTCCGCATGTATTTCCAGAAGAATTGCCAGGCATGCCACCGGATAGACACATTGAGTTTTTGATTGAGCTTTTGCCAGGCATAGGACCAATATCTAAGAGACCGTATAGAATGCCTGCAAAGGATTTGGAGGAGATTAAGTAGCAGATTAAGGAGTTACTGGATAAGGGATATATTCCCCCAAGTTCGTCACCTTGGGGATCACCAGTACTTCTAGTGGAAAAGAAGGATGGATCGTTAAGGATGGTTGTTGATTATCGAGGATTGAATGAAGTGACGATCAAGAATAAGTACCCACTTCCGATGATCAATGATTTTTTTGACCAATTGCAATGAGCAAAGGTATTTTCCAAGATCGATTTGCGATCAGGATACCACCAGTTGAAGATTCGAGAGCAGGACATACCTAAGACAACTTTTACCACAAGGTATGGGTTGTATGAGTATACCGTTATGTCATTTGGTCTGACTAACGCACCTGCTTATTTTATGAACATGATGAACAAAGTGTTTATGGAGTTTTTGGATGAATTTGTCATAGTGTTCATTGATGATATTCTAGTTTACTCGAAGAATGAAAAAGAATATAAAGAACATTTGCGTTTGGTACTTTGTAAGCTCAGAGAACATAAGTTATACGCCAAGTTCAGCAAATGTGAGTTTTGGCTGAAGGAAATTGGATTCCTCGGACATGTTATATCTGGAGAAGGAATAGCGGTAGATCCCACCAAGGTTGTCACTGTGAAAAATTGGGAAGCCCCAACAACAGTGGGAGAGATCCGGAGTTTTCTTGGACTCGCAGGATACTACCGGAGATTCATTGAAAATTTATCGAAGATTGCAAAACCCATGACGGAGTTGTTGAAGAAGGATACCAATGGACTGAGGAATGTGAGGCCAGTTTCCAGGAGTTGAAGAAACGTTTGGTTACCTCGCCAGTGTTGATTCTGCCAGATCAGTGTAAGGATTATGAGGTATATTGCGACGCTTCACGTCGAGGACTTGGAGCAGTGCTTATGCAGGAGGGTAGAGTTGTTTCATATGCCTCACGACAGCTTTAGCCCCATGAGTTAAATTATGCTACACACGACTTGGAGTTAGCAGCCGTAGTGCACGCTTTAAAGACGTGGAGACATGTTCTCATCGGAAACCATTGTGAGGTGTACACGGATCACAAGAGTTTGAAGTACATCTTCACGCAGAAGGAGTTGAATCTCAGGAAAAGGAGATGGTTGGAGCTCATCAAGGATTATGATATGAGATTGCATTATCATCCCGGAAAGGCTAACGTAGTAGCTGACGCATTGAGCCGCAAGAGCCATGTCAACACGCTAATGACCGGAGAGTTACCAAAGGAGTTAGCCGAGGATCTTCGTGAGCTATTTTTGGAGATAGTTCCAAGAGGCTATGTAGCAGCATTGGAGATTCAGTCTACTCTGATGGATAAGATCAGAGAAGCTCAGAAGACCGACAAGGAGATTGCCACCATAAAGGAGAAGGTGAGCAAGGGAAAAGTTAAAGGATTTCGTGAGGATGAACACGATACCTTATGGTTTGAGGACCGTGCTTATGTGCCTAATGACCCGGAGATCAGGAAGCTAATTTTGCAAGAGGCCCATGATTCGCCGTACTCAATTCGCCCAGGAAATACCAAGATGTATTTGGATTTGAAAGACATTTTCTGGTGGACCGGAATGAAGAAGGATATTGCGGAGTATGTAGCAGTTTGTGATGTATGTCAGAGAGTAAAGGCAGAGCATCAGAAGCCAGCAGGATTGCTACAGCCATTGCCGATACCCGAATGGAAGTGGGATAAGTTAGGCATGGATTTTATCACGGGATTACCCAGGACCCGTTCAGGCTATGACTCGATATGCGTTGTAGTCGATCGCTTGACGAAGGTAGCTCATTTCATCCCAGTGAAGACCACTTACACCAGTGCTAAGTTGGCAAAGATATACATGACCAGGATCGTATGTCTGCATGGGGTTCCGAGGAGCATAGTATCAGATAGAGGAACCCAGTTTACCTCAAAGTTCAGGAATCAGTTGCACGAAGCTTTGGGTACTAGACTAGAGTTCAGTACAACTTTTCATCCGCAGACTGACGAACAGACCGAGGGAGTCAATCAGATTTTGGAAGATATGCTGAGAGCTTGTGCGCTAGATTATGGATCTAGTTGGGATGAAAACTTGCCACATGCGGAGTTCTCTTACAACAATAGTTATCAATCCAGTTTGAAGATGGCCCCTTTTGAAGCCTTGTACGGAAGAAGGTGCAGAACACCATTGTCGTAGGACTAAGTTGGAGATCACCAATTGTTTGGACCCGATTTGATTAAGGAGTCTGAACAGAAGGTGAAGTTGATTCGCGATAGGCTCAAGGTAGCCCAGTCTAGGCAGAAGAGCTATGCAGATTATAAACGCAAGGAGACAGTTTACGAAGCCGGAGATAGAGTTTATCTTCGTGTATCTCCACTTCGAGGAGTTAAGCGCTTTGGAGTTAAGGGAAAGTTAGCGCCACGTTTTGTCGGACCATACAAAGTTTTGGAACGCATGGGAGAAGTTGCTTATAAATTGGAACTGCCTGAGGGATTGTCGGGAGTTAACGACGTGTTCCACATTTCCCAGTTGAAGAAGTGCCACGCAGAGATGGTGGATATACTGCTGAGAGATACAGTGCCGCTGGAAGAGATTCAGTTGGATAGTGATTTTACTTATGAGGAGAAACCAGTCAAGATTCTCGAGTATGCCAGCCGAGTCACCCGCAGCAAGGTTATCAAGTTTTGCAAAGTTCAGTGGAGCCACCACACCGAGGATGAAGCCACCTGGGAGCGAGAGGAAGATCTGCTAAAGGACCACCCTCACCTATTTTCTAGCCAACCCGAATCTCGAGGGCGAGATTCATCTTAAGGGGGGTAGGTTTGTAACATCCCAAATTTTCAATTTGGAATGTTATACATTAGATCATCACTGCATATCATATTTTATTTGCTTTTGTCCTAATCCAGAAATTTTACGCAACTCAAGGACCCACGGAGAGAGTTGGGGATTTCGTTATTTTCATATTTGAGTTTTCTCAAATTTTGAAAATAGGATCATTTGATTTTATTTATTTTATCTTCAATTATTTCTATTATAAAAATATGAGAGAGGGAATAAAATGACTTTCCCAAAATAAAGAAATATTGAAGATTTAATAAAAAACCAAATAATATTTTATTTTGGAGTTTTGGCTAATTTATTTGAATTTAGGAAAAATTGCATGTTTTCCAAAACTGCATTTTAGGGCCAAAAAAATGTTCATCTCATTCTAAATATTTTATTTAGGCAGTGAAAATTTATTTTGGCAGTGAAAATTTACTTTGGCATTTTTATAATTTTATTTTATTTTCTAGTATTTTTCTTAGTTTCGGCGGAATTTGCTTAAAAAAAAGTACCTTGATGGGCGAATGCCCAGCTAGAGCCGAGCCAAGCCGCCGCCGCCTCCCATGGAGTCCGCACCGCCCGACGCCTTGAGTCCGGCCGAGCACGCCTCCCGAGGCCGACCCGGCGCCACCTTCTCATAAATACCCCGCCGCCCGCCTCAACCCGCTACCTCGACCCGCCCGCCTCCCATGGCCGCCGCTTTCGCTGCCGCCCGCTTACCCGCGCCCGCCGCCCGCGCCCACCCAGAGCCCGAGTCCCGCCGGAGTCCGACGAGGTAGCCGCGCCGTTTGCCGCCGGTTTTCGGAAGAAAACCGATCTGGTTTTTTTTGAAACCCTAGGTTTTTTTGTTAGATCGGTTTTATCGGTTTTTTTAGCAAGCGTTCGCTCGTTCTTTCATTTTAACGGACGAATTAATCGTTTAGTTTCAGATAACGAACATTCGTTCGTTAGTCTGTTCGTCAATTTTTTTCTTTTTCTCGGATTTTCCGCGATTATTTCTGATCGTGATTTCTGATCCGATTTTCGTTTTAGTATAACTTTCGCTCGTTTCTCGGAATCAGGCGATTCAAGCGCTTAGAGTTTCATCTCGAAACCCTCTTTCCATTTAACCAACTAAAACAAGTTTTTGCTTCTATAAAATTTGACTTAGGTCCAGATTAGTAATCTGTGACGCCCCCGATTCAACCGTACACTAATCATGCACGCAAACATGTACGATCAAGATCAAGGACTCACGGGAATATATCACAACACAACTCTAAAATATAAATAAGTCATACAAGAATCATAATACAAGCCAGGGGCCTCGAGGGCTCGAATACAAGTGCTCGATCATAAACGAGTCAGCGGAGGCAACAATATCTGAGTACAGACATAAGTAAACAAGTTTGCCTTAAGAAGGCTGGCACAAACTGGGATACAGATCGAAAGAGGCGCATGCCTCCTGCCTGGGATCCTCCTAAACTACTCCTAGTCGTCATCAGCGGCCTGCACGTAGTAGTAGGCACCTCCAGTGTAGTAGGAGTTGTCGTCGAAGGTGGCGTCTGGCTCCTGGGCTCCATCGTCCAGTCGCAGCAATCGGGTAAAGAAAGGGGGAAAAGAAATCGGGTAAAATTACTAGTCCATTTGTCGGTATTCCTGTTAGGATCAACACGGGGACCAAGAAAAGAATGGTGATGGTGAAGTATCACCTATATCAAGAATTCTCAAGAGGTGGTGAGATTGTCACAACATCCTTGACAAAAAGGCAGTAATATGATACGTCTCCAACGTATCTATAATTTTTGATTGCTCCATGCTACTTTATCTACTGTTTTGGACTATATTGGGCTTTATTTTCTACTTTTATATTATTTTTGGGACTAACCTATTAACTGGAGGCCCAGCCCAGAATTGTTGTTTTTTGCCTATTTCAGTGTTTTGAAGAAACAGAATATCAAACGGAGTCCAAACGGAAAGAAACCTTCCGAAACGTGATTTTCTCACCGAACGTGATCCAGGGGACTTGGACCCTACTCCAAGGAACGAAAGAGGCGGTCACGAGGGTGGGGGCGCCCCCCTAGGGCGCGCCCCCTGCCTCGTGGGCCCCCTATCGCTCCAACGACGTACTCCTTCCTCCTATATATACCTACGTACCCCCCAAACGATCAGAACAGCAGCCAAAAACCTAATTCCACCGCCGCAACTTCCTGTATCCACGAGATCCCATCTTGGGGCCGTTTCCGGAGCTCCGCCAGAGCGGGCATCCACCACTGAGGGCTTCTACATCAACACCATAGCCTCTCCGATGAAGTGCGAGTAGTTTACTTCAGACCTTCGGGTCCATAGCTAGTAGCTAGATGGCTTCTTATCTCTTGTTGGATCTCAATACAATGTTCTCCCCCTCTCTCGTGGAGATCTATTCGATGTAATCTTCTTTTTGCGGTGTGTTTGTTGAGACCGATGAATTTGGGTTTATGATCCAACTTATCTATGATTAATATTTGAATCTTCTTTGAATTCTTTTATGTATGATTGAGTTATATTTGCAAGTCTCTTCGAATTCTCCGTTTGGTTTGGCCAACTAGGTTGGTAATTCTTGCAATGGGAGAAGTGCATGGCTTTGGGTTCAATCTTGCGGTGTCCTTACCTAGTGACAGAAAGGGTTGCAAGGCACGTATTGTATTGTTGCCATCGAGGATAACAAGATGGGGTATTTATCATATTGCATGAATTTATTCCTCTACATCATGTCATCTTGCTTAAGGCGTTACTCTGTTTTTAACTTAATACTCTAGATGCATCTTTGGATAGCGGTCGATGAGTGGAGTAACAGTAGTAGATGCAGAATCGTTTCGATCTACTTGTCTCGGACGTGATGCCTATATACATGATCATACCTAGATATACTCATAACTATGCTCAATTCTGTCAATTGCTCAACAGTAATTTGTTCACCCACCGTAGAATACCTATGCTCTTGAGAGAAGCCACTAGTGAAACCTATGGCCACCGGGTCTATTCTCATAATATCAATCTCCATCACTTTTATACTTGCTTTTTTTTACTTTGCTTTTTTACTTTTCACTTTGCATATCTATACCAAAAATACGAAATATATTATCTCTATCAGATCTCACTCTCGTAAGTGACCGTGAAGGGATTGACAACCCCTAATCGCGTTGGTTGCGAGTAGCTATCATTTTGTGCAGGTACGAGGGACTTGTGCGTGGCCTCCTACTGGATTGATACATTGGTTCTCAAAAACTGAGGGAAATACTTACACTACTCTGCTGCATCATCCTCTCCTCTTCGGGGAAAACCAACGCAAGCTCAAGGCGTAGCAAGAAGGATTTCTGGCACCGGTGCCGGGGAGTCTACGCAAAAGTCAACATACCAAGTACCCATCACAATCCCTATCTCTCGCGTTACATTATTTGCCATTTGCCTCTCGTTTTCCTCTCCCCCACTTCACCCTTGCCGTTTTATTCGCCCTCTCTTTCCCAATCTCCTCCTCTTTTCCCGTTGCCTTTTCCTCGTCCGTTTGTTTGCTCGTGTGTTGGATTGCTTGTTTGTCGCGATGGCTCAAGATGCTACTAAATTTTGTGACTTAACCAATACCAATAATAATGATTTCCTTAGCACTCCGATTGCTCCTCTTGCCAATACTGAATCTTGTGAAATCAATACTGCTTTGTTGAATCTTGTTATGAAAGATCAATTCGCCGGCCTTCCTAGTGAAGATGCCACTACTCATCTGAATAGCTTCGTTGATTTATGTGATTTGCAAAAGAACAAAGATGTCGATAATGATGTCGTTAAATTGAAGCTATTTCCTTTTTCGCTTAGAGATCGTGCTAAAGCGTGGTTTTCATCTTTGCCTAAAAATAGTATTGATTCTTGGAACAAGTGCAAAGATGCTTTTATCTCTAAGTATTTTCCTCCCGCTAAGATTATCTCTCATAGGAATGATATTATGAATTTTAAGCAACTTCATCATGAACATGTTGCACAAGCTTGGGAGAGAATGAAATTAATGATACATAATTGTCCTACTCATGGTTTGAACTTGTGGATGATTATACAAAAAAATAATGCCGGATTGAATTTTGCTTCTAGAAATCTTTTTAGATTCGGCCCATGAGGCACTTTTCTGGAAATCACTTTAGGAGATGCTACTAAACTCCTAGATAATATTATGGTTAATCATTCTCAATGGCATACTGAAAGATCTACTAATAAAGAAGTGCATGCGATAGAAGAAATCAATGTTTTGAGTGGAAAGATGGATGAACTTATGAAATTAATTGCTACTAAGAGTGTTTCTTCTGATCCTAATGATATGCCTTTGTCTACCTTGATTGAGAATAATAATGAATCTATGGATGTGAATTTTGTTGGTAGGAATAATTTTGGTAACAACGGGTATAGAGGGAATTTTAATCCTAGGCCTTATCCTAGTAATCCTTGTAATAATTATGAAAATTCCTACAACAACTCTTATGGTAATTTTAATAAGATTCCCTCTGAATTTGAGAATAGTGTTAAAGAGTTTATGAATTCACAAAAGAATTTTAATGCTTTGCTTGAAGAGAAATTGCTTAAAGTTGATGATTTGGCTAGGAACGTTGATAGAATTTCTCTTGAGGTTGATTCTTTAAAGCTTAGATCTATTCCTCCTAAGCATGATATCAATGAGTCTATCAAAGCTATGAGAATTTCCATTGATGAGTGCAAAGAAAGAACCGCTAGGATGCGTGCTTCCAAAGATGCCTTTATTAAAGCGTGTTCTTCTAATTCCTATGAAAATCAAGATGAAGATCTAAAAGTTATTGATGTGTCCCCTATTAAATATTTGTTTTGCAATATGAATCTTGATGAAACTGAATATGATCTTCCTTTACCTAGAAGGCGTTCTAACAATTCGGAGTTTTTAGATCTTGATGATGAAATTGATAAAAGTGGGATTAAAAGAAATAAAAATCTAGATGTTGCTAAACCCACTATATTGGATCTCAAGGAATTTAATTATGAAAATTTCTCTTTAATTGATTGTATTTCCTTGTTGTAATCCATGCTAAATTCTCCTCATGCTTATAGCCAAAATAAGGCCTTTACCGAACACATTGTTGATGCCTTGATGCAATCTTTTGAAGAAAAACTTGAGTTGAAAGTTTCTATCCCTAGGAAACTCTATGATGAGTGGGAACCTACTATCAAAATTAAAATTAAAGATTATGAGTTTCATGCTTTGTGTGATTTGGGTGCTAGTGTCTCTACTATTCCCAAAACTTTGTGTGATTTGCTAGATTTCCTTGACTTTGATGATTGCTCTCTAAACTTGCGTCTTGCGGATTCCACTATTAAAAAGCCTATGGGAAGAATTAATGATGTTCTTATTGTTGCAAAGAGGAATTATGTTCATGTAGATTATATCGTTCTTGATATAGATTGCAATCCTTCATGCCCTATTATTCTTGGTAGACCTTTCCTTAGAACGATTGGTGCAATTATTGATATGAAGGAAGGGAATATTAGACTCCAATTTCCATTAAAGAAAGGCATGGAACACTTTCCTAGAAAGAAAATAAAATTACCATATGAATCTATCATGAGAGCCACTTATGGATTGCCTACCAAAGATGGCAATACTTAGATCTATCCTCGCTTTTATGCCTAGCTAGGGGCGTTAAACGATAGCGCTTGCTGGGAGGCAACCCCATTTTATTTTAGTTTTTTTTGTTTTTGCTTCTGTTTAGGAATAAATAATCCATCTAGCCTCTGTTTATATGTGGTTTTATCTTTTAATTAGTGTTTGTGCCAAGTTAAACCTATTGGATCTTCTTGGATGATAGTTATTTGATCTTGCTGTAATTTCCAGAAACTTTGCGCTCAGTGCCCGAATTGTTAAAAATCACCAGAACATGATGAAATATTGATTATAATTGCTGCTGATCAATAAACAAATTGTCCAGGTCGTCTAATTTTGGTAGAATTTTTTGAGTTCCAGAAGTTTGCGCTAGTTACAGATTACTACATACTGTTATGTTTTTGACAGATTCTGTTTTGCGTGTGTTGTTTGCTTATTTTGATGAATCTATGGCTAGTAAAATAGTTTATAATCCATAGAGAAGTTGTATACAGTAGGTTTAACACCAATATAAATAAAGAATGTGTTCATTACAGTACCTTAAAGTAGTCTTTTGTTTTCTTTCCCTAATGGAGCTCACGAGATTTATATTGAGTTTTGTGTTGTGAAGTTTTCAAGTTTTGGGTGAATTCTTTTGATGGATTATGGAACAAGGAGTGGCAAGAGCCTAAGCTTGGGGATGCCCATGGCACCCCAAATATAATCCAAGGACACCAAAAAGTCAAAGCTTGGGGATGCCCTGGAAGGCATCCCCTCTTTCGTCCACTTCCATCGGTAATTTACTTGGAGCTATATTTTTATTCACCACATGATAAGTGTTTTGCTTGGAGCGTCTTGTATTATTTGTGTCTTTGCTTGTTACTTACCACAATCATCCTTTCTGTACACACCTTTTGAGAGAGCCATACATGAATTGGAATTTGCTAGAATACTCTATGTGCTTCACTTATATCTTTTGAGCTTGATAGTTTTGCTCATAGTGCTTCACTTATATCTTTTGAGCGTGATAATATTTGCTCTAGTACTTCACTTAGATCTTTTAGAGCACGGTGGTGGATTTGTATTAAAGAAACTATTGATCTCTCATGCTTCACTTAGATTATTTTTAGAGTCGTTAATATCATGGTAATTTGCTTAATGTTAATATACTTGGTATTCAAGATATGTGAAACTTTCTTTTGAGTGCGTTGAATACTAAGATAAGTTTGAGGCTTGATAATTGTTTTGAGATATGGAGGTGATAATATCAAAGTCGTGCTAGTTGAGTAGTTGTGAATTTGAGAAATGCTTGTGTTGAAGTTTGCAAATCCCGTAGCATGCACGTATGGTTAAAGTTGTGTAACAAATTTGAAACATGAAGTGTACCTGGCTTGTGCATCCTTATGAGTGGCGGTCGAGGACGAGCGATGGTCTTTTCCTACCAATCTATCCCAATAGGAGCATGCGCGTAGTACTTGATTTTTGATGACTTCTAAATTTTTGCAATAAGTATATGAGTTCTTTTGACTAATATTGAGTCCATGGATTATACGCACTTTTACCTTTCCGCCTTTGCTAGCCTCTTTGGTACCGTGCATTGCCCTTTCTCACCTTGGGAGTTTGTGCAAACTTCGCCGGTGCATCCAAACCCTGTGATATGATACGCTCTATCACAGATAAACCTCCTTATATCTTCCTGAAAACAGCCACCATATCTACCTATTATGGCATTTCCATAGCCATTCCGAGATATATTACCATGCAACTTTCCACCGTTCCGTTCATCATCATCATGACATACTTTACTTTTGCCATATTGCCATTGCATGATCATGTAGTTGACATCGTATTTGTGGCAAAGCCACCATGCATTATTTTTCATACATGTCACTCTTGATTCATTGCACCATCCCGACAATCACCGGAGGCATTCATATAGAGTCATATCTTGTTCTAGTTTCGAGTTGTAATCCTTATGTTGTAACCAATATAAGTGTGATGATCATCATTATTAGAGCATTGCCCAAAAAAAGGCCAAAAAGAAAAAAAAAGAAAGGCCCCAAAAAAAAAGAAAACAAATAAAAAGGGCAATGTTACTATCCTATTTTTCCACACTTGTGCTTCAAAGTAGCACTTTGTTCTTCATGTAGTGAGTCTCATATATTGTGCTTCAAAGTAGCACCATGTTTTTCATATAGTGAGTCTCATAAGTTGTCTTTTTCATACTAGTGGGAATTTTTCATTATAGAACTTGGCTTGTATATTCCTACGATGGGCTTCCTCAAATGCCCTAGGTCTTCATAAGCAAGCAAGTTGGATGCACACCCACTAGTTTTGTTTTGTTGATCATTCATAGCTCTAGTACATCCGTTGCATGGCAATCCCTACTCCTCACGTTGACATCAATTGATGGGCATCTCCATAGCCCATTGATTATCCTCTTCAATGTGAGACTTTCTCCTTTTTTGTCTTCTCCACACAATCCCCATCATCATATTCTATTCCACCCATAGTGCTATATCCATGGCTCACGCTCATGTATTGCGTGAAGGTTGAGAAAGTTTGAGATTATTTAAGTATGAAACAATTACTTGGCTTGACATCGGGGGTATAGAAGTTGGGAACATCTTTGTGTGACGAAAATGAAGCATAGCCTAACTATATGATTTTGTAGGGATGAACTTTCTTTTGCCATGCTATTTTGAGAAGACATGATTACTTTGATTAGTATGCTTGAAGTATTATTATTTTTTATGTCAATATGAACTTTTTTCTTGAATCTTTCGGATCTGAATATTCATACCACAATTAAGAAGATTTACATTGAAATTATGCCAAAGTATCACTCCGCATCAAAAATTCTCTTTTTATCATTTACCTACTCGAGGACGAGCAGGAATTAAGCTTGGGAATGCCTGATACGTCTCCAACGTATCTATAATTTTTGGTTGCTCCATGCTACTTTATCTACTGTTTGGACTATATTGGGCTTTATTTTCTACTTTTATATTATTTTTAGGACTAACCTATTAATCGGAGGCCCAGCCCAGAATTGCTGTTTTTTGCCTATTTCAGCGTTTTGAAGAAACAGAATATCAAACGGAGTCCAAACGGAATGAAACCTTCGGAAACGTGATTTTCTCACTGAACGTGATCCAGGGGACTTGGATCCTACTCCAAGGAATGAAAGAGGCGGTCACGAGGGTGGGCCCCCCTAGGGCGCGCCCCTGCCTTGTGGGCCCCCTATCGCTCCACCGACGTACTCCTTCCTCCTATATATACCTACGTACCCCAAACGATCAGAACAGGAGCAAAAAACCTAATTCCACCGCCGCAACTTCCTGTATCCACGAGATCCCATCTTGGGCCTGTTCCGGAGCTCACGAGGGGCATCCACCACGGAGGGCTTCTACATCAACACCATAGCCTCTCCGGTGAAGTGCGAGTAGTTTACTTCAGACCTTCCGTCCATAGCTAGTAGCTAGATGGATTCTTCTCTCTTTTGGATCTCAATACAATGTTCTCCCCCTCTCTCGTGGAGATCTATTCGATGTGATCTTCTTTTTGCGGTGTGTTTGTTGAGACCGATGAATTGTGGGTTTATGATCCAGCTTATCTATGATTAATACTTGAATCTTCTCTGAATTCTTTTATGTATGATTGAGTTATCTTTGCAAGTATCTTCGAATTATCCGTTTGGTTTGGCCAACTAGATTGGTAGTTCTTGCAATGGGAGAAGTGCATGGCTTTGGGTTCAATCTTGCGGTGTCCTTACCTAGTGACAGAAAGGGTTGCAAGGCACGTATTGTATTATTGCCATCGAGGATAATAAGATGGAGTATTTATCATATTGCATGAATTTATTCCTCTACATCATGTCATCTTGCTTAAGGCGTTACTCTGTTTTTAACTTAATACTCTAGATTTATGTTGGATAGTGGTCGATGAGTGGAGTAATAGTAGTAGATGCAGAATCGTTTCGATCTACTTGTCTCGGAGGTGATGCCTATATACATGATCATACCTAGATATACTCATAACTATGCTCAATTCTGTCAATTGCTCAACAGTAATTTGTTCAGCCACCGTAGAATACTTATGCTCTTGAGAGAAGCCACTAGTGAAACCTATGGCCCCCGGGTCTATTCTCATCATATCAATCTCCATCACTTTTATGCTTTGTTTGTTTTTACTTTGCTTTTTACTTTTAACTTTGCATCTCTATACCAAAAATACGAAAAATATTATCTCTATCAGATCTCACTCTCGTAAGGGACCGTGAAGGGATTGACAACCGTAATCGTGTTGGTTGCGAGTAGCTATCGTTTTGTGCAGGTACGAGGGACTTGTCACTACTAGGAAAAGGCCTACTAATGGCGCACCGGTTTTGCCTACTAATGGCGCACTACCGGTGCGCCATTACTAGCACGCCATTAGTATTTTTTACTAATGGCGCACCACTGATGCGCCATTAGTATCTGGTATACTAATGGCGCACCATGTAGTGCGCCATTAGTATAGCCCACGGTGCGACATTAGTATGCCTCCCAGGGGGCCATGTATACCAGGTGCTTTGGCATACTAATGGCGCACGATGTCATGATGCGCCATTAGTAACTTCAGCATACTAATGGCGCACAACGGCATGATGCGCCATTAGTAACTTCGGCACACTAATGGCGCACAGTTTAATGATGCGCCATTAGTATCCTTTGGCATACTAATGGCGCACTATGATGTGATGCGCCATTAGTATGAATATTAGTTTTTTTTTTCTGTTTTTTGCACAGGTTACAAAATGTATAATTGGACAAAATATAGACAGCACACATCAACAACGGATTCATCGAATACAATAGAAGATTAGTCTCTGAATACAATTCATCATATTAGTCTCTGAATACAATTCATCATATTAGTCTCCGAATTGAAAAGACCGAACAAAGATAGAACATTATATTACAAGTCTCGAGACAGCGAGTAGCGAGTTTGTCTTCACATTACAAGTCGATATCGATCATCTAAACTACCATCACATAGAAGAGAGCTGCGGTCAACACGATGAGCATCATCACGATGAAACTCGTCTTCATCCGGTTCCTCGAACACTCCCTCCCCTCTCCCGCTAGATAGCGGGCGTATCTAGATTCGGCCTCGGCCCTAGTGGTGTACCCTTTGTAATCATATTACCGCTGAATCGGTGAACCTGTCTCCGACACTCCTCCCGGTCGTCAGAGACTCCGGGAACCTTACCCTTGTACACGACATACGACGGCATCGCTATGCACTAGCCAAACGAAACGTTAGTACCAATTCACAAACAATACATAAGCAATATATAAGTATGCAATAGAACGATCGGAAGAGAAAAGCAAGACATTAATAGCATCGATTACATCTAAGTTGAACGACTCTAAAACCAAAGAGACATACTACAAGTTCATTAAAGTTTAATTACACCATGAGCCAATCGATGTTTGAGAACTAGACACAAGATCACCGCTTTCGACTCGACTCAAGGGACCGGAGCGTGGATGAAGCCGCCGTCTATCATCGTGGAGTCATGAAAGAGCAGGCGTTCTCAGCCTGCATTTGTAGCATTGTGTCGATGTCCTTTGTTGGACGGTTGATTTCTGAGGTAGAACTGCCCCGAGGTACGAAGGACATCTTGATGGATGATTTTCGCAAACTCCATTTGGATGCGAAAGAATTCTTGTCCGATGTCCGCGTCTGGATTGCCGACACGCCGGCCCAATCTTTGAGTTTACTCGGTAGCGAAGTTGATGATGGTCCCGTACGATCGCCCGCATGTGATGGATGGCATAGTAGGCACCCTTCTGACCGCCAGGCGGCTGCTTGACGCAGCAGAACGTCGTATTGTGGGAGAACACGTGCTTGACTTGAAGTCGTCGTGAAGGTGCCTCCAGATTGGGCGTAGCCGGGGAGAACATCATCAAGAACCTTCTTGACATTTTTGTAGTCTACCTTCGACTGACGGTCGGGGTCGAAATACATGGCCATGGAATATTTGGGGCTTAGGAGGATGAGCGTGCAATGTGTCACCGCAGAAAACACGGAATGTTAAAAGAAAAGCGATCGAAATCTAAGAATTCATATGTTACGGGCGGTTGAGGGGAGGACTTACTCGGGAAAGTAAGGCACGAGGAAGTTATCCTTATCTTGGTTTGCCGTAATGACGCCTTCGAGGTAAGAACTTCGCGACTTGCCGGGTCCCCGCCTGCCCAAGATCTTGGCACGCATGTAGAAGGGGTCGACTATCACGATGTCCGGGTCTTGTCGCGAATGATCCGCATCTCCATACTCAGCGAAAATAGCCGAACGAAGGTGTAGTGCAGCGGATGAAGGTTCAACATAGCGTGGATGTCATCAAACCGCAGGACGATCGTGACGCCCGATGGAGTTATCCACAAAGCCCTTGCCCTCTGGCACCTTGGCCACGAAACCGGGTATGCCACATCCTTCTCTCGAGATGCCGCTTCTCCAAAGAAAGAACACTGTCATGCCGACCAAGATAGCACCAGTTGCAGCATTGAGCATATTTGTCGGTAGCATCGCCCTACCCGCCACATGCACCCGCTGGAGATATCCTCTGGTGAAAGTGGCCCGTCCTGAGCACGGATCGTACTCGGTGCCGGCTGGCCCGCACCCTTGTTAGTCTTTCTTTTGCGTGCCTTCTTCTTCTCCTGTAATGGGACCGAGTTCTGCTCACTGACCGCCTTCTTGAGTGTGTTGGGGCTGATAATATTTCGCACCTCGCCTATCTGAGGCTTGGTGAAGTCGGCATTGAGGCGTCTCCCGAGAGCTGAATGCGGCCGGCGCTGTTGCAACTTGGCTTCTCCGTGGTACTAGCTAGATCGCGCACGCCTTTTGTTGGGTTGGGTTCTTGAGAAGGAGGCCCCATGAAGTCACCACCGCATTTATGATCGGCAAAGTAATCTTGATCGACGTTGGCAAATGTATCGTCGCCGTCATCGTTACGATCCTGTGCCATATGCATGTTTGGATCCAGTGGCATAGGGATGTCCGGCACCGTTCTTGGCGGTCTTGCCATGGGGCCGACTTGGCGGCAGCAACACGGCTGGCGGTGTTGTCTTTGGGGTGGTGTCCCCGCCCCAAACGAATCTGGATCTTTGGCCAGCGAGGGGCCAGCTCGAGGCGGCCGAGGGTCATCACGTCATCATCGTCGGCCCCGACGGGTCGAATCGGAGGTAACACCTCGTCGCAGCCTGGCAGCACCTGAACCAGTTCAACCCTAAACAATTTGGGTGGCATCTGGGTACCGTGGAACAAGGGGTTGCCCGGTTGAACGATTTTGCCCTTGGCGACATCGACCAACTCATTGTTCACGAAGTGCAGGAGAGTGCACGGAACGTCGGCGGTGCCCTGCGAAAACATGTAGGGCGTCAGGGATGCCCAGTCAAAGGCAAGGAGATGAAGTCCTCAACCGAGAGAGGCTTAATTAGTTACCGTGATGATGGCGTCGAGCTCGGCTAATGTCGAGGCACCGCCAACGGCGGGCGTGCAGTTGACGGAGGGGCCGCTTGCTGCAGAGGTGCCGGCCGGCGTACACCCGGGTGCATTAAGCTCCCGTGCCGGCGTCGGAGACACCAATGCCGCCTCCGCCGGAGACACCAATGGCCCCGCCAACATGGAAACAGTCACAAAAATAATGCACTTGGTTTGTGTTGAGTTTTTGCTTTCAGGGATTGGTTTGTGTTGAGTTGTTAACCTAAAGGTTCGGCATTTTGAATCTCCTTTAGCTAGTTTGAATCCATGGACTACCCTGTTAGATTGGGACTGAAGATAGGTACCGCTTATCTTTCTATTCCGTCACCAACAAAGTGGCTTTTCCAAGAATAATATCCTGCATGAACATAGGTGAGAGGTTAAGCGGTGGTGTTTTGCAGGTTTATGCCTATCTATCTATCTATCTACCTATCAAACAAACTTGTCATGCACCAAAGAATAAGAACCACGGATCGATGAATATATGCTTATGAATCAAGGCTGTAAAAACACCGTAAGCTGCTTAACAAAATGAGAGGCGTAAGTAGCATGTTAACTAGAGCCATGGATAAGCGGATGATGTTTTGAAGGTCGATAGAGTATATGGCTATCTATCTATCAAAAACTTATTATGCACCAGGAATAAGCACCATGGATAAACTTATTATGCACCAGAATAAGCACCATGGATAGATAAATAGATGATATCCTTGAGATGAAATATATGTTTATGAAGCAAGCAGTAAAATCCTGTAAGCTGCTTAACAAAATGAGAGACGTAAGTAGCACATTAATAGCACCCGAGGCAAAAGATGCTTGCTTATGGAATGTAACCCCTGGTCTTTCCACATGAAAGCATGAAAGAAACAAAGCAAAATCAAGATGTTATGTCACAATGTACTACTATGACAGAAAGAGTTCAAAGGTGGGGATGAGTTAACATAGTTCTTGCGGTTTCACATCTTTTGTCTCAAGCTGCCACTAGTGCGGTTTAATGAACAAGATGTTTGCTTAGCATACATTTTAGGTAAATAAGGCAAAGCAATAACCAATATTATTGTGACTTGAAGCCATTTTTCTAGTAACCCTGGCAGGATATAAGTATCATTTCAAGGCAAATGAAACTTTCCTGCTTTCAGTTCAAGATGATATCAAGATAAACTAGTACATAGCAAAACTAAAGCAGAAAAGTTCAGTCAGAACAACATGGGCAGTTGTTATTTGTGCACAACTAGATCGCCTACACAATGCTTGCGCCAATTAGGCATGAGCTTGCGGTCCCACCATTGATGTTTTGGTGTTGATTGTTCGTGGTTAAGATGTAACTGATATGGTTAGCACTCCAAACTGAGAAAACATAGTGTCAATCAATGAAATCATCACCTACAATGTGCCTCAGCATGAGCTCTGATGGAGAGTCTACGTTTGTTTTGTGTTTCCAAATAATAACAACTTGTGCAAGAAGTACAAGAAAGTGACATTGCATATTTGCATGACTTGTGCATGATGAAGTAATGACCAACCAGAACATATTATTTTCTTTTTTCAAGATTGACAACCAGATCATATTATAATGACTCACAAGACAATCGACAGTTTGAAATTGTTCAACCTCAAATGTATCAAACAACACAAAGATTCACGATGAATGGACGGCTAACAAGGGGTAAGTGGTAGTTTAAATTTTTGCTGCAGCCTAAGTTGAGAAACCCGCCTCCTGAGTTATGCATGATGAACAAATGACCAACCGTAACATATTCTTTTCTCTTTTCAAGATTAACAACGTAACATATTCTTTTCTTTTTTCAAGATTGACAACCAGGACATATTCTTTTCTTTCTTTCAAGATTGACAACCAGAACATATTCTAATGCCCCCCCAAGACGCTGACAGTTTGAAATTGTTCAACCACAAAAGCATCGAACAACACGATATTTCGCGATGAATGGAGGGCTAATAAGTTGCCTGGGGTTAACTTGAACAACACGATATTTCAGAAACAACAACCCACGGGATACATACAGAACTTTGCAAGTTGCAGCTGAAGAAGCCAGACCACCCAATCAACTGCAACTGTTCTGCTGCATCACCGGAAAGCAGAGGTTTCAAGCACAAAAGTAAGTTCATTAAACTCGAAGGGGTTAGCAATAACCTACGTGCAGCAGCGGTATGAGGTTCTGCACGCTTCAAAGTCAAGAGCCGTGATAATATTGACACAACAGAAATCCTGAAATAATTTTACACCATCAGTATCGTAAGATCATAATCTACAATGCATAACAACCAATAAGTAGAATACAAAAGCATCGGAAAAAGGAGTTATTTTGTTTGGATAAGTTCATAACTCACTGAAACATTAGTACTTGGCTGTTAGCACAAATAGGAATTAAAGATGTGAATTTACATTATACATGAAAACAGAAATTTCCAGTGCTTGTGATTTCTATCAAAAGTAGAAATACGAAGATTAGTGACAATGTAGCATTTCTCACTAGTAGTTGACAGCAGCCTTGAAAATAAGAATAACAACACCAACAATACATCTTGAAACAACAAAGTAGACAACAAGTATAACCATGAGCAGCGGTTTAGGATTACTCATGTGTACAACATAGATTGAGAACCGGGAAGCTAATATCTCCTAGGTGATCTTACGGTCGTATGCTTTCCAGTGCCACGCTTCTTAATAAGATAGTCAATGTAAGATCGCCCATGTGATAAAGATCAAATACGTCGGAACAAACAAAGGATTGGTGCAAGTAGGTGGGGCGAGGCCGTCTTGGCGAGGAGGATGGGGTGGGGGCGGTCGGCCTGCACGGGAGGGAGGAAGAGCGGGTGGGGGTGGGGTGGGGAGAGAGTGGGCAAGTCCAACCCGCCCGGACGGTGGGGAGGCAGGAGCTTCGGACTTGGGGGCGGGGCAGCCGGCGGGGAGGAGGGCGGAGGGATGTGGAGGGCGCGGAAGGGGAGGGAGGGAGGAGGAATGGGGAGGAAGGGTGGAGAGGGAGGAAGGAGGAAGGAGGACAGTGCACTGGCGGAGTGCGGCCGGTCACGGGAGGGCTGGCGACAGTGGTGTGGACGGGAGAGCGGCATCGGACGTCGGGGCCTCGGGCGGTGGTTGGAGACAGGCGACAGGACGACAGGCGCAGCGATGGGCAGGGGCAAGGCGGCGGGTGGCGTCAGAGCGGTGGGGCGGCGTCGAGGCGGCGGGCAGCGACGTGGGGAGAGGAGAGAGGGAAGGGGATCGAGGCGGGGGCGAGGGAGAGGGATAGGTGTGGGCCGGGAGGAACTATGGATGAGGCGGCACAATACTAATGGCGCACCACACCTCGGTGCTCCATAAGTACATCTATACTAATGGCGCACCCCACCACAGTGCGCCATTAGTACTTTTTTTATTTCTGCTCGAGCCAACAGGTTATCTCCCACCTAACCTGATCCACATCAAGTTCCCTCTACTAGCTCGTGGTCACAGCCAGTTCTCACACCAGGAGGTCCTGGGTTCGATTCCTGTGCTCCACAATTTTTTATGCATTAAAAATGCTGTTTGATACTTACTTGTGTTTAAATATGTTCAAACTTTTTAAATCATAACAGTAATATTTTTTATAAGACAGTAATATTTTTAAAAAATATCATCAAACAAGTAATGCCGGGTGGAGCGGGGAGGTCTTGAAGTGCGGGGGTCGTGTGGCGCGTTTGAGTAGGGAGGGTGCGGGGTGTGGCGGTTGAGTAGGGAGGGTGCGGGGGTGTGTGGCGGTTGAGTAGGGGAATCGAGGTGCAGGCGGTGTTGGCGGCAGTGGACCGGATCTGGCGAGGTGGGATAGCGATCGAGATGGAGGGGATCGAGATGGAGGGGATCGAGTGTCCATGAAATTAAAAATATTCATGATAGTTCAAAAGTGCCGATGAAATACAATCGAGAAATGAAGTCTAATTTAAATACAATCGATCTTAGCTAGCTATCTCTTCACAATCTTCTTGCCCTTCTTTTTCGCAAATGGAGTTCTTCTATGGAACGGACGTCCTTTAGGTAGGGTGGTCCTGCTTCTTCTTGTGGTGTATGCTGCTACTTCATCATCGCCGTCATGTTCGATCCTCGGTCGCCGTACTTGTCGAAGTCTTGCTCATTGGCTACTCCATCCATTCCGATGATCTTCCTTTTGCCTCTCCTCATGACAACACGACCGGGCTTTGGCGGGCCGGTAATGAAGAAGCATTGGTCCACTTGGGAAGCCAGCATCCATGGCTCATTTTTCATGTGACGCTTATGCGCCATGATCTTGGATTTGGCTTCGGGTATAACCATGGTGGTGAAATACCGGTCTTCTTTTATGACGTTCTTGGCCCATCGACACGGAACATCGGGACCTTCTCTCCAACAGTAGCTCAGCTCCCAGATCTCCTCGATCCTTCCGTAGTATCTGTCCTTGTCGTTACCGGTGTAGGATTCCATCGTTACCCCTGAGTTCGATAACCATCGCTCTTCATGTCCTTGGCCTCGGTGTAGAATGTGTAGCCGTTGATATCGTGACGCCTCATAGGTCATCAGGTTGTGCTCGGCGCCTGTGACAAGGCGAATATGAGTTGTTCTTCCGCGGAAGAATCCTCATGTAAAGGGTACGACAGAAGCTTCTGCTTGAACCAACGCGTGAAACATGAGTTGTGCTCTTTGAGTATATCTCCGTACGTCCTCTGTTGGCTCGGTCATTGTACGTCTTCTTAATAAAGGTTTTGTGCTGTACCACCCAAGGATCGACCACGTCTATGTGTTATAGCGCGACTAGGTTTGCTCTTTCAAAGTCGGCGAGTCGACCCTCGAAGTCGACATGCATTTCGCGGCGACCCTCACGGTAACCCCATCCAGCGAGCCTGCCGAGGTGCCTGTTGACGGCAGACCAACGGGTTCTCGATGCCTAGATAATTCGTGCGATGGGAGATGCACTCTTGATTGAAAAGCCCTGGCTATGCTTCCTTCCGGGCGTGACATGTTGCGAACGTATTCTTTGATGACACCATTCATCCTTTCGAGCGACATCATGCGTGCGAGAACGTCGGCCCGAGTTGGATGATATCCTCCACTATATGGACCAGCGGATGCACCATAACGTCGAAGAATGCGGGCGGAAGTACATCTCAAGCTCGCATAGTATCACCACGATCTCTTACTGTATCCTTATGAGTTGCCTCACGCCAATCGACTACCGAGAGATGACGTCGAAGAATTTGCATAGGCCAAATATCGTTTCACGGACGTGCGTGTCAATGATACCACGGATTGCAATCGGAAGTATCTGCGTCATCAAGACGTGACGGTCGTGAGACTTCATCCCGCTGAACTTCGCCCACTGGGTCTAGGTATCCGCTTATCTTCCCAGCGTAATCGTAAGGAAGTTTTACTCCTAGGAGGCAGGTGAAAACTGCTCGATCTCCTCCTGACTTAGAGTGAAGCACGCGGGAGGGTAGTCATTTCCGGTCTTCTTGGCCTTTTTGCCTTTGCAACGACTTTCTGTGTCCTGCTTCGCCTCATCATCACCATCATCATCATCATCATTAGCGTGAAGCTCCTGCCTGATGCCCATTGATGTCAAGTCTGCCCTTGCTTTCGGCCCATCTTTGGTCCTCTCTGACATGTTGAGCAAGGTACCAAGCAGACTCTCGCACACGTTCTTCGTGATATGCATGACATCAAGGCTGTGAGGCACACGGTGGATCTTCCAAGACGGCAAGTCCCGTAAAATGACCTCGTTTTCCATACCTTCAAGAGCTGACTCTGGCGCCTTTCACTTCTTTCCGGCTCTGGCGCCTTTTGCTTCTTTCTCGGCAATGGGCGGTCTTTCCAATTTTTCAACAGCTTGTCTATTTCCTCGCCGCTCCTCGTACAGGCGTTTTCGAGTTCGGTTTCACCATCGAACAGATCCTTGCGCTTCCTCCACAGGTCATCATCGCGAAGCCACCTTTGATGTCCCATGAACACGGTTTTGAAGACCCGGGATCTCTATCTAGCTGGCGATACGTTGTGTCATCCATGCACCTTACGCATCCAGAAAATCCGTGGACTACCTGCCCCGCGAGATATCCGTAACCGATATAGTCGTGCACCATCGTGAGCAGCGGTCACGGCTCTCATAGGGAAATATTCTTTCTGCGGCCCCACGTATTGGTGGCGTTTTCCACAGCGTGTCAAGCTCCTCTTTCAGCAGCCCCAGATACTGATTGATGTCGTTCCCTGGTTGTTTCGGCCCTTCAATTAGCATACTCATGTGAATGTACTTCCTCTTCATGCACAACCAGGGGAAGGTTGTACATCCACACAAACACAGGCCAGGTGCTATGTGTGCTTCTCACGGCTGCCAAACGGATTGACTCCATCGGTGCTCGCGCCCAGCCACGATGTTCCTTGGATCGTTCCCAAATTCTGAGTCTTGAAGTTCAACGCTTGCCAGCGGCTCGCATCCTTAGGGTGACTCAACATCTTGTCTTTTTATCTATCTCCGGATCATTTGCGTCATCTTCTCGCTTCTTCTCCTCCCTATCCGCGTGCCAACGAAGGAGCTTTGCTACCTTAGGGTCCGCGAAATACCGCTGCAGACGAGGAGTGATCGGAAAGTACCACACCACTTTTCGAGGAGCTTTCTTCCTCTTCTTGTATCGAGTGACGCCGCACACCGGACATATGGTAGACTTCGCGTGCTCGTCCCGATAAATGATGCAATTGTTCATGCACACATGGTATTTCACGCGGCGGTAAATCGAGAGGACACGATTTTCTTCGCCTCCTCCAAACTGGTCGGGCACTTGTTCCCCTTGGGAAGACGTTCATGCCAGAATGACATGTTCTCGTTGAAGCATCGTCGGTCATTTTGTGTTTTACCTTCATCTCCGTGAGCCATGAGCGTTACTTTTCAGCGGTATCCTCGGCCTGCATCCTTCATACAATGGAGTAACCGCGTCTAACTCAAGTTGATCCATCTTGGCTTTCTCTCAGCGGCAGCTCTGGCGTTATCCGTCTGCTTGAGAAGCAGCTCTTGAATATGAGGGTCCTGCACCCAGCCCATCGATGGTCCAAGATCGCTCCGCCCGGCATCATCATCTTCATGATCATGCCCGTCGTCTGCTCCGGCATCTTCCTCATCATCATGTCCTGCATCTTCTACATGATGACTGTGTACAAGATCACCGTCGTGATCATCTCCTCGGGATTCTTCGTCTTCTCGCCCGCTTGAAGCCGCGGTGGTTGTCTTGCTGCCCTTCCTCATTTCTTGCCCGGCCCCCATGGACGACTTCGTAGTCATCTTCATCACCTTGCCACCGATAGCCATCCATGAAACCACGCAACAGCAGGTGGTCCCGCACCTGCCCGGAATCCGGCTCCGCAATAAGGCTCTTCACTTGCATCTTCGACACGGACATCTTATCTCCGTCTCGTTCTTTTGAAGCATCTCGGCCTTCGCGGACCTCAAAACCTATTCACGATGCCTTCGCCATCGTGCGGACCATCAATGGTCGCTGAGAGGTAGAGCAAAAGCGATATTTTAGAACCAAACAAAATTTGGCATGACTTTCCCTAAAAATAGGACCAAAAGAATGCTTAATGCCAAAATTCTCACTAAACGGAAATGAATCAACATTCCGCAAAATATTGGCAACTATCGCATTTCAAATACCGGTACACCTCCAAACACAAACACATATGCAACACCACAAACATATGCAACACCACGAACATACATAGATCAAGCTAGGCCATAAAAAGTGCATGTGCACATTGTTGTAGGGAGAACAACATAAATATAGCTTCCCCTTACTTACCTATTAAAACAAGGTAATTTAACCACTTAATTTGAATGAATCTATGGTGGAAATGAGGTGAAAAAGAGGAGGCACCCGAGAAAACAAGGAGGAGGTGGAGAGAATGAAGTGGGGAGAAAGTGAGTGTGGGTAGGAGAGGCTGTCCAAAATATCTAGTTGCTGCCCACTTACTAATGGCGCACTAGCAACAAATGCGCCATTAGTAATCCAGGTTACTAATGGCGCACCTTTCCGGCAGTGCGCCATTAGTAGTTTTACAAAAAAAAATACTAATGGCGCCTTTGGTCCATGATGCGCCATTACTAGTTTAAACTAGTAATGGCGCATCGATCGATCACGCCATTAGTAGTATTGCAAAAAGGAATAAAAATATAATAAAAAACAACATTAGTGGCGCACATGTGGGAGGGTGCGCCATTAGTACTACAACTACTAATGGCGCACTTTATCGAGATCGCCATTAGTATGTTTGGACAAGCGCACTACTTCAAAAAAGTTTTTTGATACTAATGGTGCACCCTTTGCAAGGTGCGCCATTAGTAGTTTCAACACTAATGGCGTATCAGTGGGTGGTGCGCCATTAGTATATACTAATGGCGCACCAACTTTCTGGTGCGCCATTAGTGTCAATCCCATCTATAGCCCTTTTTCTAGTAGTGTGTGCGTGGCGTCCTACTGGATTGATACCTTGGTTCTCAAAAACTGAGGGAAATACTTACGCTACTCTGCTGCATCATCCTCTCCCCTTCGGGGAAAACCAACGCAAGCTCAAGAGGTAGCATAATACTACAAGGTAGATCATAATACAAGATGGATAGCAAGTTGCATCCATAACATGAACAAGTTTGTGATGAAAGGAAGGTAAGGATGTTGTTGATGTTATCTCAAATTACCAAGGAACGAGGATGGCACTAATCGTCTAGAATTCCATTGATATACTAGAAGGGATCAAAATGTTGATGATGATCACGACAGTTTGTTTTCGAGAGGATCCACAAAGAAGCAATTGAACAGCGACTGCGTCACGCAAAAGGACTGATGCAACAAAAGATTATTGGAGCCACAGATACGACACAAACTCGAAATCAAGCTTGTTGTTTTTAAGGCGAAATTATATGAGGAGGAAGATCAACGTAAGGTTAGCTCAGCGTCGAAAATTGTGCTCCGGAAAGAAGGACCAGGTAGCACAGTTAAAATCGGCACGATAATGACATAGCCGAGCAGGCTAGGAATGACGTGATCGAGTTCAAGCTCGTAAGTAATGGAGGTTACTAAGAGTTGTTGAATCGCAGTGTGGACTCGATTCAGTTGTCGGTGTCCTTGGGGGGTTCTAACAACTATGAACCCGTTGGAAAAATGGAATCGGCGAGAATAATAGTTGATGAAGAACTCATAAGAAGTTATGTAGTTCCGTGGTATTCTTGAGATAACAGAGTGTAATGCTCGTCGGTAGATCAAAGTAAGGGTTGGACTGGTGTATTGCTCCATAGAAGACAAGTGCTTAATCTTGCCCGAGAAATGGGATCAAAGAAGAACATATGGTCGAAACCATGATTGCAAGGGATCCAATTTAATGACACCGAAAGGATTACCCAAATGATTAAGTATTTTGCAAGAAGCTTCCATGATAAGTTCCAGATTGGGTCCATGGGCATGAACACAAGTTCAAGGTCGACTCCCACTTCTTCAATGCATATCCTTACATTTACCTCACATTTTCGAAGTTGTAGTGTTGAAAAGTTATCTGAAGCGTCAGCAGGGTATAACCCGCATAACTTTCGGGGTCACACAAATTAGGGAAGGCATAGGTTTAACCCATCGGGGCATCTTAGGAACATATACCACAATCTGTAGGAGTAGTTAGCACAAGCTCGAAAGTAGAGCACGGTTGACAAGAAAAGGATACAAGTCTCCAAAGGCAAAAGACACGATTTACCAAAAGGCATTATGTATCCGAGGAAAACTCACAAGTTTATTGAATATGAAGGACGTTGTTGGATGAAATCCAACAAAGGATCTGGCGGTCCACAAGGGATCTGATGTGAGCATCGGTACTCAACTAGAAGGAGAAGGAATGCAAGGAGATCATATTATAGAAACAACTGACTAATTCAAAGCTCAATGTAAAGGGGTTATGATTTCCAAATCAAGCAATCAGAAGCAAACGCTCTGATTAAGGACGGATAAGTTGAGTAAGCTTAGGGGTACAATCGACGACAATTTGACTGGTCGAGATCTAGCTCATGTTTAAAATGCCGTCTGAGCCGGAAGGATGAATTCTAGGATCCGGTTGAGGATTGCGAGCATTCGCAACATATTGAATCAACAGAGTAAAAATGAAAATGATGAGGGATGCTAATAAGATTACGAGATTTATGGTATTAACCATAACGCAAAGCAAGTAAGAATTTCCGGAGCAATAGGCTGCTCAGGATTTTTGGAAGACCGAATGGTATTTCGAAGAATTTTGTGAAATACATGAATCATCTGGGGATGAGCGGATACTCGATAAGTGCGAGAAATTATCCGTAGGGGTATTCAGGTGGCAAAGAACTGCAAGGCAGTAGGCACAAAGTATTCTCGGGGTATTTTTTAATAACAAGATCGACTGGGAATAAAAGTAAGAATGACAGGTGTAGGTATTTATCCATAGGGATATTTCGGTGGTAGGGAAATGCAAAAGCAACGGGCACAAGGTCTCAAGAGAATATCGGAGAGTATCTTCAAAATCTTCTGGTGCAGCCGGCGATCATCTGGGCTGAAGGGGCTCTCTGGGAGAAAGTATTTTCGAGAACCGAAAGTTAAGTTTTTAGTAAATTCATTAAATCCGAATAGGAGGGAGATCAGAGTCCCAGAGTATAGGTCAAGGAATAAAAAGATCCTAATACCACCCAATGGCGACGTGGGCCCATGGGCCGCACAGCAATGTTAGTAAAAGTTTTGTAAAGTCTAGACTCAGCTTCGGCCAAGGAGTGTGGAAGGGGAATTCCTACAGGCCGTCAGCTCTAATACCAACTTGTGACGCCCCCAATACAATCATATACTAATCATGCACGCAAACATGTACGATCAAGATCAGGGACTCACGGGAAGATATCACAACACAACTCTAAAACATAAATAAGTCATACAAGCATCATAATACAAGCCAGGGGCCTCGAGGGCTCGAATACAAGTGCTCGATCATAGACGAGTCAGCGGAAGCAAAAATATCTGAGTACAAACATAAGTAAACAAGTTTGCCTTAAGAAGGCTAGCACAAACTGGGATACAGATCGAAAGAGGCGCAGGCCTCCTGCACAGGATCCTCCTAAACTACTCCCGGTCGTCATCGCCGCCTGCACGTAGTAGTAGGCACCTCCAAAGTGTAGTAGGAGTCATCGTCGAAGGTGGCGTCGACTCACAGGCTCCATCGTCACAGTCGCAGCAATCGGGTAAAGAAAGGGGAAAAGGGGAACAAGGCAACCGTGAGTACTCATCCAAAGTACTCGCAAGCAAGGAGCTACACTACATATTCATGGGTATATGTGTAAAGGGCCATATCGGTGGACTGAACTGCAGAATGCCAGAATAAGACGGGGATAGCTAATCATGTCGAATACTACGCTTCTGGCAGCCTCCGTCTTGCAGCATGTAGAAGAGATTAGATTGAAGTCCTCCAAGTAGCATCGTATATCATACTCCTACCCGGCGATCCTCTCCTCGTAGCCCTATTAGAGAGCGACCACCGGGTTGTATCTGGCACTTGGAAGGGTGTGTTTTATTAAGTATCCGGTTCTAGCTGTCATAAGGTCAATGTACAACTCCAAGTCGTCCTGTTATCAAAGATCACGACTATTCGAATAGATAAACTTCCCTGCAGGGGTGCACCACATAACCCAACACGCTTGATCCCATTTGGTCGGACAAACTTTTCTGGTTCATGCCCGGCCTCGGAAGATCAACACGTCGCAGCCCCACCTAGGCCAACAGAGAGGTCAACACGCCTGTCTGAACCTAAGCGCACAGGGGTTTGGGCCCATCGCCCTTATCACACCTGCACGTTGCGAGGGCGGCCGAAAGCAGAACTAGCCCCCTTAATACAAGAGCAGGCTTACGTTCCAATCCGGCGCGCGCCGCTCAGTCGCTGACGTCACAAAGGCTTCGGGTGATACCACGACGCCGAGTGCCCATACCTTTCCCACGTAGTTGGTTAGTGCGTATAGACCCAATGGCCAAACTCAGATCAAATACCAAGATCTTTTTAAGCGTGTTAATGATGTATCCGCGGACACCGACCAGGGCCAGGCCCACCTCTCACCTAGGCGGTCTCAACCTGCCCTGTGGCTGCGCCACAAAGATCCACACAGAGGGCCGTTGGGACAAAGGTCCTTTCAGCCCCCAATCCATGAATCACTCGCGGGTGCTCCACGAGCCGACCCGACTTTAATCACCACATGTATCATGTATAATGTATATAGTATAAACCCGTGATCACCTCCCGAGTGATCACGGCCCGATAGTATAGCATGGCAGACGGACAAGAATGTAGGGCCACTGATGGAATACTAGCATCCTATACTAAGCATGTATGATTGCAGGTAAAGGTAACAACAGTAGTAGCAAGGACAGGCTATGCATCAGGATAGGATTAACGGAAAGCAGTAACATGCTACACTACTCTAAGGCAAGCAGTAGAGAGTAGAATAGGCGATATCTGATGATCAAGGGGGGGGGGGCTTGCCTAGTTGCTCTGGCAAGAGAAGGGTTCGTCGTCGATGTAGTCGGTCACAGGGGTACTGGCAGCAATCTTGGGGTCTACCGGAAAGAAGTAGTGGAGGGGGAACATAATAAATAACAAAGCAATCAAAGCATCATAAAGCATAACATGGCAAGTTGCGGTGCTAGGGGCAACCTAATGCAGTAGGAGGCGATACCGACGAAAGTGGGAAACATCCGGGAAATTATCCCCGGTGTTTCGTGTTTTTGGACAAATGGAACGGAGGGGGGAAGTTGCATGTTGGCTATGCTAGGGATGTGTGGCGGACGAACGGGCTGCGTAGCCGGATTCGTCTCGTCGATCTGAGCAACTTTAATGTACAAAGTATTTTCATCCGAGTTACGGATTATTTTCTATGATTGTCCAAAGTTTATTTGATTTCCTGGAATTTATTCATATTTCGAAATTAAACCGTAAAATACTTTTGTCATCTAGCGCTATTGTAGCCACAGTGTATGACAGTGGGGCTGGGTTGACACGGTCAACAATTTGACTGGTCAATAGATGAATAGTGTAGGGGGTCACATCTCATTGACTTAGACTTTTATTAATTTGCTTTTTCTTTAAACTAATAGTGGGTCCTCATGTCATTCTCACATGTGTCAATAAATCATCTAACGAATTTAATGGGGGGTTCCCACTTGCCATAGAATACAAGCTAACCTAACACTTATTACCCCTAATTAATACTCTAATTAGACCCTAACTAATTGGGCTCGGCCATATGCAGTGGCACAAGCCGGCCATGGTGTGGCTGTGCACCACGCACAAGCACACAAGCGCATGGCCATGGCCGTGTTTACGATAGTAGTAGCAAACGCCAGCAGAGGGCATCACCGAGGCAGCGGCAACGCAACTAGTAGCAGTGCATCAAGCAGCAGCAGATAAGAGCAAACAGGTAGTGGCAAAATAGCCGAGAGCAAGAAGCGGCGGCAAAGACTAGCAACCGCAGCGGAGTGAGGCCATGGCGCCGCCAGGCAGGAGCAGCAGCGGGACGCGGACACGCACAGCGGCCGGGCCAGCTGGGGCGCGGCCGTGGCGCCGACAGGAGGCTGCGGCGCGGCCTGCTGGGTGAGAGCGCAGCGTGGGCGCACGGGGAGCAGAGCTCCGGCGCCACGGAGGATGCGGGAGATGGCTACGTCGACGAATCGAAGCGGAAATCAGTGGGGAATGGAGGAGGAGCTCACAATGAACAGGAAGGCGAGGTCGGGGAGGCCAGAGGTGGTCGGGATGCGGCGAATCTGATGACAAACACCGACGGCCGTAGTGAGGAAGACGAGCCGAGGACGATGTTGACGAGGGCTTCTGAGTCCGGCTCCTGTTTCTTCGGTGTCGGAGATGGCGGCGCGCATCTCCTAGACTCCACCTTGGTGCTTGGGGAGGCCTCGGTTCACGACATCGGCCAGGGAGCAGCCGGTCGCGCCTCGGCCTTGACTCCATCTCGAGAGAGGGCGAGAGAAGAGGGTGAGCGAGTGGGCGCGGGGGAGGCAAGGAGAAGTGGCTAGGGTTCCAGAGGAAGGCGGGGTTCTTGTAGTTGAGGGGAGGCGTGGATGGCGGCACCTAGCCGGGACTCCATGGATGGCCTCCACGCCCTCCCGTGAACAGGAGGTGGGAGGAGGGCGGCTGGGCTAGGCCGGATGTGCACTGTGCACCAGGCCTTTTACATTTGTTTCTTTTATAGTTCTTTTTCTTTCTGCTTTTCTTTGTTTATTTTTCTTTTACTGTTTTATTTTAGTTCCTCTTTTATTTTAGTTTTATAAATTATAGTGTAAAATCCTAAGTTAGCGATACTAATTATGCTACTGCCCCATTATTTTGGGCAACTAAATGAATAGTTTAATATTTTATAAAATACAAAAGGCATTTATTTAATTGTTTTAACTACTGTTTTAATTATCTTAGAGCCTTTAAACATTTTGTAAAAGTGTGGGTTCTCCATCATAATTACCTATTCATTATTTGGCTCCACCCGAACATTTAGTCTTTATATTTGAAAACTTTTATTGTTTGCCTTTATTTTAAATTTGAAATTTGAACTGAGTTTCGAACTGACACGAGTTTATCAACAGTAACCGAGGTAACGTGACATCATTAACAGAGGTTTATTGTAGCTCAATTATCCGGGCATCACATAATTGAAGCTTGTTTCTTTCGCCGTTTGATTTTCGTTGTTTCGCTCGATTTATTTCTTTTTGCAAACCGGAGTTCTTAAGTTGAACTTTCTGGTTAGATCTCTTATTTGAGTTTTACCTGTGTATTAGATGAGTACTTATTGTATGTTTGTTTGTTTATTTGCGTTAGAGTACCCGGAGTGCGCCGCTTGCTACTTCGAATCTCTAGGTTTCGCGGATCATCATCAAGGCAAGTAACACTTTGATCATACCTCTTACTACCCAGTTTTATTGCATTAGATCAATCCACAAACCATTGCATGAATAGGATTTGATTAATATGTGGGTTTTGGGGAGTAGATGAGGTAGTACCTATTACCTGTTTTATTATCAAACCCTGGAGTTACTTCTACATTTGCTTATGCCATGCTATGCTTGTAGACGTGGATTGGGTTTGAGTGTATCCATGACAGATGTGAGAATGTTAATTAATGGTTCAACTTCAGGTGGCAACTTTAATACACATCTGGGTCGATTGAGGCACCTGGGTATTCCAGCGATTGCCTGTTTTTCTTTATGGACCGCCACCCAGGCTCAAAGGGATCATGAGATTATTCATACTAGAAACTTCCGTGTGCAGCCACAAGCTACTATGGGCTCTAGCATAGTTGATTAAGTCATGCGAACTCTTACAGTGGTAGACTAGCAGATATAGGGGAAAGTAGGTGTAACGGTCTACCCGATCGTAAGGTGCTAGAGCTTCTGAAAGACTATGTCTCGGTCATCCGTTTCTCAAACACCATGTAGTGCGAGAATCCCAATGGAGGAGATCGTGTCTTGTGGGGAGAAGTGCGCAAACCTCTGCAGAGTGTATAAACTAATCATGGTTAGCTGTGTCCCCAGTTATGGACAGTCTTGAGTATCTAGTACTTGGATTATCATGTGAATCTCATCATGTGACTTTTATTAATCTTGTTGGGTTTTAATGTTGATGTTTAATTGGGATTGAGAGGGTGTCTACGCTCTCAATGTTTAACAACCACCATGATAGTTAAATAAAATTTATTCCTTCGCAGTAGGGAAAAACTGGCTTTACGTAAAACTCTAACCATAGAGCTTTCCACCAGCCATATATGCATGTAGTATAGCCTATTTCTGTTCACTACTCTCTATGTGTTACATTGCCAGCATATTCCATGTGCTGACCCGTTTTCGGGCTGAAACATTCATGTTGCAGACTTTTCAGACGATGAATAAGGAGCCTTAGGTCGTGGTTCTATACTCAGTGATGCCGTTGGAGTTGATGGACTCACTTATCTTCCAAGCCTTCCGCTGCTATCGTTAATAGATGGCCTTAAGCCATATTATTTGTAATAAGTTCTCTTTTGAGACCCTAGATGTAATAAGTGTGTGATTGCTACTCTGTTATAAATCCTTCAAGTATTGTGCGTGTCAGCATTACTGATCCAGGGATGACACTGAAGCGCAGAGATCAGACTGTTTGAGGTCTGGTCGCTACAGCAAGAGACCTCAGTTATGATGATGCACTAGGTCCATAGCTGGGACTTTGTGTATGTTCTCGAACTGCATGTGTCGAGTGCTCATTAAGAAAGTTTCTATACAAGTTTCTGAATGAACTCCTTAAGAAAATTTCTCCAAAAGTTACCTGTGAAAGAATCCTTTGAAGCATCTGGTCGTCACAAACGTTTTGACTAATTGTGGAGAGAAAACTGACTCGGTATGAGTCGGATATCCATGTTTCAGTTAACACTGCGCAAAACTGATTCCGAACGACAGTTACAGACTAGTTCTTGTGTAGTAGCATTCGATTTTTTCGATTATACTTCACTAAACATCTCCATATGAGATCCAATTACTTGTAGGGAAATTTAAGAGGACCTCAGTTATGATGATGCACTAGGTCCATTGCTGGGACTTTGTGTATGTTCTCGAAATGCGTTTGTCGAGTGCTCATTAAGAAAGTATCTATACAAGTTTCTGAACGAACTCATTAAGAAAATTTCTCCAAAAGTTCCCTGTGAAAGAATCGTTTGAAGCATCTGGTCGTCACAAATATTTTGACTTCTTGTGGAGCCAATACGGACTCCGCATAAGTCAGATATCCATGTTTCAGTTAACACTGCGCAAAAATGATTCTGAATGACAATTACAGACTAGTTCTTGTGTAGTTGCATTTGATTTTTTCCATTCTACTTCACTAAACATCTCCATATGAGATCCAATTACTTGTAGGGAAATGCAAGAGACCTCGGTTATGATGATGCACTAGGTCCATAGCTGGGACTTTGTGTATGTTTTCGAAATGCGTTTGTCGAGTGGTTATTAAGAAAGTTTCTATACAAGTTTCTAAATGAAATCCTCAAGGAAAGTTCCCTATGAAATAATCCTTTGAAGCATCAGGTCGTGACAAACGTTTTGACTTCTTGTGGATCCAAAACGGACTCCGTATGAGTCAGATATCCATGTTTCAGTTAACACTGCGCAAAACTGATTCCGCACGACAGTTACAGACTAGTTCTTGTGTAGTTGCATTCGATTTTTTCCATTCTACTTCACTAAACATCTCCATATGAGATCCAATTACTTGTATGAAAATGCAAGAGACCTCAGTTACGATGATGCACTAGGTCCATAGCTGGGACTTTGTGTATGTTCTCGAAATGCGTTTGTCGAGTGCTCATTAAGAAAGATTCTATACAAGTTTCTGAACGAACTCCTTAAGAAAAGTTGTCCAAAAGTTCCCTGTGAAAGAATCCTTTGAAGCATCAGGTTGTCAAAAAGGTTTTGACTATTTTTGGAGCCAAAGCAGACTCCGTATGAGTCAGATATCCATGTTTCGATTAACCTTTGCATAAAACTGATTCCGAATAGCGATTCTGAGACTAGTTCTTGTGTAGTTGCATTCAATTTTTTCCATTCTACTTCACTAAACATCTCCATATGAGATCCAGTTACTTGTAGGGAAATGCAAGAGATCTCATTTATGATGATGCACTAGGTCCATAGCTGGGACGTGGTGTATGTTCCCGAAATGCGTTTGTCGAGTGCTCATTAAGAAAGTTTCTATACAAGTTTATGAACGAACTCCTTAAGAAAAGTTCTCCAAAAGTTCTCTATGACAGAATCCTTTGAAGCTTCTGGTCGTAAAAAACGTTTTGACTACTTGTGGAGCGAAAACTGACTCTGTATGAGTCAGATATCCATGTTTCAGTTAAAACTTCACAAAAATGATTCCGAACGATAGTTACAGACTAGTTCTTGTGTAGTTGCATTCAATTTTTTCC
The DNA here is from genome assembly GCA_021605145.1 of Aegilops bicornis. NCBI lineage: Eukaryota > Viridiplantae > Streptophyta > Magnoliopsida > Poales > Poaceae > Aegilops > Aegilops bicornis. The sequence goes on from CM038673.1 coordinate 184,614,342, forward strand.
ATTCTACTTCACTAAACATCTCCATATGAGATCCATTAGTTGTAGGGATATGCAAGAGACCTCAGTTATCATGATGCACTAGGTCCATAGCTTGGACTTTGTGTATGTTCTCAAAATGCGTTTGTCGAGTGCTCATTAAGAAAGTATCTATACAAGTTTGTGAACGAAGTCCTTAAGAAAAGTTCTCCAAAAGTTCCCTGTGAAAGAATCATTTGAAGCATCTGGTCGTCATAAATGCTTTGACTTCTTGTGGAGCCAATACGGACTCTGTATGAGTCAGATATCCATGTTTCAGTTAACACTGCCCAGAAATGATTCCGAATGACAATTACAGACTAGTTCTTGTGTAGTTGCATTTGATTTTTTCCATTCTACTTCACTAAACATCTCCATATGAGATCCAATTACTTGTAGGGAAATGCAAGAGACCTCGGTTATGATGATGCACTAGGTCCATAGCTGGGTCTTTGTGTATGTTCTCGAAATGCGTTTGTCGAGTGCTCATTAAGAAAATTTCTATACAAGTTTCTAAATGAACTCCTTGAGGAAAGTTCCCTATGAAAGAATGCTTTGAAGCATCAGGTCGTGACAAACGTTTTGACTACTTGTGGATCCAAAGCGGAATCTGTATGAGTCAGATATCCATGTTTCAGTTAACACTGCGCAAAACTGATTCTGAACGATGGCTTGTAACATCCAAAATTTTCAATTTGGAATGTTATACATAGATCATCATTGCATATCATATTTTATTGCATTTTGGCTCGATCCTAGAAATTTCACGCAACTCAAGGACCCACAGAGAGAGTTGGAGATTTCGTTATTTTCATATTTGGGTTTTCTCAAATTTTGAAAATAGGAGCATTTGATTTTATTTATTTTATCTTCAATTATTTCAATTATCAAAATATGAGAGCGGGAATAAAATGACTTTCCCAAAATAAAGGAATAATGAAGATTTAATAAAAGAATCAAAGAAGTTTTTTTTATTTGGAGTTTTTCGCTATTTTATTTGAATTTAGGAAAAATTGCCCGTTTTTCAAAACTGCATTTTAGGGCCAAGAAAATGTTTACCTCATTCTAAATATTTTATTTAGATGGTGAAAATTTGTTTTGGCATTTTTAGATTTTTATTTATTTTTCTAGATTTTTTTCTAAGTCTCGGCGGAATTGTTTAAAACAAACGCGCCCGCGCCCGCGCCCGACCGGGACGAAGCCTAGCTAGGCCAGCCCAACCCAGCGCCGCCGCCTTTCCCGCGCGCCGCCGCCGCAGAGTCCGAGCCGGACTCCGCCTCCCGCCGCCGCTGCTTGCCCCCTCCCCAAGCCGCCAGACCCTCCCCTTTAAATACCAAGCCCGAGGCCCCTAGGAGCCCCAAGACCCACCGCCGCCGCCAAGACTTCCCCTTGAACCGCCCGCCCGCCACCTTGTGCCGCCGCCGCTTGCCTCCGCCGCCCGAGCCGCCCCACCCGCCGCCCGAGCCGCCGCCGCCACGCGCCACCCGTCATCGCCCGGAGCCCCGCCGGAACCCCGCCGGAGTTCGCGAGGTAGCCGCCCGCCGCCTCAGTTTTCTGAGAAACCAATCCGGTTTTTTTAGAAAACCTAGGTCTTCGTTTAAAAATAACGGTTTTATCGGTTTATTTATTTAGCGAGCGTTCGCTCGTTCGTTCGTTTTTACGAACTCGTTCACCGTTTAGTTACAGTTAACGAACGTCCGTTTGTTAATCTGTTCGTCGTTTTTCTTTTCCTCGGATTTATTTCGTGATTTTTCTGATCGTGATTTCTGATCCATTTTTGATCTAGTATAACTATTCGCTCGTTTGTCGGAATCAAGCGATTCAAGCGCCTAGAGTTTCATCTCGAAACCTTCTTTCCGAATAATCAACTCAAACAAGTTTTTGCTAATGTAAAATTAGACTTAGGTCCAGATTAGTAAAACGAAGCCTGTTTCATTCGCAGTTTGACTTTCGTTGCTTCGTTTGATTTGTTTCTTTTTGCAAACCGGAGTTCTTAAGTTGAACTTTCTGGTTAGATCTTTTATTTGAGTTTTAACTGTGCATTAGATGAGTACTTATTGTGTGCTTGTTTGTTTGCGATAGAGTATCCGGAGTGCGCCGCTTGCTACTTTCAATCTCTAGGTTTCACGGATCATCAGCAAGGCAAGTAACACTTTGATCATATTCCCTTTACTACCCAGTTTTTATGCACTAGATCAATCCTCAAACATTGCATGACTAGCATCTAATTAAACTGTGGGTTTTGGGAAAGTAGTTGAGGTAGCACCTATTACCTGTTTTATTATCAAACCCTTGGGAGTTACTTCTACGTTTGCTTACTATGCCATGCTATGCTAGTAGACATGGATTGGGTGAGTGTATCCATGACAGATGTGAGATTGTTAATTAATGGTTTATTTAAGGTGGCAACTTAAACACACATCTGGGTGGATTGAGGTACCTGGGTATTCCAGGATTGCCTGTTTCTTTTTGGACCGCCACCCAGGCTCAAAGGGATCATGAGATTGTTCCTGCTAGAAACTTTCGTGTGTAGCCACAAGCTACTATGGGCTCTAGCATAGTTGACTAAGTCATGCGAACTCTTATAGTGGTAGACTAGCTGATGTAGGGGATGTAGGTTGGTACGGTCTACCCGTTCGTAAGGTGCTAGCGCTTCTGAAAGACTGTGTCTCGGTCATCCGTTTCTCAAACACCATGCAGTGCGAGAATCCCAACGGAGGAGATCGAGTCTTGTGGGGAAAAGTGCACAAACCTCTACAGAGTGTATCAAACTAATCATGGTTAGCCGTGTCCCCGGTTATGGACATCTTGAGTATCTAGTACTTGGATTATCATGTGAATCTCATCATGTTACTTTAATTAATATTTTTGGGTTTTTAATGATGATGCTTAATTGGGATTGAGAATGATGTCAACCATTCTCAATGTTTAACAACCACCATGATAGTTAAATAAAGTTTATTCCTTTGCAGTAGGGAAAAATTGGCTTTAGGCAAATACTGTAACCATAGAGCTTTCCACAAGCCATATATGCATGTAGTATAGTATTACTCTTTCATATTGCTCTCTATGTGTTACCTTGCCAGCATATTCCATGTGCTGACCCGTTTTCGGGCTGCAACGTTCATGTTGCAGACTTTTTAGACGACGGGTAAGGTGCCTTAGGTCGTGGATCTATACTCAGTGATGCCGTTGGAGTTGATGGACTCACTTATCTTCCAAGCCTTCCGTTGTTATCGTTATTAGATGGCCTTAAGCCATATTTATTGTAATAAGTTCTCTTTGAGACATTCGATGTAATAAGTGTGTGATTGCTACTCTATTATAAATCCTGCATCGTATGCGTGTCAAGATTCTTGATCCGAGGATGACACCGATGCACGTAGATAAGACTGTTTGAGGTCCGGTCGCTACAAGATGGTATCGAGCACACGACCGTGAGACACGACCACTAAGCTAAAACCCTAGATCACTATTCTTTCTTCTCATTTCTGACTCCTCATCTTTTCTACTCTTTTAGGATGGCGGATGCAAGGAACAAGTTCACACAACCGGATGAAGATACACCCTTTGGATGCCAGTTGAAGGAAGTCACTAGATACCTGAACATCGGAGTACCATGCTTCACCGGGACCTACAACGCCACTTTACCCGAAGAGTAGCGCTGGATGGTTCAAGTTCAAGTTCCAGGAAGGACATTCGCACCGATCCACGGAGCCCATAGAGTTTTCCTTTGATGCACCAACCTGGAGTCTAGGAAAGAGCATGGCAGCCCACATCGCCATGGGACGTATTGGAGAAGTTTACCACAATGCTCTCAAGAATACTATCTACCAAATTTGTGGGCGCCGAGATGAGCAATGGGAGATGATCAGCACCAGGAGGGATAGATCAATCGCAGCATATATCCAGGAGTTAAACCAGCACATCCGACGTCAGGAGAACCAGATGTGCGCAGGCATGGAGGATCTGCAGAAGGCCTTAACCAAGATCAAGGAGCTAGAAGAAGAACTCAAGGCTACACGTGAAGATTACATGGAAGAAATTGAAGTACTAGTGGAGAAGAATGACCACTTAACCAGGAAGCTAGGAGTTTTCATGGGAGACCCCGCGCCAGGAGGAAATGACGACGATTCCACTTGCCCGAATAACTATATCATCATCGACGACACCGACTCGGATCCCGACGACAGCGATGATGACTATGTTGATGAAGCTGGGCGGATATCATGGAGTCTTCATCGAGCAGCTTTTCTAGTTGACCCGATGTCGGTGTCAAACCGGCGGATCTCGGTAGGGGGTCCCGAACTGTGCGTCTAGGCGGATGGTAACAGGAGACAAGGGACACGATGTTTTTACCCAGGTTCGGGCCCTCTCGATGGAGGTAAAACCCTACTCCTGCTTGATTCATATTGATGATATGGGTAGTACAAGAGTGGATCTACCACGAGATCAGAGAGGCTAAACCCTAGAAGCTAGCCTATGGTATGATTGTTGTTCGTCCTACGGACTTAAACCCTCCGGTTTATATAGACACCGGATAGGGTTAGTGTCGGTGTCAAAACTGGTGGATCTCGGGTAGGGGGTCCCGAACTGTGCGTCTAGGCGGATGGTAACAGGAGACAAGGGACACGATGTTTTTACCCAGGTTCGGGCCCTCTCGATGGAGGTAATACTCTACTCCTGCTTGATTAATATTGATGATATGGGTAGTACAAGAGTAGATCTACCATGAGATCAAGGAGGCTAAACCCTAGAAGCTAGCCTATGGTATGATTGTTGTTAGTCCCTACGGACTAAAACCCTCTGGTTTATATAGACACCGGATAGGTTAGGGTTACACAGAGTCGGTTACAATGGTAGGAGATCTACATATCCGTATCGCTAAGCTTGCCTTCCACGCCAAGGAAAGTCCCATCCGGACATGGGACGAAGTCTTCAATCTTGTATCTTCATAGTCTTAGAATCCAGCCGTGACGATAGTCCGGCTATCCAGACACTACCCTAGTCCGGACTCCTCAAGAGCTCCTTGAACCAGCTTCAATGACGATTTAGTCCGCACGCAGATTGTCTTCGGCATTGCAAGGCGGGTTCCTCCTTCGAATACTTCATATAAGGTTTTGAACACAAGGATAGTGTCCGGCTCTACAAAACAAGTTCCACATACCACCGTAAAGAGAATAACTTTTGCACAGATCTGCTGACGTATTCTGCGGCGTGACATCACACCACGGCCAAGCCTTTATATGAATCGTTTTTTACCGTTCCACCTCAGCGCATTAAGCGAGGCGGTTTCCTTGGCACGCCTTATCAAAGCATAGATCGTGCCCCCTTATTCCGGGATTCTCATCAATACGGACGTGGGTAACCCATCCGCGCCATTCATTACGGCGCTTGGGAGATAAGCGAGTTTTACCAGTTGGTGGGGGACGCATAGCCGTCATTCGTCCATATAAGGGGATAAGGATCCACCTTTTCACCCTCGCCTTCTTCCTCCTTTGCTTATCCATTTCACAAGACTCGAGCTCCAAATACCAAGTCCGCACATCCCACCTCAACCTTTCTCCAACCATGTCAGGAGTGTGAGGCAGGTGGATGGCCTCCTTCGTCACGGAGAGGCACATCACAAGACTGCGGGAGGCCGGATATTTGTCCGGCAACATCGCGCACAGGCTGCCCGATGCGGGGCAGCTTATTCCAACCCCCAGGCCCCATGAGAGGGTGGTGTTTCTCCCCCACTTCCTCCGCGGACTAGGTTTTCCACTTCACCCATTTTTCCGGGGGCTCATGTTCTACTACGGCCTGGACTTCCACGACCTGGCCCCGAATTTCATCCTCAACATCTCAGCGTTCATCGTCGTGTGCGAGGCCTTCCTCTGCATCCAGCCCCAATTCGGCTTGTGGCTGAAGATCTTCAATGTGAGGCCGAAGGTAGTGGGCGGCCGCCAAGCGGAGTGCGGAGGCGACATGGTTGGCAAGATGGCCAAAGTCCTATGGCTCGAGGGCGCTTTTGTGGAGACAATAAAGGGGTGGCAATCGGGGTGGTTCTACATCACCGAGCCGCGCGACCCCGAATGGGTGGCGGCCCCCGAATTCAGATCTGGCTTCCCCACACGGCTCTCGTCATGGAAAGAGACGGGCCTGACATGGGGGAATTCAGGCGAGCTATCCGGACTCCAAACATGCGTCCGAAACCTGGTGGACAAGAATCTCAGGCTTGTCGACGTAATCCAGGTGATGCTCATCCGCCGGATTCTCCCATGCCAACAACGGGCCTTTAATTTGTGGGAGTTCGATTCGGCACAACACCGAACCTTGAGCCGGCTCTTCGACACTACGTACGAAGATGCCTGGAAGGTGCTGTTCAAGGGCGCTGAAGCCCCAGCATCCGCTAACAAAGATCGCGGATACAGCTCGCGGCGTCAAGCCGGCGAGGTAACTTATTTTACCCTTTACGGGACTCTTTTTTCATAGATTGACTCTATGTGGGATCTAAAACTCCCTAATCTTTGACAGGACTGGCTGAAGACGCCCGGACAGATTAGCAGTCCGGCTCCTTTGCCGGAAGACCCGGCGGACGCCCGATTGACGGGGCTGCTGGCTCAGGCGCCCCATGTGGTGCCGGAGAAGAAGGCCAAGAAGGAGGCCACGGGAACTCGAAGGAGCTCCCGACGCCAGGTGCTGTCAGATTCTGAAGCAAAATCTTCTCCTGAGGACGAGGAGGAGGAAAAAGAAGCTTCTCCCCCAGCGGGGGAGGAGAGGAAATGGAAGGCCGCCCAACCGGGAGGCCGGAGGGTCCAAGAAGGGAAGAACCCTTCCTCCGCACTTCTCCACCAACGCCGACAAAGAACGAGGAGGATTGGCCAACAAGGGCCAAGCCCCTGGCGAGATCGTAAGTGTCCGGATAGCCATGACTTTGTTATCATTGCATAGTGTTCTCTAATGTCGAACAATCATGCAGCCCGCCCGAGAGCGAGCTAGCCGCTTCGATGAGCGGGTCCTTGGGTTCGTCGGAAATGGAGAGTACTTCGCTTCCGACCGCCTCCTCACCTCACGCTGCGGACGACGCCGAGGTGGTGCCCCAAGGGGGCCTGGTCAAGAGGAGGTGGCGCAGGAGGCGCCACAAGGCCACCTCCCTGACGCCAGGCGCGTGGGGGGCAAGACCCCAAGGGCCTCTAAGCCCGACCCTTGTCCGGACTCCATGCCGGAACCTTCAGCGGTTCCGGAGTCCGGCAAGCGGTCCCTTCGTAAGAAGGGTAAGACGCCGGTGTCCTCCGTCCAACCGGGGGCACCGGATAGCTTATTGGAGGCGCTTAACAGCGCTTCCATCGAGGAGGAGCACCGCACTGTTATGAGTGCAGTGATCCGGACAGTTCAGTCCGCCAAGAGCGGGCTGACCGAAGCCTGTACGAGCCTTCTAACAGGCTTTAAGGTAAGTTTAGAATATGTAAAAATATTACCGCATAGACAGTAGCCCCTGATGCTTAGTTTGGTGTTTGGAAAGAAAAGCCGGACTAAGGATCTAAAAAGATATACGCAGGAGTCTAACATAAGTATGTCAATATGGGAATGCAGGTTGCGCTGCTGACCTCTGCCGCACTGACTACGGAGGTCAATGCATTGAAGCAGAGCCTCGAGCGGTCCGAGAACGAGCTCGGCCAAGCCAAGAAGCAGCTCGAGGACAAGGAAGGTACGTAATACCTTATTAAAGAAATACCTTATAGAAAAGGTTTTGGTTGCAAAAATAACAGGAATAACTTGGAGTGCTGCGGGGGCCACGAGCGAGGCGACCACAGAAGGAGGCGGTGTTCGTGGCCGAAAACAAAGCGGCCGTGGAGCGCACCGAGCGAGAGAAGGGGGAGGCGCACCTAGCCAAGGTACGGCAAGAGCTCCAAGCTCTCGTGGAAAACACGAGAGTTTGGAGCGTGACTCGAAGACTCGAGAGTCCGAGCTCGCCTCGGCTCTTGAGAGTGCCAAAGTTGCTAAGGCCAAGGCCCAAAAAGCCCTCCAAGATATTGAATCGCTAAAGAAGATAGCGGCGAGTAAGGCATTCTTTATGCAAAGCAAGCATGTGAAAGTGAATTACCTATTACTTACCCGGATTCGGAGCTCTTTAGGAGCATTCGCAGATCTGCCCCGTAGTGTGTCTGATGCTGCCGCATTCTACCGCGCCAAGGAGGGGAGCTCAACGGAGAAGGTGTTCTGGTCTCAATATGCTGAGGCCGGACATCCGGTGCCCCTAAGCGACCAGCTGAAGCAGCTGGTCGAGCTCCACAAGGTCGCCGAACAGGCCATGAAGGGCCTCATACTTCGGCTGTGGCCATTAGAAGTCATGCCTGGGAGCTATTTTGGCTTAGTGCAGCGGCTGGTGGACGCCTGTCCACGGATTGAAGTCATCAAGCGCTCCGTCTCCATTGAAGGTGTCCGTCGGGCCCTTGCCCGTGCTAAAGTGCACTGGGGCAAGCTGGATGCGGAGAAGCTTGTGACGAACGGGCCACCGAAGGGCAAGGAGCATCACGCCCCGAAATGTACTATGAGGGCCTCTGAAGGGTGCCCGCCGAATAGCGGATGAGTGCTCCAAAGATGTAATTTTGAATAGACTCGCATTTGTTATCCTATCTGCTGAAAACTTGTTCATATGCGCTAAGCAACACTTGTTAATTTAAAATATTACCTTCATGCGGCCGTTTATCAAATTTGAGAGATGGCAAGTCGTTGGCTTCACCCCCATGCCACGCAGTCTTTGGGGTGTTCGGGATAAACTTGAGCACTCTTGTTCCCATTCTTGGGTCCATCTAGGGAGGCGCTCAACACAACGAACAAGGCAACCGGACTTATAATGCTTGAACACTCTCACTTAGCCATAGAATTCTATAATTTTAAATTTCAGCGAAGCCCCTAGTATTCGGAAGACCGAGTTCGGGGCGCTATCCACGCCTTGGCCGGACTATTCCGGTTCCTCGCTCTAAGCGGCATAAGTCTTTAGGGACCCGAAGAAACCTCTCGAACAGCGACCGTCTCTCGCCCTATCATGACAGTCAGTTTTAGCTTTCTCCAGCGAGTTGCTCGACCCAGCTCAACTGGGGCACAATGTGATGGTTCTCCGGTGCTACCTTAGCTGATATAACGGAACGTAAGGTACCAAAACACGGGAGACGGGCAAACCCAACTATTGACCCAAGACCTTATTCGGAGCCGATTTATATAATGCTATAAGTTCGGGGTGCCGCACTTGTGAAAGTGTTCAGACTTATCACACCGTAATTTTGGAATACTTCAGCCCCTGGTGTATTGGCCGTACCAAAGTGTACGGTTGCAACATGTCATGAAATGAACATATGTATAGATAAAGGAAGTAGTGCAATAATAAGCAAAAGCTATGTATTGTTTATATCAAAAAGGTATTGCAATGAAAGCACAGCGATACAAATAGTGCGATAAGCAAGGGATGGGACTATCTAACATGTCCCCCTCCAGGGGTAAGCTGCGGGATGGTATGTAAAACAGGTATAATGCTCGTAATAGAGACCACCTGAACACTCGACGTGGCTTTCTGCTTCCCCGGCTATTGCATCGTAAGTTCGGCGATTCTAGTGTCGGACATGACTTCTTAAAGACGGAGTCCTGAAAGTAAGTAAAAGGAAGAAAAAAGAAAAAAGAAAAAGAATGACACAATCGGGAGCCCCTGGTGCGGTCGAGCCGCATTCTTGGCGTGCCGTGGTCTTGCCCCTCCCCATATGCCCATGGTATCTCTAGAGCGTAATTATGTACGCGTAATACTAGCTTCGGAATTTTGCGAGGGCAGGGGTTGGGGCCGGATTACTCTGGCGTGCTTGAATCGTGCCACGCGGTCTTGTTGTAGGTTACTCGGGCGCTTGATGTTGTCCGGACGCTTAGTGGCCGGACTCGAGAATTGCTGTGAGAGACTGCTTTGTACCTCCGCCGCGAGGGCCGCCGTGTGCTCCTCCATTCGGAGAGAGCGTTCGGTGTTTCCATTGACCGTGATTACTCCTCGAGGGCCTGGCATCTTGAGCTTGAGGTATGTGTAGTGCGGCACCGCATTGAACTTTTCAAATGCGGTTCGTCCGAGCAGTGAATGATAGCCGCTGTGGAATGGGACGGTCGAAGATTAACTCTTCGCTTTGGAAGTTATCCGGGGATCCGAATACCACTTCGAGTGTAACTGAGCCCGTACAACTGGCCTCTACACCCGGTATGACGCCTTTAAAGGTCGTCTTTGTAGGTTTAATCCTAGAGGGGTCTATGCCCATTTTGCGCACTGTATCCTGATAAAGCAGGTTCAGGCTGATACCGCCGTCCATCAGGAGTCTGGTGAGGTGAAATTCGTCGATAATTGGGTCAAGAACCAATGCGACGAAATCGCCTTGACGGATGCTAGTGGGGTGGTCCCTTCGATCGAAGGTGATCGGGCAGGAAGACCATGGGTTGAACTTCGGGGCGACTGGTTCCATCGCGTATACGTCCCTTAGCGCACGCTTCCGCTCCCTTTTGGGTATATGGGTTGCGTATATCATGTTCACCGTCCGCACTTGTGTGGGAAAGCCCTTCTGTCCTCTATTGTTCGGCGGCCGGGGCTCTTCCTCGTCATCGCTATGCAGCCCCTTGTCATTGAGTTCGGCACTTAACTTGCCTGCTTGCTTGAACACCCAACAGTCCCTGTTGGTGTGATTGGCTGGTTTTTCGGGGGTGCCATGTATCTGGCACAAGCGATCGAGTATTCGGTCCAAGTTGGATGGGCCCTGGGTATTTCTTTTGAATGGCTTCTTCCGCTGACCGGGTTTAGAGCCTCTGAATCCGGCATTGACGGCCGTATCTTGATGTTATCGCCCGTTAATGTGGCGCTTGTTCTTGTTGCGATGCGACCTGCCATTGTTGTCCTTGGTATCCGAACTATCAGGATGTTTTGCCAAGTTGTTGCTTTGAGCTAGCCAGCTGTCCTCTCCCGCACAAAAGCAGGTCATGAGTGTTGTGAGGGCTGCCATGGATTTTAGCTTTTCTTGTCCTATGTGCCGGGCAAGCCACTCGTCGCGGATGTTATGTTTGAAGGCTTCAAGGGCCTCTGCATCCGGACAGTCAACGATTTGATTTTTCTTTGTTAGGAACCGTGTCGTAATTGTCCGCCGATTCTTCTGCTCTTGAATTATGTGGCTAAGGTCATCGGCATCTGGTGGTCGCACATATGTGCCCCGGAAGTTATCAAGGAATGCGGCTTCCGTGTCCTCCCAACAACCAATTGATTCTGGCGGCAAGCTGTTGAGCCAATGCCGAGCTGGTCCTTTAAGCTTGAGTGGGAGGTATTTGATGGCATGTAGATCATCACCGCGGGCCATGTGGATATGGAGGAGATAGTCCTCGATCCAGACCGCAGGATCTGTGGTACCACCGTATGATTCGATGTTTACGGGTTTGAAGCCCTTAGGGATTTGATGATCCATTACTTCATCTGTGAAGCATAGTGGGTGTGCGGCGCCTCTGTATCCGGCGCGTATTCCCGTGCCTTGGTACTTTTTGAGTGGCGTCGGGGTGTGGCTTGAGCGGAGGGCCGAGAGGCTTCTTTGTCATGGCCACGGGGTGGCCGGTCTGCCATGTCGTGCGCTGGTGACTTGGGTGCTTCCTCCTCTGATCGAGGCAACGACCTTCGTTTGGGGTAGCTTTTGGAGGGGCGTTCGAGTTCATACTCTTCGGCTGCAAGGACTTCAGTCCATCTGTCAGCTAGCAGGTCTTGGTCAGCTCTAAGTTGTTGCTGCTTTTTCTTGAGGCTGCTTGCCGTGGCTATAATCCAGCGCTTGAAACGCTCCTGTTCGGCGGGATCCTCAGGCACGACAAATTCATCGTCGTCGAGGCTTGCCTCATCTTCGGAGGGAGGCGCATAATTATCATCCTCAACCTCTTTTTCTGCCGCACTATCGTGCGGAGTTGCTTCTCCGTCCTCCTGCGCTGAGTCCTGCTGGAGGGGGTTTTCATTGGCACTGTCCGGGGTGTTATTATCTCCCATGCCGGAATCACCGTTTTTGCTGTGGCGGGATTTAGAGCGGCGCCGCTGATGTCGGTGCTTCGGTTGCTTTTTGGAGGGGTCATCCTCCGTTGTTCCATCGCCGTTCCCATCTTTTGGGATGTCCACCATGTATATGTCGTGTGACGAGGTGGCCTTCCACTGCCCTGTAGACGCTGGGTCTTGGTCGTCTCCGCCGTTGTCGTCCATACCGTCGATGTCTTCGGAGTCGAAGTCAAGCATGTCGGCTAAATCATCGACAGTGGCTACAAAGTGGGTGGTGGGTGGGCGTTGAATTTCGTCGTCCGTATCCCAACCTTCCTGTCCGCAGTCCGGCCAAGGCTCTTCGGATAAAGAGAGAGACTTTAGGAAATTCAGGATTTCGCCAAAGGGCGAGTGCTGAAAGATGTCTGCGGCAGTGAACTCCGTAACGGGCACCCAATCGGATTCGATTGGCAGGGGCGCGTAGGGTTCGGAGTCCGGAGAGGAGTCCGGCACCCTGGAGTCAAGGTCTTCGCAAAGGACAAGGATGGAGTTCGGCTCGATCGCCGTAGAAATCATAGCCCCCGAGGCGGTGTCCAACCACTCATACTCGATCGAGGAATTCGGCTCCGGATTAAGGGTCGGAGCGGATGCTGGGGCGGCCTCCAGGGCATTGTTCGGCTGCAGAGCTAGATCATGCTCATCGAGACAGTGCGGCACGCTTGGCTACGGCTCGAATGCGTCGAAGATCAAGTCTCCGCGGACATCTGCCGTATAGTTCAAACTTCCAAATCTGACCTGATGGCCAGGGGCGTAGCTTTCGATCTGCTCCAGATGGCCAAGCGAATTGGCCCGCAGTGCAAAGCCGCCGAATACGAAGATCTGTCTGGGGAGAAAAATCTCACCCTCGACCGCGTCGTTGTTGATGATCAAAGGAGAAATCAGGCCTATCGGTGACGACACAGAGGAACTCTCAATGAAAGCACCAATGTCGGTGTCAAAACCAGCGGATCTCGGGTAGGGGGTCCCGAACTGTGCGTCTAGGCGGATGGTAACAGGAGACAAGGGACACAATGTTTTTATCCGGGTTCGGACCCTCTCGATGGAGGTAATACCCTACTCCTGCTTGATTAATATTGATGATATGGGTAGTACAAGAGTAGATCTACCGTGAGATCAAGGATGCTAAACCCTAGAAGCTAGCCTATGGTATGATTGTTGTTCGTCCTACGGACTAAAACCCTCCAGTTTATATAGATACCGGATTGGTTAGGGTTACATAGAGTCGGTTCCAATGGTAGGAGATCTACATATCCGTATCGCCAAGATTGCCTTCCACGCCAAGGAAAGTCCCATCCGGACACGGGACGAAGTCTTCAATCTTGTATCTTCATAGTCTTGGAGTCCGGCCGTGACGATAGTCCAGCTATCCGGACACCCCCTAGTCCGGGACTCCCTCAGTTAGGGTTAAACAGAGTCGGTTACAATGGTAGGAGATCTACATATTCGTATCGCCAAGCTTGCCTTCCACGCCAAGGAAAGTCCCATCCGGACACGGGACAAAGTCTTCAATCTTGTATCTTCATAGTCCAGGAGTTCTGCCAACGGTGATAGTTCGGCTATCCGGACACCCCCGAATCCAGGACTCCCTCAGTAGCCCCTAAACCAGGCTTCAATGACGACGAGTCCGACGCACATATTGTCTTCGGCATTGCGAGGCGGGTTCTTCCTCCGAATACTTCATAGAAGATTTTGAACACAAGGATAGTGTCCGGCTTTGCAAAACAAGTTCCACATACTACCGTAGAGAGAATAACCTTTGCACAGATCTGCTTACGTATTCCGCGGCGTGACATCACACCACGGCCAGGCCTTTATACGAATCATTTTTACCGTTCCACCTCAGCGCGTTTAGCGAGGTGGTTTCCTTGGCATGTCTTATCAGAGCGGAGATCGTGCCCCCTTATTCCGGGATTCCCATCAATACGGACCTGGGTAACCCAACCTCGCCATTGATTACGGCGCTTGGGAGATAAGCGAGTTTTACCAGGATGGCGGGGGACACATAGCTTCGTCCGTCCATATAAGGGGATAAGGATCCACCTTTTCACCTACGCCTTCTTCCTCCTTTGCTCATCCATTTCCGCGCACTCGAGCTCCAGTGCCCAAGTCTGCACATCCCACCTCAACCATCTCCAACTATGTCCGGAGTAGGAGGCAAGTGGATGGCCTCCTCCGTCACGGAGGGGCACATAAAAAGCTGCGGAAGGTCGGATACTTTTCCAGCGACATCGCCAGACCGGCCATCGGACGAGGGCAGCTCATTCCCACCCCAGGCCCCATGAGAGGGTGGTGTTCCTCACCCACTTCCTCCATGGACTAGGTTTTCCACTTCACCAATTTGTCTGGGGCTCATGTTCTACTATGGCCTGGATTTCCACGATCCGCCCCGAACTTCATCCTCAACATCTCGGCGTTTATCATCGTGTGCGAGGCCTTCCTCTGCATCCAGCCCCACTTCGGCTTATGGCTGAAGACCTTCAATGTCAAGCCAAAGGTAGTGGGCGGCCGCCAAGCGGATTGCGGAGGTGCCATGGTTTGCAAGATGGCCAAACTCCTATGGCTCGAGGGCTCCTTTGTGGAGACCATAAAGGGGTGGCAATCTGGGTGGTTCTACATCACCGAGCCGCGCGACTCTCAATGGGCGGCGGCCCTCGAATTCCGATCTAGCTTCCCCACACGGCTCACATCATGGAAAGAGACGGGCCTGACGTGGGGTGATTCGGACAAGCTGTCCGGACTCCATACCTGTGTCCGAAACCTGGTGGACAAGAATCTCAGGCTTGTCAACGTAATCCAGGTGATGCTCATCCGCCGGATTCTCCCATGCCAACAACGGGCCTTCAAATTGTGGGAGTTCGATCCAGCACAACACCAAATCCTGAAAAGGCTCTTCGACACTACGTACGAAGATGCCTGGAAGGTGCTGTTCAAGGGCGCCGAAGCTCCCACATCCGCTACCGAAGATCGCGGATTCAGCTCGCAGCGTCAAGCCAGCGAGGTAAGTTATTTTACCCTTTATGGGACTCTTTTTTCATACTTTGAGTTTATGCGCGATCTAAAACTCCCTAACCTTTGACAGGACTGGCTGAAGACATCCGGACAGATTAACTGTCCGGCCCCCCTTGCTGAAGACCCAGGGACGCCTTGGATTGACAGAGTCTTTGGCTCCGACACCTCACGTGGTGCCGGAGAAGAAGGCCAAGAAGAAGGCCACGGGAACTCGAAGGAGATCCCGACGCCAGGTGCTATCGACTCATCGTCCGATGATCTGAGGCGGAATCCTCCTCTGAGGAAGAGGAGGAGGAAAAAGAAGCCTCTCCCCCAGCGGGGGGAGTGAAGAAAAGGAAGGCCGCCCCGACTGGGGAGGCCGGAGGGTCCAAGAAAGGAAAGACCCTTCCTCCGGACTTCTCCACCAACGCCGACAATGACGAGGAGGAGTGGCCAACAAGGGCCAAGCCCCTGGCGAGATGGTAAGTGTCCGGACTCCGGAGTAGTTCATGACTTTTTATTTGTCGCATAGTGTCTTCTAACGCCGAATATGACCATGTAGCCCGCCCAAGGACGAGCTCGCCGCTTCGTCGAGCGGCTCCCTGGGTTCGTCGGATGTGAATAGCACTTCACTTCTGACCGCCTCCTCTCCTCTTGTCGTCGACGACACCGCGGTGGAGTCCCAAAAGGGGTCCAGCCAGGAGGAGGTGGTCCTGGAGGCGCCACAAGGCGACATCCCGGACTCTGGGCGCAAAGGGGGCGAGACCCCAGAGGGCTCTAAGTCCGGCTTCTGTTCCGGACTCTGAACCGGAACCTTCAGTGGTTCCGAAGTCCGGCAAGCGGGCCCTTCGTAAGAAGGGCGAGACTGCGATGCCGGTGATCTCCGTCCATCCGGAGGCACCGGATAGCTTGCTGCAGGCACTTAACGGCGCCTCCATCGACGAGGAGCACCGCACTGTTATGAGTGTGGTGATCCAGAAATTTCAGTCCGCCAAGAGCGGGCTGGTCAAGCTGTACCAGCCTTCTAACAGGCTTTGAGGTAAGTTTAGAATATGTAAAAAATATTACCGCATAGACAGTAGCCCCTGATGCTTAGTTCGGTGTTCGGAAAGAAAAGCCGGACTGAGGATCCAAAAAGATATACGCATGAGTCTAACATAAGTATGTCAATATGGGAATGCAGGCGTTGTCGACCTCTGCCGCACCGATTGCTGGAGGTCAATGCTTTGAAGCAGAGCCTCGAGCGGTCCGAGAACGAGCTCGGCCTTGCCAAGAAACAGCTCGAGGACAAGGAAGGTAATTAATACCTTATTAAAGAAATACCTTATAGAAAGGATTTGGTTGTAAAAATGACAGGACTAACGTGGGTATTGTAGGGGCCACGAATGAGGTGGCGACCCTGAAGGAAGCGGTGTCCGCGGCCGAAAGCAAAGCGGCCGCAGAGCGCACCGAGCGAGAGAAGCAGGAGGCGTGGGTGGCGGAGGTGCGGCAAGAGCTCCAGGCTCTCGTGGAAAAACACGAGAGTTTGGAGGCGTGACTCGAACTTCGAGAATCCGAGCTCGCCTCGGCTCTTGAGAGTGCCAAAGCTGCTAAGGCCGAAGCCCAAAAAGCCCTCCAAGAAATTGAATCATTAAAGAAGATAGCGGCGGGTAAGACATTCTTTATGCAAAGCAAGCATGTGAAAGTGAATTACCTATTACTTACCCGAATCCGGAGCTCTCCAGGAGCATTCGCAGATCTGCCCCGTAGTGTGTCTGATGCTGCCGCGTTCTACCGCGCCAAGGAAGGGAGCTCGACTGAAAAGGTGTTCTGGTCTCAGTATGCTGAGGCTGGACATCCGGTGCCCCTGAGGCTGGTCGAGCTCCACAAGGTCGCCGAACAGGCCATGAAGGGCCTCATAATTCGGTTGTGTCCATTGGAAGCCATGCCTGGGAGCTACTTCGGGCTAGTCTGCGGTGGTGGGCCTTTGTCCATGGATTGAAGTCATCAAAGCGCTCCGTCTGCATTGAAGGTGCCCATCGGGCCCCATGCCGATGCTAAAGTGCCTTTGGGGCAAGCTGGATCTTTGAAGCTTGTGTGGCGGGCCACCGAAGGGCAAGGAGCATCGCAAGCCGAAATGTATTATGAGGGCATCCTGGAGGGTGCCCGCCTGATAGCGGGTGAATGCTCCAAAGATTTAATTTTTGAATAGACTCGCATTTGTTATCCTGTACGCTGAAAACTTGTTCATATGCGCTAAGCAACGCTTGTGAATTTAAAATATTACCTTCTGTGCGGCCGTTTATCAAATTTGAGAGATGGCAAGTCGTTGGCTTCAGCCCCCATGCCACTAGTGCTGGGGTGTTCGGGATAAACTTGAGCGCTCTTGTTCCCATTCTTGGGTACTTGAGGAGGCGCTCAGCATAGCGAACAAGGCAACCGGACTTATAGTGCTTGAACACTCTCACTTAGCCATAGAATTCTATAATTTTAAATTTCGGCGAAGCCCCTAGTATTCGGAAGACCGAGTTCGGGGCGCTATCCACGCCTTTGGCCAGACAATGCCGACTCCTCGCTCTAAGCGGCATAAGTCTTTAGGGACCCGAAAAAACCTCTCGAATAGCGACCGGCTCTCGCCCTATCATGATGGTCAGTTTTAGCTTTCTCCACTGAGGTGCTCAACCCAGCTCAACCGGGGCACAATCGCAATGGTTCTCCCAGCGCTACCTTAGCCGATATAACGGAACGTAAGGTACCAAAACATGGGAGCCGGGTAAACCCAACTATTAACCCAAGACATGATTTAGAGCCGATGCATATAATGCTATAACTTTGGGGTGCCGCACTTGTGAAAGTGTTCGGACTTATCACACCATATTTTCGGGGTACTTAAGCCCCTGGTGTATTGGCCGTACCAAAGTGTACGGGTGCAACATGTCATAAATGAACATATATATAGATAAAGAAAGGAGTGCAATAATAGGCAAAAGCTATGTATTGTTTATTCAAAAAGGTACTGCAATGAAAGCGAGCGATACAAATAGTCACGATAAGCAAGGGATGGGACTATTTAACATGTCCCCCTCCAGGGGTAAGCTGCGGGTTGGTATGTAAAACAGGTATAATGCTCGTAGTAGAGACCACCTGGACACTCAACGTAGCTTTCTGCTTCCCTGGCTGTTGCATCGTGAGTTCGGCGATTCTAGTGCCGGCCAGGGCTTCTGGAAAACGGAGTCCTGAAAGTAAGAGAAAAGAAAAAGAAAAAGAAAAAGAATGACACAATCGGGAGCCCCTGGTGCGGTTGAGCCGCATTCTGGGCATGCCGTGGTCGTGCCCCTCCCCTTATGCCCATGGTATCTCCAGAGCGTAGTTATGTACGCGTAATCGCTTCGCAATTTCGCGAGGGCTGGGGTTGGGGCCGGATTGCTACGCATGCTCGGATCGTTCCAGGCGGTCTTGTTGTAGATTACTCCGGGCGCGCTTGACGGTGCCCGGGCGTTTAGTAGCCGGACTCGAGAATTGCTGTGAGAGGCTGCTTTGCACCTCCGCCGTGAGGGCCGTCGTGTGCTCCTCCGTTCGGACAGAGCGTACGGTGTTTCCATTGACCGTGATTACTCCTCGAGGGCCTGGCATCTTGAGCTTGAGGTATGCGTAGTGCAGCACAACACTGAACTTTGAAAATGCGGTTCGTCCAAGCAGTGCATGATAGCCACTACGGAACGGGAATATGTCGAAGATTAACTCCTCGCTTCGGAAGTTATCCGGGGATCCGAAGACCACTTCGAATGTAACTGAGCCTGTACAATTGGCCTCTACACCTGGTATGACGCCTTTAAAGGTCGTCTTTGTCGGTTTAATCCTTGAAGGGTCTATGCCCATTTTGCGCACTGTATCCTGATAGAGCAGGTTCAGGCTGCTACTGCCGTCCATCAAGACTCTAGTGAGGTGAAATCCGTCAATGATTGGGTCAAGAACCAATGTGGCGAATCCGCCGTGGCGGATGCTAGTGGGGTGGTCCCTTCGATCAAAGGTGATCGGGCAGGAGGACCATGGGTTGAACTTTGGGGCGACTGGCTCCATCGCATATACGTCCCTTAGCGCATGCTTCCGCTCCCTTTTGGGTATGTGGGTTGCGTATATCATTTTCACCATCCACACTTGTGGGGGGGAACCCTTCTGTCCTCTATTGTTCGGCGGCCGGGGCTCCTCCTCGTCATCGCTATGCAGCCCCTTGTCATTGAGTTCGGCATTTAACTTGCCTGCCTGTTTGAAGACCCAACAATCCCTGTTGGTGTGGTTGGCTGGTTTTTCGGGGGTGCCATGTATTTGGCACGAGCGATCGAGTATTCGGTCCAGATTTGACGAGACCTGAGTATTTCTTTTGAACGGCTTCTTCCGCTGACCGGGTTTAGAGCCTCTGAATCCGGAATTGACTGCCGCATCTTCAGCATTATCGCCGTTAATGCGGCGCTTGTGCTTGTTGCAACGCGACCTGCCATTGCTGTCCTTGGTATCCGAACTACCAGGGTTTTTGGTCAAGTTGTTGCTACGAGCTAGCCAGCTGTCCTCTCCCGCGCAAAAGCGGGTCATGAGCGTTGTGAGGGCTGCCATGGATTTTGGATTTTCCTATCCTAGGTGCCGGGCAAGCCACTCGTCGTGGATGTTATGTTTGAAGGCTTCAAGGGCCTCTGCATCCGGACAGTCAACGATTTGATTTTTCTTGGTTAGGAACCGTGTCCAGAATTGTCTGGCCGATTCTTCTGGCTGCTGAATTATGTGGCTGAGGTCATCGCCGTCTGGTGGTCGCACATATGTGCCCTGAAAGTTATCAAGGAATGCGGCTTCCAGGTCCTCCCAACAACCAATTGATTATGCTGGCAAGCTGTTAAGCCAATGCCGAGCTGGTCCTTTAAGCTTGAATGGGAGGTATTTGATGGCATGTAGATCATCACCGCGGGCCATGTGGATATGGAGGAGGTACTCCTCGATCCAAACCGCAGGATCTGTTGTGCCATCGTATGATTCGATGTTTACGGGTTTGAAACCCTCGGGGATTTGATGATCCATCACTTCGTCTGTGAAGCATAGTGGGTGTGCGGCGCCTTTGTATTGAGCTATATCACGACGCAACTCAAATGAGCTTTGTCTACTGTGTTCGGCCCGGCCGGAATTGCTATATCCAGCATGACGGTTATCATCACGTGTCGTGGGGCGCCCACGCGATCCGTAGATCGATCTTGTTTGCCTTTGCCTTGTCCTCCAATATGTCTTGCAGGTCTAGCGCGTTTCCCCATGCCTTGGTACTTTTCGAGCAACGCCGGGGTGCGGCTTGAATGGAGGGTCTAGAGGCCTCTCTGTCGCGACCACGGGGTGGCCGGTCGGCCGCATCATGCGCTGGTGATGTAGGTTTGGGTGCTACTTCCTCTAATTGGGGTAGCAGCCTGCGTTTTGGGTATCTCTTGGAGGGGCGTTCGAGTTCATTCTCTTCGGCTGCAAGGACTTCAGTCCATCCGCCGACTAGCAAGTCTTGGTCAACTCTAAGCTGCTGCTGCTTTTCTTGAGGCTGCTTGCCGTAGCCATAAGCCTGTGTTTGAAAGCGCTCCTGTTGGCGGGGTCCTCGAGCACGACAAATTTAAATGTCGTCGAGGCCTGCCTCATCTTCGGAAGGAGGCATATAATTATCGTCCTCCACCTTCCTGCCTGCCGCTCTATCATGAGGGCTGGCTTCTCCCTCCTCCTGTGCTTAATCCTGCTGGAGGGGGTTGTCTTCGGCATTGTCCGGGGTGTTATTATCTCCCGTGCCGGAATCACCATTTTTGCTGTGGCGGGATTTAGAGCGGCGCCGCTGACGCCGGCGCTTGGGCTGTTTCTTGGGGGAGTCATCCTCCGCTGTTCCGTCGTCGTTCCCATCTTTTGGGATGTCCACCATGTATATGTCGTATGATGAGGTGGCCTTCCAAAGGCTCAGAGGCGCTGGTTCTTGGTCGTCTCCAAAGATCGCCGTCCATACCGTCGATGTCTTGGTCAAGTCGAGCATGTCGGTTAAACCATTGACAGTGGCTACAAAGTGGGTGGTGGGTGGGCGTTGAATTTCTTCGTCGTCCGCATCCCAACCTTCCTGACCGTAGTTCAGCCAGGGCTCTCCTGATAAAGAGAGAGACTTTAATGAATTCAGGATGTTGCCAAAGGGCGAGTGCTGCAAGATGTCCGCGGCGGTGAAATCCATGGCCGGCGCCCAATCGGATTCGATTGGCTGGGGCGCGGAGGGTTCAGAGTCCAGAGAGGAGTCCGGCACCTTGGAGTCGCGGTCTTCGCAAAGGACAGGGATGGAGTTCGGCTCAATCACCATAGAGATCGTAGCCCCCGAGGTGGTGTCCAACCACTCGTCCTCGACCGGCGGAGTCGGCTCCGAACTAAGAGTCGGAGAGGACGCTGGTGCGGCCTCCAGGGCACTGTTCGGCGGCAGAGCTAGATCGTGCCCATCGAGACAGTGCGGCGCGCTTGGCTGTGGCTCGAATCCGTCGAAGATCAAGTCTCCGCGGATGTCGGCCGTGTAGTTCAAACTCCCAAATCTGACCTGATTGCTAGGGGCGTAATTTTCGATCTGCTCTAGATGGCCAAGTGAATTGGCCCGCAGTGCAAAGCCGCTGAACACGAAGATCTGTCCGGGGAGAAAAGTCTCACCTTGGACCGGGCCTAAGGATGACGACACAGAGGAACTCTCAATGAAAGTACCAATGTCGGTGTCAAAACCGGCGGATCTCGGGTAGGGGGTCCCGAACTGTGCGTCTAGGCGGATGGTAACAGGAGACAAGTGACACAATGTTTTACCCAGGTTCGGACCCTCTCGATGGAGGTAAAACCCTACTCCTGCTTGATTAATATTGATGATATGGGTAGTACAAGAGTGGATCAACCACGAGATCAGAGAGGCTAAACCCTAGAAGCTAGCCTATGGTATGATTGTTGTTCGTCCTACGGACTAAAACCCTCCGGTTTATATAGACACCGGATAGGGTTAGGGTTACCTGAGTCGGTTACAATGGTAGGAGATCTACATATCCGTATCACCAAGCTTGCCTTCCACGCCAAGGAAAGTCCCATCCGGAGACGGGACAAAGTCTTCAATCTTGTATCTTCATAGCCCAGGAGTCCGGCCAACGGTGATAGTTCGGCTATTCGGACACCCCCTAATCCAGGACTCCCTCAGCCACCATAACAATAGTAGAATTTCCACATTGTATTTAGTTTAGTCCAAGCACTTTTGTAATGATAGTTAGACCGTTGTATGCCCTTGTTTGAATTGATTGGAGTGACATTGATTGCTTTTGTCTCATGTGCATATGGGTAGTGTTCTCTCACTAGACCTCATTCTATTCTATATTCTCATCTTTCTCGAACACCCTCAGATGCCTCCGAGACGTGACACCGGATTTGTTTTCCCACCGGAGATCACTCAGTTGATTCAGCAGCAGAATGCCTTGATTCAAACACTAGTACAGAACTAAGGCAACAACAACAACAACCCACCACCACCACCACCTGTTGACCATTTGACTCGTTTCTTGAGGCTAAATCCGCCGGTGTTTTCCAGTAGCACCGAGCCGATTGTTGCAGATGATTGGCTCTTTAAGGTTGGAAGGGAGCTGACCACTGCAGGATGCACAGATGCGGAGAGAGTGCGTTTTGCCGCACATCAGCTTGATGGACCCGCAACATCATGGTGGGAGAATTACACAGCCACACACCCTATTGACACAGTCACATGGGATCAGTTTCAGCAAGCTTTCCGTACTGCACACGTTTCAGCAGGAGCTATGGCCATGAAGAAGTGTGAGTTTTGCAACTTACGCCAAGGAGGGCGTACTGTAAGCCAGTATGTGGAGGACTTCAGTAAGTTAGCACGTTATGCCCCAGATGACGTTGCTACAGATGCAACTAAGCAGGAGAAGTTTCTGGAAGGACTTAATGATGAGCTGAGCATGCAGTTGATGGTAGCCACTTTCAATAATTACCAGGAGTTGGTAGATCGTGCTCTGATGATTGAAGGGAAGCAACAACAGATTGACAACCGCAAGAGGAAGTATGGACAAGGGAAGTACAATTCTGGAGCTCAGCAGAAGCTACGCTTTACCCCGAAACCGGGAGGACAATTTCAGCATACCCATGGAGGAGGTAGCTCGCACAATCATAATGGTTCCAAGAATGGAAACGGGAATGGAGGAAGCAATGGACAAAACCGCACCAACCCGTCAACCCCAGCCAAGAGAGACCTGAGCCAAGTCACTTGCTTTAAGTGTCAGAAGACTAGACATTATGCAAATGAATGTCCCGAAGCCCAGAATGGAAATGGCAATGGAAGCTCAGGGAAGAAGCCTTATCCTTTCAACAGGGGACAGGTGAACCACGTTACCGTGGAGGAGGTTCAAGCTCAGCCCGATGCAGTAATATGTAAGTTTTTGTTTAAGACATTTACTGCAGTTGTTCTTTTTGATACTGGTGCATCGCATTCATACCTATCAAGGGGATTTGTGGATAAGTATAATTTGCTAACCCAAGCCCATAGGTCACCCATTCTAGTAACTTCGCCTGGAGCAGAATATATGGCTAGTCTATGGTGTGATCGATTACCATTAAGGATTGGTAACTATGTGTTTCCCTTAGACCTAATAGTTTTGGAATCACAAGGATTGGATGTGATATTAGGCATGGATTGGTTATCGAAGTATGGAGGGAATATTGATTGCGCCAGTAGGTCGATTTTGCTTACCACCCCAGAAGGAAGAAGAATCAAGTATGTGTCACATCATGAGCCGAGAGGACACAAGTAAATTCCTTATCAGGAGTTGTGCAGGAGGAAGTACCCGTGGTGAAGGATTACCCGGACGTGTTCCCAGAATAGTTGCCAGGCATGCCACCGGACAGAGACATTGAGTTTTTGATTGAATTGTTGCCAGTCACATGGCCGATATCTAAGAGACCGTACCGGATGCCCGCACAAGATTTGGAAGAAATTAAGAAGCAGATTAAGGAGTTACTGGATAAAGGTTTTATTCGCCCAAGTTCTTCGCCTTGGGGATCACCAGTACTTCTAGTGGAGAAGAAGGATGGATCATTGAGAATGGTTGTTGATTATCGAGGATTGAATGAAGTGACCATTAAGAACATGTACCCGTTGCCGATGATCAACGATTTATTTGACCAATTGCAAGGAGCTAAGGTATTTTCCAAGATCGATTTGCGATCAGGATACCATCATGTGAAGATTCGAGAGTAGGACATACCTAAGACGGCTTTTACCACCAGGTACGGGCTGTATGAGTATACCGTTATGTCATTTGGGCTGACTAACGCACCTGCCTATTTCCTGAACATGATGAACAATGTGTTTATGGAGTTTTTGGATAAGTTCATCGTGGTGTTCATTGACGATATTTTGGTCTACTCGAAGAATGAAGAAGAGCATAAGGAGCATTTGCATTTGGTACTTGAGAAGCTCAGAGAACATCAGTTATATCCCAAGTTCAGCAAATGTGAGTTTTGGTTGAAGGAAGTTGGATTTCTCGGACATGTTATATCCGGTGAAGGTATAGCAGTGGACCCCACTAAAGTTGTCACTGTGACAAACTGGGAAGCACCAACAACTGTTGGAGAGATCCGGAGTTTTCTTGGACTGGCAGGATACCACCGGAGATTCATTGAGAATTTCTCGAAAATTGCGAAGCCTATGACAGAGTTATTAAAGAAGGATACCAAGTTCAATTGGACTGAGGAATGTGAGGCTAGTTTCCAGGAGTTGAAGAAACGTTTGGTTACATCACCAGTGTTGATTCTGCCAGATCAGCGCAAAGATTATGAGGTGTATTGCGACGCTTCACGTCGAGGACATGGAGCAGTGCTTATGCTGGAGGGAAGAATTGTTTCGTATGCTTCATGACAGCTTAAGCCCCATGAGCTGAATTATGCTACACATGTTTTGGAGTTAGCGGCCGTAGTGCACGCATTGAAGACTTGGAGACATTTTCTCATTGGAAACCACTGTGAGGTGTACACGGATCACAAGAGTTTGAAGTACATCTTCACGCAGAAGGATTTGAATCTCAGGCAAAGGAGATGGTTGGAGCTCATCAAGGATTATGATATGAGATTGCATTATCACCCCGGAAAGGCTAACATACTAGCAGATGCGTTGAGCCGCAAGAGCCATGTCAACACACTAATGACCGGAGGGTTATCAAAGGAGTTAGCCGAGGAATTTCGAGAGCTATGTTTGGAAATAGTTCCGAGAGGCTATGTAGTAGCATTGGAGATACAGTCTATGTTGATGGATAAGATCAGAGAAGCTCAAAAGACTGATAAGGAGGTTGCCTCTATAAAGGAAAAATGAGCAATGGAAAAGCTAAGGGATTTCGTGAGGATGAACACGATACTCTATGGTTTGAGGACCGCGTTTATGTGCCTAGTAATCCGGAGATCAGGAAGTTGATTTTGCAAGAGGCCCATGATTCGCCGTATTCGATTCACCCAGGAAATACCAAGATGTATTTGGATTTGAAGGATACTTTCTGGTGGACCGGAATGAAGAAGGATATTGCGGAGTATGTAGCAGTTTGTGATGTATGTCAGAGAGTGAAGGCAGAACATCAGAAGCCAGCTGGATTGTTACAGCCATTGCCGATACCCGAATGGAAGTGGGAAAAGTTAGGCATGGATTTTATCACGGGATTTCCCAGGACTCGTTCAGGCTATGACTCGATTTGGGTTGTAGTCGATCGTTTGACTAAGGTAGCTCATTTCATCGCAGTGAAGAGTACCTACAGCAGTGCCAAGTTGGCTAAGATATACATGACCAGGATCGCATGTCTTCATGGAGTTCCGAGGAGTATCGTATCAGATAGAGGAACCCAATTCACCTCAAAGTTTTGGAATCAGTTGCACGAAACTTTGGGAACCAGGCTAGAGTTTAGTACAACTTTTCATCCGCAGACAGATGGATGCACCGAGAGAGTCAATCAAATTTTGGAGGATATCTTTGAGAGCATGTGCATTCGATTATGGATCAAGTTGGGATGACAACTTGCCATATGCGGAGTTTTCTTATAACAACAGCTATCAATCCAGTTTGAAGATGGCCCCTTTCGAAGCCTTGTACGGAAGGAGGTGCAGAACCCCGCTGTTGTGCGATGAAGTTGGAGACCGCCAGTTGTTTGGACCAGATTTAATTAAGGAGTCTGAACAAAAGGTGAAGTTCATTCGTGATAGGCTCAAGGTAGCCCAATCTAGACAGAAAAGCTAATGGGATTCAAAATGCAAGGAGACAGTTTACGAAGTCGGAGACAGAGTTTATCTTTGTGTATCCCCGCTTCCAGGAGTTAACCGCTTTGGAGTTAAAGGAAATTTAGCGCCACGTTTTGTGGGACCATACAAAGTTTTGGAGCGCATGGGAGAAGTTGCTTACAAGTTGGAATTACCCGAAGGATTGTTAGGAGTTCGTGACGTGTTCCACATTTCCCAGTTGAAGAAGTACCATGCAGAGATGGCTGATATACCACTGAGGGATACTGTGCCACTGGAAGCGATTCAGTTGGGTAATGACTTGACCTGCGAGGAGAAACCAGTCAAAATTCTCGAGTATGCCAGCCGAGTCACCCGCAGCAAGGTTATCAAGTTTTCTAGAGTTCAGTGGAGCCACCACACCAAAGATTAAGCCACCTGGGAGCGAGAGGAAGATCTGCTGAAGGACCACCCTCACCTATTTTCTAGCCAACCCAAATCTCGAGGGCGAAATTCATCTTAAGGGGGGTAGGTTTATAACATCCCAAATTTTCAATTTGGAATGTTATACATATAGATCATCATTGCATATCATATTTTATTGCATTTTGGCTCGATCCTAGAAATTTCACGCAACTCAAGGACCCATGGAGAGAGTTGGAGATTTCGTTATTTTCATATTTGAGTTTTCTCATATTTTGAAAATAGGATCATTTGAGTTTATTTATTTTATCTTCAGTTATTTCAATTATCGAAATATGAGAGAGGGAATAAAATGACTTTCCCAAAATAAAGGAATAATGAAGATTTAATAAAAAAATCAAATAAGTTTTTTTATTTGGAGTTTTTCGCTATTTTATTTGAATTTAGGAAAATTGCACGTTTTTCAAAACTGCATTTTAGGGCGAAGAAAATGTTCACATTGTTCTAAATATTTTATTTAGACGGTGAAAATTTGTTTTGGCATTTTTAGATTTTTATTTATTTTTCTAGATATTTTTCTAAGTCTCGTGGAATTGTTTTAAAAATGCTTGCGCCTTGCCGTGGGCAAGCCCAGCCAGGCCAGCCAACCCAGCTCACGCCTTTCCAGCGCCCGCCGCCAGAGTCCGAGCCGGACTCCGCCTCCCGCCGCCGCTGCTTGCCCCTTCCCCAAGCCGTCGCACCCCCTTCCCCCTTTAAATACCCAGCGCGGGGCCCCCTAGGGAGCCCCAAGCCGCAGCCGCCGCCACTTCCCCACTTTGGAGCCGCCCGCCCGCCACCTTGTGCCCTCGCTTGCCTCCGCCGCCCGAGCCGCCCACCCCCGCCCGAGCGCCCCCGCCACCACCGTCGCCGGAGCCTGCAGGAACCCGCCGGAGTTCGCGAGGTAGCCGCCCGCCGCCTCGGTTTTCTGAGAAAAACCAATCCGGTTTTTTTAGAAAACCTAGGTTTTCATTTAAAAAAACCGGTTTTATCGGTTTATTTTTTAGCGAGCGTTCGCTCGTTTGTTCATTTTTATGAACGCGTTCACCGTTTAGTTACAGTTAACGAACGTCCGTTTGTTAATCTGTTCGTTGTTTTTCTTTTCCTTGGATTTATTTCGCGATTTTTCAGATCGCGATTTCTGATCCGATTTTCGATCTAGTATAACTTTTCGCTCGTTTATCGGAATCAGGCGATTCAAGCGCCTAGAGTTTCGTATCGAAACCCTCTTTCCGAATAATAAACTCAAACAAGTTTTTGCTACTGTAAAATTTTACTTAGGTCCAGATTTGTAAAACAATAACTAGGTCCAGATTAGTAAAATAATAACTCGGGCGATTCATTCGCAGTTTGTCTTTCGTTGCTTCGTTTGATTTGTTTCTTTTTGCAAACCGGAGTTATTAAGTTGAACTTCCTTGTTAGATCTTTTATTTAAGTTTTACCTGTGCATTAGATGAGTACTTATTGTGTGCTTGTTTATTTGCGATAGAGTACCCGGAGTGCGCCGCTTGCTACTTTGAATCTCTAGGTTTCACGGATCATTAGCAACGAAAGTAACACTTTGATCATATTCCCTTTACTACCCAGTTTTTATGCATTAGATCAATCCTCAAACATTGCATGACTAGGATGTAATTAAACTGTGGGTTTTGGGAAAGTAGTTGAGGTAGCACCTATTACTTGTTTTATTATCAAACCCATGGGAGTTACTTCTACGTTTGCTTATTATGCCATGCTATGCTAGTAGACGTGGATTGGGTGAGTGTATCCATGACAGATGTGAGATTGTTAATTAATGGTTTATTTAAGGTGGCAACTTAAACACACATCTGGGTGGATTGAGGTACTTGGGTATTCCAGGATTGCCTGTTTCTTTTTGGACCGCCACCCAGGCTCAAAGGGACCATGCGGTTGTTCATGCTAGAAACTTCCGTGTGCAGCCACAAGCTACTATGGGCTCTAGCATAGTTGACTAAGTCGTGCGAACTCTTACAGTGGTAGACTAGCTGATGTAGGGGATGTAGGTTGGTACGCTCTACCCGTTCGTAAGGTGCTAGCGCTTCTGAAATACTTTGTCTTGGTCATCTGTTTCTCAAACACCATGCAGTGCGAGAATCCCAACGGAGGAGATCGAGTCTTGTGGGGAAAAGTGCACAAACCTCTGCAGACTGTATCAAACTAATCATGGTTAGTCGTGTCCCCCGTTATGGACATCTTGAGTATCTAGTACATGGATTATCATGTGAATCTCATCATGTTACTTTAATTAATATTGTTGGGTTTTTAATGATGATGCTTAATTGGGATTGAGAATGCTGTCAACCATTCTCAATGTTTAACAACCACCATGATAGTTAAACAAAGTTTATTCCTTTGCAGTAGGGAAAAATTGGCTTTACGCAAAAACTGTAACCATAGAGGTTTCCACCAGCCATATATGCATGTAGTGTAGTATTACTCTTTCATATTGCTCTTTATATGTTACCTTGTCAGCATATTCCACGTGGTGACCCGTTTTCGGGTTGCAACGTTCATGTTGCAGACTTTTCAGACAACGAGTAAGGTGCCTTAGGTCCTGGATCTATACTCAGTGATGCCGTTGGAGTTGATGGACTCACTTATCTTCCAAGCCTTCCACTGTTATCGTTATTAGATGGCCTTAAGCCACATTTATTGTAATAAGTTCTCTTTGAGACATTCGATGTAATAAGTGTGTGATTGCTACTCTGTTATAAATCGTTCAAGTATTGTGTGTGTCAGCATTACTGATCCAGGGATGACACTGATGCACAGAGATCAGACTGTTTGAGGTCTGGTCGCTACAAGATGGTATCAGAGCACTCGCTGACTGTAGGACACGACCACTAAGCTAAAACCCTATATCACTACTCTTTCTTCTCATTTCGGACTCCTCATCTTTTCTACTCTTTTAGGATAGCGGATGAAAGGAATAAGTTCACGCAACCGGATGAAGATACACCCTTTGGATGCCACTTGAAGGAAGTCACTAGATACCTAAACATCGGAGTACGAAGCTTCACCGGGACCTACAATGCCACTTTACCCGAAGAGGAGTGCTGGATGATTCAAGTTCAAGTTCCAGGAAGGACATTCGCACCAGTCACGGAGCCCATAGAGTTTTCCTTTGATGCACCAACCTGGAGTCTAGGAAAGAGTATGGCATCCCACATCGCCATGGGACGTATTGGAGAAGTATACCGCAATGATCTGAAGAATACTATCTACCAAATTTGTGGGCGCCGAGATGAGCAATGGGAGATGATCAGCACCAGGAGGGATAGATCAATCGCAGCATATAGACTAGTTCTTATGTAGTTGCATTCGAGTTTTTCCATTCTACTTCACTAAATATCTCCATATCATGATGCACTAGGTCCATAGTTGGGACTTTGTGTATGTTCTCGAAATGCGTTTGTCAGGTGCTCATTAAGAAAGTTTCTATACAAGTTTCTAAACGAACTCCATAAGAAAAGTTCTCCAAAAGTTCCCTATGACAGAATCCATTGGAGCATCTCATCGTCACAAACGTTTTGACTACTTGTGGAGCGAAAACTGACTCCGTATGACTCCATATGAGATACAATTACTTGTAGGCAAATGCAAGAGACCTCAGTTATGATGATGCAGTAGGTCCATAGCTGGGACTTTGTGTATGTTCTTGAAATGCGTTTGTCGAGTGCTCATTACGAAAGTTTCTATACAAGTTTCTAAACGAACTTCTTAACAAAAGTTCTCCAAAAGTTCCCAGTGAAAGAATCGTTGGAAGCATCTGGTCGTCACAAACGTTTTGACTACTTGTGGTGCCAAAACAGACTCCGTATGAGTCAGATATCCATTTTTCAGTTAACAGTGCGCAAAACTGATTCCGAACGACAGTTACAGACTAGTTCTTGTGTAGTTACATTCGATATTTTCCATTATACTTCACTAAACATCTTCATATGATATCCAATTACTTGTAGGGAAATGCAAGAGACCTCAGTTATAATGATGCACTAGCTCCATAGCTGGGACTTTGTGTATGTTCTCGAAGTGCATTTGTCGAGTGCTCATTAAGAAAGTTTCTATACAAGTTTCTGAACGAACTCCTTAAGAAAAGTTCTCCAAACTTTCCATATGAAAGAATCCTTTGAAGCATCTAGTCGTCACAAACGTTTTGACTGTTTGTGAAGCCAAAACAGACTCCGTATGAGTCAGATATGCATGGTTCGGTTAACATTGCGCAAAACTGATTCCGAACGACAGTAATAGACTAGTTCTTGTGTATTTGCATTTGATTTTTTCCATTGTACTTCACTAAACATCTCCATATGAGATCCAATTACTTATAGGCAAATGCAAGAGGACCTCAGTTTTGATATGGCACTAGGTCCATAGCTGGGACTTTGTGTATGTTCTCGAAATGCATTTGTCGAGTGCTCATTAAGAAAGTTTCTATACAAATTTCTAAATGAACTCCTTACGGAAAGTTCCCTATGAAAGAATCCTTTGAAGCATCAGGTCGTGACAAACATTTTGACTACTTGTGGATCCAAAACGGACTACGTATGAGTCAGATATCCTTGTTTCAGTTAACACTGCACAAAACTGATTCGAGCAGCGATTCTGAGACTAGTTCTTGTGTAGTTGCATTCGATTTTTTCCATTCTACTTCACTAAGCATCTCCATATGAGATCCAATTAATTGTAGGAAAATGCAATAGACCTCAGTTATGATGATGCACTAGGTCCATAGCTGCGACTTTGTGTAGTTCTCGAAATGCGTTTGTCGAGTGCTCATTAAGAAAGTTTCTATACAAGTTTCTGAACGAAATCCTTAAGAAAAGTTCTCCAAAAGTTCCCTTTGACAGAATCCATTGAAGCATCTTCTTGTCACAAACGTTTTGACTACTTATGGAGCCAAAACGGACTCAGTAAGAGTCAGATATCTATGTTTCAGTTAACACTGCACAAAACTGATTCCGAACGACAGTTATAGACTAGTTCTTGTGTAGTTGCATTCAATTTTTTCCATTCTACTTCACTAAACATCTCCATATCAGATCCAATTACTTGTAGGCAAATGAAAGAGACCTCAGTTATCATTATGCACTAGGTCCATAGCTGGGACTTTGTTTATGTTCTCGAAATGCGTTTGTCGAGTGCTCATTAAGAAAGTTTCTATACATGTTTCTGAACGAACTCCTCAAGAAAATTTCTCCAAAAGTTCCCTGTGAAAGAATCCTTTGAAGCATCTGGTCGTCACAAACGTTTTGACTACTTGTGGAGCCAAAACTGACTCCGTATGAGTCAGATATCCATGTTTCAGTTACCACTACACAAAACTAATTCGAGCAGCGATTCTGCACTAGTTCTTGTGTAGTTGCATTCGGTTTTTTCCATTCTACTTCACTAAACATCTCCATATGAGATCCTATTATTGTAGCGAAATGCACGAGACCTCAGTTATGATGATGCACTAGGTCCATAGCTGGGACATTGTGTATGTTCTTGAAATGCGTTTGTCGAGTGCTCAATAAGAAAGTTTCTATACAAGTTTCTGAACGTACTCCTCAAGAAAAGTTATCCAAAACTTCCCTGTGAAAGAACTCTTTGAAGCATCTGGTCGTCACAAACGTTTTGACTACTTGTGGAGCGAAAACAGACTCTGTATGAGTCAGATATCCATGTTTCAGTTAATAGTGTGCAAAATTGATTCCAAACTACAGTTACAGACTAGTTCTTGTGTAGTTACATTTGATTTTTTCCATTTTACTTCACTAAACATATCCATATGAGATACAATTACTTGTAGGAAAATGCAAGAGACCTCAGTTATGATGATGCACTAGGTCCATAGCTGGGACTTTGTGTATGTTCTCGAAATGCGTTTGTCGAGTGCTCATTAAGAAAGTTTCTATACAAGTTTCTGAACAAACTCCTCAAGAAAAGTTCTCGAAAAGTTCCCTATGACAGAATCCTTTGAAGCATCTCATAGTCACAAATGTTTTGACTACTTGTGGAGCGAAAACTGACTCCGTATGAGTCAGATATCCATGTTTCAGTTAACACTACGCAAAACTGATTCCGAATGACACTTACAGACTTGTTCTTGTGTAGTTGCATTTGATTTTTTCCATTCTACTTCACTAAACATCTCCATATGAGATCCAATTACTTGTAGGCAAATGCAAGAGAACCTCAGTTATGATGATGCACTAGGTCCATAGCTGGGACTTTGTGTATGTTCTCGAAATGCGTTTGTCGAGTGCTCACTAAGAAAGTTTCTATACAAGTTTCTGAACAAACTCCTTAAGAAAAATTCTCTAAAAGTTCCCTGTGAAAGAATATTTTGAAGCATCTGGTCATCACAAACGTTTTGACTACTTGTGGAGAGAAAACTGATTCGGTATGAGTCGGATATCCATGTTTCAGTTAACACTGCGCTAAACTGATTTCGAACGACAGTTACATACTAGTTCTTGTGTAGTTGCATTCGATTTTTTCCATTCTACTTCACTAAACTTCTCCATATGAGATCCAATTACTTGTAGGGAAATTCAAGAGGACCTCAGGTATGAAGATGCACTAGGTCCATTGCTGGGACTTTGTGTAAGTTGTCGAAATGCATTTGTCGAGTGCTCATTAAGAAAGTATCTATACAAGTTTCTGAACGAACTCCTGAAGAAAAGTTCTCCAAAAGTTCCCTATGAAAGAATCCTTTGAAGAATCTGGTCGTCACAAATGTTTTGACTTCTTGTGGAGCCAATACGGACTCCGTATGAGTCAGATATCCATGTTTCAGTTAATACTGCCCAAAAATGATTCGGAATGACAATTACAAACTAGTTCTTGTGTAGTTGCATTTGAT
This sequence comes from Aegilops bicornis, assembly GCA_021605145.1. Classification (NCBI taxonomy): domain Eukaryota; kingdom Viridiplantae; phylum Streptophyta; class Magnoliopsida; order Poales; family Poaceae; genus Aegilops; species Aegilops bicornis. Next base: position 184,647,986 of record CM038673.1, read on the forward strand.
TTTTTTCCATTCTACTTCCCTAAACATCTCCATATGAGATCCAATTACTTGTAGGGAAATGCAAGAGACATCGGTTATGATGATGCACTAGGTCCATAGCTGGGACTTTGTGTATGTTCTCGAAATGCGTTTGTCGAGTGCTCATTAAGAAAGTTTGTATACAAATTTCTAAATGAACTCCTTAAGGAAAATTCCCTATGAAAGAATCCTTTGAAGCATCTCGAAGTCACAAACGTTTTGACTACTTGTGGAGTGAAAACTGACTCCGTATGAGTCAGATATCCATGTTTCAGTTAACACTACGCAAAACTGATTCCGAACGACACTTACAGACTAGTTCTTGTGTAGTTCCATTCCATTTTTTCCATTCTACTTCACTAAACATCTCCATATGAGATCCAATTACTTGTAGGCAAATGCAAGAGGACCTCAGTAATGATGATGCACTAGGTCCATAGCTGGGACTTTGTGTATGTTCTTGAAATGCGTTTGTCGAGTGCTCATTAAGAAAGTTTCTGTACAAGTTTCTGAACGAACTCCTTAAGAAAAATTCTCTAAAAGTTCCCTGTGAAAGAATCTTTTGAAGCATCTGGTCATCACAAACGTTTTGACTACTTGTGGAGAGAAAACTGATTCGGTATGAGTCGGATATCCATGTTTCAGTTAACACTGCGCTAAACTGATTCCGAACGACAGTTACAGACTAGTTCTTGTGTAGTTGCATTCGATTTTTTCCATTCTACTTCACTAAACTTCTCCATATGAGATGCAATTACTTGTAGGGAAATTCAAGAGGACCTCAGGTATGAAGATGCACTAGGTCCATTGCTGGGACTTCGTGTAAGTTGTCAAAATGCGTTTGTCGAGTGCTCATTAAGAAAGTATCTATACAAGTTTCTGAACGAACTCCTGAAGAAAAGTTCTCCAAAAGTTCCCTATGAAAGAATCCTTTGAAGAATCTGGTCGTCACAAATGTTTTGACTTCTTGTGGAGCCAATACGGACTCCGTATGAGTCAGATATCCATGTTTCAGTTAATACTGCCCAAAAATGATTCGGAATGACAATTACAAACTAGTTCTTGTGTAGTTGCATTTGATTTTTTTTTCCATTCTACTTCCCTAAACATCTCCATATGAGATCCAATTACTTGTAGGGAAATGCAAGAGACATCGGTTATGATGATGCACTAGGTCCATAGTTGGGACTTTGTGTATGTTCTCGAAATGCGTTTGTCGAGTGCTCTTTAAGAAAGTTTCTATACAAATATCTAAATGAACTCCTTAAGGAAAGTTCCCTATGAAAGAATCCTTTGAAGCATCAGGTCATGACAAACATTTTGACTACTTGTGGATCCAAAATGGACTCTGTATGAGTCGATATCCTTGTTTGATTAACCTTTGCATAAAACCGATTCGAGCAGCGATTCTGAGACTAGTTCTTGTGTAGTTGCATTCGATTTTTTCCATTCTACTTCACTAAACATCTCCATATGAGATCCAATTAATTGTAGGAAAATGCAAGAGACCTCAGTTATGATACTAGGTCCATAGCTGGGACTTTGTGTATGTTCTCGAAATGCGTTTGTCGAGTGCTCATTAAGAAAGTTTCTATACACGTTTTTGAACGAACTCCTTAAGAAAAGTTCTCCAAAAGTTCCCTATGAAAGAATCCTTTGAAGAATCAGGCCGTGACAAATGTTTTGACTACTTGTGGAGCCAAAACGGACTCCGTACGAGTCAGATATCCATGTTTCAGTTAACAACTGCATAAACTGATTCGAGCAGCGATTCTACAGACTAGTTCTTGTGTAGTTGCATTCGGTTTTTTCCATTCTACTTCACTGAACATCTCCATATGAGATCCAATTACTTGTAGGGAAATGCAAGAGACATCGGTTATGATGATGCACTAGGTCCATAGCTGGGACTTTGTGTATGTTCTCGAAATGCGTTTGTCGAGTGCTCATTAAGAAAGTTTCTATACAAATTTCTAAATGAACTCCTTAAGGAAAGTTCCCTATGAAAGAATCCTTTGAAGCATCAGGTCATGACAAACATTTTGACTACTTGTGGATCCAAAATGGACTCTGTATGAGTCAGATATCCTTGTTTCAGTTAACACTGCATAAAGCGATTCGAGCAGCGATTCTGAGACTAGTTCTTGTGTACTTGCATTCCATTTTTTCCATTCTACTTCACTAAACATCTCCATATGAGATCCAATTACTTGTAGGGAAATGCAAGAGACATCGGTTATGATGATGCACTAGGTCCATAGTTGGGACTTTGTGTATGTTCTCGAAATGCGTTTGTCGAGTGCTCATTATGAAAGTTTCTATACAAATTTCTAAATGAACTCCTTAAGGAAAGTTCCTATGAAAGAATCCTTTGAAGCATCAGGTCATGACAAACATTTTGACTACTTGTGGATCCAAAATGGACTCTGTATGAGTCGAGATATCCTTGTTTCAGCTTAACACTGCATAAACCGATTCCGAGCAGCGATTCTGTACTAGTTCTTGTGTAGTTGCATTCGGTTTTTTCCATTCTACTTCACTGAACATCTCCATATGAGATCCAATTACTTGTAGGGAAATGCAAGAGGACCTCAGTTATGATGATGCATTAGGTCCATAGCTGGGACTTTGTGTATGTTCTCGATATGCGTTTGTCGAGTGCTCATTAAGAAAGTTTCTATACAAATTTCTAAATGAACTCCTTAAGGAAAGTTCCCTATGAAAGAATCCTTTGAAGCATCAGGTCATGACAAACATTTTGACTACTTGTGGATCCAAAATGGACTCTGTATGAGTCAGATATCCTTGTTTCAGTTAACACTGCGCAAAACTGATTCCGAACGACAGTTACAGACTAGTTCTTGTGTAGTTGCATTCGATTTTTTCCATTCTACTTCACTAAACATCTCCATATGAGATCCAATTAATTGTAGGAAAATGCAAGAGACCTCAGTTATGATGATGTACTAGGTCCATAGCTGGGACTTTGTGTATGTTCTCGAAATGCGTTTGTCGAGTGCTCATTAAGAAAGTTTCTATACACGTTTTTGAACGAACTCCTTAAGAAAAGTTCTCCAAAAGTTCCCTATGAAAGAATACTTTGAAGAATCAGGCCGTGACAAATGTTTTGACTACTTGTGGAGCCAAAACGGACTCCGTATGAGTCAGATATCCATGTCTCAGTTAACACTGCGCAAAACTGATTCGAGCAGCGATTCTGAGACTAGTTCTTGTGTAGTTGCATTCCGTTTTTTCCATTCTACTTCACTGAACATCTCCATATGAGATCCAATTACTTGTAGGGAAATGCAAGAGGACCTCAGTTATGATGATGCATTAGGTCCATAGCTGGGACTTTGTCTATGTTCTTGAAATGCGTTTGTCGAGTGCTCATTAACAAAGTTTCTATACAAGTTTCTGAACGAACTCCTTAAGAAAAGTTCTCCAAAAGTTCCATGTGAAATAATCCTTTGAAGCATCTGGTCGTCACAAACATTTTGACTACTTGTGGAGCCAAAACAGACTCCGTATGAGTCAGATATCCATGTTTTTACATTAACGGTCATAAAATTGATTTGAGCAGCGATTCTGAGACTAGTTCTTGTGTAGTTACATTTGATTTTTTCCATTATACTTCACTAAACATCTCCATATGAGATCCAATTACTTGTAGGGAAATGCAAGAGGACCTCAGTTATGATGATGCACTAGGTCCATAGCTGGGACTTTGTGTATGTTCTTGAAATGCGTTTGTCGAGTGCTCATTAAGAAAGTTTCTATACAAGTTTCGGAACGAACTCCTTAAGAAAAATTCTCTAAAAGTTCCCTGTGAAAGAATCTTTTGAAGCATCTGGTCATCACAAACGTTTTGACTACTTGTGGAGAGAAAACTGATTCGGTATGAGTCGGATATCCATGTTTGATTAACCTTTGCGCTAAACCGATTCCGAGCAGCGATTCTGAACTAGTTCTTGTGTAGTTGCATTCGATTTTTTCCATTCTACTTCACTAAACATCTCCATATGAGATCCAATTACTTGTAGGGAAATTCAAGAGGACCTCAGGTATGATGATGCACTAGGTCCATAGCTAGGACTTTGTGTATGTTCTCGAAATGCGTTGGTCGAGTGCTCAATAAGAAAGTTTCTATACAAGTTTCTGAACAAACTCCTTGAGAAAAGTTCTCCAAAAGTTCCCTTTGACAGAATCCTTTGAAGCATCTGCTTGTCACAAACGTTTTGACTACTTATGGAGCCAAAACGGACTCCGTATGAGTCATATATCCATGTTTCAGTTAACACTGCACGAAACTGATTCCGAACGACAGTTATGGACTTGTTCTTGTGTAGTTGCATTCGATTTTTTCCATTCTACTTCACTAAACATCTCCATATGAGATCCAATTACTTGTAGGGAAATGAAAGAGACCTCAGTTATGATTATGCACTAGGTCCATAGCTGGGACTTTGTTTATGTTCTCGAAATGCGTTTGTCGAGTGCTCACTAAGAAAGTTTCTATACAAGTTTCAGAACGAACTCCTTAAGAAAAGTTCTCCAAAAGTTCCCCATGACAGAGTCCTTTGAAGCATCTCGTCGTCACAAACGTTTTGACTACTTGTGGAGCAACCGACTCCGTATGAGTCGAGATATCCATGTTTGATTAACACTACATAAAACCGATTCGAGCAGCGATTCTGAGACTAGTTCTTGTGTAGTTGCATTCGGTTTTTCCATTCTACTTCACTGAACATCTCCATATGAGATCCAATTACTTGTAGGGAAATGCAAGAGGACCTCGATTATGATGATGCACTAGGTCCATAGCTGGGACTTTGTCTATGTTCTTGAAATGCGTTTGTCGAGTGCTCATTAACAAAGTTTCTATACAAGTTTCTGAACGAACTCCTTAAGAAAAGTTCTCCAAAAGTTCCCTGTGAAAGAATCCTTTGAAGCATCTGGTCGTCACAAATGTTTTGACTACTTGTGGAGCCAAAACAAACTCCGTATGAGTCAGATATCCATGTTTGATTAACGGTCATAAAATTGATTTGAGCAGCGATTCTGAGACTAGTTCTTGTGTAGTTACATTTGATTTTTTCCATTATACTTCACTAAACATCTCCATATGAGATCCAGTTACTTGTAGGGAAATTCAAGAGACCTTAGTTATAATGATGCACTAGGTCCATAGCTGGGATTTTGTGTATGTTCTCGAAATGCATTTTCGAGTGCTCATTAAGAAAGTTTCTATACAAGTTTATGAACGAACTCCTTAGGAAAAGTTCTCCAAAAGTTCCCTATGAAAGTATCCTTTGAAGCATCTGGTCGTCACAAACGTGTTGACTACTTGTGGAGCCAAAACGCACACCGTATGAGTCAGATATCCATGTTTCAATTAACACTCATAAAAACTGATTCCGAACGACAATTACACACAAGTTCATGTGTGGTTGCATTCGATTTTTTCCATTTTACTTCACTAAACATATCCATATGAGATCCAATTACTTGTAGGAAAATGCAAGATACCTAAGTTATGATGATGCACTAGGTCCATAGCTGGGACTTTGTGTATGTTCTCGAAATGCGTTTGTCGAGTGCTCATTAAGAAAGTTTCTATACAAGTTTATGAACGAACTCCTTAGGAAAAGTTCTCCAAAAGTTCCCTATGATAGAATCCTTTGAAGCATCTCGTAGTCACAAATGTTTTGATTACTTGTGGAGCAGAAACTGAGTCCGTATGAGTTAGATATCCATTTTTCAGTTAACACTATGCAAAACTGATTCCGAACGACAGTTACAGACTAGTTCTTGTGTAGTTGCATTCAATTTTTTCCATTCTACTTCACTAAACATCTCCATATGAGATCCAATTACTTGTAGGCAAATGCAAGAGACCTCAGTTATGATGATGCACAAGGTCCATAGCTGGGACTTTGTGTATGTTCTTGAAATGGGTTTGTCGAGTGCTCATTAAGAAAGTTTTTATACAAGTTTCTGAACGAACTCCTTAAGAAAAATTCTCCAAAAGTTCCCTTTGAAAGAATCCTTTGAAGCATCTGGTTGTCACAAATGTTTTGACTACTTGTGGAGCCAAAATAGACTCCGTATGAGTCAGATATCCATGTTTCAGTTAACAATGCACAAAACTGATTTCGAACGACAGTTACAGACTAGTTCTTGTGTAGTTACATTCGATTTTTTCCATTCTACTCCACTAAACTTCTCCATATGAGATCCAATTACTTGTAGGGAAATGCAAGAGACCTCAGTTATAAAGATGCACTAGGTCCATAGCTGGGACTTTGTGTATGTTCTCGAAATGCATTTGCCGAATGCTCATTAAGAAAGTTTCTATACAAGTTTCTAAACGAACTCCTTAAGAAAAGTTCTCCAAAAGTTCCCTTTGAAAGAATCCTTTGAAGCATCTGGTCGTCACAAACGTTTTACTACATGTGGAGCCAAAACAGACTCCGTATGAGTCAGATATCCATGTTTCAGTTAACAGTGCGCAAAATTGATTTCGAACGACAGTTACACACTAGTTCTTGTGTAGTTACATTTGATTTTTTTCCATTATACTTCACTAAACATCTCCATATGAGATCCAATTACTTGGAGGGAAATTCAATAGACCTTAGTTATAATGATGCACTAGGTCCATAGCTGGGACTTTGTGTATGTTCTTGAAATGCATTTTCGAGTGCTCATTAAGAAAGTTTCTATACAAGTTTCGGAACGAACTCCTCAAAAGAGTTCTCCAAAGTTCCCTATGAAAGTATCCTTTGAAGCATCTGGTCGTCACAAACGTGTTGACTACTTGTGGAGCCAAACGCACTCCGTATGAGTCAGATATCCATGTTTCAATTAACACTACATAAACTGATTCCGAGCGACAATTACACACAAGTTCTTGTGTGGTTGCATTCGATTTTTCCATTTTACTTCACTAAACATATCCATATGAGATCCAATTACTTGTAGCAAAATGCAAGAGATCTCGGTTATGATGATGCACTAGGTCCATAGCTGGGACTTTGTGTATGTTCTCGAAATGCGTTTGTCGAGTGCTCATTAAGAAAGTTTCTATACAAGTTTATGAACGAACTCCTTAGGAAAAGTTCTCCAAAAGTTCCCTATGATAGAATCCTTTGAAGCATCTGGTCGTCACAAATGTTTTGATTACTTGTGGAGCAGAAACTGAGTCCGTATGTGTTAGATATCCATTTTTCAGTTAACACTACGCAAAACTGATTCCGAACGACAGTTACAGACTAGTTCTTGTGTAGTTACATTCGATTTTTTCCATTCTACTCCACTAAACTTCTCCATATGAGATCCAATTACTTGTAGGGAAATGCAAGAGACCTCAGTTATAAAGATGCACTAGGTCCATAGCTGGGACTTTGTGTATGTTCTCGAAATGCATTTGCCGAATGCTCATTAAGAAAAATTCTATACAAGTTGTTGAATGAACTCCTTAAGAAAAGTTCTCTAAAAGTTCCCTATGAAAGAATCCTTTGAAGTATCTAGTTGTCACAAATGTTTTGACCACTTGTGGAGCCAAAACAGACTCCGTATGAGTCAGATATCCATGTTTCAGCTTAACGGTCATAAACTGATTCCGAGCAGCGATTCTGAGACTAGTTCTTGTGTAGTTACATTCGATTTTTTCCATTCTACTTCACTAAACTTCTCCATATGATATCCAATTACTTGTAGGGAAATGCAAGAGACCTTAGTTATAATGATGCACTAGGTCCATAGCTGGGACTTTGTGTATGTTCTCGAAATGCATTTTCGAGTGCTCATTAAGAAAGTTTCTATACAAGTTTCGGAACGAACTCCTCAAAAGAGTTCTCCAAAAGTTCCCTATGAAAGTATCCTTTGAAGCATCTGGTCGTCACAAACGTGTTGACTACTTGTGGAGCCAAAACGCACTCCGTATGAGTCAGATATCCATGTTTCAATTAACACTACGCAAAACTGATTCCGAACGACAATTACACACTAGTTCTTGTGTGGTTGCATTCGATTTTTTCCATTTTACTTCACTAAACATATCCATATGAGATCCAATTACTTGTAGGAAAATGCAAGATACCTCAGTTATGATGATGCACTAGGTCCATAGCTGGGACTTTGTGTATGTTCTCGAAATGCGTTTGTCGAGTGCTCATTAAGAAAGTTTCTATACAAGTTTATGAACGAACTCCTTAAGAAAAGTTCTCCAAAAATTCCCTGTGAAAGAATCCTTTGAAGAATCTAGTCATCACAAATGTTTTGACTACTTGTGGAGCCTAAACAGACTCCGTAAGAGTCAGATATCCATGTTCAGTTAACACAGCGCAAAACTGATTCCGAACGACAGTTACAGACTAGTTCTTGTGTAGTTGCTTTCGATTTTTTTCCATTCTACTTCACTAAACATCTCCATATGAGATCCGATTACTTGTAGGGAAATGCAAGAGACCTCAGTTATGATTATGCACTAGGTCCATAGCTGGGACTTTGTTTATGTTCTCGAAATGCGTTTGTCGAGTGCTCATTAAGAAAGTTTCTTTACAAGTTTCAGAACGAACTCCTTAAGAAAAGTTCTCCAAAAGTTCCCCATGACAGAGTCCTTTGAAGCATCTCGTCGTCACAAACGTTTTGACTACTTGTGGAGCGAAAACTGACTCCGTATGAGTCAGATATCCATGTTTCAGTTAACACTACGCAAAACTGATTCCGAACGACAGTTACAGACTAGTTCTTGTGTAGTTGCATTCGGTTTTTTCCATTCTACTTCACTGAACATCTCCATATGAGATCCAATTACTTGTAGAGAAATGCAAGAGGACCTCAGTTATGATGATGCACTAGGTCCATAGCTGGGACTTTGTCTATGTTCATGAAATGCGTTTGTCGAGTGCTCATTAACAAAGTTTCTATACAAGTTTCTGAACGAACTTCTTAAGAAAAGTTCTCCAAAAGTTCCCTGTGAAAGAATCCTTTGAAGCATCTGGTCGTCACAAACGTTTTGACTACTTGTGGAGCCAAAACAAACTCCGTATGAGTCAGATATCCATGTTTCAGTTAACAATGCGCAAAATTGATTTCGAACAACAGTTACAGACTAGTTCTTGTGTAGTTACATTTGATTTTTTCCATTATACTTCACTAAACATCTCCATATGAGATCCAATTACTTGTAGGGAAATTCAAGAGACCTTAGTTATAATGATGCACTAGGTCCATACCTGGGACTTTGTGTATGTTCTCGAAATGCATTTTCGAGTGCTCATTAAGAAAGTTTCTATACAAGTTTCGGAACGAACTCCTTAAGAAAAGTTCTCCAAAAGTTCCCCATGACAGAGTCCTTTGAAGCATCTCACCGTCACAAACGTTTTGACTACTTGTGGAGCGAAAACTGACTCCGTATGAGTCAGATATCCATGTTTCAGTTAACACTACATAAAACTGATTCCGAGCAGCGATTCTGAGACTAGTTCTTGTGTAGTTGCATTCGGTTTTTTCCATTCTACTTCACTGAACATCTCCATATGAGATCCAATTACTTGTAGGGAAATGCAAGAGGACCTCAGTTATGATGATGCACTAGGTCCATAGCTGGGACTTTGTCTATGTTCTTGAAATGCGTTTGTCGAGTGCTCATTAAGAAAGTTTCTATACAAGTTTCTGAACGAACTCCTGAAGAAAAGTTCTCCAAAAGTTCCCTGTGAAAGAATCCTTTGAAGCATCTGGTCGTCACAAACGTTTTGACTACTTGTGGAGCCAAAACAAACTCCGTATGAGTCAGATATCCATGTTTCAGTTAACAGTGCGCAAAATTGATTTCGAACGACAGTTACAGACTAGTTCTTGTGTAGTTACATTTGATTTTTTCCATTATACTTCACTAAACATCTCCATATGAGATCCAATTACTTGTAGGGAAATTCAAGAGACCTTAGTTATAATGATGCACTAGGTCCATAGCTGGGACTTTGTGTATGTTCTCGAAATGCATTTGCCGAATGCTCATTAAGAAAAATTCTATACAAGCTTCTGAATGAACTCCTTAAGAAAAGTTCTCTAAAAGTTCCCTATGAAAGAATCCTTTGAAGTATCTAGTCGTCACAAATGTTTTGACTACTTTTGGAGCCAAAACAGACTCCGTATGAGTCAGATATCCATGTTTGATTAACGGTCATAAAGCGATTCCGAGCAGCAGTGCAGACTAGTTAGTTCGTGTGTAGTTGCATTCGATTTTTTGCATTCTACTTTGCTAAACATCTCCATATGAGATCCAATTACTTGTAGGGAAATGCAAGAGACCTCAGTTATGATGATGCACTAGGTCCACAGCTGGGACTTTGTGTATGTTCTCGAAATGCGTTTGTCGAGTGCTCATTAAGAAAGTTTCTATACAAGTTTCTGAACGAACTCCTTAAGAAGAATTTTCCAAAAGTTCCATATGATAGAATCCTTGAAGCATCTGTTCATCACAAACGTTTTGACTACTTGTGGAGCCAAAACGGACTCCGTATGAGTCAGATATCCATGTTTGAGTTAACACTGCGCAAAACTTACTCCGAACGACAGTTACATACTAGTTCTTGTGTAGTTGCATTCGATTTTTTCCATTCTACTTCACTAAACATCTCCATATGAGATCTAAATACTTGTAGCGAAATGCAAGAGACCTCATTTATGATGATGCACTAGGTCCATAGATGGGACTTTGTGTATGTTCTCGAAATGCATTTGTCGAGTGCTCATTAAGAAAGTTTCTATACAAGTTTCTGAACGAACTCCTCAAAAAAGTTCTTCAAAAGTTCCATATGAAAGAATCCTTTGAAGCATCTGGTCGTCACACGTGTTGACTACTTGTGGAGCCAAAACGGACTCCGTATGAGTCAGATATCCATGTTTCAATTAACACAGCGCAAAACTGATTCCGAACGACAATTACACACTAGTTCTTGTGTAGTTGCATTCGATTTTTTCCATTTTACTTCACTAAACATATCCATATGAGATCCAATTACTGGTAGGCAAATGCAAGAGACCTCAGTTATGATAAGGCACTAGGTCCATAGCTGGGACTTTGTGTATGTTCTCGAAATGCGTTTGTCGAGTGCTCAATAAGAAAGTTTCTATACAAGTTTCTGAATGAACTCCTTAAGAAAAGTTCTCCAAAAGTTCCCTATGACAGAATCCTTTGAAGCATCTCGTCGTCACAAATGTTTTGACTACTTGTGGAGCGAAAACTGACTCCGTATGAGTCAGATATCCATGTTTCAGTTAACACTACATAAAACTGATTCGAGCAGCGATTCTGAGACTAGTTCTTGTGTAGTTGCATTCGATTTTTTTCCATTCTACTTCACTAAACATCTCCATATGAGATCCAATTACTTGTAGGCAAATGCAAGAGGACCTCAGTTATGATGATGCACTAGGTCCATAGCTGGGACATTGTGTATGTTCTTGAAATGCGTTTGTCGAGTGCTCATTAAGAAAGTTTCTATACAAGTTTCTGAACGAACTCCTTAAGAAAAATAATCCAAAAGTACCCTGTGAAAGAATCTTTTCAAGCATCTGGTCATCACAAATGTTTTGACTACTTGTGGAGAGAAAACTAATTCGGTATGAGTCGGATATCCATGTTTCAGTTAACACTGCGCTAAACTGATTCCGAGCAGCGATTCTGAGACTAGTTCTTGTGTAGTTGCATTCGATTTTTTCCATTCTACTTCACTAAACTTCTCCATATGAGATCCAATTACTTTTAGGGAAATTCAAGAGGACCTCAGGTATGACGATGCACTAGGTGCATTGCTGGGAATTTGTGTAAGTTCTCGAAATGCGTTTGTCGAGTGCTCATTAAGAAAGTATCTATACAAGTTTCTGAACGAACTCCTTAAGAAAAGTTCTCCAAAATTTCCTGTGAAAGAATCCTTTGAAGCATCTGGTCGTCACAAACGTTTTGACTTCTTGTGGAGCCAATACGGACTCCGTATGAGTCAGATATCCATGTTTCAGTTAATAGTGCCCAAAAATGATTCTGAATGACAATTGCAAACTAGTTCTTGTGTAGTTGCATTTGATTTTTTTTCCATTCTAGTTCACTAAACATCTCCATATGAGATCCAATCACTTGTAGGGAAATGCAAGAGACATCGGTTATGATGATGCACTAGGTCCATAGCTGGGACTTTGTGTATGTTCTCGAAATGCGTTTGTCGAGTGCTCATTAAGAAAGATTCTATACAAATTTCTAAATGAACTCCTTAAGGAAAGTTCCCTATGAAAGAATCATTTGAAGCATCAGGTCATGAGAAACATTTTGACTACTTGTGGATCCAAAACAGACTCCGTATGAGTCAGATATCCATGTTTCAGTTAACACTACGCAAAACTGATTCGAGCAGCGATTCTGAGACTAGTTCTTGTGTAGTTGCATTCGATTTTTTCCATTCTACTTCACTAAACATCTCCATATGAGATCCAATTAATTTTAGGAAAATGCAAGAGACCTCAGTTATGATGATGCACTAGGTCCATAGCTAGGACTTTGTGTATGTTCTCGAAATGCGTTTGTCGAGTGCTCATTAAGAAAGTTTCTATACAAGTTTCTTAACGAACTCCTTAAGAAAAGTTCTCCAAAAGTTCCCTTTGACAGAATCCTTTGAAGCATCTGCTTGTCACAAACGTTTTGTACTTATGGAGCCAAAACGGACTCCATATGAGTCAGATATCCATGTTTCAGTTAACACTGCAGAAAACTGATTCCGAACGACAGTTGTGGACTAGTTCTTGTGTAGTTGCATTCGATTTTTTCCATTCTACTTCACTAAACATCTCCATATGAGATCCAATTACTTGTAGGGAAATGAAAGAGACCTCAATTATGATTATGCATTAGGTTCATAGCTGGGACTTTGTTTATGTTCTCGAAATGCGTTTGTCGAGTGCTCATTAAGAAAGTTTCTATACAAGTTTCTGAACGAACGCCTTAAGATAAGTTCCCCAAAAGTTCCCTATGATAGATTCCTTGGAAGCATCTCATTATCACAAACGTTTTGACTACTTGTGGAGCGAAAACTGACTCCGTATGAGTCAGATATCCATGTTTCAGTTAACACTACGCAAAACTGATTCCGAACGACAGTTACAGACTAGTTCTTGTGTAGTTGCATTCGGTTTTTTCCATTCTACTTCACTAAACATCTCCATATGAGATCCAATTACTTGTAGGGAAATGCAAGAGGACCTCAGTTATGATGATGCACTAGGTCCATAGCTGGGACTTTGTGTATGTTCTTGAAATGCGCTTGTCGAGTGCTCATTAAGAAAGTTTCTATACAAGTTTCTGAACGAACTCCTTAAGGAAAGTTCACCAAATGTTCCCTGTGAAAGAATCCTTTGAAGAGTCTGGTCGTCAAAAACGTTTTGACTACTTGTGGAGCCAAAACAGACTCCGTATGAGTCAGATATCCATGTTTCAGTTAGCAGTGCGCAAAATTGATTCCGAACGACAGTTACAGACTAGTTCTTGTGAAGTTACATTCGATTTTTTCCATTATACTTCACTAAACATCTCCATATGAGATCCAGTTACTTGTAGGGAAATTCAAGAGACCTTAGTTATAATGATGCACTAGGTCCATAGCTGGGACTTTGTGTATGTTCTCGAAATGCATTTGTCGAGTGCTCATTAAGAAAGTTTCTATACAAGTTTCTGAACGAACTCCTTAAGAAAAGTTCTCCAAAAGTTCCCTATGACAGAATATTTTGAAGCATCTCGTCGTCACAAATGTTTTGACTACTTGTGGAGCGAAAACTGACTCTGTCTGAGTTAGATATCCATGTTTCAGTTAACACTACGCAAAACTGATTCCGAACGATAGTTACAGACTAGTTCTTGTGAAGTTGCATTCTATTTTTTCCATTCTACTTCACTAAACATCTCCATATGAGATCCAATTACTTGTAGGAAAATGCAAGAGGACCTCAGTTATGATGATGCACTAGGTCCATAGCTGGGACTTTCTGTATGTTCTTGAAATGCGTTTGTCAACTGCTCATTAAGAAAGTTTCTATACAAGTTTCTGAACGAACTCCTTAAGAAAAATTCTCCAAAAGTTCCCTATGAAAGAATCTTTTGAAGCATCTGGTCATCACAAACATTTTGACTACCTGTGGAGAGAAAAATGATTCGGTATGAGTGGGATATCCATGTTTCAGTTAACACTGCGCTAAACTGATTCGAACGACAGTTACAGACTAGTTCTTGTGTAGTTGCATTCGATTTTTTCCATTCTACTTTACTAAACATCTGCATATGAGATCCAGTTAATTGTAGGAAAATGCAAGAGACCTCGGTTATGATTATGCACTAGGTCCATAGCTGGGACTTTGTGTATGTTCTCGAAATGCGTTTGTCGAGTGCTCATTAAGAAAGTTTCTATACAAGTGTCTGAACGAACTCCTTAAGAAAAGTTCTCCAAAAGTTCCCTTTGACAGAATCCTTTGAAGCATCTACTTGTCACAAACGTTTTGACTACTTATGGAGCCAAAACGGACTCCGTATGAGTCAGATATCCATGTTTCAGTTAACATTGCACAAAACTGATTCCGAACGACAGTTATGGACTAGTTCTTGTGTAGCTGCATTCGGTTTTTTTTCCATTCTACTTCACTAAACATCTCCATATGAGATCCAATTACTTGTAGGGAAATGAAAGAGACCTCAGTTATAATTATGCACTAGGTTCATAGCTGGGACTTTGTTTATGTTCTCGAAATGCGTTTGTCGAGTGCTCATTAAGAAAGTTTCTATACAAGTTTCTGAACGAACGCCTTAAGAAAAGTTCTCTATATGTTCCCTATGACCGAGTCCTATGAAGCATCTCGTCGTCACAAACGTTTTGACTATTTGTGGAGCGAAAAATGACTCAGTATGAGTCAGATATCTATGTTTCGATTAACACTACATAAAACCGATTCGAGCAGCGATTCTGAGACTAGTTCTTGTGTAGTTGCATTCGGTTTTTTCCATTCTACTTCACTAAACATATCCATATGAGATCCAATTACTTGTAGGCAAATGCAAGAGACCTCAGTTATGATGATGCACTAGGTCCATAGCTGGGACTTTGTGTATGTTCTTGAAATGCGTTTGTCGAGTGCTCATTAAGAAAGTTTATATACAAGTTTCTGAACGAACTCCTTAAGAAAAATTCTCCAAAAGTTCCCTGTGAAAGAATCCTTTGAAGCATCTGGTCGTCACAAACGTTTTTACTACTTGTGGTGCCAAAACAGACTCCGTATGAGTCAGATATCCATGTTTCAGTTAACAATATGCAAAACTGATTCCGAATGACAGTTACAGACTAGTTCTTGTGTAGTTACATTCGATTTTTTCCATTCTACTTCACTAAACATATCCATATGAGATCCAATTACTTGTAGGGAAATGCAAGAGACCTCATTTATGATGACGCACTAGGTCCATAGCTGGGCCTTTGTGTATGTTCTTGAAATGCATTTGTCGAGTGCTCATTAAGAAAGTTTCTATACAAGTTTCTGAACGAACTCCTCAAAAAAGTTCTCCAAAAGTTCCCTATGAAAGAATCCTTTGAAGCATCTGGTCATCACAAACGTGTTGACTACTTGTGGAGCCCAAACGGACTCCATATGAGTCAGATATCCATGTTTCAGTTAACCTTTGCATAAGAAACTGATTCGAGCAGCGATTACACACTAGTTCTTGTGTAGTTGCATTCGATTTTTTCTATTTTACTTCACTAAACATATCCATATGAGATCCAATTACTTTTAGGAAAACGAAAGAGACCTCAGTTATGATGATGCACTAGGTCCATAGATGGGACTTTGTGTAGGTTCTCTAAATGCGTTTGTCGAGTGCTCATTAAGAAAGTTTCTATACACGTTTTTGAACGAACTCCTCAAGAAAAGTTCTCCAAAAGTTCCCTGTGAAAGAATCCTTTGAAGCATTTGGTCGTCACAGAAGTTTTGACTACTTGTGGAGCCAAAACAGACTCTGTATGAGTGAGATATCCATGTTCAGTTAACAGTGCGCAAAACTGATTCCGAACGACAGTTACAGACTAGTTCTTGTGTATTTACATTCGATTTTTTTCCATTCTAATTCACTAAACATCCCCATATGAGATCCAATTACTTGTAGGGAAATGCAAGAGACCTCAGTTATAATGATGCACTAGGTCCATAGCTGGGACTTTGTGTATGTTCCCGAAATGCATTTGTCGAGTGCTCATTAAGAAAGTTTTTGTACAAGTTTCTGAACGAACTCCTTAAGAAAAGTTCTCCAAAACTTCCCTATGAAAGAATCCTTTGAAGCATATAGTCGTCAAAAACGTTTGAATACTTGTGAAGCCAAAACAGACTCCGTATAAGTAAGATATGCATGGTTCAGTTAACACTGCGCAAAACTGATTCCAAACGACAGTTACAGAATAGTTCTTGTGTAGTTGCATTCTATTTTTTCCATTCTACTTCACTAAACATCTCCATATGAGATCCAATTACTTGTAGGGAAATGCAAGAGACCTCATTTATGATGATGCACTAGGTCCATAGCTGGGACTTTGTGTATGTTCTCGAAATGCATTTGTCGAGTGCTCATTAAGAAAGTTTCTATACAAGTTTCTGAACGAACTCCTCAAAAAAGTTCTCCAAAAGTTCCCTATGAAAGAATCCTTTGAAGCATCTGGTCGTCGCAAACTTGTTGACTACTTGTGGAGCCAAAACGGACTTCGTATGAGTCGGATATCCATATTTCAGTTAACACTGCGTAAAACTAATTCCGAACGACAGTTACACACTAGTTCTTGTGTAGTTGCATTCGATTTTTTCCATTTTACTTCACTAAACATATCCATATGAGATCCAATTACTTGTAGGCAAATGCAAGAGACCTCAGTTATGATGATGCAGTAGGTGCATAGCTGGGAGTTTGTGTAGGTTCTCGAAATGCGTTTGTCGAGTGCTCATTAAGAAAGTTTCTATACACGTTTTTGAACGAACTCATTAAGAAAAGTTCTCCAAAAGTTCACTGTGAAAGTATCCTTTGAAGCATCTGGTCTTCACAAATGTTTTGACAAGTTGTGGAGCCAAAACGGACTCCGTATGAGTCAGATATCCATGTTTTAGTTAACACTCAGCAAATCTGATTCCGAACGACAGTTATGGACTAGTTCTTGTGTAGTTACATTCGATTTTTTTCCATTCTACTTCACTAAACATCTCCATATGAGATCCAATTACTTGTAGACAAATGCAAGAGACCTGAGTTATGATGATGCACTAGGTCCTTACCTGGGACTTTGTGTATTCTCTCGAAATGCATTTGTCGAGTGCTCATTAACAAAGTTTCTATACAAGTTTCTGAACGAACTCCTTAAAAAAGTTCTCCAAAAGTTCCCTATGACAGAATCCTTTGAAGCATCTGGTCGTAAGAAACGTTTTGACTACTTGTGGAGCCCAAACTGACTCCATATGAGTCAGATATCCATGTTTCAGTTAACACTGCGCAAAACTGATTTCGGACGACAGTTACACACTAGTTCTTGTGTAGTTGCATTCAATTTTTTCCATTTTACTTCACTAAACATATCCATAACAGATCCAATTACTTGTATGCAAAAGCAAGAGACCTCAGTTATGATGATGCACTAGGTCCATAGCTGGGACTTTCTGTACGTTCACCAAATGCGTTTGTCGAGTGCTCGTTAAGAAAGTTTCTATACAAGTTTCTGGACGAACTCCTTAAGAAAAGTTATCCAAAAGTTCCCTGTCAAAGGATCCATTGAAGCATCTGGTCGACACAAATGTTTTGAATACTTGTGGAGCCAAAATGGACTCTATATGAGTCAGATATCCATGTTTCAGTTAACACTGCACAAAACTGATTCCG
The DNA here is from genome assembly GCA_021605145.1 of Aegilops bicornis. Classification (NCBI taxonomy): domain Eukaryota; kingdom Viridiplantae; phylum Streptophyta; class Magnoliopsida; order Poales; family Poaceae; genus Aegilops; species Aegilops bicornis. The sequence goes on from CM038673.1 coordinate 184,665,954, forward strand.
AACGACAGTTACAGACTAGTTCTTGTGTAGTTGCATTCGGTTTTTTCTATTCTACTTCACTAAACATATCCATATGAGATCCAATTACTTGTACGGAAATGCGAGAGACCTCAGTTATGATGATGCACTAGGTCCATAGCTGGGACTTTGTGTAGGTTCTCGAAATGTGTTTGTCGAGTGCTCATTAAAAAGTTTCTATACACATTTTTGAACGAACTCCTTAAGAAAAGTTCTCCAAAATTTCCGTGTGAAAGAATCCTTTGAAACATCTGGTCATCACAAACGTGTTGACTACTTGTGGATCCAAAACAGACTCCTTATGAGTCGGATATCCATATTTCAGTTAACAGTGCGCAAAACTGATTCTGAACGACAGTTACATACTATTTCTTGTGTAGTTACATTCGATTTTTTTCATTCTACTTCACTAAACATCTCCATATGAGATCCAATTACTTGTAGCGAAATGCAAGAGACTTCAGTTATTATGATGCACTAGGTCCATAGCTGTGACTTTGTGTATGTTCTCGAAATGCGTTTGTCGAGTGCAAATTAAGAAAGTTTCTATACAAGTTTCTGAACGAACTCCTTAAGAAAAGTTCTCCAAAAGTTCCCTGCGAAAGAATCCTTTTAAGCATCTGGTCGTCAAAAACGTTTTGACTACTTTTGGAACCAACACGGACTCCGTATGAGTCAGATATCCCTGTTTCAGTTAACACTGCGCTAAACTGATTCCGAACGACAGGTACAGACTAGTTCTTGTGTACTTGCATTCGAGTTTTTCCATTCTACTTCACTAAACATCTCCATATGAGATCCAATTACTTGTAGGGAAATTCAAGAGACCTCAGTTATTATGATGCACTAGGTCCATAGCTGGGACTTTGTATATTTCTCGAAATGCGTTTGTCGAATGCTCATTAAGAAAGTTTCTATACAAGTTTCTGAATGAACTCCTTAATAAAAGTTCTCCAAAAGTTCCATGTGAAAGAATCCTTTGAATCATCTGGTCGACACAAACGTTTTGACTACTTGTGGAGCCAAAACGGACTCCGTATGAGTCAGATATCCATGTTTCAGTTAACCTTTGCGCCAAAACTGATTGACGCGAGATTTCTGAGACTAGTCCTTACGTAGTTGCATTCGATTTTTTCCATTTCTACTTCACTAAACATCTCCATTTGAGATCCAATTAATTGTAGGGAAATGCAATAGACCTCAATTATGATGATGCACTAGATCCATAGCTGGGACTTTGTGTATGTTCTCGAAATGCGTTTGTCGAGTGCTCACTAAGAAAGTTTCTATACAAGTTTCTGAATGAAATCCTTTAGAAAAGTTCTCCAAAAGTTCCATGTGAAAGAATCCTTTGAGGCATCTGGTCGTCACAAACATTTTGAATACTTGTGGAGCCTAAACGGACTCCGTATGAGTCAGATATCCATCTTTCAGTTAACACTGCGCAATACTAATTCCGAACGACAATTACAGAGTAGTTCTTGTGTAGTTGCATTCGATTTTTTCCATTCTACTTCACTAAACATCTCCATATGATATCCAATTACTTGTAGGGAAATGCATGAGACTTGAGTTATGATGATGCACTAGGTCCATAGCTGGGACTTGGTGTATGTTCTCGAAATGCGTTTGTCGAGTGCTCATTAAGAAAGTTCCTATATAAGTTTCTGAATGAACTCCTTAAGAAAAGTTCTCCAAAAGTTCCCTGTGAAAGAGTCCTTTGAAGCATATGGTCGTCAGAAATGTTTTGACTACTTGTGGAGCCAAAACGGACTCCGTATGAGTCAGATATCCATGTTTCAGTTAACACTGCGCCAAAAACTGATTCCGAGCAGCGATTTACAAACTAGTTCTTGTGTAGTTGCATTCGATTTTTTCCATTCTACCTCACTAAACATCTCCATATGAGATCCAATTACTTGAAGGGAAATGCAAGAGACCTCAGTTATGATGATGCACTAGGTCCATAGCTGGGACTTTCTGTATGTTCACCAAATGCGTTTGTCGAGTGCTCGTTAAGAAAGTTTCTATACAAGTTTCTGGACGAACTCCTTAATAAAAGTTCTCCAAAAGTTCCCTGTCAAAGAATCCTTTGAAGCATCAGGTCGTCACAAACGTTTTGAATACTTGTGGAGCCAAAACGGACTATGTATGAGTCAGATATCCATGTTTCAGTTAACACTGCACAAAACTGATTCGAGCAGCGATTCTGAGACTAGTTCTTGTGTAGTTGCATTCGGTTTTTTCCATTCTACTTCACTAAACATATCCATATGAGATCCAATTACTTGTACGCAAATGCGAGAGACCTCAGTTATGATGATGCACTAGGTACATAGCTGGGACTTTGTCTAGGTTCTCGAAATGCGTTTGTCGAGTGCTCATTAAGAAAGTTTCTATACACATTTTTGAACGAACTCCTTATGAAAAGTTCTGCAAAATTTCCCTGTGAAAGAATCCTTTGAAGCATCTGGTCGTCACAAAAGTTTTGACTACTTGTGGAGCCAAAACAGACTCCTTATGAGTCAGATATCCATATTTCAGTTAATAGTGCGCAAAACTGATTCTGAACGACAGTTACAGACTATTTCTTGTGTAGTTACATTCGATTTTTTTCATTTTACTTCACTAAACATCTCCATATGAGATCCAATTACTTGTAGGGAAATGCAAGAGACCTCAGTTATTATGATGCACTAGGTCCATAGCTTGGACTTTGTGTATGTTCTCGAAATGCGTTTGTCGAGTGCTCATTAAGAAAGTTTCTATACAAGTTTCTAAACGAACTCCTTAAGAAAAGTTCTCCAAAACTTCCCTGCGAAAGAATCCTTTTAAGCATCTGGTCGTCAAAAACGTTTTGACTACTTGTGGAGCCAAAACGGACTCCGTATGAGTCAGATATCCATGTTTCAGTTAACACTCCGCTAAACTGATTCCGAACGACAGTTACAGACTAGTTCTTGTGTACTTGCATTCGAGTTTTTCCATTCTACTTCACTAAACATCTCCATATGAGATCCAATTACTTGTAGGGAGATGCAAGAGACCTCAGTTATTATGATGCACTAGGTCCATACCTGGGACTTTGTGTATGTTCTCGAAATGCGTTTGTCGAATGCTCATTAAGAAAGTTTCTATACAAGTTTCTGAACGAACTCCTTAAGAAAAGTTCTCCAAAAGTTCCATGTGAAAGAATCCTTTGAATCATATGGTCGACACAAACGTTTTGACTACTTGTGGAGCCAAAACGGACTCCGTATGAGTCGAGATATCCATGTTTGATTAACACTTTGCATAAAACTGATTCGAGCAGCGATTCTGAGACTAGTCCTTATGTAGTTGCTTTCGATTTTTTTCCATTTCTACTTCACTAAACATCTCCATTTGAGATCCAATTACTTGTAGGAAATGCAAGAGACCTCAATTATGATGATGCACTAGGTCCATAGCTGGGACTTTGTGTATGTTCTCGAAATGCGTTTGTCGAGTCCTCATTAAGAATGTTTCTATACAAGTTTCTGAACGAACTCCTTATGAAAAGTTCTCCAAAAGTTCCATGTGAAAGAATCGTTTGAATCATCTGTTCGACACAAACGTTTTGACTACTTGTGGAGCCAAAACGGACTCCGTATGAGTCAGATATCCATGTTTGATTAACCTTTGCATAAAACTGATTCCGAGCAGCGATTACAAACTAGTTCTTGTGTAGTTGCATTTGATTTTTTTCCATTCTACCTCACTAAACATCTCCATATGAGATCCAATTACTTGAAGGGAAATGCATGAGACCTGAGTTATGATGATGCACTAGGTCCATAGCTGGGACTTGGTGTATGTTCTCGAAATGCGTTTGTCGAGTGCTCATTAAGAAAGTTTCTATACAAGTTTCTGAATGAACTCCTTAAGAAAAGTTCTCTAAAAGTTCCCAGTGAAAGAGTCCTTTGAAGCATATGATCGTCATAAACGTTTTGACTACTTGTGGAGCCAAAACAGACTCCGTATGAGTCAGATATCCATGTTTCAGATTAACATCACAAGAAACTGATTCCGAGCAGCGATTTACAAACTAGTTCTTGTGTAGTTGCATTCGATTTTTTCCATTCTACCTCACTAAACATCTCCATATGAGATCCAATTACTTGTAGGGAAATGCAAGAGACCTCAGTTATGATGATGCACTAGGTCAATAGCTGGGACTTTGTGTATGTTGTCGAAATGCGTTTGTCGAGTGCTCATTAAGAAAGTTTCTATACAAGTTTCTGAAAGAACTCCTTAAGAAAAGTTCCCCAAAAGTTCCCTATGAAAGAATCCTTTGAAGCATCTGGTCGACACAAACGTTTTGACTACTTGTGGAGCCAAAACGGACTCCGTATGAGTCAGATATCCATGTTTCGATTAACCTTTGCATAAAAGCGATTCGAGCAGCGATTCTGAGACTAGTCCTTATGTAGTTGCTTTCGATTTTTTTTTCCATTTCTACTTCACTAAACATCTCCATTTGAGATCCAATTACTTGTAGGGAAATGCAAGAGACCTCAATTATGATGATGCACTAGGTCCATAGCTGGGACTTTGTGTATGTTCTCGAAATGCGTTTGTCGAGTCCTCATTAAGAATGTTTCTATACAAGTTTCTGAACGAACTCCTTATGAAAAGTTCTCCAAAAGTTCCATGTGAAAGAATCGTTTGAATCATCTGGTCGACACAAACGTTTTGACTACTTGTGGGGCCAAAACGGACTCCGTATGAGTCAGATATCCATGTTTGATTAACCTTTGCATAAAACTGATTCGAGCAGCGATTTACAAACTAGTTCTTGTGTAGTTGCATTTGATTTTTTCCATTCTACCTCACTAAACATCTCCATATGAGATCCAATTACTTGAAGGAAATGCATGAGACCTGAGTTATGATGATGCACTAGGTCCATAGCTGGGACTTGGTGTATGTTCTCGAAATGCGTTTGTCGAGTGCTCATTAAGAAAGTTTCTATACAAGTTTCTGAATGAACTCCTTAAGAAAAGTTCTCTAAAAGTTCCCAGTGAAAGAGTCCTTTGAAGCATATGATCGTCATAAACGTTTTGACTAATTGTGGAGCCAAAACAGACTCCGTATGAGTCAGATATCCATGTTTCAGATTAACAACATAAAACTGATTCCGAGCAGCGATTTACAAACTAGTTCTTGTTTATTTGCATTCGTATTTTTCCATTCTACCTCAATAAACATCACCATATGAGATCCAATTACTTGTAGGGAAATGCAAGAGACCTCAGTTATGATGATGCACTAGGTCCATAGCTGGGACTTTGTGTATGTTGTCGAAATGCGTTTGTCGAGTGCTCATTAAGAAAGTTTCTATACAAGTTTCTGAACGAACTCCTTAAGAAAAGTTCCCCAAAAGTTCCCTATGAAAGAATCCTTTGAAGCATCTGGTTGTCACAAACGTTTTGACTACTTGTGGAGCCAAAACAGACTCCGTATGACTCAAATATCCATTTTCAGTTAACACTGCGCAAAACTGATTCTGAACGACAGTTATAGACTAGTTCTTGTGTAGATGCATTCGATTTTTTTTCATTCTACTTCACTAAACATATCCATATGAGATCCAATTACTTGTAGGGAAATACAAGAGACCTCATTTATGATGATGCACTAGGTCCATAGCTGGGACTTGGTGTATGTTCTCGAAATGCGTTTGTCGAGTGCTCATTAAGAAAGTTTTTATACAATTTTCTGAATGAACTCCTTAAGAAAAGTTCCCCAAAAGTTCCCTATGAAAGAATCCTTTGAAGTATCTGGTCGTCACAAACGTTTTGACTACTTTTGGTGCCAGAACGGACTCCGTATGAGTTAGATATCCATGTTTCAGTTAACACTGCGCATAACTGATTCCGAACGATAATTACAGACTAGTTTTTGTGTAGTTGCATTCGATTTTTTCCATTCTACTTCACTAAACATCTCCATATGAGATCCAATTACTTGTAGGAAAATGCAAGAGACCTCAGTTATTATGATGCACTAGGTCCATAGCTGGGACTTTGTGTATGTTCTTGAAATGCGTTTGCCGAGTGCTCATTAAGAAAGTCTCTATACAAGTTTCTGAAATTTCTCAAAAAGTTCCTTGTGAAAGAATCCGTTGAAGCATCTGGTCGTCACAAACGGTTTGACTACTTGTGGAGCCAAAATGGACTCTGTATGAGTCACATATCAATGTTTGATTAACACTTGTGAGGCGATTCCGAGCAGCGATTCTGAGACTAGTTCTTGTGTAGTTGAATTCCATTTTTTCCATTCTACTTCACTAAACATCTCCATATGAGATCCGATTACTAGTAGGGAATTGCAAGATACCTCAGTTATGATGATGCACTAGGTCCATATCTGGGACTTTGTGTATGTTCTCGAAATGCGTTTGTCGAGTGCTCATTAAGAAAGTTTTTATACAAGTTTCTGAAGAAACTCCTTAAGAAAAGTTCTCCAAAAGTTCCGTGTGAAAGAATCCTTTAAAGCATCTGGTCGTCACAAACGTCCTGACTACTTGTGGAGCCACAAAGGACTCCGTATGTGTCAGATATCCATGTTTCAGTTAACACTGCGCAGAACTGATTCTGAACGACACTTACAGACTAGTTCTTGTGTAGTTGCATTCGATTTTTTCCATTCTATTTCACTAAACATCTCCATATGAGATCCAATTACTTGTAGGGAAATGCAAGAGACCTCAGTTATGATGATGCACTAGGTCCATAGCTGGGACTTTGTGTATATTCTTGAAATGCGTTTGTCTAGTGGTCATTAAGAAAATTTCTATACAAGTTTGTGAATGAACTCCTTAAGAAAAGTTCACAAATAGTTCCCTATGAAAGAATCCTATGAAGCATTTGGTCGTCACAAACGTGTTGACTACTTGTGGAGCCAAAAAGGACTCCGTATGAGTCAGATATCCATGTTTCAGTTAACACTGCACAAAACTGATTCCGAACGACACTTACAGACTAGTTCTTGTGTAGTTGCATTTGATTTTTTCCATTTTACTTCACTAAACATCTCCATATCAGATCCAATTACTTGTAGGGAAATGCAAGAGACCTCATTTTTGGTGATGCACTAGGTCCATAGCTGGGACTTTGTGTATGTTCTCGAAATGCGTTTGTCGAGTGCTCATTAAGAAAAGTTCACCAAAAGTTCCATGTGAAAGAATCCTTTGAAGCATCTGGTCGTCACATACATTTTGACTACTTGTGGAGCCTAAACGGGCTCCGTATGAGTCAGATATCCATGTTTCAGTTAACACTGCGCAATACTGATTCAAAACAACAATTACAGACTAGTTCTTGTGTAGTTGCATTCGATTTTTTCCATTCTACTTCACTAAACATCACCATATGAGATCCAATTACTTGTAGGGAAATGAAAGAGACCTCGGTTATGATGATGCACTAGGTCCATATCTGGGACTTTGTGTATTTCTCGAAATGCGTTTGTCGAGTGCTCATTAACAAAATTTCTATACAAGTTTCTGAATGAACTCCGTAAGAAAATTTCTCCAAAAGTTCCCTGTAAAAAATCATTTTAAGCATCTGGTCGTCACAAACGTTTTGACTACTTGTCGAGCCAAAACAGACTCCGTATGAGTCAGATATCCATGTTTCAGTTAACACTGGGCAAAACTTATTCCGAATGATAGTTACAGACTAGTTCTTGTGTAGTTGCATTCAATTTTTTTCATTCTACCTCACTAAACATCTCCATATGAGATCCAATTACTTGTAGGGAAATGCATGAGACCTCAGTTATGATGATGCACTAGGTCCATAGCTGGGACTTTGTGTATGTTGTCGAAATGCGTTTGTCGAGTGCTCATTAAGAAAGTTTCTATACAAGTTTCTGAAGAACTCCTTAAGAAAAGTTCTAAAAAAGATCCTTGTGATAGAATCTTTTGAAGCATCTGGTCGTCACAAACGTTTTGCCTACTTGTGGAGCCAAAACAGACTCCGTATGAGTCAGATATCCATGTTTCAGTTAACACTGCGCAAAAATGATTCCGAACGACAGTTGCAGACTAGTTCTTGTGTAGTTTCATTCGATTTTTTTCCATTCTACCTCACTAAAAATCTCTGTATGAGATCCAGTTACTTGTAGGGAAATGCAAGAGACCTCACTTATGATGATGCACTAGGTCCATAGCTGGTACTTTGTGTATGTTGTCGAAATGCATTTGTCGAGTGGTGATTAACAAAGTTTCTACACAAGTTGCTGAACGACCTCCTTAAGAAAAGTTCTCCAAAAGTTCCCTGTGAAAGAACCTGTCGAAGCATCTGGTCGTCACAAAAGTTTTGGCTACTTGTGGATCCAAAACAGACTCCGTATGAGTTAGATATCAATGTTTCAGTTAACACTACGCAGAACTGATTCCGAACAACAGTTACAGACTAGTTCTTGTGTAGTTGCATTCGATTTTTTCCATTGTACTTCACTAAACATCTCCATATGAGATCCAATTACTTGTAGGGAAATGCAAGAGACCTCAGTTATTATGACTCACTAGGTCCATAGCTGGGACCTTTTGTATGTTCTCGAAATACGTTTGTCGAGTGCTCATTAAGAAAGTTTCTATACAAGTTTCTGAACGAACTCCTTAAGAAAAGTTCTCCAAAAATTCCCTGTGAAAGAATCCTTTGAAGAATCTAGTTATCACAAATGTTTTGACTACTTGTGGAGCCTAAACAGACTCCGTATTTTAGAGTCAGCTTTCCATGTTCAGTTAACACAGCGCAAAACTGATTCCGAACGACAGTTACAGACTAGTTCTTGTGTAGTTGCTTTCGATTTTTTCCATTCTACTTCACTAAACATCTCCATATGAGATCCGATTACTTGTAGGGAAATGCAAGAGAGCTCAGTTATTATGATGCACTAGATCCATAGCTGGGAGTTTGTGTATTTTCTCGAAATGCGTTTGTCGAGTGCTCATTAAGAAAGTTTCTATACAAGTTTCTGAATGAACTCCTTAAGAAAAGTTCTCCAAAAGTTCCCTATGAAAGAATCCTTTGAAGCATCTGGTCATCACAAATGTTTTGACTACTTGTGGAGCCTAAACAGACTCCGTATGAGTCAGATATCCATGTTTCAGTTAACACTGCGCAAAACTGGTTCCGAACGACAATTACAGACTAGTTCTTGTGTAGTTGCAGTCGATTTTTTCCATTCTACTTCACTAAACATCTCCATGAGATCCAATTACTTGTAGGGAAATGAAAGAGACCACAGTTATGATGATGCACTAGGTCCATAGCTGGGACTTTGTGTATGTTCTCGAAATGCGTTTGTCGAGTGCTCATTACGAAAGTTTCTATACAAGTTTCTGAACGAACTCCTTAAGAAAAGTTCTGCAAAAGTTCCCTGTGAAAGAATCCTTTGAAGCATCTGGTCGTCACAAACGTTTTGACTACTTGTGGAGCCCAAATGGACTCCGTATGAGTCAGATATCCATGTTTCAGCTAACACTGCGCAAAACTGATTCCGAACGACAATTACAGACTTGTATTTGCGTAGTTGCATTTGAGATCCAATTACTTTTAGAGAAATGCAAAAGACCTCAGTTACGATGATGCACTAGGTCCATAGCTGGGACTTTGTGTATGTTCTCGAAATGCGTTTGGCGAGTGCTTATTTAGAAAGTTTCTATACAAGTTTCTGAACGAACACCTTAAGAAAATTTCTCCAAAAGTACCCTGTGAAAGAATCCTTTGAAGCATCTAGCCGTCACAAATGTTTTGCCTTCTTGTGGAGCCAAAACGGACTCCGTATGAGTCAGATATCCATGTTTCAGTTAACACTGCGCAGAACTGATTCCGAACGACAGTTATAGACTAGTTCTTGTGTAGTTGCATTCGATTTTTTCCATTCTACTGCACTAAACATCTCCATATGAGATCCAATTACTTGTAGGGAAATGCAAGAGACCGCAGCTATTATGATGCACTAGGTCCATAGCTGGGACTTTTGGGTACGTTTTCGGAATGCGTTTGTCGAGTGCTCATTAAGAAAGTTTCTACACAAGTTTCTGAACAAACTCCTTAAGAAAATTTCTCCAGAAGTTCCCTGTGAAAGAATCCTTTGAATCATCTGGTCTTCAAAAATGTTTTGACTACTTGTGGAGCCAAAACGGACTCCGTATGAGTCAGATATCCATGTTTCAGTTAACAACATGCGAGGCTGATTCCAAACAACGATTCTGAGACTAGTTTTTGTGTAGTTGCATTCGATTTTTTCCATTCTAATTTACTAAACATATTCATATGAGATCCATTTACTTGTAGGGAAATGCAAGACACCTCAGTTATGATGATGCACTAGGTCCATAGCTGGGACTTTGTGTATGTTCTCGAAATGCGTTTGTCGAGTGCTCATTAAGAAAGTTTCTATACAAGTTTCTGAACGAACACCTTAAGAAAAGTTCTCAAAAAGTTCCCTCTGAAAGAATACGTTGAATCATCTGGTCGTCACAAATGTTTTGACTACTCGTGGAGCCAAAAAGGACTCCGTATGAGTCAGATATCCATGTTTCAGTTAACACTGCACAAAACTGATTCCGAACAACACTTACAGACTAGTTCTTGTGTAGTTGCATTTGACTTTTTTCCATTCCACCTCACTAATTTGAGATCCAATTACTTGTAGAGAAATGCAAGAGACCTCAGTTATGATGATGCACTAGGTCCATAGCTGGGACTTTGTGTATGTTCTCGAAATGCGTTTGTCGAGTGCTCATTAAGAAAGTTTCTATACAAGTTTCTGAACGAACACCTTAAGGAAAGTTTTCCAAAAGTACCATGTGAAAGAATCCTTTGAAGAATCTGGCCGTCACAAACGTTTTTCCTACTTGTGGAGCCAAAACGGACTCCGTATGTGTCAGATATCCATGTTTCAGTTAACACTGCGCATAACTGATTCCGAACGACAGTTACAGACTAGTTCTTGTGTAGTTGCATTCGATTTTTTCCATTCTACTTCACTAAACATCTCCATATGAGATCCAATTACTTGTAGGGAAATGCAAGAGACCTCAGTTATTATGATGCACTAGGTCCATAGCTAGGACTTTGTGTATGTTCTCGAAATGCGTTTGTCGAGTGCTCATTAAGAAATTTTCTATACAAGTTTCTGAACGAACTCCTTAAGAAAAGTTCTCCAAAAGTTCCCTGTGAAAGAATCCTTTGAAGCATCTGGCCGTCACAAATGTTTTGACTACTTGTGGAGCCAAAACGGACTCCGTATGAGTCAGATATGCATGTTTCAGTTAACATCACAAAAACTGATTCCGAGCAGCGCTAGAGACTAGTTCTTGTGTAGTTGAATCGATTTTTCCATTCTACTTCACTTAAAATCTCCATATATGATCCAGTTACTTGTAGGGAAATGCAAGAAACCTCAGTTATGATGATGCACTAGGTCCATAGCTGGGACTTTGTGTATGTTGTCGAAATGCGTTTGTCGAGTGCTGATTATGAAAGTTTCTATACAAATTTCTGAACGAACTCCTTAAGAAAAGTTCTCCAAAAGTTCCCTGTGAAAGAATCTGTTGAAGCATCTGGTCGTCACAAACGTTTTGACTACTTGTGGAGCCGAAGCGGACTCTGTATGAGTCAGATATCCATGTTTCAGTTAACACTACTGTGGCGACCCGACCTCAGATGGTCAATTCTCTGTGTTTCAGTGTCATCCCTGGATCAGTAATGCTGACACACACAATACTCGAAGGATTTGTAACAGAGTAGCAATCACACACTTATTACAACGAATGTCTCAAAAGAGAACTTGTTGGGGATATAACTATTTTTGTAAGCCGCCCAGGAGGGGCCGGGTTACGTAAAGAGGTTACCAGACAGAAGCCCAAGTCCAAGCATGAAGTTGGCGTCTCAACAAAGGGCCTAAGGCCCACAGGCGACTTAAGGCCCGTTGTAGTAAACCGCCATAATGGCATGACTTGTATCGTAAGGAAGATTTAACTAGTCACCAAGCCAAACACTGTTTATGAGCCGGTCGGGACTCTGTAAGCCGCAGGGCGTCAACCCGTGTATATAAGGGGACGACCCGCCGACGGCTTAGGGCAAGAAACAACCAACCGAGAACCAGGCATAGCGTATCTCGCTCCCTGGTCATCGGAACCTCAAGCAATACCAACCCAACTAGAGGTAGGACTTATCTTCAGCGTAAGGGGCCGAACTAGTATAAAACCTCTCGTGTCATTTGTCCCGATTAACCCCTTTAAGCTTCCTAGTTGCGATGGCTCCACGACTAAGTCCTTGTAAGAGGACATCTGCCGTGACAATTCCACGACAGTTGGCGCCCACCGTGGGGCTAGCGCACGCTGGATTTGAGTTCTTGAAGGGCAGCTTCGAAGGGATAGGCAGTGGGCCGGATGACCAAGAGTCGTCGCGGCAAGATCTACATCGACAACGAAGGCTGGGGCCCCGAGGCCGACTCAATTGAGTACGGGTACCGGGTCCTCTTTGGTGGAATCCACGTCTTCATCGGCCGGATTGGTGAGCCGGGCCCAGAGCCGGAGAGCAGCACCGACCTCATTGAGACGGCTCAGTGTGCGAGACCCGCCCAGATTCAACCTGTCATGAAGCGTGCCTTTGTGGGCTGTGTTCATGGAGAGGCACTTTCTGAAGGATCTAAAGATGGCGAAGAGACGGCCGTCCCATCAGATGATGATTCGTCCTCCGATTCAACAGATTCTCTCATGTCGAGTCCAAGAAGGCATGCTAGGGGGCTGTTACGGCGACTCTAGCGTTCCAGATTACTATGAGCCACCAAGGTGGGCAGGAGTCTTCATGGCTGGTACCCAACCCGCCAAAACTTCGGCGGGTCATGACAAAGCAATGATGTCCGGTCGAGGCGGTCGGGCAGAGGCCCAGCGCGCTGCCGGCTCAGTCTTGATAGATCTTATGGACAAATTGACGGCCTTGTTAACCTCCACGGTTATTCCTGCAAATCCAGATGAGCATAACGCGGAGGTGGCAAAGGTGTGTGAGGAGATAGCCCAGGCCAAGGAGGCCTTGGCGGCTGAGGACACCCGGCTAGCTGCAGAGCGGGCGGCTTTGGATGCACGGGCGCAGCGACTCCAGTCAGAGGCTTTCCATCTTAACATGAGTCTGAATGCATCCAATGAGGTAATGAGAAGGAGACATCAGAAAACCCAGTCCCGTCTGCCTCCGGTTTACGATCCTCGGAATCTTTTCACGACACCCGGAGCTGGTCCTAGCAATCCGCCCGAGCCAATCAATTTATGACACCCGGAGCAGGAGGGCCGGTTCAGCCTCGAGAGACGGCACCTCTTCACGGGAGCATGGTCCCGCCCCAATACATACCAACACCTTCGGGCCACTTTTCCAACCCCATGGAGAACCTGATAGCAGCATTGGCGCGTCTGGTGGCTCTTCCATGGATGGTGACAACCCGACGGCGGTGGAAACCCGGAGGGTTAGGGAGCTTCTTCAGACGGCCTTGGCAAAGCAGGAGACCTATTCTTACAGCAGGGACATGATTCATTCCACTCTTCAGCCTTGGGTAGCACCTCGTCCAAACCGGAGTCCGAGTTACAGCAGACACATGGAGTTAGAGGCTTTATCAAGTAATGCCCAGCGTCGCAACCAACCCGGCGGCTATAACCCGGTGCAGGATCGATTGTGTCAGGAGGATGAACGGGCGGCTCTATTAGCGGGTCAGCAGACGGCATATGATGGTTTCCCAAAGTATCCAATGACTTCTGTTGGAGCAGGGGTGGCTACTAGAACCGGCGGTGTCCCTTGTCTGGTGCCGGCTCTGCGAGATGTGCGTCTGCCCAAGGATTTCAAGGGTCCTCGAAAGGTGCCGAATTACACGGCCGACTTACAGCCGGGGGCGTGGATTGAAAGTTACGAGATGGCCATGGAATTATTGGAAGTCAGCGACGCGACAATGGCTAAGTATTTCACCATGATGTTAGATGGAACGGCCCGAACTTGGTTGAAAAGCTTGCCTCCCATTTCCATCAGTTCATGGGCCGAGTTAAAGGCCTGGTTTATCCAGAACTTTAAGGATACTTGCAAGCAATCTATGTCCATTGTGGACTTGACCAATTATGGCAGGAGGAGGGTGAGTCCACAACTCATTGGGTGCGCCGGGTCAAGGAAATAATACATTCATCTGATAAGATGGATGCCGGCTCTGCGATACTTATGCTCCATCAGAATTGTCGTTTTGTGCCGCTGAAGCAGAAGCTGGGGCACCTTAAGCGTGATTGCAATGACATGGGTACGCTGATGGCGGCTTTGGTTAAATATGCCGATTCTGATACTACCGATGATCCCGCGTCTGAGGAGGAAAAGACAGGGAAAGGAAAGAAGAACGGTAATGGAAAGGGTCAGCAGCAACAATCGGTAAGTCAAGGTGGTAACAAGCGTAAGCCGGACGGTAACCCGACGTTTGTGGCCAATGCTAATGCCCAAGGTAATAACAAGAAGCATAAGGGGAGAGGACGTCCTCGATCTGGTGGCTCAGGTCCACCTCTTGAGCAGCTTCTGAATGAGCCTTGCCCAAGACACGGTACTCGGGAAAATCCTGCCACCCACTTATGGAAGGACTGCGCGATCATGAAGGCTTTCAAGAATTCCAACATGTTTGATGGCAATCACGGATCAGGCGGCGGTTCAGAGGCGGGTGGTTTCCATGGCCAGTGGCGGCTCAAGTTGCGATTTTCAAGGTGGTCAAGGTGGCTATAATCGGCAGCGATCCGGTCAAGGAGGACAACAGCAGCGGCGGTCGAGTTATCGAGCCATCCAAAGCGGTTAAACGATGGGCAATACCATGTGTTTACCACTAACTTGTGTAAATGTGACCGGAAAGGTTCATAAAAGGGCTGTGAATTCGGTTGAACGGCGGTTCCCGTTATCCGAGGTGGTCGAGCAGCCTATCATTTGGAGTAGGGAAGATCACCCTCCGAGTTGATAACCCGGTCGATTGGCCTTGGTGGTGGCCCCTCGGTTGGTGGATATAAATTCACTAATGTGCTCATGGACGGCGGAAGCAACACCAATATTCTCTATTATGAGACCTTTCGCCGTATGGGGCTGACTGATAAAGACTTGAGGACGTCTAACACTGTTTTTCATGGGGTGGTACCTGGTAAGTCGGCGTATCCCGTTGAAAAGATTGAGCTGGAAGTGGCTTTTGGAGATGAATATGATTCCAGGGCTGAGAAGCTGACCTTTGAGGTAGTCAAGATCAGGAGCCCGTATCACGCTCTGTTTGGACGGCCGACTTATGCCAAGTTTATGGCACGGCCGTGTTATGTTTATCTGCAGCTCAAGATGCTGGGTTACAAGGGCACCATCACTGTGCATGGGAGCTGAAAGGTGGCCTTAGAATGCGAGGAAGGTGATGCGGCTTATGCGGAATCCGTTTGTGCTGAAGAGGAGCTGAAGTTTTATCAAACTAATGTTGACCCAATAGATATGACCTCTTTGAAGACGCCAACCATAGAGCAAGACTCGGTGTTGAAATTTAAGTCGGCCGCCGAGACAAAATTGGTTGACTTCACTCCAGGCGACTCTTCAAAGCAGTTCAGCATCAGTACCAATTTGGATCCCAAATAGGAAAGCGCGCTCATCGAGTTCATCCATGAGAATCGGGACATCTTTGCATGGAAACCTTCTGACATGCCGGGTGTCCCGAGAGAACTCCTTCTTACACTCTTAATATTGATCCAAAGTATAAGCGGTCGAGCAGTTTCTCCGGCGATTCAATGAGGAAAGGCGAAAGGCTATAGGGGAGGACGTTGCCCGGCTCTTAGCGGCCAGGTTCATTGTGGAAGTTTTTCACCCAGAGTGGTTGGCTAACCTGGTGCGTGTTCTCAAGAAGAACGGCACCTGGCGGATGTGTGTGGACTACACGGACCTAAATAAAGCTTGTCCGACTGATCCCTTTTCGCTACCCCGCATTAATCAAATCATTGATGCCACAGCGGGTTGCGAACGGTTGAGTTTTGTGGATGCTTACTCTGGTTATCATCAGATCAAGATGGCAGTTAAGGACCAGGAGAAGACGGCTTTAATTACTCCATTTGGAGCCTTCTGCTATGTGTCTACGCTGTTTGGGCTCAAGAGTGCCCAGGCGACTTATCAGCGGTGTGTGCAGAATTGTCTCCAGAATCAGATTGGGCGCAATGTTCATGCTTATGTGGATGACATTGTGGTGAAATCCAGAGAGAAGGAAACCTTGATCTCCGATTTAAAGGAAACCTTTGACAATCTCCGGGTCTACAAGATGATGCTTAACCCGAACAAGTGTGTATTTGGTGTACCTGCAGGCAAACTTTTGGGATTCTTGGTCTCAAACAGGGGCATTGAAGCTAACCCGGAGAAGATCAAAGCAATTACTTCTCTGGCTAAACCGGTGTGCATCAACGATGTTCAGCGACTGGCGGGTTGCGTTGCTGCTTTAAGCTGATTCATAAGCCGACTAGGGGAGAAGGCTTTACCGTTGTATCAGATGATGAAGAAAGCAGACACCTTTATGCAGGTGAGGCTGATGCTGCTTTTGAAGATTTAAAGAGACAATTGGCTGAGCCGCCGGTTCTCGCAGCTCCGATTGATAAAGAGCCATTGCTATTATATGTTGCTGCTAACTCACGTGTTGTTAGTGTGGCCATTGTGATGGAGCGTAAGGAGACTGGCAAGGAGCATCCGGTTCAGAGGCCGGTTCATTACATCAGTGAGGTGCTCATAGAGTCCAAGCAAAGGTATCCGCACTGGCAGAAACTAGTTTATGGGGTGTTCATGGCGAGCCGGAAGCTAAAGCAGTACTTCCTGGGTCATCCTATAACTGTGATAAGTTCATCCCCCTTGGGAGACATCATCCAGAACAGGGAAGCCACAGGACGAGTTGCCAAGTGGGCCATTGAGCTTGGGCCTCACGGTTTGAGGTATATGCCGTGCACAGCTATCAAGTCTCAAGCCCTAGTGGACTTTATCAATGATTGGACGGAGTTGCAGGCACCAGACGAGAAGCCGGATAACACGTATTGGACTATTCACTTTGATGGGTCCAGGCAGTTGGAAGGCTCGAAATTTGAGTCGCTTTAACTTCCCCGAGGTGACAAATTTTGTTATGTGCTCCGGCTTATGTTTGCCTGTACTAACAATGCAGCTGAATATGAGGCTTTACTCCATGGCCTCCGGATAGCCAAAGAGATGAATTTGAGCCGGGTAAGATGCTTGGACGATTTAGACCTCATCGCGCAACAGGTGTCGGGCACGTGGGATTCTAAGGATCCCCTCATGGCGGCTTATCATCGTGAGGTTGATGCGGTGGCTGGGCACTTCAAAGGTTATCAAGTAGAGCACATTGATCGAAGGAAGAATGAGGCGGCTGATGCTTTAAGCCGGCTGGGGTCTCAGCGTAAGCCGGTGCTGCCTAATACTTTTCTTGACATTTTGCATAAACCTTCTGTCAGAGTGCCTACAAAGGAAGAGCTTGAAGTGCCACACCCGGAGGCGCAGCTGGTGGTGGCTCTCCATGCCATCCCGGACTGGACGGTCCCATACTTGGCCTATATGACCCGGGGAGAGTTGCCTGAGGATGAGAACTTGGCAAGACAAATCGTCAGGCGGTCCAAATCCATGACGATTGTTCATGGCGAGTTGCATCACCGCTTGGCGTCCTTTGGGGCGTTTCAGCGTTGTGTATCACCTACGGAGGGTCGGGAGATACTTCGTGAGATTCATGAAGGTGATTGCGGTCATCATGCCGGTTCAAAGTCTCTAGTAGCCAAGGCTTTTCGTCACGGTTTTTATTGGCTGACGGCTCATGCTGATGCGGAGGATCTGGTCAGCAAATGTGACGGATGTCAAAAATTCTCAAGACGAGCTCATGTGACGGCTCAAGAGTTGAGGATGATTCTGATTACTTGGCCATTTGCAGTCTGGGGGCTTGATATGGTTGGACCTTTCAAAAGGTCTAAGGATAAGAAGACACATCTGTTGGTGGCAGTGGATAAATTCACCAAGTGGGTTGAAGCAGAGCCAGTCAGTAAGTGTGATGCAGCCACGACAGTTTAGTTCATCAAAAAGGTGATCTTTAGTTTTGGTTTTCCGCATAGTATTATCACTGATAATGGTACTAATCTCTCCAAGGGTGCCATGGAAGAGTTCTGTCAACAAGAGCACATCCGGCTTGATGTTTCGGCCGTTCCTCACCCCTAGTCTAATGGTCAAGCAGAACGAGCTAATCAAGAGATCTTGAAAGGTATCAAACCCCGGCTCTTAGTTCCTTTACAGCGAACTCCAGGTTGTTGGGTGGAGGAGTTACCCTCTGTGCTATGGAGCATCAACACAACACCTAACAGATCTACCGACTATACACCTTTCTTCATGTTGTACGGGGAAGAGGCGGTTCTGCCAAGTGACATCCGGCATGATTCACCCCGGGTGGCGGCTTATGTTGAGACTGATAACGAAAAAGCTCGTCAGGATGCACTTGACTTGTTGGATGAAGAGCGAGACTTGGCCATAGCCCGCTCGGCGATTTACCAGCAAGACCTGCGCCGTTATCACAGCCGCCGGGTTAGAAGCAGAACTTTCCAGGAAGGCGATTTAGTGCTCCGGCTCATCCAGGATCAAACTGATATGCACAAGCTGTCCCCTCCTTGGGAAGGACCTTTCGTGGTCAGCAAAAATCTCAACAAGGGGTCATATTACCTCATTGATGTTCGAGAGCACAAAGACTCACGTAAGTCGGAGGAAGAGACCCGTCGGCCGTGGAACATAGCGCATCTCCGGCCCTACTATACTTAAACCGCTAGCTTTCAGAGTATATTTATCTTTTCTTTTTTAGCAATGTATATATTATATAAAGCAATAAAGCAGGACCTCTTTCTTTTCCATCCTACAAGGTTTATGTGTCTTCCTTACCAGGTGATGGAAACGACTAACAGGGAGTGAATCATATCTGAATCCGGTTTTCCCTTTGGTCCGGCTTATGATCATATCTAAATCAAGCCATGGTCATTTGGGGGCTTCCTGTTCAAACATAGGTCGTATTCGAACCAAAGAGAACATAGTTGTCGATACCCAATTGATCGGCGCTCTGCCAAACCCACTTGGGGGCTTCTTGATCATATTTGAATCATAGCTTAACCCCTTTGGGTCTGACGTGGATCGTATTCGAATCAGCGTCATTAAACAACTCTCATGGTCACTTGGGGGCTTCCTGTTCAAACATAGGTCGTATTCGAACCAAAGAGAACATAGCTGTCGATACCCACTTGATCGGCATCGCCAAAGCCATTGGGGGCTATATGATAGTATCCGAATCTTAGCTTAACCCCTCTGGAACTATTGGGGATGTTACTACTGGGCGTAAACCGGCCTATCTGGGCCGGGTTAACTTCATCAGTAGTTCAATGGTGTAAAAGCCCAAGAGGCATGAGTGTAAGGGCCCAAGGCCTGTAGTCGGTTCAGAACCTGTAGCCGTAAACCTGCCCGATGTGTAAATTGTATTGTAAGTTAGGAATAGAGAGAGAGACCGACCCGGATACAAATATGAACCGGAGTTTGGGACTCTCTGAGCCGACGGGCGTCACCCGTGTATATAAGGGGACGACCCGGGGCGGTCCAAGGACAGACAACAACAACTCGAGGCCTAAGGCGGTTGTTTGCTCCCTAGTCATCGAGACCACATCAATCCCATCACAAACTAGACGTAGGCTTTTACCTTCATAGAAGGGGCCGAACTAGTATAACTCTCGTGTCTTTGCGTCCGCTTTAACCCCTCCGAGTTAACCGGTAGCGATGGCTCCGCGACTAAGTCCTTTCATGAGGACATCTGCCGTGACAAAACCACGACAGTTGGCGCCCACCGTGGGGCTATCGCACGATGGTTTAATGATCTTGGAGGGCAAGCTCGAAGGACTTGAAGGCTACGCTGTGGGCCGGATGACCAAGAGTCGTCGCGGCAACTCTACATCGACGATGCAGGCTGGGGCCCCGAGGCCGGCTCGATTGAGTATGGGTACCGGGTCCCCTTTGGTGGCATACACGTTTTCATCGGCAAGATCAGTGAGCTAGGGCCTGAGCTGGACATCTGCACCGACCTCATCGAGACGGATCAGTGTGCGAAACCTACCCAGGCTAAACCGGCCGTCAAGCGTGCTTTTGTGGGAGTCATCCACGGAGGAAGTTATGAGGACGGATCAAAATCTGGTGGCGAAACCGTCGTCTACTCTGATGACGAGTCGTCGACCGGAGAAACTGAGTCTCTGTACCAGCTGCAAGATGGCCAGATTGGGGGCTGTTCCGACGGTGACAGTATTCCGGACCCCTTTGATCTGCCCAACCGGGTTGGAATATTCATGGCCGGTACACAAGCGATGCTTCACTCTTCGACCGCTGCGGCAATGGTCGCCGGTTCAACAGCCGGCGGCAGCGGGCAGGAAGGCCTCTGGCCCACCGGCTCAAGTTTTGTCGAACTATTCGATCGTTAGGCTGTGCTCATGGCAGAGGTTAACCCGCGGACCGGGGCGTTCATAATGCGAAGATTGCAAAGGTGAAGGAACAAATCACTCGAGCTAAAGCGGATCTGGCAGCTGCAGACGCCAGGATGGCGGCGAAGCGGGCGCTTTGGATGCGCAAGCTTATAGGCTCATGCTGGATCAGAACGCGTCGCATGAAGTCATGAAGAGGAAGTACAGATCCCGTTTGCCATCAGTTTTCGGGGGAAGAGATCTCTTCCACACCACAGGAGAAGGGACCAGTAATCCGCCGGTGGTAAACCGGGCGGAAGCACCTGGGACGGGCGTGTCGGTTCAGCCCCGCATAATAGATCTACCTCGCCATCATACCGGCACGCCTCAGGCTGCGCAAACACCTCCAGGTCACTACTCCAACCCGATGGATAACCTTGTTGCAGCTGCCGCACAGTTGGAGGCGATTCCAATTGAAGGCGATTCACCACAGGCGGTAGAGACGCGCCGGGTCAAGGAACTCCTTAGGACAGCTCTGGTCCAACAGGAAGCGTATTCGTACAGCCGCGATCGGATCCACTCTACCCCCCGCCCAAGCCGGAGCTATAGCAGGCGCGTGGATGAACCGGCCGTATCCAGCAATGCACGGCGTGGAGCGCCCCGTGGCAACAACCCGACGGTTGGTTTCGACAACGCTCAGGAGGTGGTGGACCGGGCCCGGGCACGTAGGGAGGCCGAGTTAAGCGACTGACATCGGGATTATCAGCTTACGCGGTTCGTCCGACCATCTTTGAGCCTGGAGTTACCTCTAGCTCTTTGGGGGTGCCTTGCCTCGTTCCGCTTTACGCAATGTACGCTTGCCCAAGGATTTCAAGGGGCGCGCAAGGTGCCAAATTACACCGCCGATCGCTCCGAAGCATGGATAGAGAGTTATGAGATGGCCATGGAGATGCTGGATGTGGATGAAGCCGCGTGTGCAAAGTACTTCACCACGATGCTCGAGGGCACGGCCCGTACTTGGTTGAAAAGCTTGCCACCCAATTCCATCAGTTCATGGGCCCAGTTGCGGACCCGGTTCATTCAGAATTTCAAAGATACCTGTAAGCAGCCCATGTCCATGGTGGACTTGGCGGCTTGTGTCCAGGGTGAAGGGGAGTCAACAACCCATTGGGTGCGCCGCGTTTCGGAAGTCTTACATTCTTCAGACCGGATCAACGCTGATTCTGCAATCTTGATCCTAGAGGGCAACTGCCGGTTTAAACCTTTAAAGTTGAAACTGGGACGCATGAAGCGGTTTTGCAATGACATGGGCACTCTCATGGGCGTTTTAGTGAAGTATGCTGATTCTGATAGTACCAAGGATCCCGAGTCTGATGATGATGATGAGACAGGGAAGGGAAAGAAGAACAGCAACTCCAAAGGCCAGCAGCATCACTCGGCAGGTAATGGTGGAAGTAAGCGTAAAGCGAACGGCAACATGGACTTCGTAGCCAACACCAACGCGCAGGACAAGGGCCATCGGCGCAAGGGTAAACAGCCGAATCGAGGTGGAGCGCCTAATCCCAATCCGGACCGCTGGAACTATCTGTTGAATCAACCCTGTCCGAAGCATGGGACGAAGGAGGCGCCAGCAAATCACCTCTGGAAGGATTGTTACATTATGCAGGAGTTCAAAAGTTCTAATGCTTTACGGTACGATCAAGGTTCCGGCGGCGGTTCAGGGTCCGGCCCGGGTTACGGTGGAGGAAATTCCGGTCCAGGGTTTAATGGTAATCCGGGCGAACATAACAATCATAACAATCAGAATAACCAGGTTGGTTACAATCAGCAGCAGCAGCAGTCGGGTTATCAGAGAAACCCAAAGCAGTTGAATAGTGGGCAGTACCACATCTTCACCACCAGCTTAGACAGGCGAGACCGGAAGCTTCAGAAGCGGGCAGTCAACGTTGTTGAACTGGCCGTGCCGCATTACCTACGCTGGTCAGAGCAGCCCATTGTGTGGAGTAGAGAGGATCATCCTCCCCGGTTTGACAATCCGGGTCAGCTAGCCCTAGTGGTGGCACCTCAGGTGGGAGGTTATAAGTTCACCAAGGTGCTTATGGACGGAGGGAGCAGCATCAACATCACGTACTCTGAGACCTTCCGTCGTATGGGGTTAACAGGTAAACATCTCAAACTGTCCAATACGGTGTTCCATGGTGTGGTGCCTGGCAAGTCAGCGTATCCGGTTGGTAAAATAGCTCTGGAGGTGGCCTTCGGGGATGAACATGACTCCAAATCAGAAACATTGACGTTTGAAGTGGTGAAAATTCAAAGTCCATATCACGCCCTGTTTGGGCGGCCGGCTTATGCCAAGTTCATGGCACGGCCTTGTTATATCTATTTGCAGCTCAAGATGCCAGGTCACAAGGGGACAATAACGGTTCATGGTAGCCGTAAGATCGCTTTGGAGTGTGAGGAAGGTGATGCGGCTTACGCAGAGTCGGTTTGTGCCACTGAGGAGCTGAAGTATTATAAGGACAATGTTGATCCGGTGGACATGACTCCGTTGAAGAAGCCAACTACAGAGCACGATCCGGCCCTGAAGTTCGAATCGGCAGCTGAGACTAAGTTTGTTGACTTCGTACCTGGCGATTCGTCCAAACAGTTCAGCATCAGTGCCAACTTGGATCCGAAATAGGAAAGCGCACTCATCGAGTTCATCCGTGAGAACCGGGACATTTTTGCATGGAAGCCTTCTGACATGCCAGGTGTACCGAGGGGACTCGCTGAGCACACTCTTAATGTTGATCCCAAGTGCAAACCGGTGAAACAGTTTCTCCGCCGGTTTAACAAGGAGAGGCGTAAGGCCATTGGAGAGGAGGTTGCCAGGCTCTTAGCTGCAGGCTTTATCGTTGAAGTTTTCCATCCAGAGTGGCTTGCTAATCCGGTGCTGGTCCTTAAGAAAAACGGCACTTGGCGCATGTGTGTGTATTACACAGATCTCAACAAGGCTTGTCCGGTGAGATCCTTTTGCCCTCCCCCGCATTGACCAGATTATTGATGCCACTGCGGGTTGTGAGCGTTTGAGCTTTTTGGATGCGTATTCTGGATATCATCAGATCAAGATGGCGGTTAAGGACTAGGAGAAGAAGGCGTTTATTACTCCCTTTGGAGCCTTCTGCTATGTGTCTATGCCTTTTGGGCTCAAGAGCGCCCAAGCAACTTATCAGCGTTGCGTACAGAATTGCTTGCATGAACAGATCGGCCGTAATGTGCATGCCTATGTGGATGATATTGTAGTTAAGTCAAGGAAGAAGGAAACACTGATTGATGATTTGAAAGAAACCTTTGACAACCTGCGGGTTTACAAGATGATGCTCAACCCGGCCAAATGTGTCTTTGGTGTTCCGGCAGGCAAGTTATTGGGTTTTCTTGTGTCCAACAGAGGATTGAAGCTAATCCGGAGAAGATTACGGCTATCACCTCCTGGCTAAACCAAAGTGTATTAATGATGTCCAGCGTTTGGCGGGCGGATTGCCTTGTTGAGCGGTTTATCAACCGCCTCGGAGAGAAGGCCATCCCTTTGTACCGAATCTTTGAAGAAGACAGATCGGTTTATGCGAGTCCGGCCCGGCGATGAAGCGTTGGAGGACTTAAAGCGGCAATTGGCCAACCGCTTTGTGCTCGCCGCTCCCATCGACAAGGAGCCGCTTCAGTATGTTCTTTGCTAACGCCAAAGCGATTAAGCGTGGCCATTGTGGTAGAGCGGAAGGAGGCAGGGAAGGAGCATCCGGTTCAACGTCCGGTTTATTATATCAGCGAGGTGCTTATTGAGTCTAAGCAAAGATATCTGCATTGGCAGAAGCTAGTCTATGGAGTTTTTATGGCAAGCCGGAAGCTGAAGCGATATTTCGAGCCACCCCATCACGGTGGTCGATTCAGCTCCCTTAGGTGATATCATACTGAGCAAGGAGGCGACCGGCGGATTGCCAAGTGGGCTATAGAGCTTGGGCATACGGTTTGAAGTATGTACCTCGGACGGCAGTGAAGTCTCAAGCACTTGTGGATTTCATTAATGATTGGACGGAGTTACAAGCGCCTGAAGAAAAGTCGGATCATACCTATTGGACCATCCATTTTGATGGATCCAGGCGGTTGGAGGCTCGAAATTTGGAGTCGTATTAACTTCCCCACGAGGTGACAAGTTTTGTTACGTCCTCCGCTTAATGTTCCCTTGTACTAACAGTGCAGCTGAGTATGAAGCCTTGCTCCATGGTCTTCGGATGGCTAAGGAGATGAATCTAAGCCGGGTTAAGTGCTTCGGTGACTCGGACCTAGTGGCTCAACAGGTGTCTGGAACTTGGGATTCCAAGGACCCACTCATGGCTGCATATCGTCGTGAGGTGGATGTTGTCGCAGGTCATTTCAAGGGCTATCAGGTGGACCACGTGGATCGTCAGAAGAACGAAGCGGCGGACGCTTTGAGCCGGTTGGGCTCTCAACGCAAACCAGTCCCGCCCAATGTTTTTCTCGACGTACTGCACAATCCTTCAGTCAAGCTCCCTGATGAAGCGGATTTGGCTATTCCTGATCCGGAGGCTCAGTTGGTGGCTGCTCTGCATGTCATTCCGGATTGGACGCTCCCTTATCTGGCATACATGAACCGGGGCGAGTTAGCAGAAGATGAGACGTTGGCCCGACAGATAGTACGGCGGTCTAAGTCTATGACCATTGTTAATGGCGAGTTGCATCATTGCAGTGTGTCAGGGGCGTTTCAATGCTGTGTGTCCCCTGAGGAAGGTTGTGAAATATTGCGTGAGATCCACGAAGGAGACTGTGGTCACCACGCCGATTCAAAATCCTTGGTGGCTAAAGCTTTCCATACGGTTTCTATTGGTTGGCCCATCTTGATCACGAGAGGATCTGGTCAGACGATGTGATGGTTGCCAAAAGTTTTCTAGCCGTGCTCATGTGCCGGCCCAAGAATTGAGGATGATTCCAATTACTTGGCCATTTGCGACTTGGGGGCTGGATATGGTTGGACCTTTCAAAAGGTCCAAAGACAAGAAGACCCACCTGCTGGTGGCGGTTGACAAATTTACAAAGTGGGTAGAGGCGGAACCTGTTAGCAAGTGTGATACGGCCACATCGGTTCAGTTCATCAAAAAGGTGATTTTCCGGTTTGGTTTCCCACATAGTATCATTACCGATAATGGTACCAATTTGTCCAAAGGTGCCATGAAGGATTTCTGCGAACGTGAGCACATCCGGCTTGACGTTTCTTCAGTAGTCCACCCACAGTCCAATGGTCAAGCAGAAAGAGCCAATCAAGAGATCTTGAGAGGCATCAAGCCCCAGCTTATGGTCCCTTTGCAGAGGACGCCGGGTTGTTGGGTAGAAGAGCTACCGTCTGTGTTATGGAGTATAAATACTACACCTAACAGATCCACGGGATACACGCCGTTCTTTATGGTTTATGGAGCGGAGGCGGTTCTCCCCAGCGACATCCGTCATGACTCACCACGTGTGGCAGCCTATGTTGAAGCAAATAACGAGACAACACGACAGGACGCTTTGGATCGGCTCGATGAAGAGCGTGACACAGCCGCTGCTCGCTCGGCGATTTACCAGCAGGATCTTCGACGTTATCATAGTCGCCGGGTCAGAACCAGAACCTTTCAAGAAGGAGATTTGGTGCTTCAGCTCATCCAAGACCAGACGGATATGCACAAGTTGTCCCCACCTTGGGAGGGACCTTTCATAGTCAGCAAGAATCTGCACAACGGGTCGTACTATCTGATCGATGTTCGAGAGCATAAAGATTCACGCACGTCAGAAGAGGAGACCAACAGGCCGTGGAACATAGCTCATCTTGACCTTATTATACGAGCCATCGGCTCTACTTATGTACATATTATGAAGTGTATATATTATGAATAAAGCAATAAACCGAGCCTCGGCTAAAGCGGGGTATCCGCTTACATTACATCATGCGTGGTTACATGGAGTTGTTACGTCTTAAAGCGGCCTCCGGTTTACCCCTTGAGTTTGCTTTTCAAAAGCTTTGTGATATCACTTGGGGGCTTGGTAGTGTCCGAACCAATGCAACACCTTTTGATAGGCGAAAGCCACCAGATCACTTGGGGACATGGTCAAGTCTGAACCGATCCACGCTTCTTGATCGGCCCTAAGGCCATAGAGTCACTTGGGGGCTTGGTCGAACCCGAACCATTGCCACGCCACTTGATCGGCATAATGCCACGGTTTCAGTTGGGGACCTGGCTGACTTGAACCATAGCTACACCTTATTGGGAGCTTGGTCGTGTCCGACCATGGTAACACCATCTGATCGGCTCAGTAAAGCCTCTTTTTTCAAACAGTTTTATCATTGCCTTTGCTTCCATATTTTTTTCATCATTGTTATTTGATTTTTGTTGCGTTTCTTAAACCGACAACATTTTTAAACCGTTTTCAAAACTATCAGTTGATGGAATTCGGTCAAATTTTTAATTCGGCGATAATTTTACCGGTTTGATGTTTTTACATTAACATCCTATTATGGAGTATGAGGGGCTTATTATGACCCGGCACGGTTTACGTGGTAAACCGGCGATATAAATGATGTGATCTGTTTTCTCCTTTGACGGTAAGGGTTTATACAACCTCCGCTTCAAGATTGGCTAAGCCAACCTTATGCCCAGCAATGGTAGGTATTTGATATCAGAAATTTCAATTATATACCTTAATAGTTCCATTATATGTATATATGAATATCACAAACCAGCTGGCGGCATAAACCGCCGTGGCGGTTTAAGATTTTGTAGCTGCAGGCAATATAAGATGAAAAGTTTTGATCATTCAAGCAAGAGTATCAGCACCCATGCACGAAGGCATGTTCAAAGCAAGAGTGTTGGCTATCCTATTACAAGGCAACATGGTGCCTAAATAAGATCGTTGTTTCTTGGCGGAACATAATAAAGCAGCTCTTCAAACCGGCTTCCGGTTCATGCTTGCTTTCGCTGCCCGGTTTGATGGTTGTGGGTCATCCTCGCCGCTTCAGCCTCTTCCTCTCTACCCAGCTCTTTGAAATCAACAGTGGTCCAGTCGATTCCCATTAAAGCTTGAAAGACAGCCTCTTCATGGATCAGGGAAATTGGGTCAATATCAGGAGCATAAGTATGCTTATGGATTGGAGGGATCAGGTTGTCCGCTTCAGGAATAGGTGTAGCCACTCGCTTGTTCTGATCATCATACTGAGCTTGATAATGCGACAAGTTGGCTTCTTCACTAATTGGCAAGCTAAAGGCGCCTTGCCGGTTTATTGCTCTCAAATCATCTTCGTTGAATTCTGAGCCGTCTTCCTTGATGGGATAGCCCGAGCCGCTTCAATGGGATCGAAATCGGCACCCATGCTTTGGCCCGGATTAAAGGCGTTGATGGCGCCCGGTTCGTCTGACAGATTTCTTCAGCTCTTCAATCCGGGCAGGAAGCATGGACAACCTCTTAAGGGTATCCTGAATTAAGGTGCCAGATTGTTATGAGATGCGGTGGAGATGATCCGCTGCGCTCCAGTATACAGCCGCTCTATTAAGGTATAGGCAGCCTTCAATTTTTTCCGAACATGTGACCCCAAGTGACCAATGTGTGTACCTACAGCATTGCAAGAGAAATTACAAACCGGACTTATCATAAGAAAGGTCAAGATTATCATAGAATCCAAAGGAAGCTTACCGAAGATGGCAGCAGTCATGGAATGCACTTGCCGCTTCACGCTGGTCAGCTCATCTACCACCGGTTTAAGGGCAGCCTCGCATTTTCAACCTTTTTGGTCAAAGCGGCCTTTTCAAGATCCCAAAGCCCGGCCGCTCAGACTTGAACCACTCCTTGAGTTGCTCCATATTAGTTAACGCGGTTTTCAGCTCATCCTTGGCCTTGGAGGTTTCTGATTGTTGAGATTTCAGATTTTCTTGGAGGTCCTGGATTTGTGAGGCTTGTTGACGTATCTCACTCTACAACAACAAGGGAGCATGTTACATATCGTCATTTCAAGTCCCTAGTGCATAACCTGTTATACGCTTGGCACTTGGGGGCTAATGCATATTTAATCTTCATCTGTCAATGAAATCACAAAGTCCCAAGCTCAATACAAGTATTCAACTTGGCACTTGGGGGCTAATGGCTATTTATTCGAACATGTACTGATGTGGCGATATAAAATACAGTCCCGATTTAACTATGCTAAGTTGAACCGGCTCTTGGGGGCTACATCAGCGGATAATGAAGCATTGAGTTTATACTAAGTCCCGGTTTAACTATGCTAAGTTGAACCGGCCCTTGGGAACTAGGAGAGTTAACAAAAATGGAAATATTCAGGCAAGAAAAGAACATGGAGGTTACCTCGAGTTTCTCTTTCATCATTTTCACCGAGGCCAGCTTCATAGTCACGGCTGGTATACAGCCCTTCAAGTAACCGGAGTGAAGGTCTTGAGGGTTCAGAGCGGCATAAGTTGCCAGATCAACATCCCACTTGCCCTTGCTCATAGTGGCAAACTACTCCTTGGCAGAATGTTTAGATAAAGCAACTGGATTGCCCGGTTCGCTGTGGCCAAAACCAGTAATTACGACGTCGTCGTCCTTGGAGCCGCCGGTTTGACCAGGAACCGACGGTTGGTCAGCAGGCCGGAATGGACTGGTAGATTTTACAATCCGGGTTGGGCTTCTAGGCTGATCAACAGGAAGGGCGGTGTCAGTAGGCCTTTCTTCAGTAACAAGATCGTCATTTTGCTGTGGCGGATCATTGGGTGTGTCTTCACAGATATCCGCTTCAAGGTTTGGGGTGCTCCCGGTTGAAGCGATTTCTTCGTCGGCCGCTTTGCCAGACGAGCCTTTTTGCTTGGCCTAGGCTTGTACGAAAAAGCACAACAAGAGTTAAATACGGCATATACTACACAGTGATGCAGTAGAAGTAATATGAAAAGTATAACTTACCCAAGCACCGTTTTTAGCGGCGGAAGCTGAGTGGCTGATGACTCGCCAGATGAGGAGTGGGAAGTGACACGATAATCGAAATCGAACGGATTAAGGGGTTGTGAAACCAGCCTGCTTTAGGAGGAGCAGCGACAAGCAAATTAGAGACCTCTAAACGGCGTTTCCAAACCGGACTGTTTGGTAAACCGGTGGAGGTAACTACACGGCGTCTTGCCGAGTTGTGCGGCGAGCTTCATGTTGTTGAGTCTTCATAAGAAATTTGGGATCCAAGTAAGCAAGGGATGAGAAAATTTAATTTTCGGTTTGCTGACGGTTTTTAAGCGAAGGCAAAGGGTTTGAGTCGAGGAGAGAACGGTTACCTCTACAACATCGGCCAAGCATCGCTTGACATCATCGACAAACATCATCATTAATTAGGCGTGTGAAAGGTAAACCAAGTGAATCAAATTGTACCTCAAGGTCCGGATTACCCACATCATCATCCGACCCGGATCGAGAAGAGGCGATGGTTTTTCTCTTATGAGCAATCTTCTTGACAGCTTTTGTCTTTTGCCTAAGTGGTTTATCCGGTTTGTCTGGTTTCTCCGGTTTCTCTTGTGGGCGTTTCTTGCTCCAGAACGGATCATCGCCCTGGTTCAGCAACAGTCGGTATTAAAAGTTATACCGGGATGGCTATAATATATTCAGTGAAAAATAATAAGAAATCTTACAGATAGCGGTTTGTTTGTAGCGCAGAAGGGGAGCAGACCGGTCCGGGCACAGAGATTTTCCGGTTCGTTTAGCATCTTCTTCACCGCCTCGGTGACCTCTTCATCGGTAAGCTCGATGTTAATGTGTCGGAGGGGGTCGTCGACACTACAAGTGTACTCACACATTAAACCGGAGCGCTGGGAGAGGGGCAGTATGCTCCATGATATCCAACAATAGCGCAAGGTCAATTCCGGTTAAACCGTTAGCCATGAAGGCTCTGATCTTGGAGAGTTGAGGAGCATATTTACTTCTCTCACTTGCAGTTAATCTTTGTGGAAAGGGATGTGTGTTCTTTGAGTCGCTCGGACGAAAACCAGGCGAGGATTCTCATTGGCGGTGAAGTATCTTTGCAATAAAACCATGTTTGATTCCATTCCTTGGGGTGGCTGTGCAATTTGACATGAGGATAAGTGACCTCCTTTCTTTTCTGAATCGCCACGCCACCTAATTCTGTGTTAGGCCCGTCGGTGAATTCTCATGCGGCGGTTTATATGGAAGCAGTCTCTAAACAGCTCCACCGTGGGTTCTTCTTGAAAGTATGCCTCACAGAGCACTTGGAAGCGGCAGATATTGGTAACAGAATTGGGGCCTGTATCTTGTGGACGGAGTTGAAAATTGGCTAGCACATCTCGATAAAATTTTGAACCGGGCGGATTGAAGCCCCGGGCTAGGTGATCTGCGAAAACTACAACCTCTCCTTCCTGAGGGGTGGGTGGACATTCTTTGCCAGGGACCCTCCAATGGATGCTATTTTTACTGGCTAAAGCGCCAGCCAGGACCAGGTTGTTTAATTGAATCTCAATGACACGGGAAGGAGCCCAGTTGCACTCATAGACTTGTTTGGCCATCTACAAAAGATATATAAATCCGGTTCAAAGAAATATGATGGGATAAAGAGAGAACCGGTGTACAATGCTAAAACGGAGTTTTATGAAGCGATAGTATCTGCTCCGGAAATTCTGGCGCTTCAACAAGAGGGCTAATGGTGTGTACCGGTTTATCTAATTTTTTCTATGTTAAGTTAAACCGCCTGATCTAAGGTCTAAATATTGAAAGCAATGGAGGTTGCGAACGGCTAAGTGTCTTGAAACAGGTTTATGAAGTTTTTTCTACAACGAAGGATCCGAAGCGGATCGTAAAATAAGAAAAATATTCAAAAAAGGAAGACAACAGAGCAGTATTGATACAATGAGCAGAGAGGATGCACGAGATCCTTGGATGCACGCACGAGACTACAGGCGGAGCATAAAAGTTACTGCTAATTAGCGCAAAGTATCACAGATATATTCAAGAGTCTGTTATGAACATGAACAGTTCATGGAGTACGGCAAGGACAGGAAACCCTAGAATGGATCTAGGTCAAAAGGGAACCGAGGACCTACCTGAGTCGAGGAGAGGTGAAAGAATTTGCGTTTCTCTAGTGCGTTTAGGTCGATGCAGCGGCCCAAAACGGTGTAGAGGACGACGGCGGCGGCGGAGCTCTGAGGCCATCGACGCGAGGAAGACAAAGAGAAAGAGGGACGAAGGGAAGAGAAGGGATGACCCTTCGGGCCTATTTATAAGGCAGGATACCTGTGTCAGGCGCGGGAATCAAGGAACCATCACCCTAGAAAGCGGAGCTGTCGCCTCGATTATTGCGGATCTATTAAAACAAAGAAGATATCACGGATGCTATCTTTCTGAGGACGTCGAGACGGTTTCTGACACCGGAGAAAAGTGACATCACGGCGGTTCAACGATTTCAAGAAGGCATTGAAGTTAAAGGTTTTTTCTCAAGGATTGACATGAACCTGTTCAAATCAATCTGGGGCCTAATGTTGGGGATGTTACTACTGGGCGTAAACCGGCCTATCTGGGCCGGGTTAACTTCATCAGTAGTTCAATGCTGTAAAAGCCCAAGAGGCATGAGTGTAAGGGCCCAAGGCACATGTAGTCGATTCAGAACACATGGCCGTAAACCGGCCCGATGTGTAACTTGTATTGTAAGTTAGGAATAGAGAGAGAGACTGACCCGGATACAAATATGAACCGGAGTTTGGGACTCTCTGAGCCGACGGGCATCACCCGTGTATATAAGGGGACGACCCGGGGCGGTTCAAGGACAGACAACAACAACTCGAGGCCTAGGCGAAGCTGTTTGCTCCCTAGTCATCGAGACCACATCAATCCCATCACAAACTAGACGTAGGCTTTTACCTTCATCAAAGGGGCCGAACTAGTATAACTCTCGTGTCTTTGCGTCCGCTTTAACCCCTCCGAGTTAACCCGTAGCGATGGCTCCGCAACTAAGTCCTTTCATGAGGACATCTGTCGTGACAAAACCACGACAGGAACGGTTCTACTGATCATATTCGAATGAGAGGCCTTTGAAAATCAGGTTTACTTTATTCTATAAGAGTAAATAATATTAAGGGCCAGGTAAACATTATATGTGCCAATTTTCAGAGGTTAAGTATAACTGTCTGCTTTTTTGGGATCACGTAAGCCGGCAAGGTACGCCTTAAGTCGGCTGATACATTTGATGTTTTGGTTCCTACTCCGGGTTAACGTTATTTTACATGACCCCGGATGTGGTGAGATGCCAAAGGAAGTTTTTGTTTTATACACAGGGTAAAGCAAAAAGCTTTTGGATGATTCAAACAAGCCGGCAGTACACAATGATAGCGGCTTGAGACATTGTTAAGCACCACAAAACATGCGCGAAGGCATGACAGAGTTAAGAAGTTTTCCTACCCTATTACAAGACTCCCCGAGTCTGAATAATGAAGTATTGGTTTTTCAAAAGACTTAAGTGCCAGGCGGATTACTCCCTTGGTGGACTTGACGACTCCGGGTTATCCTTCTCCGCCTCTTCATCTGCTGCTTTGTCCTGGAAGGTTGACGAGGTCCAGTCAATGCCGCTTAAGGCTTCAAATTCAGCTTCATCATCTATTAAACTGGCCAGGTCAACGTCAGGAGCAAAGGTATGCTTACGAGTTGGAGGGATCAGGCTGACATCATCATAATGAGGAGTTGGAATCCTCCGGTTGTCATGATCATAACCCGGCTGGTACTTTGTAAGATCAATATCGTTGCCGATGATGGTGGCCACAGGACGTACGACTCTCACACAGGTGGTGAAGTCTGATTGACTGAATGCAGAGCCGTCCTCCTTTAAGCTGGGGTATCCAAGGGCAACATCGTTTAAGTCTAGCTCTAGAGCCAATGCTTTGGCCCAGATTAAGGCGGCTATGGCCCTGGCTCTACCAGATGCTCGCCTTAACTCCTGAATCCGTTGAGGTAACACGGCAAGCCGTTTGAGTACATCTTGCAGGATATAAGGAGTATCATTTGATAAAGCCACAACGGCCAAAGCACGTTGTGACCCGGTGTACAGCTGTTCCACTAGAGTGTACACCGCCTTAAGCTTGATCAACATATTCTGCTTCAGGTTGGTACTCCTGGGACCTGCGTTTATGCACATAAGGTTAAGCCGGAGATCATATCTGAAACAGTTATCAAATGAATCATGGTGATGTTCAAAAGTTACACATAGTCACTTACCAAAAATTGCTGAGACCATTTGGGATATCTGGTTTTTTAAGCCGGACAATTCGGCAGTTGCTTGACAAAGAAGAGCTGCTTCATTGTCTCGGCCCGGGTCACAAGTGAAGATTTTTCATCCGCCCAGGCCTGCTTCTCCGCGTCAAAATCCTTCTTCAACTTTTCTTGCTCAGAGATGATGAAGGCGAATTTGGAGTCGGCTTTTTGAATCTCAAGCTCTTGGGCCGCCAGCCGGGTCTTCAGATCAGCAATCTGCAATTCGAATTGACTGGTGGAGACCTGCAACACGTCGGGTTATGGTAAGGTTATGGTAAGGTATTATTAAAGTCTCAAGCATTTTACAAGTAAAGACCCTTGACACTTGGGGGCTAATGTATGCTGAAGAAAATTTTACTTTATAAATGTCAGATTATGCATATTAAAGTCTCAAGTACTTTATAAGTAAAAATACTTGACACTTGGGGGCTAATGTGTATCGCTTCTTTAATAATTGCTATATTACAGCCGGGTTAAAAATACTTTTTGTAAACCGGGTGGGCTAACAGTAAGCCGGTATCTAAGTCTACGGCATATTTACCTATAAGCGATGAACTTGGGGGCTGGTGATAAAGTAAGATTCAGTTGAAATAATATAATTTATACCTCAGATTTATGCTGTATCTGTTTCACCATGTCAATTTCCAGGTCGCGACTGTTATGCACTTGATTCAAATAGCCTGAGACTATATCGCCAATGCTTAAGTGGGCATAGTCAGCGATATCCTGTTTGGTCTTCCGGCTTTTGACAAGTTCCTCCTTAGCGGTACACCTGGCAAGAACAGTAGGCTGCCCCGGCTCAACATACTGGCTTTTCAAGTATTCAACTTCTGGTTCAGCCGTCCGGACCGGACTATGAATTTCTGGCTTATCGGAGTTATCAAGAGTGCTTTCTTGAAGCGGGTCGGAAGATGGTGTCGGAATTTCATGGGCCGGTTCAGGAGGAGGTTGATGAGTAGAAGCATCAGGGGCAGTGGTTCCGGGTTCTGGCTCCGTTGCCACCGGGGCTTCCATCGGCTTAGTATTCTTTGCCCTCTTACTGGGCTTTGCCTGGACACTGTGAATAAAGAAAAAGGATGAGTACAAAATATGAGTAAGGCAAAGCACGAGGATAACAAAGGTACATTACCCAGGGGCAGTCTTGAAGGCCGGCATGTTGGATTGCATAGACTCGCCAGAAGAAGGAGAGGTATCCTGGTAATTGGAGTCAGATGAATTGAGAGGCTGACGAATTAAACCCGCCAAAGGATAAACAGAACGCAAAGCGGAGATGACCTCAGTTCGACGTTTCCTGCTTACGTCAGGTAAGCCGGAAGAGAGCTCTACATCCTTACTTGTCCGGGTTTGCCTTCGGTTCTCAAGCTGTTGTTGCTTCAAGAGAAATTGAGGATCTTGATAAGCTAAGGGATGTGAAAATCTTACTTTCCGGGTCACCCGCCGGGTTTTGTGCTTTGGCAAAGGCTCTGAGTCGGAGGAAATTATAGTTACCTCTTCACCATGAGCTTGGCTGTTTCCAGTGTCTTCCTGAAAGGCGGAAATATCAATAAAATAGTAACAAAGGAGTTAAGGAGAATAAGGGATTACCTCTTCCTCATCTGAAGAAGAGTCATCCAATTTGAGCAACTCAGAGGCGCTGGGTTTCTTCTTTTTTGAAGTCCCCGTCTTGGTGTTTTTCCTTTCATTCTTCTTGGCGGCTCTGGCTTGTTGGGTGGCCTCGTGGTCATATTTGAGTTACCAGAAGTCATCACCGGCCTGTGGGAAAGAGAAGGAATCATAAGTACAAGGAGGTAAACATATTAAATAATATTTATTAAGATTGGTAACTTACTTCAGGGGCAGGGTTCTTTTTGCAGAAGGGAAGTAACCCGAAGGTA
Organism: Aegilops bicornis; assembly: GCA_021605145.1. NCBI lineage: Eukaryota > Viridiplantae > Streptophyta > Magnoliopsida > Poales > Poaceae > Aegilops > Aegilops bicornis. The sequence goes on from CM038673.1 coordinate 184,701,663, forward strand.
TTATTGATAACAGTACCCTCCTTCAGCAATGATTGGGTTGTAGCATCTGCTACGTCATCTGGTAAGTAATCAGAATTGTGGCGCATTGGGTCGCTCTGTTCGCCTGTATAAGTGCACATTAAGCCGGAGCGGCGGCTTAATGGGAGTATACGCCAAGTAACCCAGACCCGGACCAAGTCGATGCCGTTTAAGCCATTTCCCAGAAGGGCTTTAATCTTCTTGATGGTTTGGTTGAGCGGCAGACGTTCAACAGCGGTCAGTTTATCCGCCAGCGGGTGGTTAGACTCAAGTCGCAGGGCGCGAAAGCCGGGCAGAGGCGGCTCATCAGCTGGGGAAGTATCCTGACAATAGAACCATGACTGGTTCCAATATTTGGGGTGACTCGGCAGCTCAGCATAAGGAAACAGACAGCTTTTCCGTCGCTAGATCGAGATACCGCCAAGTTCAAGACTCGGCCCGTTGGCGCGCTCATTCTGCCGGTTCAAGTAGAACAGTTCTCTGAATAAGAGCAGGCTTGGTTCCTCTCCCAGGTACACCTCACAGAAAACTTGGAAATTGCAAAGATTGGACACAGAATTGGGTCCAATGTCTTGAGGCCTAAGGTCAAAGAAATTTAAAACTTCTCTCAAGAACTTTGAGCCGGAGGGCAAATCCTCGGTTCATGTGATCCGTGAAAACTATTACTTCCCCTTCTTTAGGTTGAGGCTTCTCTTCAGATGGGTCAGGAACATGATAAGACATGACTTCCTTTTTTGGCAAATGACCAGACTTCACAAATTCAGCCAGCTTGCTTTTGGTGACAGTGGATGGGACCTAGTTGCAGGTTACAGGAGCTTTTGTCGACTTAGGCGCCATGACAACAGGTAGGCCTATTGCAAAATAAGAAGTTCCGGCTTAAATTTTAACCCGGAGGAAAATATTCAAATTGCTGAAGGTAGCGGCTTAAAGGGGCCTAATGACATAATGATAATTGGGCAACGTTATTTAAGCCGCTACAAGTGTTAGCAAAAATTCAAAAGTTTTAAAGACCTGAAAAGGTGCCAAGGTTTACAGATCAAGCGGGATGCGTTTAAACTGGATATTTGGACAGTTATGTTGAAGACATTTAACATAAGAAGTGTTCCGGGTGATAAAAACAGGTTTCATAAGTTACAACAATTATTTTGGATCAAATGGTCGTCCTGAAAAGAAAAATTTCTAGACCTAAAACGAGTGCAGAGAAGTTCATACACTCGAAAGAAGCTTCGGAACAAAGGAAAAGGGATCTGTTTGCATATAAAATGGGAGTGAAACAGCATCTGCAGCGATTCTATACCATCGGCGATCGAGAAAAGGCGTCGGAGGTGAGATCTATCAAGGGTTAAATGGCGGTGCGATGAACACCGACGAACTCCACGAAAACGGTAATGCAGATCTAAGACAGGAAAGGGACTTACAGATGCAGGGATGCGGCGCAGGTGCGCCGCGTTTCTCTGATCAGATTCAGGGTGATGCAGCGGCCTGAGTTGATGAAGACGAGGAACTCGGCGGCGGCGGCAACGGCGGAGCTCGAGCGATAGGGAAAGAGCGAGTGGAGGAAGACGACTAAAAGGGTGAAAGTGAAAACCTAGGCCGCGCCTATTTATAAGGAGAGCATAACTGAGACGGTGCGGGAAACGAGGAGATAAGAATTACTATCCAGCGGCCCCGACGCCTCGATTCTCGGAACGAGCAATAAAGACAAAGATCCGTTGGGCCGATTCGGCGGGATAAAAGGAAAAGATGACGTCATGACGGGTTAACACAGATCCAAAGAATGACATCACGCCGGGTTAAAGAAAGTATTTTTGCGCAGTTCGAAGACTGAAGATGTATGTTTTAAGTTACTTTAAGATTGACATGAACAGGTTCAAATCAATCTGGGGCCTAATGTTGGGGATATAACTATTTGTGTAAGCCGCCCAGGAGGGGGCCGGGTTACGTAAAGAGGTTACCAGACAGAAGCCCAAGTCCAAGCATGAAGATGGCGTCCCAACAAAGGGCCTAGGGCCCACAGGCGATTTAAGGCCCGTTGTAGTAAACCACCATAACGGCATGACTTGTATCGTAAGGAAGATTTAACTAGTCACCGAGCCGGACACTGTATATGAGCCGGCCGGGACTCTGTAAGCCGCAGGGCGTCAACCCGTGTATATAAAGGGGATGTCCCGCCGGCGGCTTAGGGCAAGAAACAACCAACCGAGAACCAGGCATAGCGTATCTCGCTCCCTGGTCATCGGAACCTCAAGCAATACCAACCCAACTAGACGTAGGCCTTACCTTCACCATAAGGGGCCGAACTAGTATAAAACCTCTCGTGTCCTTTGTCCTGATTAACCCCTTTAAGCTTCCTACTTGCGATGGCTCCACGATTAGGTCCTTCTAAGAGGACATCTGCCGTGACAATTCCACGACAGAACTTATTACAATAATATGGCTTAAGGCCATCTAATGCGTTAACAGCGGAAGGCTTGGAAGATAAAGTGAGTCCATCAACTCCAACGGCATAGCTGAGCTGCACGGCAACGACCTATCGAACCTTACTCCTCGTCTGAAAAGTCTGCAACATAAGACGTTGCAGCCCGAGAACGGGTCAACACATGGAATATGCTAGCAATATAACATAGTAGAGCAGGAATAGAATAATACCATCACTGCATGCAATATTTGGCTGGTGGAAAGCTCAATGGTTATGGTTTTGCGAAAAGCCAATTTTTCCCTACAACAAAGGAATAAGGTTTTAATTTAACTATCATGGTGGTTGAAACATCATTGAGAAGGTATAACCCCAACTCAATCCCAATGTAGCGACCTGACCCGAAATCGGTCAAGTCTCTGTGTCTGTACCATCCCAAGATCATGCTGGCACTCATAGTACATTGATGAAATAATCAAAGTTCAATCACACCTGAATTTATTACACGATTCTCATATCGAGTCTTTATTACAATAGAATAAATTCGGCCGAAGGCCAACTCATGAGAAATAAACTAAGTAAAGCTACGGAAGCGTAGAAGAATAGCGAGTCCATTCGACTCCAAAGGGCAATCGGCAAGCGCGGATCGTAGCCTCAATCCTGATCGGAATACTCCTCTGCAACATAAGACGTTGCAGCCGTGTAGGTCAGCATTTTGAATATGCCGGCAAGTCATGAAGAGAGAACAATAATAAAGTTACTAACACTATATGCAATTTGGCTGTGGGGCTCTAAGTTTCATCATTTTTGCGGAAAAGCCAGTTTTTCCTACTACAAAGGACTTGCTTGCAAATACTACAAAATTGTTGGTAGTTATTGAGATGGTTCCGCCAACCAATGTCTCATTCCCAAATTATTAAGTCATAACCCCTCAATTAAATTATTAATTTCAGTGTTGAGATTTCCGAATACTTCCAAGTTCCGAGGCTCAAATTGTCCGTAACCGGGACACGGCTAATCGATTAGATCTTTTCTCTGCAGAGGTTTTGCGCACTTTACCCGCAAGAATCGTTCCCTCCTTTTAAGTCTTCGCACTTCATGGTGTTTGAAGATGGGACGAACGAAACAGGGTCTTCCGAAGAGTTCCTCTGGGCCCTTTGCCGGTGCCCATCCAATCCTATCGTTCTTCGACATCTCGTAGCACCGTTCGGCGAGAGTCACACCTAGGGTCGACCAAGCCAGAGCCCATAATGGCTTGCGGCTGCACAGGTAAGCTTCCGGTCAATGGGGTATCCATCCGTCTCTTCGTGGCTGGGTGAAGCTTTCCGCAAGATGTCATGGCACTTCTCCATGCATCCCGGCCAACCACTGGGTTCTCCAGGGTGCCCGTCAACCGTCCTCCACCCAAAGAGTGAATTTGAAGTCCATCTTGATCTTGAAGTCATGGGGTTGTCATCATCTTTAAGACTCTCACATCTCCCTTATGAATTCACTCAACCAACCCGTCTCTACGAGCATAGCAAAATAAACTACTTCGTCCGGGTCATGGTAACAAGGGAATTGGTTCATCCTACCTCATGATACTACTCAAGAACATAACTTCAAAATTTCACCTACTGCATGCATGGTGGGGAGGTAATTCTAATGCAATAAAAATCATAGGTATTGTAAAGAAAACATGATCAATGACCTGCCTTCTTGACGATCTTCGTAAGCTAGGGACTCGTGGTAGCAAGCTTACGCACTCCGGAAATTCTACCGAGGCAAACAAAACCACAATAAGCATACAACATATGATCACTTACATAACAGCATAGTAATATGAAACACACAAAAACAGACGAATCAAAACCCAAAGGAAAACTCAAGAAATCCAACTCAATGTTTTCCTACTTCAAGCAACAACTAAAAATAGTTTTACATAACAAAAATTTTCTTAACAGAACCTAAGCATGGGTTTATGCTACCTAACGAGAAAAGGATTCATCAAGCAACTAGGAGCAAAAAGAATTACTTTAAAATCTATTATAAAACTCCTATTAGGCCTAAAGCAAATTCTAGTAGGAAAAATAAAATAAAAGTTTTATTTATTATAAATAAAAGTTCATGCTCTAAAGTGACAGAAACTAACATAGAATAATCTATCACATATGAAAAATAAATTTATTTGCTAACTAAAACAATAGGAAAACAGTAGCTAGTTAATTAATTAAGAATAACATGTTTCTGATTAAAATTATTTTTTTATAAATCCTAAAATGCCCAAATAAATTCCTACGGTTAGGTAATGTCAAAACAAAGTTGTGACAAAAAGAATCACTAAAAAATAATTTTCCTAACTCACTTTATAGCAGATTTACTATTCTGTCTAAATCTAAAATAAAGCAATTCTAAACAATTTTAACATAGCTAATTATATCTTCTACAGAAACTACAACAAATTTGAAAACCAACAAAAAAAGAATCACTTAAAAATATTAAGTAGATTAAAAGATATGAATTTTACAAAACTGAAACTATTCTGTTAAAACAGAAAACCAAAAAATAAAACTAAAACGAAAAACGGGCTAATGGGCCTATATAACGCTTCGGCGTAATATAACTAAATAGCGCACATGGTTTTAAACCGAGTCGGCCGGTCTAAACTAAACCTAACTAAACCGGAATAAACCGGAACTAAAACCGGATCTATTTAAAAAAAACCATACCCCTTCGGGGATCTAATCTACACCGTTGGTTTAGATCGAACGGTGGTGGGGTCTCCGGTGACTCACCGCGGTGGTCGACGGCGACGGCGTTTCGGCGACGACGACGCTGGCGGTTCGGTGGTCGGGGACGACGGCGGAGACCTCCCGGGTGCGCGGAGCAAGGGGTGGGTTTGGTGGAGTCGAGTGAGCTCGGGGGTGACCGGGCGAGCTCGGGTGGCTAATGGCGGCGGCGGCGTTTCGGGTACTCGCCAGTGAGTCGTGCGAGAGGGAGGGGTTAGGTGAGGGGGCGAAGGGGAAAATGGGGTCGAGGGGGGGGGGGGTATAAATAGGCGGGGGCCTCGACTTGGACGAGGGGCAACGCGGCGAGGGGATCTCGGGGATCCGGGATCTCATGAGATCCGGTGTGGCGGCGCGGGCGGGTGGCGTGGGCGAGGAAGAAGGAGGGTGGGGTCGGGTGTCAGCGGGAGAGGGAGGCGGGGTTTGGGTCGGGCGACCGAGGGGAAGGGGTTCGTGGCGCCTGGGTCGGCTCGCCGGGCGGTGGGTGGCTCATTGGCCGGGCCTGGCTGCTCACCGGTGGGCCGCCTAGGTCTGGCTGGGCTCGTCGGCTGGCGCCTGGGTCCTTTATATTTTTTTTTTGAATTAAAGAGAGAGAGAGAAAATATATTAAATATATATATTTTATATATGACATATATATATCAAAATGATCAGGGGAATATTCCCTATCATTTGAACATTTTTCCAGGGGCAAATTCCAAACTTTATAAAAATCATTTTTTTCAAAATTCCCAAATAAAATTCAAATTTGAATTCAAACTTTTTGGCAATGTTTTTCCTCTGATATTTTTGGAGTGTCATGTCTACTCCTCTCATACTTTTTCTCAAGTATTTATCAGGCATAGTTTTTGAAATGATTTCCAATTGCCAAAATTTGAATTCAAATGCCAACAAGTCCAAAACTTGAAACTTCAAATGCCACTCAAATTCAAACAGAATGCATAGATGCTTAGCTATAATCGTAAAACATTCCAAATAGGAAATTTGGGATGTTACAAACCTACCCACCTTAATATGAATCACGCCCTCGAGATTCGGGTTGGCTAGCAAATAGGTGCGGGTGGTCTCGGCGGAGGTCTTCTTCTCGCTCCCAGGTGGCTTCCTCTTCGGAGTGGTGACTCCACAGCACCTTGCAAAACTTGATGATCTTGCTGCGGGTGACTCTGTTCGCAGTCTCGAGAATTCGGACGGGTTTCTCCTTATAAGTCAGATTACTATCGAGCTGTATGGCCTCTAGGGGCACTGTGTCTCTCAACGGAATATCGGCCATGTCGGCATGACACTTCTTCAGCTGAGAAACATGGAAGACATCATGAACTCCGGATAATCCTTCCGGCAATTCCAACTTGTAAGCAACTTCTCCACGACGTTCGAGGATTTTGTAGGGTCCAATGAATCGGGGTGCTAACTTTCCTTTGACACCAAACCTCCTGATTCCACGAAGTGGAGACACACGAAGGTATGCTCGGTCTCCCGCTTCGTAAGTTACTTCCTTGCGTTTACTGTCGGCATAACTCTTCTGCCTCGACTGAGCCACCTTGAGCCTATCTCGAATCAGCTTGACTTTCTCTTGGAATCTCGATAAGATCGGGACCGAAAAGTTTTCGATCTCCAACACCATCCCACAAAGAATGGTGTTACGCACCTCCTTCCGAATAGAGCTTGAAGGGGCCATCTTCGACTGATGCATTAAGCTGTTGTTGTATGAGAACTCTGCGTATGGTAAATTATCATCCCAGCTAGACCCATAGTCTAGCACACAAGCTCTCAACATGTCCTCCGAATCTGGTTGACTCTCTCGGTGCATCCATCATCTGCTGCGGATGAAAGGCTGTCTTGAACTCCAGCCTCGTACTCCAAAGTTTCATGCAACTGATTCCAAAACTTTGAGGTAAATTGTGTTCCTCTATCGACCACGATACTCCTCGGAACTCCATGCGCACATATGATCCTGGTCATGTATATCTTGGCCAACTTAAGCGCTGGTATAGGTAGTCTTCACGGGAATGAAATGAGCTACCTTGGTCAATCGATCAACCACTACCCAGATGGAATCATAACCTGAACGGGTCTGGGTAATCCTGTGATAAAATCCATTCCAAGTTTTTCCCATTTCCAATCGGGGAATCGGCAAAGGTTGAAGTAACCTGCTGGCTTCGATGTTACGCCTTTACTCGTTGACAAACATCGCATCGCTACATACTCGGCAATATCCTTCTTCATACCTGTCCACGAAACTTTCCTTCAAATCCAGGTACATCTTGGTGTTACCGGGTGAATCGAATCGGTGAATCATGAGCCTCTGAAGAATTAGCTTCCTGAGTTCGGGATCATTGGGTACATAAATACGGTCCTCGAACCATATAGCTCCGTGCTCATCCTTACGGAACCCTTTAGCTTTTCCTTCATTCATCTTTTCTTTATCTCATCAATTTCTTTGTCCGACTTACGGGCTTCACGAATCCTTTCGGCCAAAGTGGACTGAACTTCGAGTTGCAACAAATCCTCTCAGAACTATCTCCGGTCGGAGATCTCTGAGGTCATCGACTAACTCCTTGCGTCATCCTCCTGCTATAAGAGTATTCACATAACTCTTACGGCTCAAAGCATCTGCTACAACATTAGCTTTCCCTGGGTGATAATGCAATCTCATGTCATAGTCCTTTATTAACTCTAGCCATCTCCTCTGCCTGAGGTTCAACTCTTTCTGCGTGAAAATGTACTTCAAGCTCTTATGATCTGTGTAAACATCACAACTATTTCCGATAAGAAAATGTCTCCAGGTCTTGAGTGCATGCACTACGGCTGCTAACTCCAAATCATGTGTGGCGTAATTCATCTCGTAAGGTCGTAGTTGTCTGGAGGTATAAGCTACAACTTTTCCTTCCTGCATGAGTACTCCTCCGAGTCCCTGACGAGAAGCGTCACAATATACCTGGTAATCCTTGTGTATGTCTGGCAAAATCAATACTGGGGCTGTAACCAGACGTTTCTTCAATTCCTGAAAACTGGCTTCACAATCCTCGGTCCAAATGTACTTGGCTTCCTTCTTCAACAACTCATTCATGGGCTTGGCAATCTTCGAGAAATTCTCAATAAACCTCCGATAATATCCTGCGAGTCCGAGAAAACTGCGGATCTCCTTGACTGAGGTGGGCGACTGCTAATCGGTGACTGATTCAACCTTGGCGGGATCAACTGCTATTCCTTCTCCTGAAATAACATGTCCGAGGAATCCGACTTCCTTCAGCCAAAATTCACATTTGCTGAACTTGGCATACAACTGATGTTCTCGAAGTTTCTCCAGAACTAGACGCAAATGTTCCTTATGCTCTTCCTCGCTCTTGGAGAAAATCAGTATATCATCGATGAACACCACGACAAATTTGTCCAGATATTCCATAAATACCTTGTTCATCAAATTCATGAAGTATGCAGGGCATTAGTCAATCCAAATGACATGACGGTATACTCATATAAACCATACAGTGGTGAATGCTGTTTTGGGTATATCCTTTTCACGGATCTTCAATCGATGATACCACGATCGAAGATCGATCTTGGAGAATACCTTGGCTCCAACTAGCTAATCAAATAGATCATTAATCATCGGCAGAGGGTACTTGTTCTTGATGGTCACGTCGTTCAACGAACGATAATCCACCACCATTCTCAAGGTTCCATCCTTCGTTTCTACCAAAAGAACTGGGCTCCCCAAGGTGATGAGCTTGGCCGAATATATCCTTTCTCCAATAGCTCATTAATTTGATTCTTGATCTCTTTCAAATCGTTCGGGGGCATCCGATAAGGTCTCTTGGATATTGGGGCTGTGCGGCAATAACTCAATCAGAAATTCAATGTCTCGGTCGGTGGCATTCCTGGTAATTCCTCCGGAAACACATCGGGAAAATCTTGCACTACTGGCACTTCCTCCTGAACAACTCCCGTGAGGGAATTCACCTGATTCTTCATCTGGCTATGTCTGGATACATACTTGATCCTCTTCTGCTCCGGGGTGGTGAGCAGAATCGACTTCTTGAGCACAGTCTATGTTTCCTTCAAACTTCGTCAACCAATCCATGCCTAGGATTACATCCAAGGTCTGGGTTTCCAACACTATGAGGTCTGCGGGAAATTTATGGTTTCCGATGTTGAGGGTTGCATGACAGCCTAAACCTGCCATCATTTCTCCTCCTGCGGAACTGACGCGAAGGGGGCTTCTAAGGGTTTTAGTGGGCAACCCGTACTTTCCACAACTACCCTTGATATGAATGAATGCGTTGCACCGTAATCAAAGAGTACCAATCTGAACGTGAATTCAATAAAACTTACCAACCACGATGTCCGGCTGATCATAGACGTCCTCCACGTCAATGTGGTTCACTGCCACGAGGGAAAGGGTTGGGCTTCTTTGATGAGCTTCCATTGCCGTTTCCATTCCTCTGCTTGGCCTCCGGGCAGTCGGTGGCATAGTGCCCTGTTTTCTGGCACTTGAAACAGGTGATGTGACTCAGATCCTTCTGAGCCGGGGCAGGACGATGTTGGTTGCCATTGCCGTTTCCATTGCCATTGCCAGACTTGTTGTCCTGGTTGCGGTTGTTCCCATTTCCTCCATGGTTATGTCCTCCATGGTTGTGATGGGTATGCCCTCCTGAGTATGGGGCATAACGGGGCTTCTGCTGAGCTCCTGAGCTGTGCTTCCCCTGGCTGTACTTCCGCTTGCGGCTATCAATCTGCTGCTGCTTGCCTTCAAGTATGGTGGCTTGTCTACCAGCTCCTGGTAGTTGGTGAAGGTAGCCACCATAAGCTGCATCCCCAGCTCGTCATTGAGTCCCTCGAGAAACTTTTCCTGCTTTGCGGCATCTGTGGCCACATCATCCGGGGCATAGCGAGCTAACTTGCTGAACTCATCCACGCATCGCCCCCACAGACGGTTCCCTGGCGTAAGTTGCGGAACTCGCGCTTCTTCGCACTCATGGCTCCAGCTGAAACATGAGCGGTGCGGAAAGCTTGCTGGAACTGATCCCACGTGATGGTGCCGATGGGATAAGTGGCGGTGTAGTTCTCCCACCAAGAAGCTGCAGGTCCATCAAGTTGATGTGCGGCAAAGCGCACCTTCTCTGCATCAGTGCATCCAACAGTGACTAACTCTCTTCCGACCTTGCGGAGCCAATCATCGGCCACAATCGGCTCGGTGCTGCTAGAGAACACTGGCGGATTCAGCCTTAGGAACCGAGTCAAGTTGTCAACAGGGGGTGGTGGCGGTGGATTGTTGTTGTTGTTGTGATTCTGAATGAGCATCTGCATGAGGGCATTCTGCTGCTGAATCAGCTGGGTGAGCTCCGGCGGGAAGTTTAAACCGGGGTCACGTCTCCGAGGCATCTGGTGTTTTGGAGTGGATGAGAAAATTAGAATAGAACAAGGGTCTAATGAGAAAATATCACTACCCATATGAATGCACAATCATAATCACACCAATCATTTATTCAATCATCTCAAACATGGTTCAATCTCGGATTACAAAATTCTCACGACTAATCGAAAATAACGGCCTAAATGATCGACGGAAAAATAAAATAACATGGTGGTCGACTAAATGTCTTCATCAATAATCCCTGCGTCCTCTGGTGCGGCGTCCTCCGGTGGGGCGTCCTCTGATGCGGCGCCTCCTCTTGCGGCTTTCTTCAGTGGAACTCCCTTCATAATCCTGATCATTGCTCACGAGAGGTCCATCATCTCCACTCGGAAAAAGGTCCTCTCCCAAGTCCATCTTTTCCTCTAACGCGGCAACCTTCATTTTCAGGTCGTCGACTCTCTCCATGAAGTCCTTGATTTCTTCTTCATGGTCAAGGAAGTCCGCGTGTGCCTTCTCCTCCAGTTCCAGTTCACGGAACAACAGCCTCCTGTGTACATTCGAAGTTCTGGCGATGCGGATCTCCCGTTTCTGAGGAGACACTCCAAGTCTTGGACATACGAGAGAATGGAGTCGTCCTCACGGTGCGGATGATATCTCCATTCCTTGCTCTGCGAGAAACCATGGCGAGGTCTGATGGATCGAGCTCGCCCTGTACTCTTCTTCTCGGAGATGTCCAAGTGCACGATAAATCGCCATGTCTCTTCCGAGGATCCAGTTGAAGTCGGTAAACTCAAAGTCAATAGGCTCATATGTCCTCCGAAGGTTCTCCTGGAATGTGCACCTCGATCACATGGCGGGTATCCGTCGGAAGTGCATTGGTAGGCTTCCCGGTGATCGAGGGCAGAGCAATCTTCAGCTTCTTCACGATCTGGACCAGCTTCCTGCCGAAGGGCATCGTCTCATCTGGCTGGCAAAACTCCGGTAGAAAAACTGGGGTGAACTCGGCGGCCATCTAAAATGTTGAAAATCGGAGAGAAGTCAGAAATGAACAGGGGGAATTACGGAATGATAAGGACATAAAATAAATAGTCTCTTCCTATGGCTTTCCGATCCTAGGGGTTACGTCCTACGGTCAGCGTGTGCTCTGATACCATCTCTGTAGTGACCTGACCCAAAATCGGTCAAGTCTCTGTGTCTGTACCATCCCAAGATCATCTTTGGTACTCACAATACATTGATGAAATAATCAAAGTTCAATCACACCTGAATTTATTACACGATTCTCATATCGAGTCTTTATTACAATAGAATAAATTCGGCCGAAGGCCAACTCATGAGAAATAAACTAAGTAAAGCTGCGGAAGCATAGAAGAATAGCGAGTCCATCCGACTCCAAAGGGAAATCGCCAAGCGCGGATCGTAGCCTCAATCCTGATCGGAATACTCCTCTGCAACATAAGACGTTGCAGCCGTAGGTCAATCAGCATTTTGAATATGCCGGCAAGTCATGAAGAGAGAAAAATAATAAAGTTACTAACACTATATGCAATTTGGCTGTGGGGCTCTAAGTTTCATCATTTTTGGAAAAGCCGGTATTTTCCTACTACGATGGACTTGCTTGCAAATACTACAAAATTGTTGGTAGTTATTGAGATGGTTCCGCCAACCAATGTGTCATTCCCAAATTATTAAGTCATAACCCCTCAATTAAATTATTAATTTCAGTGTTGAGATTTCCGAATACTTCCAAGTTCCAGAGGCTCAAATTGTCCATAACCGGGGACACGGCTAATCGATTAGATCTTTTCTCTGCAGAGGTTTGCGCACTTTACCCGCAAGAATCGTTCCCTCCTTTTAAGTCTTCGCACTTCAGGGTGTTTGAAGACGGGACGAGCAACAGGGTCTTCGAAGAGTTCCTCTGGGCCACTGCCGGTGCCCATCCAATCCTACCGTTCTTCTACATCTCGTAACACCGTCGGCCGAGTCACACCTAGGGTCGACCAAGCCAGAGCCCATAATGGCTTGCGGCTGCAGAGTAAGCTTCGGTCAATGGGGTATCCATCCGTCTCTTCGTGGCTGGGTGAAGCTTTCCGCAAGATGTCATGGCACTTCTCCATGCATCCCGGCCAACCACTGGGTTCTCCAGGGTGCCCGTCAACCGTCCTCCACCCAATAGTGATTTTCGAAGTCTATCTTGATCTTGAAGTCATGGGGTTGTCATCATCTTTAAGACTCTCACATCTCCCTTACGAATTCACTCAACCAACCCCGTCTACGAGCATAGCAAAAATAAACTACTTCGTCCCGGGTCATGGAAACAAGGGAATTGGTTCATCCTACCTCATGATACTACTCAAGAACATAACTTCAAAATTTCACCTACTGCATGCATGGTGGGGAGGTAATTCTAATGCAATAAAAATCATAGGTATTGTAAAGAAAACATGATCAATGACTTGCCTTGCTGACGATCTTCGTAAGCTAGGGACTCGTGGTAGCAAGCTTCGCACTCCAGAAATTCTACCGAGGCAAACAAAACCACAATAAGCATACAACATATGATCACTTACATAACAGCATAGTAATATGAAACACACAAAACAGACGAATGAAAACCCAAAGGAAAACTCGAAGAAATCCAACTCAATGTTTTCCTACTTCAGCCAACAACTAAAAATAGTTTTACATAACAAAAAATTTCTTAACAGAACCTAAGCATGGGTTTATGCTACCTAACAGAAAAGGATTCATCAAGCAACTAGGAGCAAAAAGAATTACTTTAAAATCTATTATAAAACTCCTATTAGGCCTAAAGCAAATTCTAGTAGGAAAAATAAAATAAAAGTTTTATTTATTATAAATAAAATTTCATGCTCTAAAGTGAAAGAAACTAACCTAGAATAATATATCACATATGAAAAATAAATTTATTTGCTAACTAAAACAATAGGAAAACAGTAGCTAGTTAATTAATTAAGAATAACATGTTTCTGATTAAAACTATTTTTTATTAATCCTAAAATTCCCAAATAAATTCCTACGGTTAGGTAATGTCAAAACAAAGTTGTGACAAAAGAATCACTAAAAAATAATTTTCCTAACTCACTTTATAGCAGATTTACTATTCTGTCTAAATCTAAAATAAAGCAATTCTAAACAATTTTAACATAGCTAATTATATTTTCTACAGAAACTACAACAAATTTGCAAACCAACAAGAAAAGAATCACTTAAAAATATTAAGTAGATTAAAAGATATGAATTTTACAAAACTGAAACTATTCTGTTAAAACAGAAAACGAAAAATAAAACTAAAACGAAAAACGGGCTAATGGGCCTATATAACGCTTCGGCGTAATATAACTAAATAGCGCACATGGTTTTAAACCGAGTCGGCCGGTCTAAACTAAACCTAACTAAACCGGAATAAACCAAAACTAAAACCGGATCTATTTAAAAACCATACCCTTGAGGATCTAATCTACACCGTTGGTTTAGATCGAACGGTGGTGGTGTCTCCGGTGACTCACCGCGGTGGTCGACGGCGACGACGGCTCGGGCGACGACAACGCGGCGGCTCCGGTGGTCGGGGACGACGGCGGAGACCTCCGGCGGGTGCGGCGGAGCAAGGGGGTGGGTTTGGTGGAGTCGGGCGAGCTCGGGGGTGACCGGGGCGAGCTCGGGGTGGCTAATCGCGGCGGCGGCGTTCGGGTACTCCGGCGAGTGCGTCTTGTGAGAGGAGGGTTAGGCGAGGCGAAGGAGAAAAGCAGGGGTCGAGGGGGTATAAATAGGCGGGGCTTCGACTTGGACGAGAACAGCGGGCGAGGATCTCGGGGATCCCGGATCTCATGAGATCCGGCGGCGGCCGGGCGGGTGGCGTGGGCGAGGGAAGAAGGAGGTGGGGTCGGGGTGTCGGCGGAGAGGGAGGCGGGGTTTGGGTCGGGCGTACCGAGGAAGGTGGTTGGCGCGCGGTCGGCTCGCTCGGGCGGTGGGCTCATTGGGTGGGCAGTTAGCTGGCCACTGGTGGGCCGCCTAGGTGCCGGCTGGGCCCGTCGGCCTGGCTGGCGCCTGGGTCCTTTATATTTTTTTTTTGAATTAAAGAGAGAGAGAGAAAATATATTAAATATATATATTTTATATATGACATATATATATCAAAATGATCAGGGGAATATTCCTATCATTTGAACATTTTTCCAGGGGCAAAATCCAAGCTTTATAAAAATCATTTTTTTCAAAATTCCCAAATAAAATTCAAATTTGAATTCAAACTTTTTGGCAATGTTTTTCCTCTGATATTTTTGGAGTGTCATGTCTACTCCTCTCATACTTTTTCTCAAGTATTTATCGAGGCATAGTTTTTGAAATGATTTCCAATTGCCAAAATTTGAATTCAAATGCCAACAAGTCCAAAACTTCAGAAACTTCAAATGCCACTCAAATTCAAACAGAATGCATAGATGCTTAGCTATAATTGTAAAACATTCCAAATAGGAAATTTGGGATGTTACACCCAATTAGAGTGATTAACAACCCAGCAATATTAATTAAGAGTGATGAGATACATGTGAATACTCAAATTCTAGATACTCAGAATTGTCCATAACCGGGGACACGGCTAACCATGATTAGAGTGTACACTCTGCAGAGGTTTGTGCACTCTTCTCCAGAAGAATCGATCGCCTCCGTTGATTTCTCGCACTGCATGGTGTTTCAGAAACGGATGACCGAGACACAGTCTTTCAGAAACATTAACTCTCTACTCCGGGTAGACCATACCAAACCTACAAAACCCACTACCTGCTGACCTACCTCTTCAAGAGCTTCACGTAACTTACTCAACTATGCTAGAGCCCATAGTAGCTTGTGGCTACACATGGAAGTTTCTAGCATGAATAACCTCAGTTCCCTTTGAGCCTGGGTGGCGGTCCGTAGGAAGATCACACGGGTACCGAGGATTTCAAAAAATACAGGCAACACTGGGTTCCCCAGGTACCTCAATCCACCCAGATGTGTATTTAAGTTGCCACCTTAAGTTGAACCATTAATCAACAATCTCACATCAGTCATGGATTCACTCAAACCCAAACCATGTCTACGAGCATAGCATGGCAATATAAGCAACACGTAGAAGTAACTCCCAAGGGTTTGATAGTAACAGGGCAATAGGTTCTACCTCAACAACTACTTCCCAACCCACAAGTTAATAACATCCTAATCATGCAATGTTTGAGGATTGGAACTAATGCATAAAACTGGGTATGAAAAGAGTATGATCAATGTGTTACTTGCCTTGCTAACGATCCGCGAATCCTAGAGACTCGTAGTAACACGCTTCGCACTCTGGGAATTCTATCGCAAGCAAACAACAACATACATAAGCAACAAGAAAAGATGCATAAGTAAAACTCAATTAAAAGAGGCTGACCAGAAAGTTCAACTTAAAAACTCCGGTTCGCAAAAAGAATCAAACCAAACAGAGCAACGAAACTCAAACGGCGAAAGAAATAGGATCCGTTTACTAATCTGAACTAGGGTCAAATTTTACTGAGGAAAAAACTTGTTTGAGTTGGTTACTCGGAAAGAGGGTTTCGAGATGAAACTCCAGGCGCTTGAATCGCCTGATTCCGATAAACGAGCGAAAAGTTATACTAGATCGAACATCGGATCAGGAATCGCGATCAGAAAAATCGCGGAATAAATCCGATAAAAAGAAAACGACGAACAGTTTAACGAATGAACGTTCGTTCATTGAACCTAATCGAAGAACACGTTCGTTAAAACGAACAAACAAGCGAACGCTCGCTAAATAAATCAACCGGAGAATAAAACTGATCTATAATAAAAAACGAAACTAGGGTTTTTAAAAATACCCGAAGTGGTTTTCTAAAAAAAACCGGCGACTCGGGCGGCTCGGCGGTACCTCCGGCGAGGTCCTCCGGCGGGGCGGGGCGGCTCCGGTGGGGCTAGCGAGGCGGCGGCTCGGCTCAGAGGCGGGAGGTGCGGTGGCGGCGGCGGCGATCGCAAGCGGCGGCCGGCTCGGCGGCAACGATTCTGAGAATAGTTCTTGTGCAAGTGCATTGAATTGTTTCCATTCTACTTCACTAAACATCTCCATATGAGATCCAATTGCTTGTAGGGAAATGCATGAGACCTCAGTTATGATGATGCACTAGGTCCATAGCTGGGACTTTGTGTATGTTCTCGAAATGCGTTTGTCGAGTGCTCATTAAGAAAGTTTCTATACAAGTTTCTGAACGAACTCCTAAAGAAAAGTTCTTCAAAAGTTCATGGTGAAAGAATCCATTGAAGCATCTTGTCTTCACAAATGTTTTGACTACTTGTGGAGCCAAAACGGACTCCGTATGAGTCAGATATCCATGTCTATGTTAACACAACGCAAAACTGATTCCGAACGAAAGTTACAGACGAGTTCTTGTGCAGTTGCATTCGGTTTTTTCCATTCTACCTCACTAAACATCTCCATATGATATGAAATTACTTTTAGGAATGCAAAAGACCTCAGTTATGATGATGCTCTAGGTCCATAGCAGGGAATTTGTGTAACTTCTCAAAATGCGTTTGTCGAGTGCTCATTAAAAAAGTTTCTATACAAGTTTCTGAACGAAGTCCTTAAATAAATTTCTCCAAAAGTTCCCGATGAAAGAATAATTTTAAGAATCTGGTCTTCACAAACGTTTTCACTACTTGTGCAGCGAAGACGGACTCCGTATGAGTCAGATATCCATGTTTCAGTTAACACTGTGCAAAACTGATTCCGAACGACAGTTACAGACTAGTTCTTGTGTAGTTGCATTCAATTTTTTCCATTCTACTTCACTAAACATCTCCATATGAGATCCAATTACTTGTAGGGAAATGCAAGAGACCTCAGTTATGATGATGCGCTAGGTCCATAGCTGGGAATTTGTGTATGTTCTCAAAATGCGTTTGCCGAGTGCTCATTAAGAAAGTTTCTATACAAGTTTCTGAACGAACTCCTTAAGAAAAGTTCTCCAAAAGTTCACTGTGAAAGAATCCATTGAAGCATCTGGTCATCACAAAATGTTTTGACTACTTGTGGATCCAAAAAGGACTCCGTATGAGTCAGATATCCATGTTTCAGTTAACACTGCGCAAAACTGATTCCGAACGACAGTTACAGACTAGTTCTTGTGTAGTTGCATTCGATTTTTTCTATTCTACTTCACTAAACATCTCCATATGAGATCCAATTACTTGTAGGGAAATTCAAGAGACCTCAGTTATGATGATGCACTATGTCCATAGCTGGGACTTTGTGTATGTTCTCGAAATGAATTTGTCGAGTGCTCATTAAGAAAGTTTCTATACAAGTTTCTGAATGAACTCCTTAAGAAAAGTTCTCCAAAAGTTCACTGTGAAAGAATCCATCGAAGCATCTGGTCTTCGCAAATTTTTTGACTACTTGTGGAGCCAAAACGGACTCCGTATGAGTCAGATATCCATGTTTCAATTAACACAGCGCAAAACTGATTTCGAACGAAAGTTACAGACTAGTTCTTGTGTAGTTGCATTCGATTTTTTCCATTGTACCTCACTAAACATCTCCATATGAGATACAATTACTTTTAGGGAAATGCAAAAGACCTCAGTTATGATGATGCACTAGGTCCATAGCTGGGAATTTGTGTATGTTCTCAAAATGCGTTTGTCGAGTGCTCATTAAAAAAGTTTCTATACAAGTTTCTGAACGAACTCCTTAAGAAAAGTTCACCAAAAGTTCCCTCTGAAAGAATACTTTGAAGCATCTGGTCGTCACAAACTTTTTGACAACTTGTGTAGCTAAAACGAACTCCGTATTAGTCAGATATACATGTTTCAGTTAAGATTGCACAAAACTTATTCCGAACAACAGTTACAGACTAGTTCTTGTGTAGTTGCATTGAATTGTTTCCATTCTAATTCACTAAACATCTCCATATGAGATCGAATTACTTGTAGGGAAATGCAAGAGACCTCAGTTATGTTGATGCACTAGGTCCATGGCTGGGACTTTGTGTATGTTCTCGAAATGCATTTGTCGAGTGCTCATTAAGAAAGTTTCTATACAAGTTTCTGAACAAACTCGGTAATAAAAGTTCTCCAAAAGTTCCCTTTGAAAGAATCCTTTGAAGCATCTGTTCATCACAAATGTTTGAAGTACTTGTGGAGCCAAAACAGACTCCGTATGAGTCAGATATCCATGTTTCAGTTAACACAGCGCAAAACTTATTCCGAACGAAAGTTACAGACTAGTTCTTGTGTAGTTGAATTCGATTTTTTCTATTCTACTTCACTAAACATCTCCATACGAGATCCAACTACTTGCAGGGAAATGCAAGAGACCTCAGTTATGATGATGCACTAGGTCAGTAGCAGGGACTTTGTGTATGTTCTCGAAATGCATTTGTCGAGTGCTCACTAAGAAAGTTTCTGTACAAGTTTCTGAACGAACTCCTTAAGAACAGTTCTCCAAAAGTTCCCTGTGAAAGAATACTTTGAAGAATCTGGTCGTCACAAACGTCTTCACTACTTGTGGAGCCAAAACAGACTCCGTATGAGTCAGATATCCATGTTTCTGTTAACACTTTGCATAAAACTGATTACGAGCAGCGATTCTGAGACTAGTTCTTGTGTAGTTGCACTCGATTTTTTCCATTCTAATTTACTAAACATCTCCATATGAGATCCAATTACTTGTAGGGAAATGCAAGAGACCTCAGTTATGATGATGCACTAGTTCCATAGCTGGGACTTTGTGTATGTTCTCGAAATGCGTTTGTCGAGTGCTTATTATGAAAGTTTCTATACAAGTTTCTGAACGAACTCCTTAAGAAAAGTTCTCCAAAAGTTCCCTTTGAAAGAATCCTTTGAAGCATCTGGTCATATCAAACGTTTTGACTACTTGTGGAGCCAAAACAGACTCCGTATGAGTTAGATATCCATGTTTTAGTTAACACTGCGCAGAACGGATTCCGAACGATAGTTACAAACTAGTTCTTGTGTAGTTGCATTCGATTTTTTCCATTCTACTTCACCAAACATCTCCATATGAGATCCAATTACTTTTAGGGAAATGCAAAAGACCTTAGTTATGATGATGCACTAGGTCCATAGCTGGGACTTTGTGTATGTTCTCGAAATGCGTTTGTCGAGTGCTCATTAAGAAAGTTTCTGTACAAGTTTTTGACCAAACTCCTTAAGAAAAGTTCTCCAAAAGATCCTTGTGAAAGAATCTGTTGAAGCATCTGGTCGTCACAAACGTTTTGACTACTTGTGGAGCCAAAACAGACTCCGTATGAGTCAGATATCCATGTTTCAGTTAACACTGAGCAAAACTGATTCCGAGCAGCGATTCTGAGACTAGTTCTTGTGTAGTTGCATTCGATTTTTTCCATTCTACTTCACTAAACATCTCCATATGAGATACAGTTACTTGTAGGGAAATGCAAGAGACGTCAGTTATGATGATGCACTAGCTCCATAGGCGGGACTTTGTGTATGTTCTCGAAATGCGTTTGTCGAGTGCTTATTAAGAAAGTTTCTATACAAGTTTATGAATGAACACCTTAAGAAAAGTTATCCAAAAGTTCCCTGTGAAAGAATCCTTTGAAGCACCTGGCCGTCACAAATGTTTTGACTACTTGTGGAGCCAAAGCGGACTCCGTATGAGTCAGATATCCATGTTTTAGTTAACACTGCGCAAAACTGATTCCGAACGATAGTTACAGACTAGTTCTTGTGTAGTTGTATTCAATATTTTCCATTCTACTTCACTAAACATCTCCATATGAGATCTACTTACTTGTAGGGAAATGCAAGAGACCTCAGTTATGATGATGCACTAGGTCCATAGCTGGGACTTTGTGTATGTTCTCGAAATGCGTTTGTCGAGTGCTCATTAAGAAAGTTTCCACACAAGTTTCTGACCAAACTCCTTAAGAAAAGTTCTCCAAAAGTTCCTTGTGAAAGAATCCTTTGAAGCATCGGGTCGTCACAAACATTTTGACTACTTGTGGAGCCTAAACGGACTCCATATGAGTCAGATATCCATGTTTCGATTAACCTGCATAAAACTGATTCCGTCTGACGCGATTCTGAGACTAGTTCTTGTGTAGTGGCATTCGATTTTTTCCATTCTACTTCACTAAACATCTCCATACAAGATTTAATTACTTGTATCGATATTTAAGAGGCCTCAGTTATGATGGTGCACTAGGTCCATAGCTGGGACTTCGTGTATGTTGTCGAAATGCGTTTGTCGAGTGCTCATTAAGAAAGTTTCTATACAAGTTTCTGAACAAACTTGTCGGTGTCAAAACCGGCGGATCTCGGGTAGGGGGTCCCGAACTGTGCGTCTAGGCGGATGGTAACAGGAGACAAGGGACACGATGTTTTTACCCAGGTTCGGGCCCTCTCGATGGAGGTAATACCCTACTCCTGCTTGATTAATATTGATGATATGGGTAGTACAAGAGTAGATCTACCACGAGATCAAGGAGGCTAAACCCTAGAAGATAGCCTATGGTATGATTGTTGTTCGTCCTACGTACTAAAACCCTCCGGTTTATATAGACACCGGATAGGTTAGGGTTACACAGAGTCGGTTACAATGGTAGGAGATCTACATATCTGTATTGCCAAGCTTGCCTTCCACGCCAAGGAAAGTCCCATCCGGACAAGGGACGAAGTCTTCAATCTTGTATCTTCATAGTCTTGGAGTCCGGCCGTGACGATAGTCCGGCTATCCGGACACCCCCTAGTCCAGGACTCCCTCAAAACTCCTTAAGAAAAGTTCTCCAAATGTTCTCTGTGAAAGAATCATTTGAAGCATCTGGTCGTCACAAACGCTTTGACTACTTTTGGAGACAAAACGGACTCTGTATGAGTCAGATATCCATGTTTGATTAACCTTTGCAAAAACAGATTCCGAGCAGCGATTCTGAGACTAGTTCTTGTGTAGTTGCATTCAATTTTTTCCATTCTACTTCACTAAACATCTCCATATGATATCTCAGTTATGATGATGCACTAGGTCCATAGCTGGGACTTTGTGTATGTTCTCGAAATCTGTTTGTCAAGTGCTCATTAAGAAAGTTTCTATACAAGTTTATGAATGAACACCTTAAGAAAAGTTCTCCAAAAGTTCCCTGTGAAAGAATCCTTTGAAGCACCTGGGCGTCACAAACGTTTTGACTACTTGTGGAGCCAAAGCGGACTCCGTATGAGTCAGATATCCATGTTTTAGTTAACAACACAAGAAACTGATTACGAGCGATAATTCTGAGACTTCGTTCTTGTGTAGTTGCATTCAATATTTTCAATTCTACTTCACTAAACATCTCCATATGAGATCTAGTTACTTGTAGGGAAATGCAAGAGACCTCAGTTATGATGATGCACTAGGTCCATAGCTGGGACCTTGTGTATGTTCTCGAAATGCGTTTGTCGAGTGCTCATTAAGAAAGTTTCCACACAAGTTTCTGACCGAACTCCTTAAGAAAAGTTCTCCAAAAGTTCCTTGTGAAAGAATCCTTTGAAGCATCGGGTCGTCACAAACATTTTGACTACTTGTGGAGCCTAAACGGACTCCGTATGAGTCAGATATCCATGTTTCAGTTAACCTTTGCCATAAAACTGATTCCGTCTGACGATTCTGAGACTAGTTCTTGTGTAGTGGCATTCGATTTTTTCCATTCTACTTCACTAAACATCTCCATACAAGATCTAATTACTTGTATCAATATTTAAGAGGCCTCAGTTTTGGTGGTGCACTAGGTCCATAGCTGGGACTTCGTGTATGTTGTCGAAATGCGTTTGTCGAGTGCTCATTAAGAAAGTTTCTATACAAGTTTCTGAACAAACTTGTCGGTGTCAAAACCATCGGATCTCGGGTAGGGGGTCCCGAACTGTGCGTCTAGGCGGATGGTAACAGGAGACAAGGGACACGATGTTTTTACCCAGGTTCGGGCCCTCTTGATGGAGGTAATACCCTACTCCTGCTTGATTAATATTGATGATATGGGTAGTACAAGAGTAGATCTACCACGAGATCAAGGAGGTTAAACCCTAGAAGATAGCCTATGGTATGATTGTTGTTCGTCCTACGTACTAAAACCCTCCGGTTTATATAGACACCGGATAGGTTAGGGTTACACAGAGTCGGTTACAATGGCAGGAGATCTACATATCTGTATTGCCAAGCTTGCCTTCCACGCCAAGGAAAGTCCCATCCGGACACGGGATGAAGTCTTCAATCTTGTATCTTCATAGTCTTGGAGTCCGGCCGTGACGATAGTCCGGCTATCCGGACACCCCCTAGTCCAGGACTCCCTCAAAACTCCTTAAGAAAAGTTCTCCAAATGTTCTCTGTGAAAGAATCATTTGAAGCATCTGGTCGTCACAAACGCTTTGACTACTTTTGGAGACAAAACGGACTCCGTATGAGTCAGATATCCATGTTTCAGTTAACACTGCAAAAAACAGATTCCGAACGACAGTTACAGACTAGTTCTTCTGTAGTTGCATTCAATTTTTTCCATTCTACTTCACTAAACATCTCCATATGATATCTCAGTTATGATGTTGCACTAGGTCCATAGCTGGGACTTTGTGTATGTTCTCGAGATGCGTTTGCCGAGTGCTCATTAAGAAAGTTTCTATACAAGTTTCTGAACAAACTCCTTAGGAAAAGTTCTCCAAACGTTCCCTGTGAAAGATTCCTTTGAAGCATCTGGTCGTCACAAACGCTTTGACTACTTTTGGAGCCAAAACGGACTCCGTATGAGTCAGATATCCATGTTTGATTAACCTTTGCAAAAAGCTGATTCCGTCAGGATCCACAGACTAGTTCTTGTGTAGTGGCATTCGATTTTTTCCATTCTACTTCACTAAAAATCTCCATACAAGATCTAATTACTTGTATGGATATTTAAGAGACCTCAGTTACGATGGTGCACTAGGTGCATAGCTGGGACTTCGTGTAGGTTGATGAAATGCGTTTGTCGAGTGCTCATTAAGAAAGTTTATATACAAGTTTCTGAACAAACTCCTTAAGAAATGTTCTCCAAAGGTTCTCTGTGAAAGAATCCTTTGAAGCATCTAGTCGTCACAAACGCTTTGACTACTTTTGGAGACAAAACGGACTCCGTATGAGTCAGATATCCATGTTTCAGTTAACACTGCGCAAAACAGATTCCGAACGAGAGTTACAGACTAGTTCTTGTGTAGTTGCATTCAATTTTTTTCCATTCTACTTCACTAAACATCTCCATATGATATCTCAGTTATGATGATGCACTATCCATAGCTGGGACTTTGTGTATGTACTCGAAATGCGTTTGTCGAGTGCTCATTAAGAAAGTTTCTATACAAGTTTCTGAACAAACTCCTTAAGAAAAGTTCTCCAAACGTTCCCTGTGAAAGAATCCTTTGAAGCATCTGGTCGTCATAAACGCTTTGACTACTTTTGGAGCCAAAATGGACTCCGTATGAGTCAGATATCCATGTTTCACTTAACACTGCAAAAAACAGATTCCGAACTACAGTTACAGACTAGTTCTTGTGTAGTTGCATTCAATTTTTTCCATTCTACTTCACTAAACATCTCCATATGATATCTTAGTTATGATGTTGCACTAGGTCCATAGCTGGGACTTTGTGTATGTTCTTGAAATGCGTTTGTCGAGTGCTCATTAAGAAAGTTTCTATACAAGTTTCTGAACAAACTCCTTAAGAAAAGTTCTCCAAACGTTCCCTGTGAAAGAATCCTTTGAAGCATCTGGTCGTCATAAACGCTTTGACTACTTTTGGAGCCAAAATGGACTCCGTATGAGTCAGATATCCATGTTTCACTTAACACTGCGCAAAACAGATTCCTAACGGCGATTCTGAGACTAGTTCTTGTGTAGTTGCATTCGATTTTTTCCATTCTACTTCACTAAACATCTCCATATGAGATCTCAGTTATGATGATGCACTAGGTCCATAGCTGGGAGTTTGTGTATGATCTCGAAATGCGCTTGTCGAGTGCTCATTAAGAAAGTTTCTATACAAGTTTCTAAACAAACTCCTTAAGAAAAGTTCTCCAAAGCGTTCCTGTGAAAGAATCCTTAGAAGCATCTGGTCGTCATAAATGCTTTGACTACTTTTGGAGCCAAAGCGAACTCTGTATGAGTCGGATATCCATGTTTGATTAACAATGCATAAAGCAGTTACGAACAACGATTACAAACTAGTTCTTGTGTAGTTGCATTGAATTGTTTCCATTCTACTTCACTAAACATCTCCATATGAGATCTAATTCATTGTTGGGAAATGCAAGAGACCTCAATTTTGATGATGCACTAGGTCCATAGCTGGGACTTTGTGTATGTTCTCGAAATGCGTTTGTCGAGTGCTCATTAAGAAAGTTTCTATACAAGTTTCTGAACGAACTCCTTAAGATAAGTTCGCCAAAAGTTCCCTGTGAAAGAATCCTTTGAAGCATCTGGTCGTCACAAACATTTTGACTACTTTTGGAGCCAAAACAGACTCCGTATGAGTCAGATATCCATGTTTCAATGAACACTGCACAAAACTGATTCCTAACGACAGTTACAGACTAGTTCTTGTGTAGTTGCATTAGACTTTTTCTATTCTACTTCACCAAACATCTCCATATGAGATCCAATTACTTGTAGGGAAATGCAAGGGACCTCTATTATGAAGATGCACTAGGTCCATAAATTTGGTACTTTGTGTATGTTCTCGAAATGCGTTTGTCGAGTGCTCATTAAGAAAGTTTCTATACAAGTTTCTAAACGAACTCCTTAACAAAAGTTCTCCAAAAGTTCCATGTCAAAGAATCCGTTGAAGCATCTGGTCGTCACAAACGTTTTGACTACTTGTGGAGCCAAAACGGACTCCGTATGAGTAAGATATCCATGTTTCAGTTAACACTGCGCAAAACTGATTCCGAACAACAGTTACAGACTAGTTCTTGTGTAGTGGCATTCAATTTTTTCCATTCTACTTCACTAAACATCTCCATATAAGATCCAATTACTTGTATGGAAATGCAAGAGACCTCAGTTTTGATGATGCACTAGGTCCATAGCTGGGACTTTGTGTATGTTCTCGAAATGCGTTTGTCGAGTGCTCATTAAGAAAGTTTCTATACAAGTTTCTGAACAAACTCCTTAAGAAAAGTTCTCCAAACGCGTTCCTGTGAAAGAATCCTTTGAAGCATCTGGTCGTCATAAACGCTTTGACTACTTTTGGAGCCAAAATGGACTCCGTATGAGTCAGATATCCATGTTTCACTTAACACTGCAAAAAACAGATTCCGAACTACAGTTACAGACTAGTTCTTGTGTAGTTGCATTCAATTTTTTCCATTCTACTTCACTAAACATCTCCATATGATATCTCAGTTATGATGTTGCACTAGGTCCATAGCTGGGACTTTGTGTATGTTCTTGAAATGCGTTTGTCGAGTGCTCATTAAGAAAGTTTCTATACAAGTTTACGAACAAACTCCTTAAGAAAAGTTCTCCAAAGCGTTCCTGTGAAAGAATCCTTTGAAGCATCTTGTCGTCATAAACGCTTGGACTTCTGTTGGAGCCAAAATGGACTCCGTATGAGTCAGATATCCATGTTTCACTTAACACTGCACAAAACAGATTCCTAACGGCGATTCTGAGACTAGTTCTTGTGTAGTTGCATTCGATTTTTCCATTCTACTTCACTAAACATCTCCATATGAGATCTCAGTTATGATGATGCACTAGGTCCATAGCTGGGAGTTTGTGTATGATCTCGAAATGCGCTTGTCGAGTGCTCATTAAGAAAGTTTCTATACAAGTTTCTAAACAAACTCCTTAAGAAAAGTTCTCCAAACGTTCCCTGTGAAAGAATCCTTAGAAGCATCTGGTCGTCATAAATGCTTTGACTACTTTTGGAGCCAAAACGAACTCTGTATGAGTCAGATATCCATGTTTCAGTTAACAATGCGCAAAACAGATTCTGAACAACAGTTACAAACTAGTTCTTGTGTAGTTGCATTGAATTGTTTCCATTCTACTTCACTAAACATCTCCATATGAGATCTAATTCATTGTTGGGAAATGCAAGAGACCTCAATTTTGATGATGCACTAGGTCCATAGCTGGGACTTTGTGTATGTTCTCGAAATGCGTTTGTCGAGTGCTCATTAAGAAAGTTTCTATACAAGTTTACGAATCGAACTCCTTAAGATAAGTTCGCCAAAAGTTCCCTGTGAAAGAATCCTTTGAAGCATCTGGTCGTCACAAACATTTTGACTACTTGTGGAGCCAAAACAGACTCCGTATGAGTCAGATATCCATGTTTCAATGAACACTGCACAAAACTGATTCCTAACGACAGTTACAGACTAGTTCTTGTGTAGTTGCATTAGACTTTTTCTATTCTACTTCACCAAACATCTCCATATGAGATCCAATTACTTGTAGGGAAATGCAAGGGACCTCTATTATGAAGATGCACTAGGTCCATAGCTGGGACTTTGTGTATGTTCTCGAAATGCGTTTGTCGAGTGCTCATTAAGAAAGTTTCTATACAAGTTTCTAAACGAACTCCTTAACAAAAGTTCTCCAAAAGTTCCATGTCAAAGAATCCGTTGAAGCATCTGGTGCGTCACAAACGCGTTTTGACTACTTGTGGAGCCAAACGGACTCCGTATGAGTAAGATATCCATGTTTCAGTTAACCTTTGCATAGAAAAGCGATTCCGAACAACGATTCTGAGACTAGTTCTTGTGTAGTGGCATTCAATTTTTCCATTCTACTTCACTAAACATCTCCATATAAGATCCAATTACTTGTATGGAAATGCAAGAGACCTCAGTTTTGATGATGCACTAGGTCCATAGCTGGGACTTTGTGTATGTTCTCGAAATGCGTTTGTCGAGTGCTCATTAAGAAAGTTTCTATACAAGTTTCTGAACAAACTCCTTAAGAAAAGTTCTCCAAACGTTCCCTGTGAAAGAATCCTTTGAAGCATCTGGTCGTCATAAACGCTTTGACTACTTTTGGAGCCAAAATGGACTCCGTATGAGTCAGATATCCATGTTTCACTTAACACGCAAAAAAGCAGATTCGAACTACGATTCTGAGACTAGTTCTTGTGTAGTTGCATTCAATTTTTCCATTCTACTTCACTAAACATCTCCATATGATATCTCAGTTATGATGTTGCACTAGGTCCATAGCTGGGACTTTGTGTATGTTCTTGAAATGCGTTTGTCGAGTGCTCATTAAGAAAGTTTCTATACAAGTTTCTGAACAAACTCCTTAAGAAAAGTTCTCCAAACGTTCCCTGTGAAAGAATCCTTTGAAGCATCTGGTCGTCATAAACGCTTTGACTACTTTTGGAGCCAAAATGGACTCCGTATGAGTCAGATATCCATGTTTCACTTAACACTGCGCAAAACAGATTCCTAACGACAGTTACAGACTAGTTCTTGTGTAGTTGCATTCGATTTTTTCCATTCTACTTCACTAAACATCTCCATATGAGATCTCAGTTATGATGATGCACTAGGTCCATAGCTGGGAGTTTGTGTATGATCTCGAAATGCGCTTGTCGAGTGCTCATTAAGAAAGTTTCTATACAAGTTTCTAAACAAACTCCTTAAGAAAAGTTCTCCAAAGCGTTCCTCGTGAAAGAATCCTTAGAAGCATCTGGTCGTCATAAATGCTTTGACTACTTTTGGAGCCAAAAGCGAACTCTGTATGAGTCAGGATATCCATGTTTGATTAACAATGCGCATAAAGCAGATTACGAACAACGATTTACAAACTAGTTCTTGTGTAGTTGCATTGAATTGTTTCCATTCTACTTCACTAAACATCTCCATATGAGATCTAATTCATTGTTGGGAAATGCAAGAGACCTCAATTTTGATGATGCACTAGGTCCATAGCTGGGACTTTGTGTATGTTCTCGAAATGCGTTTGTCGAGTGCTCATTAAGAAAGTTTCTATACAAGTTTCTGAACGAACTCCTTAAGATAAGTTCGCCAAAAGTTCCCTGTGAAAGAATCCTTTGAAGCATCTGGTCGTCACAAACATTTTGACTACTTGTGGAGCCAAAACAGACTCCGTATGAGTCAGATATCCATGTTTCAATGAACGCTGCACAAAACTGATTCGTAACGACAGTTACAAACTAGTTCTTGTGTAGTTGCATTAGACTTTTTCTATTCTACTTCACCAAACATCTCCATATGAGATCCAATTACTTGTAGGGAAATGCAAGGGACCTCTATTATGAAGATGCACTAGGTCCATAGCTGGGACTTTGTGTATGTTCTCGAAATGCGTTTGTCGAGTGCTCATTAAGAAAGTTTCTATACAAGTTTCTAAACGAACTCCTTAACAAAAGTTCTCCAAAAGTTCCATGTCAAAGAATCCGTTGAAGCATCTGGTCGTCACAAACGTTTTGACTACTTGTGGAGCCAAAACGGACTCCGTATGAGTAAGATATCCATGTTTGATTAACACTGCATAAAAGCGATTCCGAACAACGATTCTGAGACTAGTTCTTGTGTAGTGGCATTCAATTTTTTCCATTCTACTTCACTAAACATCTCCATATAAGATCCAATTACTTGTATGGAAATGCAAGAGACCTCAGTTTTGATGATGCACTAGGTCCATAGATGGGACTTTGTGTATGTTCTCGGAATGCGTTTGTCGAGTGCTCATTAAGAAAGTTTCTATACAAGTTTCTGAACAAACTCCTTAAGAAAAGTTCTCCAAACGTTCCCTGTGAAAGAATCCTTTGAAGCATCTGGTCGTCACAAAACACTTTGACTACTTTTGGAGCCAAAAGCAGGACTCAAGATGAGTCGATATCCATGTTTTAGTTAACCTGCAAAAGCAATTCCGAGCAGCGATTCTGCATCTAGTTCTTGTGTAGTTGCATTCGATTTTTTCCATTCTACATCACTAAAAATCTCCATATGAGATGTCAGTTATGATGATGCACTAGGTCCATAGCTGGGACTTTGGGTATGTTCTGGAAATGCGTTTGTCGAGTGCTCATTAAGAAAGTTTCTATACAAGTTTCTAAACGAACTCCTTAACATAAGTTCTCCAAACGTTGTGTGTGAAAGAATCCTTAGAAGCATCGGAGCGTCACAAACGCTTTCGCTACTTTTGGAGCCATAACTGACTCCTTATGAGTCAGATATCCATGTTTCAGTTAACACTGCGCAAAACTGATTCCGAACAACAGCTACAGACTAGTTCTTGTGTAGTGGCATTCGATTTTTTCCATTCTACTTCACTAAACATCTCCATATAAGATCCAATTACTTGTATGGAAATGCAAGAGACCTCAGTTTTGATGATGCACTAGGTCCATAGATGGGACTTTGTGTATGTTCTCGGAATGCGTTTGTCGGTGCTCATTAAGAAAGTTTCTATACAAGTTTCTGAACAAACTCCTTAAGAAAAGTTCTCCAAACGTTCCCTGTGAAAGAATCCTTTGAAGCATCTGGTCGTCACAAAACACTTTGACTACTTTTGGAGCCAAAACAGACTCCGTATGAGTCAGATATCCATGTTTCAGTTAACCCTGCGCAAAACACATTCCGAACGACAGTTACAGACTAGTTCTTGTGTAGTTGCATTCGATTTTTTCCATTCTACTTCACTAAACATCTCCATATGAGATGTCAGTTATGATGATGCACTAGGTCCATAGCTGGGACTTTGGGTATGTTCTGGAAATGCGTTTGTCGAGTGCTCATTAAGAAAGTTTCTATACAAGTTTCTAAACGAACTCCTTAACATAAGTTCTCCAAACGTTGTGTGTGAAAGAATCCTTAGAAGCATCGGAGCGTCACAAACGCTTTCGCTACTTTTGGAGCCATAACTGACTCCTTATGAGTCAGATATCCATGTTTCAGTTAACAATGCGCAAAACTGATTCCAACAATGACTCTGAGACTAGTTCTTGTGTAGTGGCATTCGATTTTTTCCATTCTACTTCACTAAACATCTCCATGTAAGATCCAATTACTTGTATGGAAATGCAAGAGACCTCAGTTTTGATGATGCACTAGGTCCATAGATGGGACTTTGTGTATGTTCTCGGAATGCGTTTGTCGAGTGCTCATTAAGAAAGTTTCTATACAAGTTTCTGAACAAACTCCTTAAGAAAAGTTCTCCAAACGTTCCCTGTGAAAGAATCCTTTGAAGCATCTGGTCGTCACAAAACACTTTGACTACTTTTGGAGCCAAAACAAACTCCGTATGAGTCAGATATCCATGTTTGATTAACCTGCGCCAAAACACATTCCGAGCAGCGATTCTGGACTAGTTCTTGTGTAGTTGCATTCGATTTTTTCCATTCTACTTCACTAAACATCTCCATATGAGATGTCAGTTATGATGATGCACTAGGTCCATAGCTGGGACTTTGGGTATGTTCTGGAAATGCGTTTGTCGAGTGCTCATTAAGAAAGTTTCTATACAAGTTTCTAAACGAACTCCTTAACATAAGTTCTCCAAACGTTGCCTGTGAAAGAATCCTTAGAAGCATCGGGTCGTCACAAACGCTTTCGCAACTTTTGGAGCCATAACTGACTCCTTATGAGTCAGATATCCATGTTTCAGTTAACAACTGCATAAAGCTGATTCGAGCAGCGATTCTGAGACTAGTTCTTGTGTAGTTGCATTGAATTTTTTCCATTCTACTTCACTAAACATCTCCATATGAGATCCAATTGCTTCTAGGGAAATGCAAGAGACCTCAGCTTTGATGATGCACTAGGTCCATAGCTGGGACTTTGTGTATGTTGTCGAAATGCGTTTGTCGAGTGCTAATTAAGAAAGTTTCTATACAAATTTCTGAACGAACTCCTTAAGATAAGTTCTCCAAAAGTTCCCTTTGAAAGAATCTTTTGAAGCATCTGGTCGTCACAAACATTTTGACTACTTGTGGAGCCAAAACAGACTCCGTACGAGTCAGATATCCATGTTTCAGTTAACACTGCACAAAACTGATTACGAATGATGGTTACAGACTAGTTCTTGTGTAGTTGCATTCGACTTTTTCTATTCTACTTCGCCAAACATCTCCATATGAGATCCAATTACTTGTAGGGAAATACATGTGACGCCCGGATAATTAAGCCACAGTAACCCTCCGCTAATGATGCCACGTCACCTCGATTACTGTTGCTAATCTCGCGTTAGTTTGAAACCGATTCGCATTCAAATTCAAAATCAAGCAAACAATAAAAGATTTCAAATATTAAAACTAAAATGTTCGGAGTGAGCCAAATAATTCATAAGTAATGTTGGTAGATAAACCAAGTCTTTAAAAAAAAATTTAAATACACTTAACTAAATAAAACGGTAACAAAGACAATTATTTGAATGCCTTTTAAATTAATAAACAAATTTTTACACTAGTTTATTAGTCACCAAACTTTTAAGGCAGTGGATTATTCGGAGACATTTATTTAGGAGCTATTATCATATTTATAAAACTAAAGAAACTAAAAGTAAAATAAGATAGAATAAAATAAAATAGGAAAAAGAAAAGAAAAACAAACAAAAAAAGAAATCTAACAAAAAAAAGGGAAAGGCCCCCCTCCACTGGACCGAATGGCCCAGCTGGCCGCCCGATCGCCCACAGCCTATATGGCCTCCCCACCACCGAACCCTAACCCCCACCACGCACTCCCTCCCCACTTTCCCTCTTCCCCACTCCCCGACTCCAGATCGGGATCGGGCGATCACGCCCTGCCCGTTGACTCCTCGCCCTCCTCTCCCTTGCGCGACGCGCCCGGAAACAGCCACGCCTCGCGCCGCCGCGCCAAGGCCACCGATCGATCGCCACCTCGCCGTCGACCAGACAACCTCGCCCGGATCATTGTCGTCCCCGTCCTCCTCTCCAACGGCCTTCACCGACCCTCGCCGCTCATGGGACCGCCCGACCCCATCACAGCCATCGCCGGACGCCTCCTCGTCTTCCCCACGCCGGCTTCCCCAAGCCTCGGCCAACCCTACTGCTGGTGAGGCCTTTGGCCTCCTCTTTCCTCTTTGCATCGCTCCCTGCCGTCTCTCCTGTCGCGGGTCACGCCGTCGGCCACCCACCACGCTGCACCCGGCGCCGTCCAGCGTCTGCGCCTCGTGCCCCTACCCCGCATCCACTTTGAGGTTGTGCCCCCCCGCCCATGACTGCTCTGCCTGCTCATCGGCGATCTTGCTCCCTACCTCTCCACGCCAGCTGTGCCTTCCCGGTCCGGCCCGTGGCCTCTGACGCCAGCCACACCCTCCATGGCGCGACCACCTCTCGTCGCGCCACTACGACGGCATGCCGTCAGCCGTCACCTCATCGGCGGTTTGGGCGTGCGCCCGAGCGAATGGTTCTTTGGGCATTAAGCCCATTGCCGATAACCGCCTTGACGCTGTTAACCCCTGTACCAATGACAAGTGGGCTGACCCTAGAACGTGTTAAAAAAAGAATATAAATAAATAAATAAATAAATAATAAATAAAATAATTAGTTAACTAAATTAATTAACTTACTTAATCCTAATTAGAATAACCTAATCTCTAATTAAACTAATTGACCCTGTTTAATTAGCCTGCTAATCAAACAACCAATGACATGTGGGCCCCACACTTAGTTGACCCAGTCAACTGCAAAGTTGAATGCTGACATCAGCATGATGTCATGCTGACGTCATCATTTACTATTCTGGATAATGTTGGATTTAAATAACTAATTAAATTCCAGAAAATGTTTAAACCTTTAGAAAATCATATAAAATAATCCGTAACTCGGATGAAAATATTTTCAACATGAAAGTTGCTCAGAACGACGAGACGAATCCGGATACGCAGCCTATTCATCCGCCACACCCCCCTAACCTATCGAACTCGCAACTTTTCCCCTCCGGCTCCTCTGCCCGAAAACGCGAAACACCGAGGATACTTTCCCGGATGCTTCCCCCCTTCACCGGTATCACCTCATACCGCGTTAGGGCACCCCTAGCACCGTTACTTCATGTCATGCATCGCTATGCATCTGTTTGCTTAAATATTTATTGTTTCTTCCCCCTCTTCTCTCGCTAGACACCGAGACCGACGCTGCTGCTACCCAGTTCGACTATGGAGTTGAAGAACCCTTCTCTTGCCAGAGCAACCAGGCAAGCCCCCCCTTTGATCACCAGATATCGCCTACTCTTCTCTATACTGCTTGCATTAGAGTAGTGTAGCAATGTTATCGCTTCGATTAATCCTATCTTTCTTTGCACTGACTGTCCTTGCTACTCAACTGTTACCTTTACCGCTATCCTACTCCTTAGTATAGGATGCTAGTGTTCCATCAAGGACCCTACATTCTTGTCCGTCTGCCATGCTATACTCGGGTTGTGATCACTTGAGGTGATCACGGGCATATACTATATACCTTACACAGTTACATTACCTTGATAATGTTAGGAGATGGGGGGTGACAGACGGTGGCTCCATCCCGGTAGAGGTGGGCACAGGTTCCCCACGGCCCCATTGTTACTTGTGGTGGAGCGACAGGGGAGGTTGAGACTACCTAGGTGAGAGGTGGGCCTGGACCTGGTCGGCGTTCTCGGATACTTAACACGTTTAACGAGATCTGGGTATTTGATCTGAGTCTGGCCATTTGGTCTATACGCACTAACCATCTACGTGGGAGTAGTTATGGGTATCCCGACGTCGTGGTATCAGCCGAAGCACTTCGTGACGCAGCGACTGAGTGGCGCACGCCGGATTGGAACGTAAGCCTGCTCTTGTATTAAGGGGGCTAGTTCCGCTTTTCGTCACAGACGCATAGCGTGCAGGTGTGCTATGGGCGATGGGCCCAGACCCCTGTGCGCTTAGGTTTAGACCGGCGTGCTGGCCTCTCTGTTGTGCCTAGGTGGGGCTGCGACGTGTTGATCTTCCGCGGCCGGGCATGACCCAGAAAAGTGTGTCCGGCCAAATGGGATCAGGCGTGATGGGTTATGTGGTGCACCCCCGCAGGGAAGTTTAATCTATTCGAATAGTCGTGATCTTCGGTAATAGGACGACTTGGAGTTGTACCTTGACCTTATGA
Organism: Aegilops bicornis; assembly: GCA_021605145.1. Classification (NCBI taxonomy): domain Eukaryota; kingdom Viridiplantae; phylum Streptophyta; class Magnoliopsida; order Poales; family Poaceae; genus Aegilops; species Aegilops bicornis. The sequence continues at coordinate 184,736,353 of CM038673.1, forward strand.
CAACTAGAACCGGATACTTAATAAAACACACCCTTCCAAGTGCCAGATACAACCCGGTGGTCGCTCTCTCTCAGGGATACGAGGAGGGGATCGCCGGGTAGGATTATGCTATGCGATGCTACTTGGAGATGCTACTTGGAGGACTTCAATCTACCCTCTTCTACCTGTTGCAAGACGGATGTGACCAGAAGCGTAGTCTTCGGTAAGACTAGCTATCCCCCTCTTAATCTGGCTTTCTGCAGTTCAGTCTACTGATATGGACCTTTACACATATATCCATGCATATGTAGTGTAGCTCCTTGCTTGCGAGTACTTTGGATGAGTACTCACGGTTGCCTTGTTCCCCCCTTTCCCCTTATCTCTACCCGGTTGCTGCGACCAGACGATGGAGCCCAGGAGCCAGACGCCACCGTCGATGACGACTACTACCCCGGAGGTGCCTACTACTACGTCTTTGCCTTGTGACGACTGGAAGTAGTTTAGGAGGATCCTAGCAGGAGGCCTGCGCCTCTTTCGATCTGTATCCCGGTTTGTGCTAGCCTTATTAAGGCAAACTTGTTTAACTTATGTACGTACTCGAGATATTGTTGCTTCCGCTGACTCGTCTATGATCGAGCACTTGTATTCAAGCCCTCGAGGCCCCTGGCTTGTATTATGATGCTTGTATGACTTATTTATGTTTTAGAGTTGTGTTGTGATATCTTCCCATGAGTCCCTGATCTTGATCGTACACATTTGCGTGCATGACTAGTGTACGATTGAATCGGGGGCGTCACAAGTTGGTATCAGAGCCAACTGCCTGTAGGAATCCCCCTTTCCAACTCCTTGGCCGAAGTTAAGTCTAGACATTGGAAAAGTTTTACTAACATGGCCGTGCGGCCCATGGGCCCACGTCGCCATTGGGTGGTATTAGGATCTTTTACTCCTCGATCTTTACTCTGGGATTCTGAACTCTCTTCTATTCGGGTTAAACGATTTTTACTAAAATCTAACTTTAGGATCTCGTTACTACTTCCTCCCGGAGAACCCCTCACTACAGGTGATTGCTCCGTGAACTAGAAGAATTTGAAGATACTCTCCGATATTCTCTCGAGACCTTGTGCTGTCGTTTTGCAATTCCCTACCACGAAACATCCCTATGGATAAATACTTACGCTGTCGTTCTTCTTGATATTCCCGATTAATCTTGTTATTACAAGATACCGAACTTCTCTCTAATGTTCCGAGAATACTTTGCGCCTATTACCTTGCAGTTCTTTGCTACATGAATACCTCTACGGATAATTTCTCGCACTTACCGAATATCCGCTCATCCCCAGTTGATTCATGTATGTCACCAATCCTCGAAAAACCATTCGATCTTTCGAAAATCCTGAGCATCCTATTGCTCTCGAACTTCTTGATTACTTGCATTATGGTTAATCCCATAAGTCTAATAATGTTGTTGGCATCCATTGTCATTATCCTTTTGAGTCCATTGATTCGATTTGTTGCGAATGCTCGCAATCCTCAAACAGATCCTAGAATTCATCCTTCCGGCTCAGATGTCATTTTAAACATGAGCTGGTTATCGACCAATCAAATTGCCGTCAATTGTACCCCTAAGTCTATTCAGCTTATCCATCCTTGATTAGAGCATTTGCTCCTGATCCCTTGATTTGAAATTCATAATTACTTTGCTAATCAAACGTTGAATTATTCAGATGTTCTATAAACCGATGCATTTGCAATCTTTCTTCCTCTGATTGGGTATCGATACTCATATCAGCCCCATTGTGGATCGCCATATCCACTGTTGGATTATTATCCGACAGTGTCCTTCATAATTAATCACTTTGTGAGTTCTTTCTCCGATACATAATGCCTTTGGTAAATTGTATCCTCTGCTTGCTCAAGCATGCTCTACTATCGATCTTGTGTTATTTACTCCTGAAGTTCATGGTATATGTTCTAAGAAGCCCCGTTGGGTTGAGCCTATGCCTTCCTTAATCTGGGTGAACTCGAAAGTTTTCACGGGTCATACTCCTCTGGTAATTCACCAGGTAGGTTTTGACACTGAAATCATTTTGATCTAGAGCAGTGAGTGAAAGGTTATGCATTGAAGAAGTGGGAGTCGACCTTGAACTTTGTGTTCATGCCCATGGACACGATGTATAACTTATCATGGAAGCTGCTCGTAAAAATGATTACCCCCTTGTTATAAGTTCATCTTGTATGCGTGGTTTGATCATTTATGATCGTGGTTTCCGACCATGTTCTCCTATAAATACCATTTCTCGTGCAAGTTTAAGCACTTGTCTTCTGTAGAGTAATACCCCAGTCCAACCTCTACTTTGATCTGTCGTTGAGTATTACCCCTGGTATCTCGAGGATATCATGCCATTGCACTACATTACCCTGTCCTTTGATGGAGTACTACCTTACCTGTCTTTGTCACTTCATGCTTCTAGGTTGTTTGTTAACCGAGAACAACGATAAGTGAATCGATTCAAGACTCCGATTCCATAACTCTAAGTAATTTTCGTTGCTTACGAGTATAATAATCCTTTAAGTCATTCCTAGCCTGATCAGCTATATCATCATCATACTATTTTTTTTAACTATGCTACCTGGTCCTTATTCCCGGAGCACAACTTTCAACGATGAACTAAGCTAGCGTCGATTTTCGTCATATCATTTCTCCTTGAACAACAAACTTGATTTCGAGTTTGTGTCCTAACCGTGGTTCCAATAACCTTTCGCTTCATCATTCATTTGACTTGATGTCATCGTCGATCGATTACATCTTTGTGTAACCTCCCGACAAATGTGTCGTGATCATCATCAACCTTATGAGCTCTTCCAGGATATCAATCGGATTCATGATGAGAAATACCATCCTTGCCTCGATGATTTGTGTTATCATCAACCGCTTTATTTCCTTCCCTCCAACACAAACTTGTTAGGTGTTACGTGTTATACCTTGAGTTCCTTGCTACCCAGCATTGTTCTTCTTTACCTTGGAATATTACCACCTTTTATGTCAAGAATGTCGTGGGAATTTCACCACCTCTTAAGAATTCTTGGTATGGTGATACTTCTCACCATCACCATTCTTTCTTGGTTCCCGTGTTAATTCTAACCGAGGTACCTACAAGTGAACGGTGTTGTTTGGATTCGGTACGTCTAGCAACCCTATTGCTTTGAAGTTAATGGTCAACCGTTCATTCCTAGACTATTGATTATTGAATCATCATTCCGACGTTGGTCGTGCAACCCAGCCCATATTTCGGTGCACCTCTCATCCAATGTTTAACTGTGTATGTTCTCCTCGAGCATACACCATTTTATCATTTTATCCGACAAATGTTATCTCCTTGTTCACATAACTGTGGAAATCCACCTTTTTGGAAATCTCGAGGATTTTCGTTGATTCCATCAGCTACCCCTCATCCTCTCCTTGGTTTAAGGATGAACTATTGCTTCAAGAACCCGCTCCCTTAGTTCATTTCCTGAGAATCTTGAAATGTCATTTCGTCTATTTGTGTTGCACCTTTTCTTCTCGGACATCCTGAGTCTGAGGTATCATGACACCAATTGGATCTAAATCTCGGTTAGATATGATGGTTGGGACAACTTTCCAAGAGTTATGATATTGGTCCTTTGATGAACCGGTAATATGATGTCATGCCTAGCACCCCCCACGGAGGACCTATCATTATTATTTCTTTTGCAAGGATAACCATTCCTTCGGAGGAAATTGTAGGACTTATTTTATAAGTTACTCCTGATGGATCATTGGTGTATCCAAAGTCCGCCCTTGATTGAAACACCATATCATTGCTACCTGAAGCATGTCTGTGGTACTCCGTTCATCACCAAGAACATTTGAAGCACAATGCTAAATTCTCTTTATCAATTATCCAAACACCGTTGTATGGATAATGGCATGGAATTTCTCTTCCCTTTCCTAAAGGGGTTTGCTACGTTATATCCCGTCTTGGATATCATGCTTTGCTTGCCCTTGGGAAGGATATACCCCTGAAATATGTGTTTAAACACATTTTCCTTTCCATTGAGTTGTTACTCTGATAAACACCTTTTCCTATCCATTGTTTTGTCTAACCTTTCTGGTGATCATTATGATCTAAGCAGTATTAATCCCCTGCTTATGCTAACACCTCAGAGTGCAATTATGTCAGTAAGACCCTGTTACTTTTGTTGATGACATTCCAGTAACCACCGATGGACGAGAACCTTGCCTATTGGTCTGCCTCGTTCAACGAGCAGGAAAATGGTTCTCTTCGTCCCCCGCCCTTGGTTCCGACGTTGTTGCCGACATAACAGACAAGTTATGGTCTGACCTGCATGGTTATCGTAACCGTGCAAGATGACACCACTCTTTCTGTCTTTAACCCACATGGTGGGCCCATAACCCACAAGTTCCACAGGATCGAAACCTGACTCTCTTGTACACCCTGTTGCCAAAGATATTCCTCACGCTTGACTTGGTATGTAATTCGCAAGCCACCTTCCTAGTGATCTACTCTGGTATCAGATGCAATACTTATTCTCGTGCCCTGAAACCCTTTCACCTTCTAATTGGGTATCGACCGATTGCCTATCCGCTTGATACTTCTTACTATACCTTCTTGCTTGGCTCTCGATGAGTTTCATTTGACCAATTCGAGAGATACCCATGTGTTCATTCATGGGATAACCCCCGATGGTTAACCCTTATAGCATTCTATCATTGTCGAACTGCCCCTTACCTATTCATAAGTACGAGATAGACCCCGAAGAAAGGATGATGACTTCATCATGATGACTTGAAGCAGAGAAATGAAGACATCAACGGAAGGGATCAACCTCTTCGAAAGAGCAACCAAGACCGAGAATATTCGTTAGAATGTCGTAACCAAACGTTTCCCCCTTAGCCCCCCTCTTAAATCTCGGGACGAGATTTCTTGTAGTGGAGGAGAATTGTGGCCTTGGGATAATTAAGCCACAGTAACCCTCCGCTAATGATGGCACGTCACCTCGATTACTGTTGCTAATCTCGTGTTAGTTTGAAACCGATTCGCATTCAAATTCAAAATCAAGCAAACAATAAAAGATTTCAAATATTAAAACTAAAATGTTCGGAGTGAGCCAAATAATTCATAAGTAATGTTGGTGGATAAACCAAGTCTTTTAAAAAAAGTTTAAATACACTTAACTAAATTAAACGGTAACAAAGACAATTATTTGAATGCCTTTTAAATTAATAAACAAATTTTTACACTAGTTTATTAGTTACCAAACTTTTAAAGGCAAAGTGGATTATTCGGAGACATTTATTTAGGAGCTATTATCATATTTATAAAACTAAAGAAACTAAAAGTAAAATAAGATAGAATAAAAGAAAATAGGAAAAAGAAAAGAAAAACAAACAAAAACAGAAATATAACAATAAAAAGGGATAGGCCCCCCTCCACTGGACCGAATGGCCCGGTGGCCGCCAGTCGCCCACAGCCTATATGGCCTCCCACCACCGAACCCTAACCCCCACCACGCACTCCCTCCCCACTTGCCCTCTTCCCCCACTCCCCGACCCAGATCGGGATCGGGCGACCACGCCCCTGCCCGTTGACTCCTCGCCCTCCTCTCCCTTGCGACGCCACGGAAACCCGCCACGCCTCGCGCCCGACCGCGCAGAACCGACTTGATCGCCACCTCGCCGTCGACCAGACAACCTCGCCGGACTGCCGTCGTCCCGTCCTCCTCTCCAACGGCCTTCACCGACCCTCGTCGCTCGCCGAACCGCCCGACCCCATCACAGCCGCCGGACGCCTCCTCGTCTTCCCCACGCCGGCTTCCCCAAGCCTCGGCGATCGAACCCTACAGCTGGTGAGGCCTTTGGCCTCCTCTTTCCTCTTTGCACCGCTCTGCCCGTCTCCCCGTCGCCGGTCACACACGTCGGCCACCCACGCCTACTGCGCCATTGGCGCCGTCCCGTCTGCGCCTCGTGCCCCTACCCCGCATCCGCTTTGAGGTTGTGCCTCGCGGATGCTTGCCGCTGCTCATCGGCGATGCTGCTCCCTACCTCTCCACGCCAGGCCCGTGCCTTCCCGGTCGTGGCCCGTATTACTATAGCGCCAGCCACACCCTCCATGGCGCGACCACCTCTCGTCGCGCCACTATGACAACATGTCGTCGCCGTCGCCTCATCGGCGGTTTGGGCGTGCGCCCAGCGAATGGTTCTTTGGGCATTGCGCCACGTCAGAACCCGCCAAATACCGTTAACCCCCTGTACCAATGACAAGTGGGCCCAGCCCCTAGAACGTGTTAAAAAAAGAATATAAATAAATAAATAAATATATAAATAAATAAATTAGTTAACTAAATTAATTAACTTACTTAATCCTAATTAGAATAACCTAATCTCTAATTAAACTAATTGACCCTGTTTAATTAGCCTGCTAATCAAACAACCAATGACATGTGGGCCCCACACTTAGTTGACCCAGTCAACTGCACAGTTGAATGTTGACATCAGCATGATGTCATGCTGACGTCATCATTTACTATTCCGGATAATGTTGGATTTAAATAATTAATTAAATTCCAGAAAATGTTTAAACCTTTAGAAAATCATATAAAATAATCCGTAACTCGGTTGAAAATATTTGCAACATGAAAGTTGCTCAGAACGACGAGACGAATCCGGATACGCAGCCCGTTCATCCGCCACACCCCCTAACCTATCGAACTCGCAACTTTTCCCCTCCGGCTCCTCTGCCCGAAAATGCGAAACACCGAGGATACTTTCCCGGATGCTTCCCCCCCTTCACCGGTATCACCTCATACCGCGTTAGGGCACCCCTAGCACCGTTACTTCATGTCATGCATCGCTATGCATCTGTTTGCTTAAATATTTATTGTTTCTTCCCCCTCTTCTCTCGCTAGACACCGAGACCCGTATTTCTTGCTTCCCCCTATCTTCTTTGCCACTGTCCTTGCTACTACTGTTGTTACCTTTACCTGCTATCCTACTCCTTAGTATAGGATGCTAGTGTTCCATCAGTGACCCTACATTCTTGTCCGTCTGCCATGCTATACTACTGGGTTGTGATCACTTCGGGAGGTGATCACGGGCATATACTATATACCTTACACTGTTACATTACCTGTGATCTTGTTAGGAGATGGGGTGAAAGGACGGTGGCTCCATCCCGGTAGAGGTGGGCACTGGGTTCCCACGGCCCCCATTTGTTACTTGTGGCGGAGGCGGCAGGGAGGTTGAGACTACATGGGTGAGAGGTGGGCCTGGCCTGGTCGGCGTTCGCGGATACTTAACACGTTTAACGAGATCTGGGTATTTGATCCGAGTCCGCCATTTGGTCTATACGCACTAACCATCTACGTGGGAGTAGTTATGGGTATCCGGCGTCGTGGTATCAGCCGGCACTTCGTGACGCCTTGATCGAGTGGCGCCGCCGGATTGGAACGTAAGCCCGCTCTTGTATTAAGGGGCTAGTTCCGCTTTGGCCAGCGTCACGCAGCGTCTTGAGTGTGCTATGGGCGATGGGCCCGGACCCTGCGCTTAGGTTTAGACCGGCGTCAGGCCTCTCTGTTGTGCCTAGGTGAGGCTGCGGCGTGTTGATCTTCCGTGGCGGGCATGACCGAGAAAAGTGTGTCCGCCAAATGGGATCAAGCGTGTTGGGTTATGTGGTGCACCCTGCAGGAAGTTTAATCTATTCGAATAGCGGTGATCTTGATGTGACGACTTGGAGTTGTACCTTGACCTTATGACAACTAGAACCGGATCTTGAATAAAACACACCCTTCCAAGTGCGGATACAACCCGGTGGTCGCTCTCTCTCGTGGATACGAGGAGGATCGCGGGTAGGATTATGCTATGCGATGCTACTTGGAGATGCTACTTGGAGGACTTCAATCTACCCTCTTCTACATGTTGCAAAGACGGAGGTGACCGAAGCGTAGTCTTCGATAAGACTAGCTATCCCCTCTTATTACGGCTTCTGCGATTCGGTCTCTTGATATGGCCCTTTACACATATATCCATGCATATGTAGTGTAGCTCCTTGCTTGCAGTACTTTGGATGAGTACTCACGGTTGCCTTGTTCCCCTTTTCCCCTATCTCTACCCGGTTGTCGCGACTGCACGATGGAGCCCAAGAGCGACATACCGTCGATGACGACTACTACCCGGAGGTGCCTACTACTACGTGCTTTTGCGGCGACGACGACTGGAGTAGTTTAGGAGGATCCCAGGCAGGAGGCCAGCGCCTCTTTCGATCTGTATCCCAGTTTTTGCTAGCCTTATTAAGGCAAACTTGTTTAACTTATGTCTGTACTCAGATATTGTTGCTTCCGTTGACTCGCCTATGATCGAGCACTTGTATTCGAGCCCTCGAGGCCCCTGGCTTGTATTATGATGCTTGTATGACTTATTTATGTTTTAGAGTTGTGTTGTGATATCTTCCAGTGAGTCCCTGATCTTGATCGTACACATTTGCGTGCATGATTAGTGTACGATTGAATCGGGGGCGTCACAATGCAAGGGACCTCAGTTATGATGATGCACTAGGTCCATAGCTGGGACTTTGTGTATGTTCTCGAAATGCGTTTGTCGAGTGCTCATTAGTAAGTATCTATACAAGTTTCTGAACAAACTCCTTAAGAGAAGTTCCCCGAAAGTTCCCTGCGAAAGAATCCTTTGAAGCATCTGGTCGTCACAAACATTTTGACTACTTTTGGAGCTAAAAAAGACGCCGTATGAGTCAGATATCCATGTTTCTGTTAACACTTCGCAGAACTGATTCCGAACGACACTTACACACTAGTTCTTGTGTAGTTGTATTCGATTTTTTTCCATTCTACCTCACTAGACATCTCCATATGTGATCCAATTACTTGTAGGGAATGCAAGAGACCTCAGTTATGGTGATGCACTAGGTCCATAGCTGGGACTTTGTGTATGTTGTCGAAATGCGTTTGTCGAGTGCTCATGAAGAAAGTTTCTATACAAGTTTCTGAACGAACTACTTAAGAAAAGTTCTCGAAAAGTTCCCTATGAAAGAACATGTTGAAGCATCTGGTCGTCACAAACGTTTTGACTACTTGTGGAGCCAAAACAGACTTCGTATGAGTCAGATATCCATGTTCCAGTTAACACTCCGCAAAACTGATTCCGAACGACAGTTACAGACTAGTTCTTACGTAGTTGCATTCAATTTTTTCCATTCTACTTCACTAAACATCTCCATATAAGATCCAATTACTTGTAGGGAAATGCAAGAGACCTCAGTTATGATGATGCACTAGGTCCATAGCTGGGACTTTGTGTATGTTCTCGAAATGCGTTTGTCGAGTTCTCATTAAAAAGTTTCTATACAAGTTTCTGAACGAACTCCTTAAGAAAAGTTCTCCAAAAGTTTCACATGAAAGAATCCGTTGAAGCATCTGGTCGTCACAAACGTTTTGACTGGTTGTGGAGCTAAAACGGACTCCGTATGAGTCAGATATCCATGTTTCAGTCAACACTGCGCAAAACTGATTCCGAACGAGAGTTACAGACGAGTTCTTATGTAGTTGCATTCGATTTTTTCCATTCTACTTCACTAAACATCTCCATATGAGATCCAATTGCTTGTAGGGAAATCCAAGAGACCTGAGTTTTGATGATGCACTAGGTCCATAGCTGGGAATTTGTGTATGTTCTCGAAATGCGTTTGTCGAGTGCTCATTAAGAAAGTTTCTATACAAGTTTCTGAGCGAACTCCTTAAGAAAAGTTCTCTAGAAGTTCCCTGTGAAAGAATCCTTTGAAGCATTTGGTCGTCACAAACATTTTGACTACTTGTGGAGCCAAAATGGACTCCGTATGAGTCAGATATCCATCTTTCAGTTAACACTGCGCAAAACAGATTCCGAACGACAGTGACAGACTAGTTCTTGTGTAGTTACATTTGATTTTTTCCATTCTACTTCACTAAGAATCTCCATATGAGATCTCAGTTATGATGATGCACTAGGTCCATTGCTGGGACTTTGTGTATGTTCTCGAAATGCGTTTGTCGAGTGCTCATTAAGAAAGTTTCTATACAAGTTTCTAAACGAACTCCTTAACATAAGTTCTCCAAACGTTCCCTGTGAAAGAATCCTTAGAAGCATCGGGTCGCCACAAACGCTTTGACTACTTTTGGATCCATAACTGACTCCATATGAGTCATATATCCATGTTTCAGTTAACACTGCGCAAAACTGATTCCGAACGACAGTTACAGAATAGTTCTTGTGTAATTGCATTGAATTGTTTCCATTCTACTTCACTAAACATCTCCATATGAGATCCAATTGCTTGTAGGGAAATGCAAGAGACCTCATTTTTGATGATGCACTAGGTCCATAGCTGGGACTTTGTGTATGTTCTCGAAATGCGTTTGTCGAGTGCTCATTAAGAAAGTTTCTATACAAGTTTCTGAACGAACTCCTTAAGATAAGTTCTCCAAAAGTTCCCTGTGAAAGAATCCTTTGAAGCATCTGGTCGTCACAAACATTTTGACTACTTGTGGAGCCAAAGCAGACTCCGTATGAGTCACATATCCATGTTTCAGTTGACACTTCACAAAACTAATTCTGAACGACAGTTACAGACTAGTTCTTGTGTAGTTGCATTCGACTTTTTCTATTCTACTTCACCAAACATCTCCATATGAGATCCAATTACTTGTAGGTAAATGCAAGGGACCTCAGTTATGATTATGCACTAGGTCCATAGCTGGGACTTTGTGTATGTTCTCGAAATGCGTTTGTCGAGTGCTCATGAAGAAAGTTTCTATACAAGTTTCTAAACGAACTCCTGCACAAAAGTTCTCCAAAAGTTCCCTGGGAAAGAATCTGTTGAAGCATCTGGTCGTCAGAAACGTTTTGAATACTCGTGGAGCCAAAATGGACTCCGTATGAGTCAGATATCCATGTTTCAGTTAAAACTGCGCAAAACCGATTCCGAACAACAGTTACAGACTAGTTCTTGTGTAGTGGCATTCGATTTTTTCCATTCTAATTCACTAACCATCTCCATATAAGATCCAATTACTTGTATGGAAATGCAAGAGACCTCGCTTTGATGATGCACTAGGTCCATAGCTGGGACTTTGTGTATGTTCTCGAAATGCGTTTGTCGAGTGCTCATTAAGAAATTTGTATAGAAGTTTCTGAAAAAACTTCTTAAGAAAAGTTCTTCAAACGTTCCCTGTGAAGGAATCCTTTGAAGCATCTGGTCGTCACAAACGCTTTGACTACTTTTGGAGACAAAACGGACTCCGTATGAGTCAGATAACCATGTTTCAGTTAACACTGCGCAAAACATCTCCACATGAGATCTCAGTTATGATGATGCACTTGGTCCATAGCTGGGACTTTGTGTATGTTCTCGGATTGCGTTTGTCGAGTGCTCATTAAGAAAGTTTCTATACAAGTTTCTAAACAAACTCCTTAAGAAAAGTTTTGCAAACATTCCCTGTGAAAGAATCCTTTGAAGCATCTGGTCGTCACAAACGCTTTGACTACTTTTGGAGCCAAAATGGACTCCGTATGAGTCAGATATCCATGTTTTAGTTAACACTGCGCAAAACTGATTCCGAACAACAGTTACAGACTAGTTATTGTGTAGTTGCATTCGATTGTTTCCATTCTACTTCACTAAACATCTCCATATGAGATCCAATTGCTTGTATGGAAATCCAAGAGACCTCAGTTTTGAGGATGCACTAGGTCCATAGCTGGGACTTTCTGTTTGTTCTCGAAATGCGTTTGTCGAGTCCTCATTAAGAAAGTTTATATACAAGTTTCTGAGCGAACTCGTTAAGAGATGTTCTCTAAAAGTTCCCCGTGAAAGAATCCTTTGAAGCATCTGGTCATCACAAACATTTTGACTACTTGTGGAGCCAAAATGGAGTCCGTATGAGTCAGATATCCATGTTTCAGTTAACACTGCACAAAACTAATTCCGAAAGACAGTTACAGACTAGTTCTTGTGTAGTTGCATTCAACTTTTTTCCATTCTACTTCACTAAAAATCTCCATATGATATCTAATTACTTGTAGGAAAATACAAGAGACCTCAGTTATGATGATGCACTAGGTCCATAGTTGGGACTTTGTGTATGTTCTCGAAATGCGTTTGTCGAGTGCTCATTAAGAAAGTTTCTATACAAGTTTCTAAAAAAACTCCTTAAGAAAAGTTCTCCAAACGTTCCCTGTGAAAGAATCCTTTGAAGCATCTCGTCGTCACAAACATTTTGACTACTTGTGGAGCCAAAACAGACTCCGTATGAGTCATATATCCATATTTCAGTTAACACTGCGCAGAACTGATTCCGAACGACACATACAGAATAGTTCTTGTGTAGTTGCATTCGATTTTTTTCCATTCTACCACACTAAACATCTCCACATGAGATCCAATTACTTTTAGGTAAATGCAAGAGACCTCAGTTGTGATGATGCACTAGGTTCATAGCTGGGACTTTGTGTATGTTGTCGAAATGCGTTTGTCGAGTGCTCATTAAGAAAGTTACCATACAAGTTTCTGAACAAACTCCTTAAGAAAAGTTCTCCAAAAGTTCCCTGTACAAGAATCCGCTGAAGCATCTGGTCGTCACAAATGTTTTGACTACTTGTGGAGCCAAAAAGGACTCCGTATGAGTCAGATATGCATGTTTCAGTTAACATCACAAGAAAACCGATTCGAGCGACACTTATGTACTAGTTCTTGTGTAGTTGCATTCGATTTTTTTCCATTCTACCTCACTAAACATCTCCATATGAGATCCAATTACTTGTAAGTAAATGCAAGAGACCTCAGTTATGCTGATGCACTAGGTCCATAGCCGGGACTTTGTGTATGTTGTGGAAATGCGTTTGTCTAGTGCTCATTAATAAAGTTTCTATACAAGTTTCTGAACGAACTCATTAAGAAAAGTTCTCCAAAAGTTCCCTGTGAAAGAACCAGCTGAAGCATCTGGTCGTCACAAACATTTTGACTACTTATGGATCCAAAATGGACTCCGTATGAGTCAGATATCCATGTTTTAGTTAACACTGCACAAAACTAATTCTGAACGACAGTTACAGACTAGTTCTTGTGTAGTTGCATTCGACTTTTTCCATTCTACTTCACTAAAAATCTCCATATGACATCCAATTACTTGTAGGGAAACACAAGAGACCTCAGTTATGATGATGCACTAGGTCCATAGCTGGGACTTTGTGTATGTTCTCGAAATGCGTTTGTCGAGTGCTCATTAAGAAAGTTTCTATACAAGTTTCTAAAAAAACTCCTTGAGAAAAGTTCTCCAAACGTTCCCTGTGAAAGAATCCTTTGAAGCATCTCGTCGTCACAAACATTTTGACTACTTGTGGAGCCAAAACAGACTCAGATGAGTCACATATCCATGTTTGATTAACACTTTGCACAAAACTGATTCGAGCAGCGATTTACAAACTAGTTCATGTGTAGTTGCATTCGACTTTTTCTTTTCTACTTCACCAAACATCTCTATATGAGATCCAATTACTTGTAGGGAAATGCAAGGGACCTCAGTTATGATGATGCACTAGGTCCATAGCTGGGACTTTGTGTATGTTCTCGAAATGCGTTTGTCGAGTGCTCATTAAGAAAGTTTCTATACAAGTTTCTAAACGAACTACTGCACAAAAGTTCTCCAAAAGTTCCCTGGGAAAGAATCCGTTGAAACATCTGGTGGTCACAAACGTTTTGACTACTTGTGGAGCCAAAATGGACTCCGTATGAGTCAGGTATCCATGTTTCAGTTAAAACTGCGCAAAACTGATTCCGAACAACGATTCTGAGACTAGTTCTTGTGTAGTGGCATTCGATTTTTCCATTCTACTTCACTAACCATCTCCATATAAGATCCAATTACTTGTATGGAAATGCAAGAGACCTCAGTTTTGATGATGCACTAGGTCCATAGCTGGGACTTTGTGTATGTTCTCGAAATGCGTTTGTCGAGTGCTCATTAAGAAAGTTTGTATAGAAGTTTCTGAAAAAACTTCTTAAGAAAAGTTCTTCAAACGTTCCCTGTGAAGGAATCCTTTGAAGCATCTGGTCGTCACAAACGCTTTGACTACTTTTGGAGCCAAAACGGACTCCGTATGAGTCAGATAACCATGTTTCAGTTAACACTGCGCAAAACATATCCACATGAGATCTCAGTTATGATGATGCACTTGGTCCATAGCTGGGACTTTGTGTATGTTCTCGGATTGCGTTTGTCGAGTGCTCATTAAGAAAGTTTCTATACAAGTTTCTAAACAAACTCCTTAAGAAAAGTTTTGCAAACATTCCCTGTGAAAGAATCCTTTGAAGCATCTTCTCGTCACAAACACTTTGACTACTTTTGGAGCCAAAATGGACTCCGTATGAGTCAGATATCCATGTTTTAGTTAACATCACAAGAAAACTGATTCCGAACAACGATTCTGAGACTAGTTATTGTGTAGTTGCATTGATTGTTTCCATTCTACTTCACTAAACATCTCCATATGAGATCCAATTGCTTGTATGGAAATCCAAGAGACCTCAGTTTTGAGGATGCACTAGGTCCATAGCTGGGACTTTCTGTTTGTTCTCGAAATGCGTTTGTCGAGTCCTCATTAAGAAAGTTTATATACAAGTTTCTGAGCGAACTCGTTAAGAAATGTTCTCTAAAAGTTCCCCGTGAAAGAATCCTTTGAAGCACCTGGTCATCACAAACATTTTGACTACTTGTGGAGCCAAAATGGACTCCGTATGAGTCAGATATCCATGTTTCAGTTAACACTGCACAAAACTAATTCCGAAAGACAGTTACAGACTAGTTCTTGTGTAGTTGCATTCAACTTTTTTCCATTCTACTTCACTAAAAATCTCCATATGAAATCTAATTACTTGTAGGAAAAGACAAGAGACCTCAGTTATGATGATGCACTAGGTCCATAGTTGGGACTTTGTGTATGTTCTCGAAATGCGTTTGTCGAGTGCTCATTAAGAAAGTTTCTATACAAGTTTCTAAAAAAACTCCTTAAGAAAAGTTCTCCAAACGTTCCCTGTGAAAGAATCCTTTGAAGCATCTCGTCGTCACAAACATTTTGACTACTTGTGGAGCCAAAACAGACTCCGTATGAGTCACATATCCATGTTTCAGTTAACACTGCACAAAACTGATTCCGAACGACAGTTACAAACTAGTTCATGTGTAGTTGCATTCGACTTTTTCTTTTGTACTTCACCAAACATCTCTATATGAGATCCAATTACTTGTAGGGAAATGCAAGGGACCTCAGTTATGATGATGCACTAGGTCCATAGCTGGGACTTTGTGTATGTTCTCGAAATGCGTTTGTCGAGTGCTCATTAAGAAAGTTTCTATACAAGTTTCTAAACGAACTACGCACAAAAGTTCTCCAAAAGTTCCACAGGAAAGAATCCGTTGAAACATCTGGTGGTCACAAACGTTTTGACTACTTGTGGAGCCAAAATGGACTCCGTATGAGTCAGGTATCCATGTTTCAGTTAAAACTGCGCAAAACTGATTCCGAACAACAGTTACAGACTAGTTCTTGTGTAGTGGCATTCGATTTTTTCCATTCTACTTCACTAACCATCTCCATATAAGATCCAATTACTTGTATGGAAATGCAAGAGACCTCAGTTTTGATGATGCACTAGGTCCATAGCTGGGACTTTGTGTATGTTCTCGAAATGCGTTTGTCGAGTGCTCATTAAGAAAGTTTGTATAGAAGTTTCTGAAAAAACTTCTTAAGAAAAGTTCTTCAAACGTTCCCTGTGAAGGAATCCTTTGAAGCATCTGGTCGTCACAAACGCTTTGACTACTTTTGGAGCCAAAACGGACTCCGTATGAGTCAGATAACCATGTTTCAGTTAACACTGCGCAAAACATATCCACATGAGATCTCAGTTATGATGATGCACTTGGTCCATAGCTGGGACTTTGTGTATGTTCTCGGATTGCGTTTGTCGAAGTGCTCATTAAGAAAGTTTCTATACAAGTTTCTAAACAAACTCCTTAAGAAAAGTTTTGCAAACATTCCCTGTGAAAGAATCCTTTGAAGCATCTGGTCGTCACAAACGCTTTGACTACTTTTGGAGCCAAAATGGACTCCGTATGAGTCAGATATCCATGTTTTAGTTAACACTGCAAAAGCGATTCCGAACAACGATTCTGAGACTAGTTATTGTGTAGTTGCATTCGATTGTTTCCATTCTACTTCACTAAACATCTCCATATGAGATCCAATTGCTTGTATGGAAATCCTAGAGACCTCAGTTTTGAGGATGCACTAGGTCCATAGCTGGGACTTTCTGTTTGTTCTCGAAATGCGTTTGTCGAGTCCTCATTAAGAAAGTTTATATACAAGTTTCTGAGCGAACTCGTTAAGAAATGTTCTCTAAAAGTTCCCCGTGAAAGAATCCTTTGAAGCATCTGGTCATCACAAACATTTTGTCTACTTGTGGAGCCAAAATGGACTCCGTATGAGTCAGATATCCATGTTTCGATTAACACTTTGCACAAAACTAATTCCAAAGACGATTCTGAGACTAGTTCTTGTGTAGTTGCATTCAACTTTTTTCCATTCTACTTCACTAAAATCTCCATATGATATCTAATTACTTGTAGGAAAAGACAAGAGACCTCGATTATGATGATGCACTAGGTCCATAGTTGGGACTTTGTGTATGTTCTCGAAATGCGTTTGTCGAGTGCTCATTAAGAAAGTTTCTATACAAGTTTCTAAAAAAACTCCTTAAGAAAAGTTCTCCAAACGTTCCCTGTGAAAGAATCCATTGAAGCATCTCGTCGTCACAAACATTTTGACTACTTGTGGAGCCAAAACAGACTCCGTATGAGTCATATATCCATATTTCAGTTAACACTGCGCAGAACTGATTCCGAACGACACATACAGACTAGTTCTTGTGTAGTTGCATTCGATTTTTTTCCATTCTACCACACTAAACATCTCCACATGAGATCCAATTACTTTTAGGTAAATGCAAGAGACCTCAGTTGTGATGATGCACTAGGTTCATAGCTGGGACTTTGTGTATGTTGTCGAAATGCGTTTGTCGAGTGCTCATTAAGAAAGTTACCATACAAGTTTCTGAACAAACTCCTTAAGAAAAGTTCTGCAAAAGTTCCCTGTAAAAGAATCCGCTGAAGCATCTGGTCGTCACAAACGTTTTGACTACTTGTGGAGCCAAAACAGACTCCGTATGAGTCAGATATGCATGTTTCAGTTAACACTGCATAAACCGATTCGAGCGACACTTACAGACTAGTTCTTGTGTAGTTGCATTCGATTTTTTTCCATTCTACCTCACTAAACATCTCCATATGAGATCCAATTACTTGTAAGTAAATGCAAGAGACCTCAGTTATGCTGATGCACTAGGTCCATAGCCGGGACTTTGTGTATGTTGTGGAAATGCGTTTGTCTAGTGCTCATTAATAAAGTTTCTATACAAGTTTCTGAACGAACTCATTAAGAAAAGTTCTCCAAAAGTTCCCTGTGAAAGAACCAGTTGAAGCATCTGGTCGTCACAAAAATTTCGACTACTTGTGGAGCCAAAATGGACTCCGTATGAGTCAGATATCCATGTTTCAGTTAACACTGCGCAAAACTGATTCCGAACGATAGTTACAGATTAGTTCTTGTGTAGTTGCATTCGATTTTTTCCATTCTACTTCATTAAACATTTCCATATGAGCTCTAATTACTTGTAGGGAAATGCAAGAGCCCTCAGTTATGATGATGCATTAGGTCCATAGATGGGACTTTGTGTATGTTCTCGAAATGCGTTTGTCGAGTGCTCATTAAGAAAGTTTCTATACAAGTTTCGAATGAACTCCTTAAGAAAAGTTCTCCAAAAGTTCGCTGTGAAAGAATCCTTTGAAGCATCTGGTCGTCAAAAACGTTTTGACTACTCGTGGAGCCAAAACGGACTCATTGTCGTCGAGATATCCATGTTTTGATTAACCTTTGCAGAACTGATTCCGGACGACACTTATAGACTAGTTCTTGTGTAGTTGCATTCGATTTTTTTTTCTATTCTACCTCACTAAACATCTCCATATATCCAATTACTTGTAGAAAAATGCAAGAGACCTCAATTATTATGATGCACTAGGTCCATAGCTGGGACTTTGTGCATGTTGTCGAAATGCGTTTGTCGAGTGCTCATTAAGAAAGTTTCTATACAAGTTTCTGAAGGAACTCCTTAAGAAAAGTTCTCCAAAAGTTCGCTTTGAAAGAATCCGTTGAAGCATCTGGTCGTCACAAATGTTTTGACTACTTGTGGAGCCAAAACAGACACCGTATGAGTCAGATATCCATGTTTAATTTAACATTGCGCAAAACTGATTCCGAACGACAATTACAGACTAGTTCTTATGTAGTTGCATTCGATTTTTTCCATTCTACTTCACTAAACATCTCCATATGAGATCCAATTACTTGTAGGGAAAGGAAAGAGACCTCAGTTATGATGATGCACTAGTCCATAGCTGGGACTTTGTGTATGTTATCGTTATGCGTTTGTCGAGTGCTCAAAAGTTTCTATACAAGTTTCTGAACAAACTCCTTAAGAAAAGTTCTCCAAAAGTTCCCTGTGAAAGAATCCTTTGAAGCATTTGGTCATCACAAATGTTTTGACTACTTTTGGAGGCAACACGGACGTCGTATGAGTCAGATATCCATGTTTCAGTTAACACTGCGCAGAACTGATTCCGAACGACACTTACAGACTAGTTCTTGTGTAGTTGCATTCGATTTTTTCCATTCTACTTCACTAAACATCTCCATATGAGATGCAATTACTTGTAGGGAAATGCAAGAGGCCTCAGTTATGATGATGCACTAGGTCCATAGCTGGGACTTTGTGTATGTTCTCGAAATGCGTTTGTCGAGTGCTCATTAAGAAAGTTTCTATACAAGTTTCTGAACGAACTCCTTAAGAAAGTTTCTCCAAAAGTTCCCTGTGAAAGAATCCGTTGAAGCATCTAGTCGTCACAAACGTTTTGACTACTTGTGGAGCCAAAACGGACTCCGTATGAGTCAGATATCCATGTTTTAATTAACACTGCGCGGAACTAATTCCGAACGACACTTACAGACTACTTCTTCTGTAGTTGATTACAATTTTTTCCATTCTACCTCACTAAACATCTCCATGTGTGATCCAATTACTTGTAGGGAAGTTCAAAAGACCTCAGTTATGATGATGCACTAGGTCCATAGCTGGGACTTTGTGTATGTTGTCGAAATGCCTTTGTCGAGTGCTCATTAAGAAAGTTTCTATAAAAGTTTCTGAACGAACTCCTTAAGAAAAGTTCTCGAAAAGTTCCCTGTGACAGAATCAGTTGAAGCATCTAGTCGTCACAAACGTTTTGAATACTTGTGGAGCCAAAACGGACTCCGTATGAGTCAGATATCCATGTTTCAGTTAACAATGCGTAAAACTGGTTCCGAACGATAGTTACAGACTAGTTCTTGTGTAGTTGCATTTGATTTTTTCCATTCTACTTCATTAAACATCTCCATATGAGATCCAATTACTTGTAGGGAAATTCAAGAGACCTCAGTTCTGATGATGCACTAGGTCCATAGCTGGGAATTTGTGTATGTTCTCGAAATGCGTTTGTCGAGTACTCATTAAGAAAGTTTCTATACAAGTTTTTGAATGAACTCCTTAAGAAAAGTTCTCCAAAAGTTCCCTGTGAAAGAATCCTTTGAAGCATCTGGTCGTCACAAACGTTTTGACTACTTGTGGAGCAAAAAAGGACTTCGTATGAGTCAGATATCCATATTTCAGTTAACACTGCGCAGAACTGATTCCGAACGACACTTACAGACTAGTTCTTGTGTAGTTGCATTCGATTTTTTTCCATCCTACCTCACTAAGCATCTCCATATGAGATCCAGTTACTTGTTGGGAAATGCAAGAGACCTCAGTTATGATGATCCACTAGGTCCATAGCTGGGACTTTGTGTATGTTCTCGAAATGCGTTTGTCGAGTGCTCATTAAGAAAGTTTATATACAAGTTTCTGAACAAACTCCTTAAGAAAAGTTCTCAAAAAGTTCCATGTGAAAGAATCCTTTTAAGCATCTGTTTGTCACAAACGTTTTGCCTACTTTTAGAGCCAAAACGGACGCCGTATGAGTCAGATATCCATGTTTCATTTAACACTGCGCAGAACTGATTCCGAACAACAGTTACATACAAGTTCTTGTGTAGTTGCATTCGATTTTTTCCATTCTACTTCACTAAACATATCCATATGAGATCCAATTGCTTGTAGGGAAATCCAAGAGACCTCAATTTTGATGATGCACTAGGTCCATAGCTAGGACTTTGTGTATGTTATCGAAATGCGTTTGTCGAGTGCTCATTAAGAAAGTTTATATACAAGTTTCTGGCGAACTCCTTAAGAAATGTTCTCTAAAAGTTCCTGTGAAAGAATCCTTTGAAGCATCTGGTCGTCACAAACGTTTTGACTACTTGTGGAGCCAAAACGGACTCCATATGGGTCAGATATCCATGTTTCAGTTAACTCTGCGCAGAACTGATTCCGAACGACACTTACAGACTAGTTCTTGTGTAGTTGCATTCGATTTCTTCCATTCTACTTCACTAAACATCTCCATATGAGATCCAATTACTTGTAGGGAAATTCAAGAGACCTCAGTTATTATGATGCACTAGTTCCATAGCTGGGACTTTGTGTATGTTCTCGAAATGCGTTTGTCGAGTACTCATAAAGAAAGTTTCTATACAAGTTTTTGAATGAACTCCTTAAGAAAAAGTTCTCCAAAAGTTCCCTGTGAAAGAATCATTTGAAGCATCTGGTCGTCACAAACGTTTTGACTACTTGTGGAGCCAAAAAGGACTTCGTATGAGTCAGATACCCATGTTTCAGTTAACACTGCGAAGAACTGATTCCGAACGACACATACAGACTAGTTCTTGTGTAGTTGCATTCGATTTTTTTCCATTCTACCTCACTAAACATCTCCATATGAGATCCAATTACTTGTAGGGAAATGCAAGAGACCTCAGTTATGATGATGCACTAGGTCCATAGCTGGGACTTTGTGTATGTTCTCGAAATGCGTTTGTCGAGTGCTCATTAAGAAAGTTTCTATACAAGTTTCTGAACAAACTCCTTAAGAAAAGTTCTCAAAAAGTTCCCTATGAAATAATTCTTTGAAGCATATGGTCGTCACAAATGTTTTGACTACTTTTGGAGCCAAAACGGACGCCGTATGAGTCAGATATCCATGTTTCAGTTAACACTGCGCAGAACTGATTCCGAACGACAGTTACAGACTAGTTCTTGTGTAGTTGCATTCGATTTTTTCCATTCTACTTCACTAAACATATCCATATGAGATCCAATTGCTTGTAGGGAAATCCAAGAGACCTCAATTTTGATGATGCACTAGGTCCATAGCTAGGACTTTGTGTATGTTATCGAAATGCGTTTGTCGAGTGCTCATTAAGAAAGTTTATATACAAGTTTCTGAGCGAACTCCTTAAGAAATGTTCTCTAAAAGTTCCCTGTGAAAGAATCCTTTGAAGCATCTGGTCGTCACAAACGTTTTGAATACTTGTGGAGCCAAAACGGACTCCATATGGGTCAGATATCCATGTTTCAGTTAACTCTGCTACAGAATCGATTCCGAACGACACTTACAGACTAGTTCTTGTGTAGTTGCATTCGATTTTTTCCGTTCTACTTCACTAAACATCTCCATATGAGATCCAATTACTTGCAGGGAAATTCAAGAGACCTCAGTTATGATGATGCACTAGTTCCATAGCTGGGACTTTGTGTATGTTCTCGAAATGCGTTTGTCGAGTACTCATCAAGAAAGTTTCTATACAAGTTTTTGAATGAACTCCTTAAGAAAAAGTTCTCCAAAAGTTCCCTGTGAAAGAATCATTTGAAGCATCTGGTCGTCACAAACGTTTTGAATACTTGTGGAGCCAAAAAGGACTTCGTATGAGTCAGATATCCATGTTTTGATTAACACTGCTGAAGAACTCGATTCGAATCGACACTTACAGACTAGTTCTTGTGTAGTTGCATTCGATTTTTTTTCCATTCTACCTCACTAAACATCTCCATATGAGATCCAATTACTTGTAGAAATGCAAGAGACCTCAGTTATGATCATGCACTAGGTCCATAGCTGGGACTTTGTGTATGTTCTCGAAATGCGTTTGTCGAGTGCTCATTAAGAAAGTTTCTATACAAGTTTCTGAACAAACTCCTGAAGAAAAGTTCTCCAAAAGTTCCATGTGAAAGAATCCATTTAAGCATCTGTTCGTCACAAATGTTTTGCCTACTTTTGGAGCCAAAACGGACGCCGTACGAGTCAGATATCCATATTTCATTTAACACTGCGCAGAACTGATTCCGAACGACAGTTACAGACTAGTTCTTGTGTAGTTGCATTCGATTTTGTCCATTCTACTTCACTAAACATCTCCATATGAGATCCAATTACTTGTAGGGAAATGTAAGAGACCTTAGTTATGATGATGCACTAGGTACATAGCTGGGACTTTGTGTATGTTCTTGAAATGCGTTTGTCGAGTGCTCATTAAGAAAGTTTCTATACAAGTTTCTGAATGAACTTCTTAAGAAAAGTTCTCCAAAAGTTCCCTGTGAAAGAATCCTTTGAAGCATCTAGTCGTCACAAACGTTTTGACTACTTGTGGATCCAAAACGGACTCCGTATGAGTCAGATATCCATGTTTCAGTTAACAATGCGCAGAACTGATTCCGAACGACACTTACAGACTAGTTCTTGTGTAGTTGCATTCGATTTTTTCCATTCTACCTCACTAAAAATCTCCATATGAGATCCAATTACTTGTAGGGAAATGCAAGAGACCTCATTTATGATGATGCACGAGGTCCATAGCTGGGACTTTGTGTATGTTGTCGAAATGCGTATGTCGAGTGCTCATTAAGAAAGTTTCTATACAAGTTTCGAATGAACTCCTGAAGAAAAGTTCTCCAAAAGTTCCTCGTGAAAGAATCCGTTGAAGCATCTGGTCGTCACAAACATTTTTACTACTTGTGTAGCCAAAAGCGGACTCCGTATGAGTCGAGATATCCATGTTTATGTTAACACTGCATAAAACCGATTCCGAGCGAAAATTACGTACTAGTTCTTATGTAGTTGCATTCGATTTTTCAATTCCCTTCACTAAACATCTCCATATGAGATCCAATTACTTGTAGGAAATGCAAGAGACCTAAGTTATGATGATGCACTAGGTCCATAGCTGGGACTCTGTGTATGTTCTTGAAATGCATTTGTCGAGTGCTCATTAAGAAAGTTTCTATACAAGTTTCTGAACAAACTCCTTAAGAAAAGTTCTCCAAAAGTTCCCTGTGAAAGAATCCTTTGAAGCATCTGGTCGTCACAAACGTTTTGACTACTTGTGGAGCCAAAAAGGATTTCGTATGAGTCAGATATCCATGTTTCAGTTAACATTGCGCAGAACTGATTCCGAACGACACTTACAGACTAGTTCTTGTGTAGTGGCATTCGATTTTTTTCCATCCTACCTCACTAAACATCTCCATATGAGATCCAATTACTTGTAGGGAAATGCAAGAGACCTCAATTTTGATGATGCACTAGGTCCATAGCTAGGACTTTGTGTATGTTATCGAAATGCGTTTGTCGAGTGCTCATTAAGAAAGTTTATATACAAGTTTCTGAGCGAACTCCTTAAGAAATGTTCTCTAAAAGTTCCCTGTGAAAGAATCCTTTGAAGCATCTGGTCGTCACAAACGTTTTGACTACTTGTGGAGCCAAAACGGACTCCATATGGGTCAGATATCCATGTTTCAGTTAACTCTGCGCAGAACTGATTCCGAACGACACTTACAGACTAGTTCTTGTGTAGTTGCATTCGATTTTTTCTGTTCTACTTCACTAAACATCTCCATATGAGATCCAATTACTTGCAGGGAAATTCAAGAGACCTCAGTTATGATGATGCACTAGTTCCATAGCTGGGACTTTGTGTATGTTCTCGAAATGCGTTTGTCGAGTACTCATCAAGAAAGTTTCTATACAAGTTTTTGAATGAACTCCTTAAGAAAAAGTTCTCCAAAAGTTCCCTGTGAAAGAATCATTTGAAGCATCTGGTCGTCACAAACAATTTGACTACTTGTGGAGCCAAAAAGGACTTCGTATGAGTCAGATATCCATGTTTCAGTTAACACTGCGCAAAACTGATTCCGAACGACACTTACAGACTAGTTCTTGTGTAGTTGCATTCGATTTTTTTCCATTCTACCTCACTAAACATCTCCATATGAGATCCAATTACTTGTAGGGAAATGCAAGAGACCTCAGTTATGATCATGCACTAGGTCCATAGCTGGGACTTTGTGTATGTTCTCGAAATGCGTTTGTCGAGTGCTCATTAAGAAAGTTTTTATACAAGTTTCTGAACAAACTCCTGAAGAAAAGTTCTCCAAAAGTTCCATGTGAAAGAATCCATTTAAGCATCTGTTCGTCACAAATGTTTTGCCTACTTTTGGAGCCAAAGCGGACGCCGTCTGAGTCGAGATATCCATATTTCATTTAACACTGCGCAGAACTGATTCCGAACGACAGTTACAGACTAGTTCTTGTGTAGTTGCATTCGATTTTGTCCATTCTACTTCACTAAACATCTCCATATGAGATCCAATTACTTGTAGGGAAATGTAAGAGACCTTAGTTATGATGATGCACTAGGTCCATAGCTGGGACTTTGTGTATGTTCTTGAAATGCGTTTGTCGAGTGCTCATTAAGAAAGTTTCTATACAAGTTTCTGAATGAACTTCTTAAGAAAAGTTCTCCAAAAGTTCCCTGTGAAAGAATCCTTTGAAGAATCTAGTCGTCACAAACGTTTTGACTACTTGTGGATCCAAAACGGACTCCGTATGAGTCAGATATCCATGTTTCAGTTAACAATGCGCAGAACTGATTCCGAACGACACTTACAGACTAGTTCTTGTGTAGTTGCATTCGATTTTTCCATTCTACCTCACTAAAATCTCCATATGAGATCCAATTACTTGTAGGGAAATGCAAGAGACCTCATTTATGATGATGCACGAGGTCCATAGCTGGGACTTTGTGTATGTTGTCGAAATGCGTATGTCGAGTGCTCATTAAGAAAGTTTCTATACAAGTTTCTGAATGAACTCCTGAAGAAAAGTTCTCCAAAAGTTCCCTGTGAAAGAATCCGTTGAAGCATCTGGTCGTCAAAAACATTTTTACTACTTGTGTAGCCAAAACGGACTCCGTATGAGTCAGATATCCATGTTTATGTTAACACTGCGCAAAACTGATTCCGAACGAAAATTACAGACTAGTTCTTATGTAGTTGCATTCGATTTTTTCAATTCCCCTTCACTAAACATCTCCATATGAGATCCAATTACTTGTAGGGAAATGCAAGAGACCTAAGTTATGATGATGCACTAGGTCCATAGCTGGGACTCTGTGTATGTTCTTGAAATGCATTTGTCGAGTGCTCATTAAGAAAGTTTCTATACAAGTTTCTGAACAAACTCCTTAAGAAAAGTTCTCCAAAAGTTCCTGTGAAAGAATCCTTTGAAGCATCTGGTCGTCACAAACGCGTTTTGACTACTTGTGGAGCCAAAAAGGATTTCGTATGAGTCGATATCCATGTTTCAGTTAACATTGCGCAGAACTGATTCCGAACGACACTTACAGACTAGTTCTTGTGTAGTGGCATTCGATTTTTTTCCATCCTACCTCACTAAACATCTCCATATGAGATCCAATTACTTGTAGGGAAATGCAAGAGACCTCGGTTATGATGATGCACTAGGTCCATAGCTGGGACTTTGTGTATGTTCTCAAAATGCGTTTGTCGAGTGCTCATTAAGAAAGTTTCTATACAAGTTTCTGAACAAACTCCTTAAGAAAAGTTCTCAAAAAGTTCCATGTGAAAGAATCCTTTTAAGAATTTGTTCATCACAAACGTTTTGCCTACTTTTAGAGCCAAAACAGACGCTGTATGAGTCAGATGTCCATGTTTCATTTAACTCTGCGCAGAACTGATTCCGAACGACAGTTACAGACTAGTTCTTGTGTACTTGCATTCGATTTTTTCCATTCTACTTTACTAAACATCTCCATATGAGATCCAATTGCTTGTAGGGAAATCCAAGAGACCTCAATTTTTATGATGCACTAGGTCCATAGCTGGGACTTTGTGTATGTTCTCGAAATGTGTTTGTCGAGTGCTCATTAAGAAAGTTTATATACAAGTTTCTGAGCGAACTCCTTAAGAAATGTTCTCTAAAAGTTCCCTGTGAAAGAATCCTTTGAAGCATCTGGTCGTCACAAACGTTTTGACTACTTGTGGAGCCAAAACGGACTCCATATGGGTCAGATATCCATGTTTCAGTTAACACTACACAGAACTGATTCCGAACGACACTTACAGACTAGTTCTTGTTGTAACATCCCAAATTTTCAATTTGGAATGTTATATATTAAGTCATCATGCATATCATATTTTCTCGCATTTTGCCGATCCTAGAAATTTCACGCAACTCAAGGACCCTCGGAGAGAGTTGGAGGTTTCGAAATTTTCATATTTGATTTCTCTCAAAACTATGAAGAGAGGATCATTGGATTTATATATTTTATCTCCAAATATTTTTCCAATAAAAAAATTAAGAGAAGGAATAATATGACTTTCCCAAAATTTAGGAAAAATGAAGATTTAATAATAAATCAATTTTTGAATTTTCCGGAGTTTATTTGCTTTAGAAAAAAATGCGTATTTTTTATAAATTTGCATTTTTACCCCGTATTAAAGTTCATTTTGTTCGACTCATTTTTAGGAGTCGGGAAAATTTATTTTATTAAATTTGGGGTTCGTTTAGATTTTTTAATTGCTTTTCTGTTTATAAAAAAAACACATGTGACCGGGCTAAGGCCCACACGGCTCCACCCGCCGCCGCCTCCCGCCTTGGGAGTCCCGCCGCCCGCCGCCGAGTCCGGCTCGGCCACGCCGCCGCCCCCTCCCCAAGGCACCCTCCTCCTTAAAAGCCGACGCCCCCCCCTCGACCCACCCGCCGCCGCCACCCGCCCTTGACGCCGGGCGTCAGCCCGCCGCCGACACCGCCCGAGCCGCCCGCCGTCGCGCCGTGCCAGCCGCCACCCTCGCCGACCCCGCCGCCCGCCGAGCCACCCGACCCCGCCGGAGCCCCGGTGCCCCGCCGGCGACCTCGCCGGAGGTAGCCACCGCGCCTCCCCGGTCCGGTTTTGTTTAAAAAAACCGTTCCGGTTTTCTTTTTCTTTTTGTTGTTCGGTTTTTGTTTTGAAAACCCTAGATCGGTTTTTTTTTCTTTCGGTTTAGTTATTTAGTGAACGTTCACCGATCCGTTCGTTTTAACGAACGTGTTCACCGGTTAGTTTCTGTTAACGAACGCCCGTTCGTTTAACCGTTCATCGTTTTTCTTTTAACCGGATTTAATCTGTTATTTTCCGATCTTGATTTCAGATCCAATCTTCAATCTAGTTTAATTTCTCGCTCGTTTATCGGAATCAGGTGATTCAAGCGCCTGGAGTTTCGTTTCGAAACCGCCGTTCCGACTAATCAACTTAAACAAAGTTTTGCTACTTTAAAATTTGACCTAGTTTCAAATTGCTAGAAACGAGTCGTTTTCTTTCGACATTTGACTTTCGTTGCTTTATTTGATTCGATTATTTTTGCAACCAGGGTTCTTAAGTTGAACTTTCTGGTTAGATCTTTTATTCGAGTTTTACCTGTGCATTAGATGAGTACTTATTGTATGCTTGTTGTTTGTCTGCGATAGATCACCCGGAGTGCGTCGCTTGTTATTTCGAAGTCTCTAGGTTTCATGGATCGTCAAGAAGGCAAGTAACACTTGATCATACCTTTTCTACTACCCAGTTTATGCATTAGATCAATCCTCAAACACTTGCATGATTAGGATCTAATTAAATTGTGGGATGGGAAGTAGATTGAGGTAGTACCTATTACCTGTATTACTTATGAAACCTTGGGAGTTACTTCTACGTTTGCTTATTATGCCATGCTATGCCCGTAGACGTGGATTGGGTGAGTGATATCCATGACAGATGTGAGATTGTTAATTTAATGGTTTATCTAAGGTGGCAACTTAAACACACATCTGGGTGGATTGAGGCACCTGGTTTCTATCAGGACTTGCCTGTTTTCTTCGGACCGCCACCCAGCTCAAATGGATCATAAGATTATTCAAACTAGAAACTTCCGTGTGCAGCCACAAGCCATTATGGGCTCGCATAGTTGAGTAAGTCGTGCGAACTCTTATAGTGGTGGACTAGCAGATGTAGGGGATGTAGTTGTACCGTCCACCCATCGTAAGGTGCTAAGCGCTTACAAAGACTATGTCTCGGTCATCCGTCTCTCAAACACCATGTAGTGCGAGAACCAAACGTGGCGATCGAGTCTTGTGGGGAAAAGTGCTAAACCTCTGCAGAGTGTATAAATTAATCATGATTAGCCGTGTCCCCGGTTATGGACATCTTGAGTATCTAGTACTTGAATATCATGTGAATCTCAACATGTTACTCTAAATAATGTTATTGGGTTTTAATGAGTACTTTTAATTGGGATTGAGGATGCTGTCAACCATTCTCAATGTTTAACAACCACCATGATAGTTAAACAAATTTATTCCTTTGCAAGAGGGAAAAACCAGCTTTATGCAAAACTCAGAATCAGAGAGCTTTTCCACCAGCCATATATGCATGTAGTATAGGCTTAATCCTTCATTACTCTCTATGTGTTAGATTGCCAGCATATTCCATGTGTTGACCCATTTTCGGGCTGCAACGTTCATGTTGCAGACTTTTCAGACGACGAGTAAGGTGTTTAGGTCGTGGTTCTATACTCAGTGATGCCGATGGAGTTGATGGACTCACTTATCTTCCAAGTCTTCCGCTGTTATCGTTATTAGATGGCCTTAAGCCATATTTATTGTAATAAGTCCTCTTTTGGACAATGATGTAATAAGTGTGTGATTGCTAATCAGTTATAAATCCTTCGAAGTACTGTGTGGTGTCAGCATTACTGATCCAGGGATGACACCTGAGCACAGAGACTTGATCCATTCGGGTCGGGTCGCTACACTTGTGTAGTTGCATTCGATTTTTTCCATTCTACTTCACTAAACATCAACATCTGAGATCCAATTACTTGTAGGGAAATTCAAGAGACCTCAGTTATGATGATGCACTAGGTCCATAGCTGGGACTTTGTGTATGTTCTCGAAATGCGTTTGTCGAGTACTCATTAAGAAAAGTTTCTATACAAGTTTTTGAATGAACTCCTTAAGAAAAGTTCTCCAAAAGTTCCCTGTGAAAGAATCATTTGAAGCATCTGGTCGTCAAAAACGTTTTGACTACTTGTGGAGCCAAAAAGGACTTCGTATGAGTCAGATATCCATGTTTCAGTTAACACTGCGCAGAACTGATTCCGAACGACAGTTACAGACTAGTTCTTGTGTAGTTGCATTCGATTTTTTCCATTCTACCTCACTAAACATCTCCATATGAGATCCAATTACTTGTAGGGAAATGCAAGAGACCTCAGTTATGATGATGCACTAGGTCCATAGCTTGGACTTTGTGTATGTTCTTGAAATGCGTTTGTCGAGTGCTCATTAAGAAAGTTTCTATACAAGTTTCTGAACAAACTCCTGAGGAAAAGTTCTCCAAAAGTTCCATGTGAAAGAATCCTTTTAAGCATATGTTCGTCACAAATGTTTTGCCTACTTTTGGAGCCAAAACGGACGCCGTACGAGTCAGATATCCATATTTCATTTAACACTACGCAGAACTGATTCCGAGCAGCGATTCTGAGACTAGTTCTTGTGTAGTTGCATTCGATTTTTTCCATTCTACTTCACTAAACATCTCCATATGAGATCCAACTACTTGTAGGGAAATGCAAGAGACCTTAGTTATGATGATGCACTAGGTCCATAGCTGGGACTTTGTGTATGTTCACGAAATGCGTTTGTCGAGTGCTCCTTGAGAAAGTTTCTATACAAGTTTCTGAACGAACTCCTTAAGACAAGTTCCCCAAAAGTTCCATGTGAAAGAATCCTTTGAAGCATCTGGTCGTCACAAACGTTTTGACTTCTTGTGGAGCCAAAACAGACTCCGTA
Source organism: Aegilops bicornis (assembly GCA_021605145.1). Classification (NCBI taxonomy): domain Eukaryota; kingdom Viridiplantae; phylum Streptophyta; class Magnoliopsida; order Poales; family Poaceae; genus Aegilops; species Aegilops bicornis. Next base: position 184,766,665 of record CM038673.1, read on the forward strand.
TGAGTCAGATATCCATGTTTCAGTTAACACTGCGCAAAAATGATTCCGAACGACACTAACACACTAGTTCTTGTGTAGTTGCATTCAATTTTTTCCATTCTACTTCACTAAACATCTCCATATGAGATCCAATTACTTGTAGGGAAATGCAAGAGACCTCAGTTATGATGATGCACTAGGTCCATAGCTGGGACTTTGTGTATGTTGTCGAAATGCGTATGTCGAGTGCTCATTAAGAAAGTTTCTATACAAGTTTCTGAACGAACTCCTCAAGAAAAGTTCTCCAAAAGTTCCCTGTGAAAGCATCCGCTGAAGCATCTGGTCGTCACAAACATTTTTACTACTGGTGGAGCCAAAACGGACTCCGTATGAGTCAGATATCCATGTTTATGTTAACACTGCGCAAAACTGATTCCGAACGAAAATTACAGACTAGTTCTTATGTAGTTGCATTCGATTTTTTCAATTCTACTTCACTAAACATCTCCATATGAGATCCAACTACTTGTAGGGAAATGCAAGAGACCTAAGTTATGATGATGCACTAGGTCCATAGCTGGGACTTTGTGTATGTTCTTGAAATGCATTTGTCGAGTGCTCATTAAGAAAGTTTCTATACAAGTTTCATAACAAACTCCTTAAGAAAAGTTCTCCAAAAGTTCCCTGTGAAAGAATCCTTTGAAGCATCTGGTCGTCACAAACGTTTTGCCTACTTGTGGAGCCAAAAAGTACTTCGTATGAGTCAGATATCCATGTTTCAGTTAACTTTGCGCAGAACTGATTCCGAACGACACTTACAGACTAGTTCTTGTGTAGTTGCATTCGATTTTTTTCCATGCTACCTCACTAAACATCTCCATATCAGATCCAATTACTTGTAGGGAAATGCAAGAGACCTAAGTTATGATAATGCACTAGGTCCATAGCTGGGACGTTTTGTATGTTCTCGAAATGCGTTTGTCGAGTGCTCATTAAGAAAGTTTCTATACAAGTTTCTGAAGAAACTCCTTAATAAAAGTTCTCCAAAAGTTCCATGTGAAAGAATCCTTTTAAGCATCTAGTCGCCACAAACGTTTTGCCTACTTTTGGAGCCAAAACGGACGCCGTATGAGTCAGATATCCATGTTTCAGTTAACACTACGCAGAACTGATTCCGAACAACAGTTACAGACTAGTTCTTGTGTAGTTTCATTCGATTTTTTCCATTCTTGTTCACTAAACATCTCCATATGAGATCCAATTACTTGTAGGGAAATGTAAGAGACCTCAGTTATGATGATGCACTAGGTCCATAGCTGGGACTTTGTGTATGTTCTCGAAATGCGTTTGTCGAGTGCTCATTAAGAAAGTTTCTATACAAGTTTCTGAACGAACTCCTGAAGAAAAGTTCTCCAAAAGTTCCCTGTGAAAGAAACCGTTGAAGCATCTGGTCGTCACAAACATTTTTACTAGTTGTGGAGCCAAAACGGACTCCGTATGAGTCAGATATCCATGTTTATGTTAACACTACGCAAAACTGATTCCGAACGAAAATTACAGACTAGTTCTTATGTAGTTGCGTTCGATTTTTTCAATTCTACTTCACTAAACATCTCCATATGAGATCCAATTACTTGTAGGGAAATGCAAGAGACCTCAGTTATGATGATGCACTAGGTCCATAGCTGGGACTTTGTGTATGTTCTCGAAATGCGTTTGTCGAGTGCTCATTAAGAAAGTTTCTATACAAGTTTCCAAACGAACTCCTTAAGAAAAGTTCTACAAAAGTTCCCGTGAAAGAATCCTTTGAAGCATCTGGTCATCACAAATTTTGTGACTACTTGTGGAGCCAAAACGGACTCCGTATGAGTTAGATATCCATGTTAAAGTTTAGATCAAGAAACGGATTCCGAGCAGCCATTCTGAACTTGTTCTTGTGTAGTTGCAATCAATTTTTTCCATTCTACTTCACTAAACATCTCCATACGAGATCCAATTACTTGTAGGGAAATGCAAGATACCTTAGTTATGATGATGCACTAGGTCCATAGCTGGGACTTTGTGTTTGTTCTCGAAATGCGTTTGTCGAGTGCTCATTAAGAAAGTTTCTATACAAGTTTCTGAACGAACTCCTTAAGAGAAATTCTACAAAATTTCCTCATGAAAGAATCCTTTGAAGCCTCTGGTCGTCACAAATGTTTTGACTACTAGTGGAGCCTAAATAGACTCCGTATGAGTCAGATATCCATGTTTCAGTTAACACTGCGCAAAACGGATTCCGAACGACAGTTACAGACTTGTTCTTGTGTAGTTGCAATCAATTTTTTTCCATTCTACTTCACTAAACAACTCCATACGAGATCCAATTACTTGTAGGGAAATGCAAGATACCTTAGTTATGATGATGCACTAGGTCCATAGCTGGGACCTTGTGTATGTTCTCGAAATGCATTTGTCGAGTGCTCATTAAGAAAGTTTCTATACAAGTTTCTGAACAAACTCCTTAAGAAAAGTTCTCCAAAAGTTCCCTGTGAAAGAATCCTTTGAAGAATCTGGTCATCACAAATGTTTTGACTACTTTTGGAGGCAACACAGACGCCGTATGAGTCAGATATCCATGTTTCAGTTAACACTGCACATAACTGACTCCGAACGACACTACAGACTAGTTCTTGTGTATTTGCATTCGATTTTTTCCATTCTACTTCACTAAACATCTCCATATGAGATCCAATACTTGTAGGGAAATGCAAGATACCTCATTAATGATGATGCACAAGGTCTATAGCTGGGACTTTGTGTATGTTCTCGAAGTGCGTTTGTCGAGTGCTCATTAAGAAAGTTTCTATACAAGTTTCTGAACGAACTCCTTAAGAAAAGTTCTCCAAAAGTTCCTGTGAAAGAATCTGTTGAAGCATCTGGTCGTCACAAACGTATTGACTACTTGTGGATCCAAACGGACTCGGTATGAGTCGATATCCATGTTACGATTAACATCAAGAAAACTCATTCTCGAACGACGATTCTGAGACTAGTTCTTGTGTAGTTGCATTCGATTTTTTCCATACTACTTCACTACATATCTCCATATGGGATCCAAGTACTTGTAGGGAAATGCAAGAGACCTCGGTTATGATGATACACCAGGTCCATAGCTTGGACTTTGTGTATGTTCTCGAAATGCGTTTGTCGAGTGCTCCTTGAGAAAGTTTCTATACAAGTTTCTGAACGAACTCCTTAAGAAAAGTTCCCCAAAAGTTCCCTGTGCAAGAATCCTTTGAAGGATCTGGTCGTCACAAACGTTTTGACCACTTGTGGAGCCAAAACAGACTCCGTATGAGTCAGATATCCATGTTTCAGTTAACACTGTGCAAAACTGATTCCGAACGACACTTACAGACTAGTTATTGTGTAGTTGCATTCGATTTTTTCCATTCGACCTCACTAAACATCTCCATATGAGATCCAATTACTTGTAGGGAAATGCAAGAGACCTCAGTTATGATGATGCACCAGGTCCATAGTGGGACATTGTGTATGTTGTCGAAATGCGTTCGTCGAGTGCTCATTAAGAAAGTTTCTATACATGTTTCTGAACGAACTCCTTAAGAAAAGTTGTCGAAAAGTTCCCTGTGAAAGAATCTGTTGAAGCATCTGGTCGTCACAAACGTTTTGACTACATGTGGAGCCAAAATGGACTCTTTATGAGTCAGATATCCATGTTTCAGTTAACACTGCGCAAAACTGATTCCGAACAAGAGTTACAGACTAGTTCTTGTGTAGTTGCATTCGATTTTTTCCATTCTACTTCACTAAACATCTCCATATGAGATCCAATTACTTGTAGGGAAATTCAAGAGACCTTAGTTTTGATGATGATTGGGTCCATAGCTGGGACTTTGTGTATGTTCTCGAAATGCGTTTGTCGAGTGCTCATTAAGAAAGTTTCTACACAAGTTTCTGAATGAACTCCTTAAGAAAAGTTCTCCAAAAGTTCCCTGTGAAAGAATCCTTTGAAGCATATGGTCGTCACAAACGTTGTGACTACTTTGTGGAGCCAAAATGGACTCCATATGGGTCAGATATCCATGTTTCAGTTAACACTGCGCAGAACTGATTCCGAAGGACACTTACAGACTAGTTCTTGTGTAGTTGCATTCGATTTTTTCCATTCTACTGCACTAAACATCTCCATATGAGATCCAATTACTTGTAGGGAAATGCAAGAGACCTCAGTTATGATCGTGCACTAGGTCCATAGCTGGGACTTTGTGTATGTTCTCGAAATGCGTTTGTTGAGTGCTCATTGAGAAAGTTTCTATACAAGTTTCTGAACGAACTCCTTAAGAAATTTATCCAAAAGTTCCCTGTGAAAGAATCCGTTGAAGCATCTGGTCGTCACAAACGTTTTGACTACTTGTGGAGCCAAAATCGACTCCGTATGAGTCAGATATTCATGTTTTAATTAACACTTCACAGAACTAATTCCGAACGACACTTACAGACTAATTGTTCTGTAGTTGCGTTCAATGTTTTTCCATTCTACCTCACTAAACATCTCCATATGAGATCCAATTACTTGTAGGGAAATGCAAGAGACCTCAGTTATGATGATGCACTAGGTCCATAGCTGGGACTTTGTGTATGTTGTCGAAATGCGTTTGTCGAGTGCTCATTAAGAAAGTTTCTATAAAAGTTTCTGAACGAACTCCTTAAGAAAAGTTCTCGAAAAGTTCCCTGTGAAAGAATCAGTTGAAGCATCTGGTCGTCATAAACGTTTTGAATACTTGTGGAGCGAAAACGGACTCCGTATGAGTCAGATATCCATGTTTCAGTTAACAATGCGCAAAACTGATTCCGAACGAGAGTTACAGACTAAATCTTGTGTAGTTGCATTCGATTTTTTCCATTCTACTTCACTAAACATCTCCATATGAGATCCAATTACTTGTAGGGAAATTCAAGAGACCTGATTTATGATGATGCACTAGGTCCATAGCTGGGACTTTGTGTATGTTCTCAAAATGCGTTTGTCGAGTACTCATTAAGAAAGTTTATATACAAGTTTTTGAATGAACTCCTTAAGAAAAGTTCTCCAAAAGTTCCCTGTGAAAGAATTCTTTGAAGCATATGGTCGCCACAAACGTTTTGACTACTTGTGGAGCCAAAAAGGACCCCGTATAAGTCAGATATCCATGTTTCAGTTAATACTGCGCAGAACTCATTCCGAACGACACTTACAGACTAGTTCTTGTGTAGTTGCATTCGATTTTTTTCCATTCTACCTCACTAAACATCTCAATATGAGATCCAATTACTTGTAGGGAATTGCAAGAGACCTCAGTTATGATGGCGCACTAGGTCCATAGCTGGGCTTTGTGTATGTTCTCGAAATGCGTTTGTCGAGTGCTCATTAAGAAAGTTTCTATACAAGTTTCTGAACGAACTCCTTAAGAAAAGTTCTCCAAAAGTTCCCTCTGAAAGAATCCGTTGAAGCATCTGGTCGTCACAAACGTATAGACTACTTGTGGATCCAAAACGGACTCGGTATGAGTCAGATATCCATGTTTCAGTTAACATCACATAAAACTCATTCTCGAACAGCGATTCTGAGACTAGTTCTTGTGTAGTTGCACTCGATTTTTTCCATTCTGCTTCACTAAATATCTCCATATGAGATCCAATTACTTGTTCGGAAATGCAAGAGACCTCAGTTATGATGATGCACTAGGTCCATAGCTGGGACTTTGTGTATGTTCTTGAAATGCGTTTGTCGAGTGCTCATTAAGAAAGTTTCTATACACGTTTCTGAACGAACTCCTTAAGAAAATTTCCCCAAAAGTTCCCTATGAAAGAATCCTTTGAAGGATCTGGTCATCACAAACGTTTTGACTACTTGTGGAGCCAAAACAGACTCCGTATGAGTCAGATATCCATGTTTCAGTTAACACTGTGCAAAATTGATTCCGAACGACAGTTACAGACTAGTTCTTGTGTAGTTGCATTCGATTTTTTCCATTCTACTTCACTAAACATCTCCATATGAGATCCAATTACTTGTAGGGAAATGCAAGAGACCTCAGTTATGGTGATGCACCTGGTCCATAGCTGGGACATTGTGTATGTTGACGAAATGCGTTCGTCGAGTGCTCATTAAGAAAGTTCCTATACAAGTTTCCGAACGAACTCCTTAAGAAAAGTTCTCGAAAATTTCCCTGTGAAAGAATCCGTTGAAGCATCTGGTTGTCACAAACGTTTTGACTACTTGTGGAGCCAAAACGGACTCCGTATGAGTCAGATATCCATGATTCAGTTAACACTGCGCAAAACAGATAACGGACGACAGATATAGACTAGTTCTTGTGTAGTTGCATTCGATTTTTTCCATTCTTCTTCACTAAACATCTTCATATGAGATCCAATTACTTGTAGGGAAATGCAACAGACCTCAGTTATGATGATGCACTAGGTCCATAGCTGGGACTTTGTGTATGTTCTCGAAATGCGTTTGTCGAGTGCTCATTAAGAAAGTTTCTATACAAGTTTCTGAACGAACTCCTGAAGAAAAGTTCTCCAAAAGTTCCCTGTGAAAGAAACCGTTTAAGCATCTGGTCGTCACAAACATTTTTACTAGTTGTGGAGCCAAAACGGACTCCGCATGAGTCAGATATCCATGTTTATGTTAACACTACGCAAAACTGATTCGAGCGAAAATTACAGACTAGTTCTTGTGTAGTTGCATTCGATTTTTTCCATTCTACTTCACTAAGCATCTCCATATGAGATCCAATTACTTGCAGGAAATGCAAGAGACCTTAGTTATGATGATGCACTAGGTCCATAGCTGGGACTTTGTGTATGTTCTCGAAATGCGTTTGTCGAGTGCTCATTAAGAAAGTTTCTATACAAGTTTCTGAACGAACTCCTTAAGAGAAGTTCTACAAAAGTTCCCCGTGAAAGAATCCTTTGAAGCATCTGGTCATCACAAAATTTGTGACTACTTGTGGAGCCAAAACGGACTCCGTATGAGTTAGATATCCATGTTAAAGTTTACACTGCGCAAAACGGATTCCGAACGACAGTTACAGACTTGTTCTTGTGTAGTTGCAATCATTTTTTTTCCATTCTACTTCACTAAACATCTCCATACGAGATCCAATTACTTGTAGGGAAATGCAAGATACCTTAGTTATGATGATGCACTAGGTCCATAGCTGGGACTTTGTGTTTGTTCTCGAAATGCGTTTGTCGAGTGCTCATTAAGAAAGTTTCTATACAAGTTTCTGAACGAACTCCTTAAGAGAAGTTCTACAAAATTTCCTCATGAAAGAATCCTTTGAAGCATCTGGTCATCACAAATTTTTTGACTACTTGTGGAGCCAAAACGGACTCCGTATGAGTTAGATATCCATGTTTCAGTTAACACTGCGCAAAACGGATTCCGAACGACAGTAACAAACTTGTTCTTGTGTAGTTGCAATCAATTTTTTTCCATTCTACTTCACTAAACATCTCCATACGAGATCTAGTTACTTGTAGGGAAATGCAAGAGACCTTAGTTATGATGATGCACTAGGTCCATAGCTGGGACCTTGTGTATGTTCTCGAAATGCATTTGTCGAGTGCTCATTAAGAAAGTGTCTATACAAGTTTCTGAACAAACTCCTTAAGAAAAGTTCTCCAAAAGTTCCCTGTGAAAGAATCCTTTGAAGAATCTGGTCATCACAAATGTTTTGACTACTTTTGGAGGCAACACAGACGCCGTATGAGTCAGATATCCATGTTTCAGTTAACACTGCACATAAGTGATTCCGAACGACACTACAGACTAGTTCTTGTGTATTTGCATTCGATTTTTTCCATTCTACTTCACTAAACATCTCCATATGAGATCCAATTACTTGTAGGGAAATGCAAGATACCTCATTAATGATGATGCACAAGGTCTATAGCTGGGACTTTGTGTATGTTCTCGAAGTGCGTTTGTCGAGTGCTCATTAAGAAAGTTTCTATACAAGTTTCTGAACGAACTCCTTAAGAAAAGTTCTCCAAAAGTTCCCTGTGAAAGAATCTGTTGAAGCATCTGGTCGTCACAAATGTATTGACTACTTGTGGATCCAAAACGGACTCGGTATGAGTCAGATATCCATGTTTCAGTTAACGCTGCGCACAACTCATTCCGAACGACAGTTACAGACTAGTTCTTGTGTAGTTGCATTCGATTTTTTCCATTCTACTTCACTACATATCTCCATATGAGATCCAAGTACTTGTAGGGAAATGCAAGAGACCTCGGTTATGATGATACACTAGGTCCATAGCTGGGACTTTGTGTATGTTCTCGAAATGCGTTTGTCGAGTGCTCCTTGAGAAAGTTTCTATACAAGTTTCTGAACGAACTCCTTAAGAAAAGTTCCCCAAAAGTTCCCTGTGCAAGAATCCTTTGAAGGATCTCGTCGTCACAAACGTTTTGACCACTTGTGGAGCCAAAACAGACTCCGTATGAGTCAGATATCCATGTTTCAGTTAACACTGCGCAAAACTGATTCCGAACGACAGTTACAGACTAGTTCTTGTGTAGTTGCATTCGATTTTTTCCATTCTACCTCACTAAACATCTCCATATGAGATCCAATTACTTGTAGGGAAATGCAAGAGACCTTTGTTATGATGATGCACCAGGTCCATAGCTGGGACATTGTGTATGTTGTCGAAATGCGTTCGTCGAGTGCTCATTAAGAAAGTTTCTATACAAGTTTCTGAACGAACTCCTTAAGAAAAGTTCTCGAAAAGTTCCCTGTGAAAGAATCCGTTGAAGCATCTGGTCGTCACAAACGTTTTGACTACTTGTGGAGCCAAAATGGACTCTGTATGAGTCAGATATCCATGTTTCAGTTAACACTGCGCAAAACTTATTCCGAACAAGAGTTACAGACTAGTTCTTGTGTAGTTGCATTCGATTTTTTCCATTCTACTTCACTAAACATCTCCAAATGAGATCCAATTACTTGTAGGGAAATTCAAGAGACCTCAGTTTTGATGATGCAATTGGTCCATAGCTGGGACTTTGTGTATGTTCTCGAAATGCGTTTGTCGAGTGCTCATTAAGAAAGTTTCTACACAAGTTTCTGAATGAACTCCTTAAGAAAAGTTCCCCAAAAGTTCCCTGTGAAAGAATCCTTTGAAGCATATGGTCGTCACAAACGTTTTGACTACTTGTGGAGCCAAAATGGACTCCATATGGGTCAGATATCCATGTTTCAGTTCACACTGCGCAGAACTGATTCCGAAGGACACTTACAGACTAGTTCTTGTGTAGTTGCATTCGATTTTTTCCATTCTACTGCACTAAACATCTCCATATGAGATCCAATTACTTGTAGGGAAATGCAACAGACCTCAGTTATGATCATGCACTAGGTCCATAGCTGGGACTTTGTGTATGTTCTCGAAATGCATTTGTTGAGTGCTCATTAAGAAAGTTTCTATACAAGTTTCTGAACGAACTCCTTAAGAAAATTTATCCAAAAGTTCCCTGTGAAAGAATCCATTGAAGCATCTGGTCGTCACAAACGTTTTGACTACTTGTGGAGCCAAAATGGACTCCGTATGAGTCAGATATTCATGTTTTAACTAACACTTCACAGAACTAATTCCGAACGACACTTACAGACTAATTGTTCTGTAGTTGCGTTCAATGTTTTTCCATTCTAACTCACTAAACATCTCCATATGAGATCCAATTACTTGTAGGGAAATGCAAGAGACCTCAGTTATGATGATGCACTAGGTCCATACCTGGGACTTTGTGTATGTTGTCGAAATGCGTTTGTCGAGTGCTCATTAAGAAAGTTTCTATAAAAGTTTCTGAACGAACTCCTTAAGAAAAGTTCTCGAAAAGTTCCCTGTGAAAGAATCAGTTGAAGCATCTGGTCGTCACAAATGTTTTGAATACTTGTGGAGCAAAAACGGACTCCGTATGAGTCAGATATCCATGTTTCAGTTAACAATGCGCAAAACTGATTCCGAACGACAATTACAGACTAAATCTTGTGTAGTTGCATTCGATTTTTTCCATTCTACTTCACTAAACATCTCCATATGAGATCCAATTACTTGTAGGGAAATTCAAGAGACCTGAGTTATGATGATGCACTAGGTCCACAGCTGGGACTTTGTGTATGTTCTCAAAATGCGTTTGTCGAGTACTCATTAAGAAAGTTTCTATACAAGTTTTTTAATGAACTCCTTAAGAAAAGTTCTCCAAAAGTTCCCTGTGAAAGAATTCTTTGAAGCATATGGTCGTCACAAACGTTTTGACTACTTGTGGAGCCAAAAAGGACCCCGTATGAGTCAGATATCCATGTTTCAGTTAACACTGCGCAGAACTGATTCCGAACGACACTTACAGACTAGTTCTTGTGTAGTTGCATTCGATTTTTTTTCCATTCTACCTCACTAAACATCTCAATATGATATCCAATTACTTGTAGGGAAATGCAAGAGACCTCAGTTATGATGATGCAATAGGTCCATAGCTGGGCTTTGTGTATGTTCTCGAAATGCGTTTGTCGAGTGCTCATTAAGAAATTTTCTATACAAGTTTCTGAACGAACTCCTTAAGAAAAGTTCTCCAAAAGTTCCCTGTGAAAGAATCCGTTGAAGCATCTGGTCGTCACAAACGTATAGACTACTTGTGGATCCAAAACGGACTCGGTATGAGTCAGATATCCATGTTTCAGTTAACACTGCGCAAAACTCATTCTGAACGACAGTTACAGACTAGTTCTTGTGTAGTCGCATTCGATTTTTTCCATACTACTTCACCAAATATCTCCATATGAGATCCAATTACTTGTAGGGAAATGCAAGAGACCTCAGTTATGATGATGCACTAGGTCCATAGCTGGGACTTTGTGTATGTTCTTGAAATGCGTTTGTCGAGTGCTCATTAAGAAAGTTTCTATACAAGTTTCTGAACGAACTCCTTAAGAAAATTTCCCCAAAAGTTCCTTGTGAAAGAATCCTTTGAAGGATCTGGTCGTCACAAACGTTTTGACCACTTGTGGAGCCAAAACAGACTCCGTATGAGTCAGATATCCATGTTTCGGTTAACACTGTGCAAAATTGATTCCGAACGACACTTAGAGACTAGTTCTTGTGTAGTTGCATTCGATTTTTTCCATTCTACCTCACTAAACATCTCCATATGAGATCCAATTACTTGTAGGGAAATGCAAGAGACCTCAGTTATGATGATGCACCAGGTCCATAGCTGGGACATTGTGTATGTTGACGAAATGCGTTCGTCGAGTGCTCATTAAGAAAGTTTCTATACAAGTTTCCGAACGAACTCATTAAGAAAAGTGCTCCAAAAGTTCCCTGTAAAAGAATCAGTTGAAGCATCTGGTCTTCACAAACGTTTCAAATACTTGTGGTGCCAAAACGGACTCCGTATGAGTAGATATCCATGTTTCAGTTAACACTATGCAGAACTAATTCCAAACGACACTTACAGACTAGTTCTTGTGTAGTTGCATTCGATTTTTTTCCATTCTACCTCACTAAACATCTCCATATGAGATCCAATTACATGTAAGGAAATGCAAGAGACCTCAGTTATGATGATGCATTAGGTCCATAGCTGGGACTTTGTGTATGTTGACGAAATGCGTTTGTCTAGTGCTCATTAAGAAAGTTTCTATACAAGTTTCTGAACGAACTCATTAAGAAAAGTTCTCCAAAAGTTCCCTGTAAAAGAATCAGTTGAAGCATCTGGTCGTCACAAACGTTTCGACTACTTGTGGAGCCAAAACGGACTCCGTGTCGATCGGATATCCATGTTTTGATTAACACTGCATAAAACTGATTCGGGACGGCGATTCTGAGACTAGTTCTTGTGTAGTTGCATTCGATTTTTCCATTCTACTTCACTAAACATCTCGATATGAGATCCAGTTACTTGTAGGGAAATGCAAGAGACCTCAGTTATGATGATGCACTAGGTCCATAGCTGGGACTTTCTGTATGTTCTCGAAATGCGTTTGTCGAGTGCTCATTAAGAAAGTTTCTATACAAGTTTCTGAACAAACTTCTTAAAAAAAGTTCTCCAAAAGTTCCCTGTGAAAGAATCCTTTGAAGCATCTGGTTGTCACAAACGTTTTGACTACTTTTGGAGCCAAAACGGACGCCGTATGAGTCAGATATCCATGTTTCAGTTAACACTGCGTAGATCTGATTCCGAACGACACTTACAGACTAGTTCTTGTGTAGTTGCATTCGATTTTTTCCATTCTCTTTCATTAAACATCTCCATATGAGATCCAATTACTTGTTGGGAAATGCAACAGACCTCAGTTATGATGCTGCACAAGGTCCATAGCTGGGACTTTGTGTATGTTCTCGAAATGCGTTTGTCGAGTGCTCATTAAGAAAGTTTCTATACAAGTTTCTGAACAAACTCCTTAAGAAAAGTTCTCCAAAAGTTCCCTGTAAAAGAATCAGTTGAAGCATCTGGTCGTCACAAACGTTTCGACTACTTGTGGAGCCAAAACGGACTCCGTATCAGTCAGATATCCATGTTTCAGTTAACACTGCGCAAAACTGATTCGGGACGACAGTTACAGACTAGTTCTTGTGTAGTTGCATTCGATTTTTCCATTCTACGTCACTAAACATCTCGATATGAGATCCAGTTACTTGTAGGGAAATGCAAGAGACCTCAGTTATGATGATGCACTAGGTCCATAGCTGGGACTTTCTCAGATGTTCTCGAAATGCGTTTGTCGAGTGCTCATTAAGAAAGTTTCTATACAAGTTTCTCGAACAAACTTCTTAAAAAGTTCTCCAAAAGTTCCCTGTGAAAGAATCCTTTGAAGCATCTGGTTGTCACAAACGTTTTGACTACTTTTGGAGCCAAAACGGACGCCGTATGAGTCAGATATCCATGTTTCAGTTAACACTGCGTAGATCTGATTCCGAACGACACTTACAGACTAGTTCTTGTGTAGTTGCATTCGATTTTTTTCCATTCTACCTCACTAAACATCTCCATATGAGATTCAATTACTTGTAGGGAAATGCAAGAGACCTCAGTTATGATGATGCACTAGGTCCATAGTTGGAACTTGGTGTATGTTCTCGAAATGCATTTGTCGAGTGCTCATTAAGAAAGTTCCTATACAAGTTTCTGAACGAACTCCTGAAGAAAAGTTCTCCAAAAGTTCCCTGTGAAAGAATCCGTTGAAGCATCTGGTCGTCACAAACGTATTGACTACTTGTGGATCCAAAACGGACTCGGTATGAGTCAGATATCCATGTTTCAGTTAACACTGCGAAAAACTCATTCTGAACGACAGTTACAGACTAGTTCTTGTCTAGTTGCATTCGATTTTTTCCATACTACTTCACTAACTATCTCCATATGAGATCCAATTACTTGTAGGGAAATGCAAGAGACCTCAGTTATGAGGATACACTAGGTCCATAGGCGGGACTTTGTCTATGTTCTGAAAATGCGTTTGTCGAGTGCTCATTAAGAAAGTTTCTATACAAGTTTCTGAAAGAACTCCTTAAGAAAAGTTCCCCAAAAGTTCCCTGTGAAAGAATCCTTTGAAGGATCTGGTCGTCACAAAGGTTTTGACCACTTGTGGAGCCAAAACAGACTCCGTATGAGTCAGATATCCATGTTTCAGTTAACACTATGCAAAACTGATTCCGAACGACACTTACAGACTAGTTCTTGTGTAGTTGCATTCGATTTTTTCCATTCTACCTCACTAAACATCTCCATATGAGATCCAATTACTTGTAGGGAAATGCAAGAGACCTCACTTATGATGATGCACCAGGTCCATAGCTGGGACATTGTGTATGTTGTCGAAATGCGTTCGTCGAGTGCTCATTAAGAAAGTTTATATACAAGTTTCTGAACGAACTCCTTAAGAAAAGTTCTCGAAAAGTTCCCTGTGAAAGAATCCGTTGAAGCATCTGGTCGTCACAAACGTTTTGACTACATGTGGAGCCAAAACGGACTCCGTATGAGTCAGATATCCATGTGACACTCCAAAAAAAATTTCTTTGGTTTTCTTCAAAACTTCGTTGGATTTGAAGGAGGTCACCAAAACCCTTCCAAAAAAAATCTCTATGAAAAGCTTTTTCCCTCTGGCAAATATTTTACTTTTGCATCTCCTTCAACTCTGGTGTTTAGTTTTAAAATTTTTCCTCTAATTGCTCTCTTCTCAAGGATTCAAGAAAAATCTTTGAAGTTTATTTTTTCTTTCAAAAAGAAACTCTAGGAGTTTTTCATTCTCTCCCATATTTGAAATCATTCATGATTTGGCCATACACCACATGGTAAAATCTTCCCAAATATATCTCCTTCCACTTTGGGCAATCTAAACACTCTATCTCTACTAGGTCAACCCTCTTCTGAATTTTTATTTCAATTAATTCTCTCCCAAATCTTTTTTGTCTATTATTTTGAGCCTAGGTATTTTGCAAAGCAAGTACCTTAATGCATTTGAATTTTGACCTCAAACCAACTCCCTTGGATAGTCCTTGGTACCCACAACCTAGAACTATCAAGATCCACTCCTCTTCTGTTCAAAAATTTCAAATTATAGTCCCTCCATGTTTGGACCAGATTTGCCAAATTTGGTGAAATTCATATCTACATTACTCCAAAAATTCCACAAATATTCAGGCAGCCTCTAGATGCAATGAGAGGCCCCTCCACCAAAAACCAGCTCAAGGAAAAATCCCTACATGCCTAGATCATTCTGTCGAACACCTTGCATGCACTAGTACTGTTCACTTTCAGAAAATTCAGAAGTTCAGTGTCGATCTCCGTCAGTAACTTCAGTCATGAGTCCACAGTGCCCTTGGCACGTTGCTCGCAGCCTATCCCTCTTGTCCGGAGCTTCACATGAGCGCTTGGCGCGTTCCTGGCGTCGGTGGCGCCTGCCCGCCTTCTTGGCCGGCGTGCTTTTGGCGGCCGCACCACCGTGAACGGACGACAGGGGCAAAACTGCGGCGCAACACCGTTCGGCGCCGCCTTGCCGCCCTGGTGGCTCGGCGTAGCCACCTCCTTGCCAGCGACGCATGCGGCACCATCGCCGTGGCTTGGCACGCGCAGAGCGCCCTCTCTGCCGCCGACGGGCCGTGCGGCCGTTCCGTCGAGGGCAGACCGTAACCAGCCCTCCCGTGCTGAGTTGGACACAGGAAAGGCTCCAATACTCCTCCTAGGCGATGCTCAAGCTCCTAAGCCGACCGTCCAGCCACAGCGCCGCCGTAATCAACTCGCCGGACTTATCCGTTCACGGCAACCGACTCGGGCCGGCTATATATAGCACCCCGAGCTTGCTCTCACCTCCGCACGACTCCACCACCTCACCAGACCCTGCCTAGCCCTTTGGAGGGGCCTCGAGGCCTTTCTTCCTCGACTCCGGCCACCTCCGTCCGCCTCGGGCTCCGGCATCATTCTCTCCGGTGAGAACTCCTCCGCCGCCCTACTTTCGCCCGTAGCCTCGTACCACCTCTAGTAGGATAACCCCCACCTCAATTTTTAGCCCCGCAGCTCTTTCCGGCGAGATCCACGACCGTCTGAACCGCCGTCCGCCGGAGCAAGGGCCGCCGTCGACGTGGTGCTCACCGACGACCTCTGCCACCACCCACAGACGCGGAAGGGCGCACTGATCACGAAGGCACACCCCGATCACCTTACCTCGCCGTGGATCGCCGCCGGCGACCACCGCACCTCTCGGCGCCGTCGCTCTCTGTTTTCCCTCGTTTGAAAATTCAAAACTGACGGGTGGAGCCACTGTCATCTCTCGGCCGTTCTTTTAAGCGAAACGTTATCTGGACTTTTCCGCAGAACCCCCTGGAAACTTTCTGTTTCATTAGAGATGGTTCCTTGGACCAAAACTCTTATAACTTTTAATCAGAAAAGTATTTTTGATCGATTCTTTTTCTGACCTGTTTAGAATTTTGTCTAGTTTTTTATCAGGTTTATTTGAAAAATATTTGGAGTAATTTTTGTGCACCTCACGGTATTTACGTTCGCGTGTATGTTTTCTTTATACCGTAGATACCGAAGGAGGTGACGGGACCGCAAACTTCACCGAGCTAGGCTCCGACTACTCTGAACTAGGCAAGCATGTTTGAAATTTTGATATGATGAGTGTTCTGGAAGGTTTGCATTAAGTAGTTTCATGGCATGTTTGTGAGCATACCGCTGAATGTTATTTTTCATGCAAAGTTGAGGCAAGTGAGTTCGATAATCCATACGTGTTGGATGTGAATGTGCACGGCCATGTGTTGGCATGAGGATGGGTAAGATGGCAGTGTTGTAGCATGCCGCCTTATGCCATACTATTTGACTTCAGTGTCAACCCGTATCAGTTCGGTTCCCATCCATTTCCCTTCCCGTACTACCACATGTTTTCCGCAAGGGATATGGCTTAGTAAGTAGCAAACCTGTAGCGACCCGACCCGAATGGATCAAGTCTCTGTGCTTTCGTGTTATCCCTGGATCGGTATGCTGACGCACACAGTACTCGAAGGATTTATAACAGAGGTAAATCACATGTATAAACAGCGTAAATACTATTACCTCAATCCAAAATATAGCGGAAGCAACAAGGTTGTGGATTCCCATCAACACCAACGGCAAAGTTGAGTATAGGAAATCGTAACCCTAACGTATCACTTACTCGTCATTCGAAAAGTCGCAACATGAAAAGTTGCAGCCCGAAAACGGGTCAAAGACATGGAATATGCTGGCAATGTAACACATAGAGAGTAATGAAAGAATAAGCCTATACTACATGCATATACGGTGGTGGAAAAACTCTATGGTTATAATGTTTTTGCGAAAAGCCAATTTTTCCCTACTGCAAAGGAATAAATTTATTTAACTATCATGGTGGTTGTTAAACATTAAGAATGGTTGACAGCATCCTCAATCCCAATTAAAAGTACTCATTAAACCCAACAAATTATATTAAGTAACGTGATGAGGTCAACAGGATATCCAGGTATTAGATACTCAAAATTGTCCATAACCGGGGACACGGCTAACCATGATTAGTTTGTACACTCTGCAGAGGTTTGCGCACTTTTCCCCACAAGACTCGATCGCCTCCGTTTGGTTTCTCGCAGTGCAAGGTGTTTGAGAAACGGATGACCGAGACATAGTCTTTCAGAAGCGCTAGCACCTTACATGTGGGTAGACCGTACCAACTTACATCCCCTACATCTGCTAGTCTACCCGTAAGAGTTCGCACAACTTAGTCAACTACGCCAGAGCCCATAATGGCTTGTGGCTGCACACGGAAGTTTCTAGTTTGAATAATCTCATGATCCCTTTGGGCCTGGGTGGTGGTCCGAAGAAATACAGCAAATCCTGTCTACCTGTGTGCCTTGACAGCAAGTCTGGAATAGCCAGTGCCTCAATCCACCCAGATGTGTGTTTAAGTTGCCACCTTAGATAAACCATTAATTATCAATCTCACATCTGTCATGGATATTCACTCAAACCCAATCCACGTCTACGAGCATAGCATGGCGTAATAAGCAAACGTACAAGTAACTCCCAAGGGTTTGATAATAAAACAGGTAATAGGTACTACCTCAAACTACTTCCCATCCCACAATTTAATTAGATCCTAATCATGCAAGTGTTTGAGGAATAGATCTAATGCATAAAAACTGGGTATGAGAAGAGTATGATCAAAGTGTTACTTGCCCGCAAAGTTGATGAAGATGATTCGCACTCAAAACTCTTGATAGATATACTCGTCACACTCCGGTCAATCTATCGTAATCAAGCAATAGTAACCACACATAAGCAATCACTCAAAAGATCGGAAGGATCAAGAAACAATTCGGAAAACGTCAAAACCAAATCTAATAACTCTTGCAGCATAAAACAATTTCTAACAATACCAAAACTATGTGTATTTGGCCTTATCAGAAAGTTTAGGTCAAGAGCTTCGATTTGCAAAAAGAATCAACTAAATCGGAGTTCTGAAACTCAAGTTATGATCAAACGAAGTTCAAATATAAATCTGTTTGAATTCAAATTTTAAAACTTTCAAAAACATGTTTGAGTTGTATTACTTTGGATAGAGGAGATCATAACGAAGAAGTGGGCGTTGGTTTCATGGATTCCGACTTACGAGTAAAAAGTTATGAACGTTTGAAGATTAGGGACTACGGATAGGTCCTTGACGGGAATTAAAAATAAAAAGAAAAATCTATCGAGCGAACGCTCGCTAAACAAAACCAGAAAGAAAACCGGCGAGAAAACCGATCTAGGGTTTCGGAAAGAAAAACGAAACGAAAAACCGATCTAGAAAACCGATCTAGAAAACCGGAACGAAATCGGAAAAGAAAAGGTGACGCGGCGCGGGGCTAGTACCTCGAAGAGGCAAGGGGCTCCGGCGGCGGCGGCGGGTGGCGGCAAGGCAAGTGGCGGCGGCGGCGGTGGCAAGGCGGCGGCTCGGTGTGGGGGCGCGGCGGCGGCTATGGCGGCGGCTGCACTGCCGCCAAGGAGGAGGAGGAGAGGAGAGGAGAGGAGAGTTGATTTGATGTGTTGGAGGGGGGGTGCTTGGGTATTTATATTGGGGAGGTGAAGGGTATTGCTTGGGGCAGGGGACAAGAAATAGATTAGGATTAGGAATCCTAGGAATAAAAAACGGAATAACAAAAACGGGATCAAATCCTACTAGGATTTGTAATAGAATAGGAAACTTGGGGCTCCCTGGCTCTCCTAGGTGCGTGCGTGCATTGGCCTTGGCCTTCGGCCGGCCGGTGTTGGCGGCTTGGGCCTTTGGCCCAAGGCGCTGTGGTTCCATTTTTTTTAAACATTTGTTTTTTTTTAAACAGAGACAATTAAAAATAATAAAACCAAATAAATAAAAATATTATATAGGCATATAATATATCAAAATTTTCAGAAAAAGATTTCCTACATGATGGACATTATTCTAGCTTCAAATAAAATACACAAAAATTCAAATAAAACAAACAGTGCTACCGCCCTAATAAAATCCACTAAAAATCATTTTAAAAATACCAAAATGATTTCAAATTAATTTCTCTCTAATTTTCTGATGTAGGGAATCATGTTACCCTATTTTCCATACATTTTATTTTTGGAGAAAAATAATTTGAATAAAACTCCAATAACTCCAAATTGAAAAATAAATTCAAAAGAACTTTGAACTTAATTCTTTGAAACTCCCAACTCATATTTCATATGTTTTGAAGAAGTCATTTTATCTTCGCCGTGAAAATCATTGAGTTGCATGAAGTTTCAGAATTGGAACTATTCTCAAATGAAATTCAAATATTTTCAACACCCCTTGTCATTTAAATAAATGGAAGAAGTCATGTCATCTTCTCTCCAGGGTTTTGTGATGTAGAGTATTTGAATACCCTAAGATCATAAAAGCAAAATGAAAGTTTGGGAAAGTCCTTTTATTCCCTCTCATCTAACTTTCAAAAAGTTTCGAAATCACTCACTTTCAGTCAATCAATCAAGCAATCAATCAAATCTATCTATTTGTTTATAACATTCCAAAATTTAGAATTTTGGGATGTTACAAACTTCACCCTTAAAATGAATCTCGTCCTCGAGATTCGGAGAGGCTAGCAAGAAATAGGTTAGGGTTTGGGGTCTTCTCAAAATCCATCGCCGTCTCCGGTGGTCTCGGGTGCTACCACCCTTAGAAGCATTGTTAAGGTTCCATCAAAACTCATATACTCCATCCTTATTATCGATGATGTCGGTCTTCTCAGATCGTAAGAATAATTCCTTCTCTGGGCTCTTCCGGTAGTGGCATAACCTTTTCCTCAAATCTTTTGCCCTTTACTCTGGGTAAGGTTATTCCGAGACTAGGTCTTCTTAGCTGACAGGTCTGGCGCCAATTCTAAACAACTATCGATATCTCATGGTGGTCAACAATTTATGGTTTCTCCTGCAGAAAACGGGTCTAGGTTGAACCTCACCGTATATCCTATGGTTGGCAACAACTGCCTTGTACAAGGGAAAATACTTATACCATTCTAAGGTTCAAACAAGGTTTTGATCGTCGTCTCGACTATAGGTAAGTCACTCAGATTTACCATCCCATATAGCAAAGCGAATAATAAGAGTAAGTCGGTATGGTGATCAATCCATCCCGCACCCAAATCATTACCTTGTACATGGTTTAGCGAATCTCGCATTCTAACACTCGGTCATCCTCACAAGCATTGCAGAATTTCTCTTGTCGATTTAACCAAGTTCGAAAATCCATTGATTCTGCAGGCCAAACAAACATCTATCGCTCCTTAACAACTCTCGTGTTTTGCGTAAACTCCTATAGAATCGCTTGTAGATAAAATCATAACTCTTCCGTGGTTTCTCCTTCAAGAAGAGTGTGCTTGCTACTTGGCAGGTCCTGAGGCCTGTGGGTTATGGCCCATCTCCTCACTTGTAATCCTTGAACACCTCATCAGGGCAACTGATCTTTATTCCGACCTTCAACTTCCAGTATTCTTAAATCCATTCAATTGTACTGTCTTCCTTCCTTCTATTGGCACCAAACTAGACATGATTACTCAGACTCATCATGGAATTTCCATTGATCCATATTTCCAACATCATACCTCCTTTATATCCAGTAGTACTTCATCTCTTCATCCTCGTGGGATATCCCACCTACCGTGAAAAAAAACTTATACTTATGAAGTCCATACTCCACTTCGTGGAACATCATTATCCTTTCCCGGTCAAGCGTTCTTCAGGGAATATTGTCCATCTCTCGCATGGCACTTCTTCAACTGGGAAACGTGAAACACATCATGAACTCTTGACAGTCCTTCGGTGACTCCAACTTGTTGGTAACTTCTCCCATACGTTCCAACTCGGTATGGTCCTACAAATCTCGGGCTAACTTTCCCTTAACTCCAAATCGATTAACTCCTCACGGAGGGGCATACGAAGATATTCTCTGTTTCCGGTTTTATCGACTACCTTCTTGCGTTTTTGAGTCTGCATAACTCTTCTGCCTGGACTGAGCTACCTTCAGTCTATCTCGAATCAACTTAAAATTCTCTTACAAATCCTTGATCACATTTGGTCCAAACAACTGACGGTCTCCAACTTCATCCCACATCAACGGTGTCTGGCTCCTTCTCCCATACAAAGCTTCAAAAAGGGCCATCTTCAAACTGACTTGGTAGCTGTTGTTAAATGAGAAACTCCGCGTAAGGTAAATTATCATCCCTACTAGATCCATAATCTAGCGCATACGTTCTCAACATGTCCTCCAGAATCTGATTGACTCTCTCGGTCTATCCATCTGTCTGCGGATGAAAGGCCGTACTGAACTCTAGCCTAGTACCCAAAGTTTCACGCAACTAATTCCAAAACTTTGAGGTAAATTGTGTTCCTCTACGATGGTCCTCGGAACTCCATGCAGACATACGATCCTTGTCAAATATATCTTGGCCAACTTCGCACTTGTTTAGGTGGTTTTCACGGATAAAGCGAGCCACTTTGATCAAGCGAATCAACTACTACCCAGATAGAATCATATCCCAATCGGGTTATGGGAAATCCGGAAATGAAATCCATGCCAAGCTTATCCCTCTTCCATTCGGGTATCGGCATAGGCTGTAGTAATCCTGCTGGCTTCTGATGCTCTGCTTTTACTCTCTGGCATAAATCACCCATGACTACATACTCCGCAATCTCCTTCTTCATACCAGTCCACCAGAAACGCTTCTTCAAATCCAAATACATCTTGGTGTTTCCAGGGCGAATCGAGTATGGTGAGTCATGAGCCTCCTAAAGTATTAACTTCAGGATCTTTGCATTATTAGGCACATGTACACTATCATCAAACCATAAGGTGTCGTGATCATCCTTACGAAAACCTTTGGCCTTTCCTTTGCTCATCCTCCTGCTTTTACCTCAACAATATCTTTGTCATCCTTCCGAGCTTCACGGATCTTTCTCAACAATGTAGACCGAACTTCCATTGCTGCAACAAAACCTTTGGAAAAAATCTCCAACCGAAGTTCCCTGAGATCCTCGGCTAACTCCTTTGATAATCCTCTGATTATGAGGGTATTCGTCCTTGTTTTCTTTATGGTTGTGTGCTATTTCTCCACAAAGCTTGCATGCACTTTCTCCATATCATTTCCATAAGGGCTCAACTTCTGGGACACAAGATGAGATCTTTGCAGAGTCAACTTAAATTCTTCCCAAGTGGTTACTCTTTGCAATCCATTGATGGTTTGGTATATCCTCCACCAAATAGCAGCACCTCTTTCAAAGCACTGAAGAGCATGTTGGGCCATATCCTTTCTGACTATAGGGTTGTTCTTCATGTGATTCTCCATGTTCGAATCCATTGGTGCATCTCCAATTGACTCATTGGTCCGGAAAATATAAGCTCATCTCCATTCATCCTCTATTGGGTCCATGGGTTTGGGGTGGGATAAGAGGGATCGAGAGGATACACACAAGACAAACAAAAGTTTTGAAAAGACATATTTTATTGTGGCTGTCGGAAAAACATCAAACAAATGACAGCTCACAATCGTCGCATCTAACGCATGTATGTATGAGGGTTAGGTCTTCTAAGGGTCAATAAATCTTCAACGCCATCAAACTCTTCAAGTCTTATTCATGTCTCCGATGGATTCTTCCAATCGTGCTTGTCCTGCTCAAGTTCTTTTGCCGGATCATCTCTGTTGTGTGAAGTCTCTCGCGACGTCTGTAATATTTCTGGAGTGGCATTCCAAACTTCTGGTTTCAACTTCCTTGACATGAACCATGGTCCTACTGTCCTTCAGTTCCTGACAAAACTTTGATGTCTCAAGGTTTTGCTCCTCAGCTTGTCTACTTTCAGCTTCTGGATCCTGAGTTCTTCATGAAATACTTCCTTGTCAAAATTTAGCTTCTTGTGGGTCCATCTTAACTTTCTGATGTAACACTCCAGATCCAATACACCTTGATCTTGGGTATTGATAACTTCCATGGTCCGTCAAATTCCATAAGCGTAACCTTCCTAGGTCATAAGGATCTGGAAATACTTTAGAGCCTTCAAAATCTCATAGTCTTCGGAGTCTTCAACAGTTGTAGTTTCCATTTACACGGTAAAATCCTCTTCATTTCAAATGGTCTTAGTTTTCCGATATCTTGTCTCCTTGGAGTGGTCTCATCACCAAATCTTGAGTGGTCAAAAGGGAAAAGGGTATAGTCTAACTAAAAGGGATATTTGAATAAGCTCAGAAGAGAAGAGAGGTAAAAGATCTTTTTGAAAAGAAAGTTGTAGAGAAAAATCTTTCCTATGGGCTTGCCATTTTCTAGGGTCACGTCCTACAGTCAACATGTGCTCTGATACCATCTTGTAGCGACCCGACCCGAATGGATCAAGTCTCTGTGCTTTCGTGTCATCCCTGGACCGGTATGCTGACACACACAGTACTCGAAGGATTTATAACAGAGGTAAATCACATGTATAAACAGCGTAAATACTATTACCTCAATCCAAAATATAGCGGAAGCAACAAGGTTGTGGATTCCCATCAACACCAACGGTAAAGTTGAGTATAGGAAATCGTAACCCTAACGTATCACTTACTCGTAAATGCGAAAAGTCTGCAACATGAAAAGTTGCAGCCCGAAAATGGGTCAGGACATGGAATATGCTGGCAATGTAACACATAGAGAGTAATGAAAGAATAAGCCTATACTACATGCATATACGGCTGGTGGAAAAGCTCTATCGTTATAAGGTTTTGAGAAAAGCCAATTTTTCCCTACTGCAAAGGAATAAATTTATTTAACTATCATGGTGGTTGTTAAACATTGAGAATGGTTGATGACATCCTCAATCCCAATTAAAAGTACTCATTAAACCCAACAAATTATATTAAGTAACGTGATGAGATCAACAGGATATCCGGTACTAGATACTCAAAATTGTCCATAACCGGGGACACGGCTAACCATGATTAGTTTGTACACTCTGCAGAGGTTTGCGCACTTTTCCCCACAAGACTCGATCGCCTCCGTTTGGTTTCTCGCACTACATGGTGTTTGAGAAACGGATGACCGAAACATAGTCTTTCAGAAGTGCTAGCACCTTACATGTGGGTAGACCGTACCAACCTACATCCCCTACATCTGCTAGTCTACCCGTAAGAGTTTGCACAACTTAGTCAACTACGCCAGAGCCCATAATGGCTTGTGGCTGCACAGGGAAGTTTCTAGTTTGAATAATCTCATGATCCCTTTGGGCACTGGGTGGCGGTCCAAGAAATACAGCAAATCCTGTCTACCCAGTGCCTTGACAGGCAAGTCCTGGAATAGCCAGTGCCTCAATCCACCCAGATGTGTGTTTAAGTTGCCACCTTAGATAAACCATTAATTATCAATCTCACATCTGTCATGGATATTCACTCAAACCCAATCCACGCTTCACGAGCATAGCATGGCGTAATAAGCAAACGTACAAGTAACTCCCAAGGGTTTGATAATAAAACAGGTAATAGGTACTACCTCAAACTACTTCCCATCCCACAATTTAATTATATCCTAATCATGCAAGTGTTTGAGAAATAGATCTAATGCATAAAAACTGGGTATGAGAAAAGTATGATCAAAGTGTTACTTGCCTGCAAAGTTGATGAAGATGATTCGCACTCAAAACTCTTGATAGATCTACTCGTCACACTCCGGTCAATCTATCGTAATCAAGCAATAGTAACCACACATAAGCAATCACTCAAAAGATCGGAAGGATCGAAGAAACAATTCGAAAGCGTCAAAACCAAATCTAATAACTCTTGCAGCATAAAACAATTTCTAACAGTACCAAAACTATGTGTATTTGGCCTTATCAGAAAGTTTAGGTCAAGAGCTTCGATTTGCAAAAAGAATCAACTAAATCGGAGTTCTGAAACTCAAGTTATGATCAAACAAATTTCAAATACAAATCTGTTTGAATTCAAATTTTAAAACTTTCAAAAACATGTTTGAGTTGTATTCTTTGGATAGAGGAGATCATAACGAAGAAGTGGGCGTTGGTTTCGTTGGATTCCGACTTACGAGTAAAAAGTTATGAACGTTTGAAGATTAGGGACTATGGATAGGTCCCTGACGGGAATTAAAAATAAGAAGAAAAATCTATCGAGCGAACGCTCGCTAAACAAAACCGAAAAGAAAAACCGGCGAGAAAACCGATCTAGGGTTTTGGAAAGAAAACCGAAACGAAAAACCGATCTAGAAAACCGATCTAGAAAACCGATCTAGAAAACCGATCTAGAAAACCGGAACGAAATAGGAAAAGAAAAGGTGACGCGGCGCGGGGCTAGTACCTCGAAGAGGCGAGGGGCTCCGGAGGCGGCGGCGGGTGGCGGCGGCGGCAAGTGGCGGCGGCGGTCGCAAGGGGTGGCGGCCTTGATGTGGGGGCGGCGGCGGCTATGGCGGCGGCCTTCTTCTGCTCTTCTTCTTGAGGAGAGAGGAGACGAGAGGAGTGTTGATTTGATGTGTTGGAGGGGGGGTGCTTGGGTATTTATATTAGGGAGGGGAGGGGTTTTGCTTGGGTTAGGGGACAAGAAATAGATTAGGATTAGGAATCCTAGGAATAAAAAACGGAATAACAAAAACGGGATCAAATCCTACTAGGATTTGTAATAGAATAGGAAACTTGGGGCTCCCTGGCTCTCCTAGGTGCGTGCGTGCGTTGGCCTTGGCCTTCGGCCGACAGGTGTTGGCGGCTTGGGCCTTTGGCCCAAGGCGCTGTGGTTCCATTTTTTTTTAAACATTTGTTTTTTTTCTAAACAGAGACAATTAAAAATAATAAAACCAAATAAATAAAAATATTATATAGGCATATAATATATCAAAATTTTCAGAAAAAGATTTCCTACATGATGGACATTATTCTAGCTTCAAATACAATACACAAAAATTCAAATAAAACAAACAGTGCTACTGCCCTAATAAAATCCACTGAAAATCATTTTAAAAATACCAAAATGATTTCAAATTAATTTCTCTCTAATTTTCTGATGTAGGGAATCATGTTACCCTATTTTCCATATATTTTATTTTTGGAGAAAAATAATTTGAATAAAACTCCAATAACTCCAAATTGAAAAATAAATTCAAAAGAACTTTGAACTTAATTCTTTGAAACTCCCAACTCATATTTCATATGTTTTGAAGAAGTCATTTTATCTTCGCTCGTGAAAATCATTGAGTTGCATAAAGTTTCAGAATTCGAACTATTCTCAAATGAAATTCAAATATTTTCAACACCCCTTGTCATTTAAATAAATGGAAGAAGTCATGTCATCTTCTCTCCAGGGTTTTGTGATGAAGAGTATTTGAATTCCCTAAGATCATAAAAGCAAGATGAAAGTCTGGGAAAGTCCTTTTATTCCCTCTCATCTAACTTTCAAAAAGTTTCGAAATCACTCACTTTCAGTCAATCAATCAAGCAATCAATCAAATCTATCTATTTGTTTATAACATTCCAAAATTTAGAATTTTGGGATGTTACAAAACCGCTTTCCTGGTACACACCAAATGGAGAGGCCGTGATGATGGTTCCATGGCCCTGGATTAAAGCCAGTCATCCGGTCAGGGGGCATGGGTGTTTCCGGTTGGGACCGAGAGGGGGCACCCCTTAGAGCGCTGTGAATATAAATTTGATCCCATGCTATTCGAGATTGTGATATCCCGTCTCAAAAGTTTTTCTTGGAGGATGTCTAGGGTGATTCTGGCATCGTGAGGTAGGATGGGTGTGTCTTTGGTTAGCTGTGTTTCTTCCGAAATACCATAAACGGAACTAGTCCTTCAGGACTACGAAATCCGTTGGCTGTGGGTAATTTTAGTACAAACTCTGCGAGTCATAAATCCTCGAATCATCTTATCCATGTCCAAGTTACTCATTATCTTATCGACAAGTGTCGGTTTTGGTGACAGATACTCCGGTGAATCACATGAGTCTTGAGTGCGGTTAAATGTTTATTCCTATGGATGGACTAACCCGTTTATATTCATGTGTTGAATATTTATTATGAGTGCTATATCTTTGTGGTGAAAGCCCTTTACGTGATGTCGCTCGGACATCCATTGCTGCATTGTTGTTACTTATTTTTATTATAAGCCCTTTCTGTGATGTCGCTCAGACGTCCGACTGCGGCATTGATGTTACTTATTTTTATTATAAGCCCTTTCTGTGATGTCGCTCAGACGTCCGACTGCGGCATTGCCGTTACTTATTTTTCTTATAAGCCCTTTCTGTGATGTCGCTCAGACGTCCAACTGCGGCATTGATGTTACTTATTTCTATTATAAGCCCTTTCTGTGATGTCGCTCAGACGTCCGACTGCGGCACGCATGCATTTTTATTTCAATATAAGCCCTTTAAGAGGTGTCGCTCAGACGCCCGAATGTGGCAATATTTTTCTTTTATATTCGCCTTTCGAGGCGTCGCTTCAGACACCCGGTCGGTTTTAAGTTTGCCTCCTTGGGTTTTCAAGCGGACTACCGCCGACTCCCATTTTAATTATTTTTCTATACTGCTTTAATTGAGCATTGTTAAGATTAACTATGTAGCATTCATGCTTCCATTTGTTGTATCTTTTGTCCGAACTGTCTTGCGAGTACTTTCATAGTACTCACACGGCTTGTTGATTTGGCCAAATCTTGTGAAAGGCGATCTCATGGATGAAGAGTTCGATAGCGAGTCCGACGCCTAGAGGAATCCCAGTCAGTCTCGTGCGACCCCTGGATTAGTCCTTGTAAAATATCCGCTTCCGCTACCCAAATAAATTCATCGAGCCTCGCCTCGATGCTCGATGAGCCGCCACAAAGAGACTTATTAACCACCCCACTGTGTTATTCCACCAACCACGCATACTCCAAGTCAGTAGTATTTCCACCCTACACCTTGTGCCATATCCTCCATCATGTATAATTATTGGCGTGTTGTAATAATTGGTTGGGCATCTTTAGTCTGACCCTTGTAATATTGTATTGCTACTGGCTTCTTGTATCAAAGTTTTGTCTACCGATATGGAGGATTTATCCTCATATTGGATTTCATGGGTCGGTTGTTCAATAAATATATTTATTGAAAATCTGGTCGTGACAAGCTTGGTACCAGAGCCGCTGATCAGAGGAAGCCACTAGGTGCGATCGCTAATCGGTTATTAGCATAATAGAGCTATTTATTATTTTTACAAATGTAGTCAATTTCTGACAGTCAGCATAAATTTATGATTTGACTACTCAGGATTTTTGCCTACTTTTGTAGATGGCCAGCAACGACTGCGAGTCGCAGATGTTCGCCAACATGCCCGATGGGTTTGTCAAGCTTCTCTCCTTCATCGTCCAAGTCGCGATGGGGCCCGATGTGCGCCCAGTCTTCTCTCTCTCTCAGCACAAGGTCAATGACCGTCTAACCATGCACCAAGCCGCGGTGGAATTCAAGAGAGGACGAGTTGAGCGTTACCGGTTCGTGGGGAGAGCCATGCCCACAGAGAAGCACGCGCTACAGATTGCAGCCCGTGAGGCGATAGCCCGTCTCAGGGATATCCTGCCTTCAATGAAGACTCGTCGCTACCGCTACCTGCCATGTCACGTGCCATACACCTGCCACTACGCGTTCTCTTTCCCCAGAGGAGAACGGGACGAAGCTTTTGAGATGCTCATCGAGTATCTCCGGGCTTTGGAGGCAGCCTTCGACAACCTGGTGGACGACTTTGTAGCTGCCCGCATGGACAAAGTCCATGGCTGTGCCGCCAACAGGAGGGAGCTCCTGCGTGCTGCACCGCCACTGACTTTCGTCTCGTCATCAACATCATTCGCTCCTACTGCTCGCACCGCTACTCGTCGCCTGCCTACCATGGAGGAATTCAACCATGTCATTGCACCTACTCCGGTTCGTTCTGCACCACCCCTTGTGCCCGCTCAGATTCGAGTTGTCCCACACAGGGCACCTGCTCCACCAACTCCGTGCAGCACCTCTTGTTGCCCCAGCCTCTCTACGCCTCACCCTTGGCAGGCCAAGGGAAATCCTTACCATCTCCGACTAAGTACGCTTAGCCGCCATGCGATGTACCGACTTGTACGATATGTTTATATGTAAATAGGCTGTGAGAAGTAGTTTGTTTGCGCATCATGTAGGATCTGGAGGAGTGCACTAGACTAAATAACATGTCAGGATTTATGTACGCATATCCTGAGTGATGTATTGTATAATTACTGCTTGTGTGTAAGATATGTAATGAGCAGTCCTTCTCCGTGCGCAATCGACTTGTTTCTTGAAAAAAAATCTTGGGCTTTTAATCTATTTGCCATCCTTATGCGTTTATGGACTTAATTTTTGCGACTTCTTCCACTTTCTTATGAGTGTTTCAAAATATATCCCCAGAGTAAATTATGTCTCGTCCTTGGGCCGCTCCATGCCAACTCTGACAGAGGAAAATTATGGCACACCCCAGCAACAATTTCACACGAGGGGCAGACAAGTCAACAGGACGGTGAAACAACACTTTCCCAGATGTGCCGTCTTCTGAACAAAGTCAGCAGCAACATCAGAAATCTTGAACCAAGTCATCAATATGGGGAATCACCCATGAGACAGTATCAGCAGCAATCCAAGTTATCCGAGCTACAGAAGACGCGTCCCCAAACATTTTCTCACACTGACAAACCTCTGGAAGCCGAGGACTGGCTTCGAGACATGTAGAGAAAATTAATTATCGCCCAATGTTCAGACCTTGAGAAAGTGCTTTATGCTCCGCACTATCTCACTTTGGAGCAGCCGCATCGTGGTGGGAAAATTTCCTACACATGCACCCCAACAAAAATAATATATCATGGGAGGAATTTAAAGAAGGTTTTACGTGGGGAACATATTCCTAAGAGTCGATGAAGATCAAAAGAGAGAATTTGATTACCTCAAGCAAAGAACAATGACGGTGTCCGAATATAACAGTCGGTCTCGCTTCGCCAACGAGGAACGAATGTCGAAAACAAAAAGATGGAGAAGTTCCTAGGCAGGTGACACCCGCGCTTAAATGTCGGGTTGGTCGTAGACACATTTCCAGATTTTAAGACGCTGGTAGATAAGGCCATTACCTTGGAAAATGAGAGACGCAACTTAGAAGATTTCCATAAGCGGAAGAGGGACCAGTCTAAACACACCCGCAACCACCGCATGCAAGACAGGCGTTGAAAACTGGACACCCAAACCCACGACAAACGTCTCACGCCCAAGCAAGAATTTCCACGCAAGGGACAAGGAGTTCACATACCGCCCAGGCGTTACTGTTACGCTTGTGGAGAAGAAGGGCACTATGCCAAGCGGTGCCCCAAGCCAAGAACTTCGGCCCCAAAGCCGAACACGGAGGCAATAATTCGCACCAAAGCGCAACAATTTCAACCCAAATAACAACCACAGGAAGGGTCATCTGAACCACGTGACCAAAGAGGAAGCACAAAATGCCCCGAGATATCGTGACTCGCACGTTTCCTATCAACACAATACCTGCCATGGTTTTGTTTGATTCTGGAGCTTCTCACTCGTTCGTTTCGAAAAGTTTTGCTTTGCGAAATAATTTTTCGATACTTCCCTTGGGAAAGTCTATGATCATCAAGTCCCCTGGAATCAAGCAAGTTACCCAGAATTATTGCCAGGATGTGGTTATCGAGTTTGAAGGGTTGAAGTTCCACGCAAATCTTATCATATTGGAAAATAAAGGGCTGGATGTCATCTTAGGGATGGATTGGTTAACCACCAACAAAGGTTTTATTGACTGCTTCAACAGGACCGTAATTCTCACCCATCACCACGGGAAGACCATAAAGGTTTCAGCCAAGGAAAGAAAAATATGCCGGCAACCGAGATTGAACAAGGTAGATATTTCTGAATTGAGCAAAGTGCCGGTAGTGTGTGAATATCCAGATGTATTCCCCAAAGAACTACCAGGCATGCCACCAGATAGAGAGATTGAATTCAGCATTGAGCTAGCACCCGGAACCGCTCCCATATACAAGAAACCATAAAGAATGGCACCATCCGAATTGGTGGAACTAAAGAAGCAAATAAAGGAACTGTTGGAAAAAGGGTACATACGAGCAGTTCCTCACCTTGGGGTTCACCAATTTTATTCGCCAAAAGAAGGATGGAACACCGAGATTGTGCATAGACTATCGAGCGCTAAACATGGTCACAATCAAGAACAAATATCCGATGCAGCGAATAAATGATTTATTCGATCAACTCGCTAAGGCCAAGGTGTTCTCAAAGATTGACTTGAGATCGGGATATCATCAACTGAAAGTACGAACCGAGGATATTCCCAAGACCGCTTTCACCTCCGGATATGGATTATGCGAGTTCACCGTGATGCCATTCGGACTAACAAACGCCCGCATATTTTGTTCACCTCATGAACAAAGTATTCATGAAGTTTATGGATAAGTTTGTTGTGGTATTTATCGATGATATTACGGTATACTCCAAAACACCGTAAGAACACGCTGAACATCTCCGGATTGTACTAGGAGAACTCGAAACATCGGTTATGCGCTAAATTCAGCAAGTGTGAATTTTGGCTAAAGCAAGTAGGTTTTACGGGCCACGATCTTGACTCAAGAAGGTATCGCTGTAGACCCGGAAAAAGTCAAGGCCGTGCCTTTGGAAGCCGCCACCGACATAATGAGGATGTCTGAAGTTTCTTGGGTATGGCAGGATACTACCGAAGATTTATTGAAGGATTCTCCACCATAGCAAAGACAATGACACAACTACTCAAGAAAGACAGGAAGTTTGAATGGGCCGGAAGCTTGCGAGAAAAGTTTCCAAGAACTTAAGAGGAAACTGACGACAAAGACCAAGATTAATTGTGCGGATATACACAAAAATTTTGAGGTATTTTGTGGCGCATCTCGAAAGGCCTCGGGTGCGTATTGATGCAAGAGGGCAAGGTTGTCGCATATGTTTCCAGACAACTTCGCAGGCATGAGGAAAATTACCCTACTCATGACCTGGAATTAGCAGCAGTTATTCATGCACTCAAGGAATGGAGACACTTTTTACTTGGTAATCGTTGTGAAATATACACGGACCACAAAAGCCTCAAGTATATTTTCACACAACCAGAACTAATTTACGGCAGCGGCGCTGGTTGGAATTAGTAAAGGATTATGATGTTGGGATCCACTACCACCCGGGCAAGGCAAATGTTGTAGCAGATGCTCTGAGTCGGAACCCCAGTCCGGACAACGACGGCATGCCAGACTTAAGACCTGAATTCCAGCAGGAATTCGCAAAGCTCAACCTGATGGTGGTCACCGAAGGCAGTGTGTCAAACTTAAAAGTACAGCCTACCCTGATAGAGAAGGTTGAAGAGGCTCAACGTGGACACCCCAACATTGAAGGCATAAAACGGAAGATGAAGTTGGGCAAGGCCTCGGAATTCATTATTGATGAGCAAGGAATATTGTGGTACGGGAATAGGCTTTGCGTACCAAATATCCATGACCTTAAACAACAAATCCTGGCTGAAGGCCACACCGCTCCATATTCAATCCATCCTGGAGGAACAAAAAATGTACAAAGATCTTGAGGAAACATTTTGGTGGCATGGTATAAAAAGAGACATAGCCACGTTTATTGCATGTTGTGACTCTTGTCAACGCATCAAGGCCAAGCACCAGAAACCGGCCGGGCTATTGCAACCAAATAAGATACCCGAGTGGAAATGGGACGAGATTGGAATGGATTTATTGTTGGACTACCTCGGTCGCGACACGGACATGATGCCATATGGGTAATCAGCGATAGGCCGACTAAAGTAGCTCACTTCATCCCGTGAAGACAACACACACCACTCGAAGCTTGCTAGGCTCTACCTCTCCCGTATCGTTTGCCTACATGGAGTCCCAAAGAAAATAATCTCGGACAGAGGCACTCAATTCGTCTCCGGTTTTGGGATCACTTACAACAAGCTCTGGGAACTCAGCTGGCATTCAAGACCGCATACCATCCCGGATAGATGGGCGGTGAGCGAGTAAACCAGATTCTAGAAGATATGCTTTGAGAGCATGTGTCCTCACCTATGGGACCGATTGGGAGGAGAGCTTACCATATGCAGAATTCGCATATAACAACAGCTATCGATCCAGCCTACAAATGGCACCATTTGAAGCTACAGACGGACGAAGATGTCGTACCCGCTAAATTGGTCGGAACCGGAGGCAGTCATATCTTGGCCCAGACCTGCTCAAAGAGGCTGAAGATAAAGTCAAGGTAATTAAGGACCGACTCAAGACAGCCCAAAGTTGACAAAAGAGTTATTACGATCAGAAGCATCGTGGAGTCCATTTTGAACCCGGTGAATTTGTGTACCTACGAGTATCACCCATGAGAGGCCTGCACCGATTCAAGATTAAAGGGAAGCTAGCACCAAGATTTATCGGACCTTTCTGCATAGTAGCACGAAGAGGCACGGTGGCCTACCAGCTGGACTTACCCGAAGGATTATCAGACATCCACGACGTGTTCCACGTCTCCCAATTGAGGAAGTGCGTAAGCAACCCAGAGAAACAAGTACCCCATAAAAACATTGACGTGCAACCAGACCTTACGTATCGGGAGCATCCGATAAAAATCTTGGAAGAGTCAGAAAGGAGAACCCGACGGAAAACCATCAAGTTCTTCAAAGTTCAGTGGAGCAACCACACCGAGAGTGAAGCCACTTGGGAAAGAGAGGATTTCCTTCGAGTGGAGCACCCACAATTATTTGAGGATCAACTGGAATCTCGGGGACGAGATTTTTCCTAAGGGGGTAGGTGTTGTGACACTCCAAAAAAAATTTCTTTGGTTTTCTTCAAAACTTCGTTGGATTTGAAGGAGGTCACCAAAACCCTTCCAAAAAAAATCTCTATCAAAAGCTTTTTCCCTCTGGAAAATATTTTACTTTTGCATCTCCTTCAACTCTGGTGTTTAGTTTTTAAATTTTTCCTCTAATTGCTCTCTTCTCAAGGATTCAAGAAAAATCTTTGAAGTTTATTTTTCTTTCAAAAAGAAACTCTAGGAGTTTTTCATTCTCTCCCATATTTGAAATCATTCATGATTTGGCAATACACCACATGGTAAAATCTTCCCAAATATATCTCCTTCCACTTTGGGCAATCCAAACACTCTATCTCTACTAGTTCAACCCTCTTCTGAATTTTTATTTCAATTAATTATCTCCCAAATATTTTCTGTCTATTATTTTGAGCCTAGGTATTTTGCAAAGCAAGTACCTTAATGCATTTGAATTTTGACCTCAAACCAACTCCCTTGGATAGTCCTTGGTACCCACAAACTAGAACTATCAAGATCCACTCCTCTTCCTGCTCAAAAATTTCAAATTATAGTCCCCTGCAAGTTTGGACCAGATTTGCCAAATTTGGTGAAATTCATATCTACATTACTCCAAAAATTCCACAAATATTCAGGCAGCCTCTAGATGCAATGAGAGGCCCTCCACCAAAAAACCAGCTCAAGGAAAAATCCCTACATGCCTAGATCATTACATCGAACACCTTGCATGCACTAATACTTTGTTCACTTTCAGAAAATTCAGAAGTTCAGTGTCGATCTCCGTCAGTAACTTCAGTCACGAGTCCACAGTGCCCTTGGCACGTTGCTCGAAGCCTATCCCTCTTGTCCGGAGCTTCACACAAGCGCTTGGCGCGTTCCTGGCGTCGGTGGTGCCCTGGCCCGCCTGCGCCGGCGTGCTTTGCGGCGGCTGCACCACCGTAACGGACGACAGGGGGCAAAACTACGGCGCAACGCCGTTCGGCGCCGCCCAAGCGTCCTGGTGGCTCCGCGTGGCCACCTCCTTGCCAGCGCACGCATGCGGCACCATCGCCGTGGCTTGGCACGCGCAGAGCGCGCTCTCTGCCGCCGACGGGCCGTGCAGCCGTTCCGTCGAGGGCAGACCGTAACCAGCCCTCCCGTGCTAAGTTGGACATGGGAACGGCTCCAATACTCCTCCTAGGCGATGCTCAAGCTCCTAAGCCGACCGTCCAGCCACAGCGCCGCCGTAATCAACTCGCCGGACATATCCGTTCACGGCAACCGACTCGGGCCGGCTATATATAGCACCCCGAGCTTGCTCTCGCCTCCGCACGACTCCACCACCTCACCAGACCCCGCCTAGCCACTGGAGGGGCCTCGAGGGGCCTTTCTTCCTTGACTCCGGCCACCTCCGTCCGCCTCGGGCTCCGGCATCGTTCTCTCCGGTGAGAACTCCTCCGCCGCCCTACTTTCGCCCGTAGCCTCGTACCACCTCTAGTAGGGTAACCCCCACCTCAATTTTGGCCCCGCAGCTCTCTCTGGCAAGATCCACGACCGTCCGAACCGCCGTCCGCCGGAGCAAGGGCCACCGTCGACGTGGTCCTCACCGACGACCTCTGCCACCACCCAGGCGGAAGGCGCGCGATCACGAAGGTACACCCGATCACCTTACCTCGCCGTGGATCGCCGCCCGGCGACCACCGCACCTCTCGGCGCCGTCGCTCTGTTTTCCCTCGTTTGAAAATTCAAACCTGGCCGGGTGGAGCCCGCCTTTCGATCTCTCAGCCGTTTCTTTTAAGCGAAGCGTTATCTGGACTTTCCACAGAACCCCACGAAACTTTCTGTTTCATTACAGATGGGTTCTTGGACCAAAACTCTTATAACTTTTAATCAGAAAAGTATTTTTGATTGATTCGTTTCCTGTACTCTTAAAAATTTTGTCTAGTTTTTTATCAAATTTATTTGAAATTTTTTTGGAGTAATGTTTGTGCACCTCACGGTATTTACATTAGCGCGTATTTTTTCTTTATACCGTAGATACCGAAGGAGGTGACGGGACCGCAAACTTTACCGAGCTAGGCTCCGGCTACTCTGAACCAGGCAAGCATGTTTGAACTTTTGATATGATGAGTGTTCTGGCAGGTTTGCATTAAGTAGTTTCATGGCATGTTTGTGAGCATACCGATGAATTTTATTTTTCATGCAAAGTTGAGGCAAGTGAGTTCGATAATCCATACGTGTTGGATGTGAATGTGCACGGCCATGTGTTGGCATGAGGATGGGTAAGATGGCAGTGTTGTAGAATGCCAGTCTTATGCCATACTATTTGACTTGATGTCAACCCGTATCAGTTCGGTTCCCATCCATTTCCCTTCCCGTACTACCACATGTTTTCCGCAAGGGATATGGCTTAGTAAGTAGCAAACCACTTTCCTGGTACACACCAAATGGAGAGGCCGTGATGATGGTTCCATGGCCCTGGATTAAAGCCAGTCATCCGGTCAGGGGGCATGGGTGTTTCCGGTTGGGACCGAGAGGGGCACCCTTAGAGCTGCCAATATAAATTTGATCCCATGCTATTCGAGATTGTGATCTCCCGTCTCAAAAGTTTTTCTAGGGCGATGTCTAGGGTGATTCTGGCATCGTGAGGTAGGATGGGTGTGTCTTGGTTAGCTGTGTTTCTTCCGAAATACCATAAACGGAACTAGTCCTTCAGACTACGAAATCCGTTGGCTGTGGGTAATTTTAGTATAAACTCTGCAGAGTCATAAATCCTCGAATCATCTTATCCATGTCCAAGTTACGTATTATCTTATCTGACAAGTGTCGGTTTGGTGACAGATACTCCGGTGATTCACATGAGTACTAAGTCCGGTTAAATGTTTATTCATGTGGATGGACTAACCCGTTTATATTCATGTGTTGAATATTTATTATGAGTGCTATATCTTTGTGATGAAAGCCCTTTCTGTGATGTCGCTCAGACGTCCGACTGCGGCATTGTTGTTACTTATTTTTATTATAAGCCCTTTCTGTGATGTCGCTCAGACGTCCGACTGCGGCATTGTTGTTACTTATTTTTATTATAAGCCCTTTCTGTGATGTCGCTCAGACATCCGACTGCGGCATTGCCGTTACTTATTTTTATTATAAGCCCTTTCTGTGATGTCGCTCAGACGTCCGACTGGGGCATTGATGTTACTTATTTTTATTATAAGCCCTATCTGTGATGTCGCTCGAGACGTCCATTATGCACACATGCATTTTTATTTCAATATAAGCCCTTTATGAGGTGTCGCTCAGACGCCCGATGTGGCAATATTTTGCTTATTTATTCACCTTCGGCGCCGCCTGCAGACCCGATCGGTTTTAAGTTTGCCTCCTTGGGTTTTTGAGCGGACTACCGCCGACTCCCATTTTAATTATTTTTCTATACTGCTCTAATTGAGCATTGTTAAGATTAACTATGTCGCATTCATGCTTCCATTTGTTGTATCTTTTATCCGAACTGTCTTGCGAGTACTTTCATAGTACTCACCTGGCTTGTTGATTTGGCCAGATCTTGTGAAAGGCGATCTCATGGATGAAGAGTTCGATAGCGAGTCCGACGCCTAGAGGAATCCCAGTCAGTCTCGTACGACCCCTGGATTAGTCCTTGTAAAATATCCGCTTCCGCTACCCAAATAAATTCATCGAGCCTCACCTCGACGCTCGATGAGCCGCCAGTGCAGTAGACTTATTAACCACCCCACTGTGTTATCCCACCAACCACGCATACTCCAAGTCAGTAGTATTTTCGCCCTACACCTTGTGCCATATCCGCCATCATGTATAATTATTGGCGTGTTGTAATAATTGGTTGGGCATCTTTAGTCCGACCCTTGTAATATTGTAATGCTACTGGCTTCTTGTATCAAAGTTTTGTCTACCGATATGGAGGATTTATCCTCATATTGGATTTCATGGGTCAGTTGTTAAATAAATATTTTTATTGAAAATCCGGTCGTGACAATCCATGATTCAGTTAACACTGCGCAAAACTGATTCCGAACAACAGTTACAGACTAGTTCTTGTGTAGTTGCATTAGATTTTTTCCATTTTACTTCACTAAACATCTCCATATGAGATCCAATTGCTTGTAGGGAAACGCAAGAGACCTCAGTTTTGATGATGCACTGGGTCCATAGCTGGGACTTTATGTATGTTCTCGAAATGCGTTTGTCGAGTGCTCATTAAGAAAGTTTCTATACAAGTTTCTGAATGAACTCCTTAAGAAAAGTTCTCCAAAAGTTCCCTGTGAAAGAATCATTTGAATCATCTGGTCGTCACAAACATTTTGACTACTTGTGGATCCAAAACGGACTCCGTATGAGTCAGATATCCATGTTTCAGTTAACACTGCGCAGAACTGATTCCAAACGACACTTACAGACTAGTTCTTGTGTAGTTGCATTCAATTTTTTTTCCATTCTACCTCACTAAACATCTCCATATGAGATCCAATTACTTGTAAGGAAATACAAGAGACCTCAGTTATGATGATGCACTAGGTCCATAGCTGGGATTTTGTGTATGTTGTCGAAATGCGTTTGTCTAGTGCTCATTAAGAAAGTTTCTATACAAGTTTCTGAACGAACTCATTAAGAAAAGTTCTCCAAAAGTTCCATGTGAAAGAATCCGTTGAAGCATCTGGTCGTCACAAAAATTTCGACTACTTGTGGAGCCAAAACGGACTCCGTATGAGTCAGATATCCATGTTTCAGTTAACACTGCAAGAAACCGATTCTGAGCAGCGATTCTGAGACTAGTTCTTGTGTAGTTGCATTCGATTTTTTCCATTCTACTTCACTAAAAATCTCCATATGAGATCCAATTACTTGTAGGGAAATGCAAGAGACCTCAGTTATGATGATGCACTAGGTCCATAGCTGGGACTTTGTGTATGTTCTCGGAATGCGTTTGTCGAGTGCTCATTAAGAAAGTTTCTATACAAGTTTCTGAACGAACTCCTTAATAAAATATCTCCAAAAGTTACCTGTGACAGAATCCGTTCAAGCATCTGGTCGTCACAAACATTTTGACTACTTGTGGAGCCAAAACGGACTCCGTATGAGTCAGATATCCATGTTTTAATTAACACCGCGCAGAACTAATTCTGAACGACACTTACAGACTAATTCTTCTGTAGTTGCATTCAATTTTTTTCCATTCTACCTCACTAAACATAATATGAGATCCAATTACTTGTAGGTAAATGCAAGAGACCTCAGTTATGATGATGCACTAGGTCCATAGCTGGGACTTTGTGTATGTTGTCGAAATGCGTTTGTCGAGTGCTCATTAAGAAAGTTTCTATACAAGTTTCTGAATGAACTCCTTAAGAAAAGTTCTCCAAAAGTTCCCTGTGAAAGAATACGTTGAAGCATCTGGTCGTCACAAACGTTTTGACTACTTGTGGAGCCAAAATGGACACTGTATGAGTCAGATATCCATGTTTCAGTTAACATTGCGCAAAACTAATTCCGGACGACAACTACAGACTAGTTCTTATGTAGTTGCATTCGATTTTTTCCATTCTACTTCACTAAACATCTCCATATGAGATCCAATTACTTGTAGGGAAAGGCAAGAGACATCAGTTATGATGATGCACTAGTCCATAGCTGGGACTTTGTCTATGTTCTCGAAATGCGTTTGTCGAGTGCTCAAAAGTTTCTATACAAGTTTCTGAACAAACTCCTTAAGAAAAGTTCTCCAAAAGTTCCCTGTGAAAGAATCCTTTGAAGAATTTGGTCATCACAAATGTTTTGACTACTTTTGGAGGCAACACGGACGTCGTATGAGTCAGATATCCATGTTTCAGTTAACACTGCGCGAACTGATTCCGAACGACACTTACAGACTAGTTCTTGTGTAGTTGCATTCGATTTTTTCCATTCTACTTCACTAAACATCTCCATATGAGATCCAATTACTTGTAGGGAAATGCAAGAGACCTCAGTTATGATGATGCACTAGGTCCATAGCTGGGAGTTTGTGTATGTTCTTGAAATGCGTTTGTCGAGTGCTCATTAAGAAAGTTTCTATACAAGTTTCTGAACGAACTCCTTAAGAAAATTTCTCCAAAAGTTCCCTGTGATAGAATCTGTTGAAGCATCTGGTCTTCACAAACGTTTTGACTACTTGTGGAGCCAAAACGGACTCCGTATGAGTCGGATATCCATGTTTTAATTAACACTGCGCACAACTAATTCCGAACGACACTTACAGACTAATTCTTCTGTAGTTGCATTCAATTTTTTTCCATTCTACCTCACTAAACATCTCCATATGAGATCCACTTACTTGTACGGAAATGCAAGAGACCTCAGTTATGATGATGCACTAGGTCCATAGCTGGGACTTTGTGTATGTTCTCGAAATGCGTTTGTCGAGTGCTCATTAAGAAAGTTCTATATAAGTTTCCGAACGGACTCCTTAAGAAAAGTTATCCAAAAGTTCCCTGTGAAAGAATTCTTTGAAGCATCTGGTCGTCACAATCGTTTTGACTACTTGTGGAGCCAAAATGGACACTGTATGAGTCAGATATCCATGTTTCAGTTAACATTGCACAAAACTGATTCCGAACGACACTTACAGACTAGTTCTTATGTAGTTGCATTCGATTTTTTCCATTCTACTTCACTAAACATCTCCATATGAGATCCAATTACTTGTAGGGAAAGGCAAGTGACCTCAGTTATGATGATGCACTGTCAACAATAAGGATGGAGTATATGAGTTTTGAGTGAACCGTAACCATGCTTCTAAGGGTGGTAGCATCTGAGACCCCGGAGACGATCGATGGATTTTTGAGAAGACCCCTAAACCCTAACCTATTTATTTCTAGCCTCTCCAAATCTCGAGGACGAGATTCATTTTAAGGGTGGTAGTTTTGTAACATCCCAAAATTCTAAATTTTGGAATGTTATAAGCAAATAGATAGTTTTGATTGATTGTTGATTGAATGACTGAAAGTGAGTGAATTTGAAACTTTTGAAAGTTAAATGAGAGGGAATAAAATGACTTTCCCAAACTTTCATTTTTGCTTTTATGCTCTCCGTGAATTCAAATTCTTTTCACCACAAAACCCTGGAGAGAAGATGACATGACTTCTTCTATTTATTTAAATGATAAGGGGTGTTGAAAATATTTGAATTTATTTGGAAAATATTTTCAATTCTGAAACTTTATGCAACTCAATGATTTTCACGAGCGAAGATAAAATGACTTCTTCAAAACATATGAAATATGAGTTGGGAGTTTCAAAGGATTAAATTCAAAGTTCTTTTGAATGTATTTTCAATTTGGAGTTATTGGAGTTTTATTCAAATTAATTTTCTCCAAAAATAAAATATATGGAAAATAGGGTAACATGATTCCCTACATCAGAAAATTGGAGAGAAATTAATTTGAAGTCATTTTGGTTTTTTTTAAATGCTTTTTGTTGGATTTTATTGGACCAGAAGCACTCTTTGCTTTATTTGAATTTGTTTGAATTTTATATAATGCTATAGAAATGTCCATGTTGTAGGAAATCTTTTTCTGAAAATTTTGATATATTATATGCCTATATAATATTTTCATTTTATTTTGTTTTTTATTAAAAAAAACTTCCCTCGTCCCCGACCGGGACTCCTCCCGGAGTCCGGCGCCACCGCGCCTGCCCCTCGCCCACGCCTCCCGAGGCCCTGGCCTTTAAAAGCCAAGGCCGGCTCTCCTCCCCCTCTCTCTCCCCGACGCCGTCCCTCTCCTCCCGAGCCGCGCTGTCGCCGATGCATCTCGCCGCCGCCTTGCCGGAGTTGCCGCCGCCGCCGAGCTTCCTGCCGTCGCCCGCGCCTCCCCGACCCAGCCCACCACCCACCTCACCGCCGCCTCTCTAGCTACTCTCCACTGCTTGTTGCCGTGCCCCGCCATCGCTTGAACCACCTCGCCTCATGGACCGCCCGCCCGTATCGCTGCGTTGACGCCGCCGGCCGACCCGTTAATCTTGGTAAAAACCGTCCCGACCGGTAAAACCCTAGATCGGTTTTATATCGGTTCTTTTCGGTTAGTTAGGTCGATTTTTTTAGTTAGATTTATTCAATGGACGTTCATTAGTTAGGGTTCGGTAGTGAACGAGTTCGTTCGTTAGCGTTACATGTGACGTTAAGCTCGGTAGAGTTTCTCTTTTTTCCTTTTCTTTTTAATTTCCGGCCAGGGACCTATTCGTGATAAATTTTTTTCACAAATTAGTCCCTAATCTTCAAACGGCTATAACTTTTTACTCATTAGTCGGAATCCAACGAAACCAACGCCCACTTCTTCGTTATGATCCCCTCTATCCAGTAATCCAACTTAAACATGTTGTTGGAAGTTTTAAAATTTGGATTCAAACAGATTTGTATTTGAACTTCGTTTGATCATAACTTGAGTTTCGTAACTCCGATTTAGTTGATTCTTTTTGCAAATCGAAGCTCTTGACCTAAACTTTCTGATAAGGCAAAATTCACATAATTTTGGTACTGTTAGAAATTGTTTTATGTTGCAAGAGTTATTTGCTTGGTTTTGATGTTTTCCAATTTGTTTTCTTCGTTCTTTCTGGTCTTTGAGTGATTGCTTATGTGTGGTTACTATTGATTGCTTACGATAGATTGACCGGAGTGTGACGAGTAGACCTATCAAGAGTATTGAGTGCACATCATCTTCATCAACTTTGCAGGCAAGTAACACTTTGATCATACCTTTTCTCATACCCAGTTTTTATGCATTAGATCTATCCTCAAACACTTGCATGATTAGGATCTAATTAAATTGTGGGTTATGGGAAGTAGTTGAGGTAGTACCTATTACCTGTTTTATTATAAACCATTGGGAGTTACTTCTACGTTTGCTTATCATGCCATGCTATGCTAGTAGACGTGGATTGGGTGAGTGTATCCATGACAGATGTGAGATTGCTATTTAATGGTTTATGTCGGGGAGGCTGATCGGACCCACGAACACCTATGGGGCCGGCGGACCAGGCCCCTTCTGGTTCGGAGGGGGGCGGAGATCGCACGAAGAGCGGATCGAGGCGAAGCACACGAGCAGTTTTACCCAGCTTCGAGCTCTCCCAGAGATAATACTCCTCTTGCTACTTGTCCGATTTGTATTGTGTTCTCACAGTTACGTATGAGTCGAACGGACCGAACCCCTCTCGTTGCGCATGGGCCTCCTCTTATATGCTCAAGGGGTCTCCGACAGTGGCAACATAGATGAGGGTACAAATGGAAAAACGATGGTTGGTACACCTACTTGAACGATGTACAAGGTGCAATATACCTAACTCGACGGCAAGGGACAAAAGCATTAAATGCCCGTCCTGTTGCCTAAGCGATTACTGTGAGGGACCGTCGGAGCGCCACCGCTTGCCACGACGGTAGGCTTGTCACGCCGCTTATCGCTGCTCCCACCGGCTGCCTGACCTCTTGACACGCCAAGGCATGGAATGGTCCCATGGCGACACGTTGATGGATGAGCCGGAGCGGAGATGAAGAGAGGTTACTGCCGCGGCAAGTGCCTTGCCGCGGCTGAATCCTTGTCGGCGTCCGGAGGCTTGTCACGCTCGAGCCTTCCGGCAAGCTCCTCTTGCCGGGGTCTTGTCTTTTGCGTGCCTTGAGTGGCTTTCCCGGCAAGCTCCTCTTGCCGGGGCCTTGTCTTCTTGGTCAAATACTTTGTTCTTGAATGGCCCA
Source organism: Aegilops bicornis (assembly GCA_021605145.1). Lineage (NCBI taxonomy): Eukaryota > Viridiplantae > Streptophyta > Magnoliopsida > Poales > Poaceae > Aegilops > Aegilops bicornis. Next base: position 184,810,272 of record CM038673.1, read on the forward strand.
AAGGAACCCCGGAGGATCTTGGCGGTGACCAGGCAAACCCTGCCGCTGGTGTCTGCAATCGCCTGCGGCACAAGTTCGGGATACTAGGGTACCCTACTCTAGTACACCGATAGGAGCCCTCGGCCTGGGCGACACGGTGCCGAAGCGCCGCCGGGCCAGGCCCAAAACAAGCAGACGGTCACACGCGGCCTTGATCACGCCGTAACTCACCCGGACCCACCACGTCCCCCACTAACGGCACGCACCGTGCGTGCCGTCGTGTGAGAGATCGTGGGCGAGGTCGTGGGGTTTCTTTATTAGGAAAAGCGGGCGTCCGCCCCTCTCCCTCCTTATAAACAGGGGAAGCGAGGCAGGTCGCCCACCTCGCCATTGCTGTCTTGTCCTGAAAACCACCGCCGCTGCCCCCTTCTTCTCTAGTGCGAAGAGAGCAGCGCTCCGCCCCCTTTCGACACAGCGCCATCAACGCTATCGGTCTCCTCCACCGCCTCCGCCATGGCTCCGAAAGCCGACAAGGGGAAGGGCGTGAAGTCGGCCGAGGCGCAGCGGCTCGCTGCGCTGCGAAAGGAGCGGGCCATCTTCTCCCCCAGCTCGACGCAAAGGAGGCTGAGGAGGCTTCTACCTCTTCGGTCGACGGAGACGTGCGCATCCGCGCATCGAAGGTACTCCCCGCCACCGCTTGAATTAGCCCCAACTGGGTATCCTTTCTTTGCCCTTTTCTTCTATTGCGGGCTCTGCCCGCCCTTTTCCGAATTCTTTTGCGACATTATGAACACCTACGGGTTCCGCCTCCTTGATTTCACCTCCAACGCCATTCTGACCATGCCAGTTTTCGCACACCTTTGCGAAAACTTTGTCGGGATCCACCCCAACGTAGCCCTCTTCCGCCACTTCTTCATGCCCCGCATTGAGAGAGGGGAGCCGCTTGCCGGAGGGATTGCTTGGGTCTCCAGGGTCGGCAAGAAGGAGGCCTATCTGGAAGGAGAGTTCCGCAGCAAGTGGGAGGAGTGGAGAGCCAATTGGTGTTGGATCGTAGAGGAGAACCCGCAACCCTTCATCGCCAGGCGCCAAGCCCCAATAGTGCTTGACAACGATTGGAGCAGCTTACGCGGAAGATGCTAGGTTGAAGATAGCTGTGACCAGGATTTTGCTCCTCAGGCTTGCCGGACTCACCGTAGGCGCAGTTGGCGCAGATTTCCTTCGCCGCCGCATCGCTCCCTTGCAGGAGAGGAGGAGGCCTGCTTGGGAGTTCCAAAACGCAGCAGACATCACGAGGTTGCGCCCGAGCCTTAACTGGAATTTCACCGTCTTGGAGTTGGATGCGATGCTGCTAGAGCTGTTCAAGAACGACCCCGATCACCCCGAGTGGCTTAGGTTGCCGAGGGGGGTCGTCCCATTGTGCAACAACTTCTGCGCTCGACCGCATCCGGCGCCATGATGCCGTTGCCAGCGATTCCCATGGGATCGTTCAACTGGCAAGAGCCTTCCGACGACATCGTGCGGCAGTTCTTCGACAGCTTGGAAGAAGTGCCGATCCGCCCGACGAAAGCGAAGAGGCTCACCCGCGACACCACCGACGAAGAGATGGTGCGATTGCCACCAGTCGAGGAGGCGGTAGCAGCCGCTACCGGGCGTCTTCGGTACACTGTGGAGGAGGCTGATACAGAGAGGCGGCAAGCCTTGCCGAGCGAAGGGAGTTCGCCGGTGAGGAAGAGCTTGCGAACCGAGGCCGACTCTAGCGAACCAGCCGAGGGCGCTTCTTCCCCACCATCCAGCGGCTTGCCGCAATGGAGCCCCCGGCTCGCCAAAGAGGCGTCTTTCGCAAGGCCGGAGACGAGACGGGCGGCAGACGGCGGGCCTGAGCGCCGCGTGAGCGCTCTATCATGCAAGCGATGTTGCCGCGGAGCACCCCACACTGCTGCGACAATCGGGCGGGACCTCCTGTGCCACCGCCGACACCTCCGCCAAGCGGCCAAGAGAGCCCACTCCTCCGCCTCGTCGCACTGGAGGCGAGCTGGAGTTTGATTTCTCTGCGCTTAGCTCCGAGGAGGAAGAAGAGTAAGCTTCAATATTGTGCTTGTATTTCTTCATTTTTGTTGCTTTATCTTGAATCTGATTTGCTTCATTCTGAACTCTTTCCTTTTCAGGACGCTAGCCCAGAGAGCGTCGAAGAGAGCCAACACCCCGGTGGTCGTCGTTGAGGACGATCCACCCGTGGCAACAGGAGGCGCGTCTGAGACCCCTTTGCCGGACCTGGCAACCCTTCCTCAGAGCAGCCCCCAGCACAGCCCCCAGAGTAAGTATGCGGTTTTCTCCTTACTGTTAGGTGTGCATGGGTGCTCCTTCTTCGTTGATATCTGACTGTTGGTTTGTGTAGGAGCAGAGCAGCCTCATCAGGAGGGCTCGGAAGCCGCCCCTGAGATTCTATCTGCTTCGACTACGCCGCCAAGGGAGGATTCTCCGGCAAGGGAGCGTCCTCCGGCAAGGGAGGCTAATCTGGCAAGGGACAGCACTAGTGACCCTTTAGTGGTCGAGACCATGGCTGCAGATCCCATTGCAGGTAATCCTCTTGTGCGAAAATTTTCCTTGGGCTTGTTTTCTTCTGTTTTTCTTTGAATATTTGCTTGACTTTCTTTCTCCGTCCGCCACAGAGCCGATGGAGACTGAGATCGCCGGCGAGGAGAACGCGCGCGGCAACACTGACGAAGCCGCCGTCGTGGAAGAAGAGGCCGGCGCCGACGAGCCTGTCAGCGAGGAGGCCACCTTGCTGCCGCAGAAGCCGGGCGAGGGGTCCTGGCGATCGCACGGACGGCCCTGGGCCGCAGGAGCGCCAGCGCCACACCGATCACGACTCCCGCTGCTGCTGTCGAGCTCGAGGAGCCCACCTGGCGCCTACTTGAAGGCCGCGACGGCGTCTTCATCAAACTCCACAGGAGTCGAGCTCAGGGCGCCCGGTCGAAGGAGAGACCTTCAAGGAGAGCTGCTCGCCTCTGCTGGCCGACGCCTGGTGGACGCGCCAAGCAGCAGCGATGGCGAAGTCTGAGGAGGAGCAAATGAAGAAGCTGTTGTCGCTCTACCGCGCCCGGCAAGCCAAGTTGGAGTCCCGGGAAGCACTTGTTGCGAGGGCAGGAGCAGACATGGAGAAGCGCGCGGAGGAGCTCCGGGGCCGCAACCAGGAAGCTCTCCGGTCCTTGGCGGAGGAGCGGGAGCAACTCGTCGAGGAGCGCACGGCCTTCATCCTCGAGAAGGCCGCAGCTGAGGAGGAGCAACGGCTTGCCGCCGAGAAGCTGTCTGCGCAGGAAAGCGAGCTGGTGCAGCGGAAGGTCAACCTGGACAGCCACGAGGAAGAGCTTGTCGCGCGCGAGGAGTCACTTGGCGGGGCTCTTAAGGAAGCGAAAGATGCTGCTGCGGCCGCCGAGGCTGCCAAGAAAGAGTTGGAGGCGAAGGTGACGCAGCTGGAGGCCAGTCTCCAGAAGAGCGGCGAGGAGCTTGGCGCGCTCAAGCACGAGCGCGAGAAGGACGCCTACACTCTTGGCGAGCTGCAGGGCCGTCTCGCTGATAGGAGCAAGGAGCTCGACGCCGCCAAGGATTCCAAGGCAGATTTTCAGCTGAAGCTGACCACTCTGATGCAGACGCTGGACGGCGCCAAGGAGCGGGAGGTGGGCCTGTTGGAGCAGATCAAGTCCAACGAGGAGCTGCTGGCGAACGATGTTGCCACCCAGAGCGCCTTGAGGGAGAGTGTGGAGCACTGGACCGAAGGTCTTGTGGATATTGCTGCCGCCATCCACAACGAGCTGATGGAGCTGGGGATGGTGGATCTCGGATACTCCTCCGACGAGCATCTCCAACCCAGCGCCAAGCTTAGCTTATTCTTCAAGGGCGTGGTGACGGGCCTCCAGCGAATCCGGGAAGAGGTCCCAAAGCAGCTGGCCGAGGAATCACGCCAGATCTGTGCGGGAGCCCTCGAGAAGGTGTTGATGAAGGTGGCCTTCCGCAATCCATGCCTCAACTTCAACAGCGTCCTCAGATCCTTGCCGCCAGATGCCGACGTGGAGGCGCTCAAAGCCCTTGTCGCACCCATTGTGGACAAGGTGAACAAGATCAAGCGGATTGACGGCTACCGCGTAGACTAGGCCGCCAATTTTATCTTTCCCTTGTCGCTGCTGATCATGTTTAGAACAATTTATTAGATCCGCGACAAGCAACTTTGTAATATAACTCTATCTTAGGTGATGATTGCAATGTTATTTCCTTTACTTGATTCCTTCCTTTGTACGTTTTTACCCTACGCTTTTAGGGAACTCGTCGGTGCAGGCACCTTTTGCTGAAGGCCGAGTGCGGAACGTCAGCAGCCTGCTGGCGGCGCTACCTCCGACAAGCAACCTTGTTGCGACTAGCTGCAACTCACTTAAGTTGTTAAGCGGACTCGAAACAAAGTAAGGGCGCGACTAGCCTGCGAGTTGGTTCCTCTGCGCACAGGTTTTCCATACAAAGTACTATCGTTCGAGGAAGATAACTTAAAAATTTAAGAACTGATTGCTCATGCTTGGGCAACTTAGCTTTTTTGTCGTTTGCTTCCCGATAAGGCGAAACTTCCTCGAGCAACGCTTGGTCCATAGTATTATCTTCTCCTTCCCCCCTGGTTAACTTGTGCGTGAGGGAACCTTCCTTTCTTCGAGAAGAGAGAAAGAAGAGAAAACGAAGTTATGGAGCCCAGCGGCTCGATATTGCTTACAGGGTGTGGGTGCTGCACAAAGTGTTAGCCAAAACATGCAATAAAATGATGAAAGCATGAATTTGACAAGTTGTGCGCAACACATGAGCTTTACTGATGCACGGGTCTGCGCCGGCTTTATACAAAGGATTACATGCAACAGCGGTAAGATTTGTACAAAAGGTGGTTGCCGGAACAGGTTCCGGCAACCGCGCCTTACGGGTAAAACTTACGAAGATGCTCAATGTTCCAGGAGTTGCTCACCGGAATGCCATCTTCGGTCTCAAGGCAGACAGCGCCAGGCCTAGTGACTCGTTTCACCCGATAAGGGCCTTCCCACTTTGGCGTCAACTTGTTTGAATTCTTGGCGGACTGAACGCTACCAAGAACAAGGTCGCCTTCCTCGATACTTCGGCACTAACTTTGCGGCTATGGTAGCGATGCAAAGCTTGTCGGTAGCGAGCAGCTCGTCTGACTTTGAAGGCGATCTTCCTCAAGGAGCAGCGCGTCATCTTGTCGCAGCTGCTCTTGCTCAAGCTCATCATAAGCGAGCACTCGAGGTGATCCGTATCTGAGTTCCGTGGGGAGAACTGCCTGCTCCATAGGCTAGAGCGAAAGGTGTCTCGGCGATGGCTCGATTTGGCGTCGTCCTGATCGACCAAAGAACCACCGGCAGCTCCTCAATCCAGTTTCTTCCGCACTTGTGCAGCCTGTCGAAAGTTCTGGTCTTGAGCCCGCACAGCACTTCAGCATTTGCCCTCTCTGCTTGATCGTTGCTTCTCGGATGAGCAACATAAGCAAATCTGACCTTGGCGCCAAGATCTTGGACATACTGCATGAAGGTGCGACTCGTAAATTGTGTGCCGTTGTCGGTGATGATCCTGTTAGGGATTCAGAAACGGCAAACAATCGACCTGAAGAACTTGACTGCTGACTGTGCTGTCACCTTCCTCACTGCTTCCACTTACGGCCACTTTGTGAACTTGTCGATTGCGACGAACAAGTACTCAAAGACCCCGACAGCTCGCGGGAAGGGGCCGAGGATGTCGAGCCCGGACCGAAAATGGCCGGGATAAAGGGATCGTCTGAGAGCTTGATCTGCTGGTGTATCTGCTTGGAATGGAACTGCACGCTTCACACTTGGTTACTTGTGCGGTTGCATCTGGAGGGCTGTTGGCGAGAAGAAACCTTGCCGGAAAGCTTTGCGGCAAGTGCTCTTCTTGCCAATGTGGTGACCACATATGCCTCCATGTATCTCTCGCCAACAGCTTTTTTCCATCTTCGGCAAATACACTTCAATTTCACACCGTTGAGTCTCCTTCCGTCACAGGTGTCTTTGTCGACAAACTGGTACATACTTGACTGCCGGGCTACTCTTTCCGCTTCTTCTTGCTCTTCGGGAAGTTCTCCTGTCTGAAGGAAATGGACAATCTGCTGCGCCCATGCTGGAGCTTGTGGCTCGACAACGAGGACTAAAGGCACATCTGCTGCTGCGGGAACATCAGCTTCCACGGCAAGAACCTGCGGCTCAGCTGGAGCTTGACGTTCCCCGGCAAGCTTGCCGGAGCAAAACTCGTCGGGGCGTGCTTCAACGAAACAAACCACAGGGCTTGTCGGAGCAGATCGCTCCTCAGCTCTGTTGGTGTCGATCTTGGGGACCTTCGTGGCGGCGGCAGGAAGCTCTGCCGGAAAGTAGTCACCAGAGACCAACTTCCTCTTCTTGTTCTGTCCGATTGATGGTGTTACAGCTTGGTTGAGTTAGCTTGAGCACAAAAATCACTGGTTCCACAGCAACTTGAGTGCAGCGCACTTTGACAGCCATCGGCAATATCATTACGAGCTCTTGGAACATGTTCCATTTGTAGGCCGTCAAAGTGTTCTTCTAGCTTTCTCACTTCATCAACGTAGGCTTCCATCAATGGACTCGATAATCTTTGTTCACTTGGCGGACGACAAGTTGTGAGTCACCCCTGACAATGAGCTTCTTGATCCCAAGGTCTACCGCGATCCTGAGACCGGCAAGCAAACCTTCATACTCCGCAGTATTGTTTGTTGCTTGCTCCTTGCGAAAGTGCATCTGGACTACGTACTTGAGGTGCTCTCCGGTGGGTGCGACAAGCAGCACGCCGGCACCGGCGCCTTGCAGCGAGAAGGCACCATCGAAGTACATCAGCCACTCTTTGCTTCCTTCTTTGACGGGAATGCTCGTCTCTGGAATTTTTTCATCTGGTGTTGGCATCCATTCTGCTATGAATTCTGCCAATGCTCTGCTTTGGATAGTTGAAGTGCTTTCAAACTTGAGGCCAAAGCTTGACAGTTCCAGTGCCACTCGACAATCCTGCCTGTCGCTTCTGGATTCTGCAGTATCCTCTTCAGCGGAAAGCGAGTGACAACTGTGATCTCATGTGCACGAAAGTAATGGCGCAGCTTTCTCGAGGCCATGAGAAGGCCGAAGCAATTTCTGCACACCAGAGTACCTTGACCTAGCCCCCTGCAGAAGGGAACCGACAAAGTAAACTGGCGCTGCACCATCCTTTTCTCGTGATCTGCTCATGCGCTCACAAGCAGATCCGTCCTTGTCGGGACCAGAGCTTGTCGGTGAAGCCCTTGCTTGTCGCTGGATGTGTCTGCCGTGGTTGCTAGCTCATCATCCGCCTCCCTCTCCGCTACTAACGCAGCACTAACCACTTGATTGGTTGCTGCTATATATAGCAGCAACTTCTCTTGTGGCCTATGTGCGACAAGTGTTGGAGTGGAGGACAGGTATCTCTTCAAGTCCTGCAGCGCAGCCTCCGCTTCGAGTCCATTTCATTGGACCTGCCTTTTCAAAATCTTGAAAAATGGCGAGGCTGCGTTCAGCAGAACCTAGAGATAAACCTGCTGAGAGCGCCACGCAACCGCAAGTCTTCATACATCCTTGACGCTTTGGTGCTTCAATCTGCTCAATGGCCTAGATCTTGTCGATTGGCTTCAATCCCCCGAGACACGAAGAACCCGAGAAGCTTGCGGAAGGACTCCAAACACGCACTTCTCGGGGTTGAGCTTGAGGTTGATCTTGCGCAGATTTGCAAAGGTCTCATCCAAATCTTGAACCAGAGTTGCTTTGTCCTTGCTCTTGACCACTATGTCATCCATGTAGGCTTCTACATTTACGTGCATTTGCGGCTCAAAAGCGTCATGGACTACTCTTGCAAAGCGTTGAACCAGCATTCTTCAAACCGAAAGGCATCCGTATGAAACAAAGATGTGCCACATGGAGTAACGAATGCGGTCTTCTCCTCATCTTCTTCTGCCATGAAGATCTGATGATATCTCGAGTATGCATCAAGAAATGAAAGCAAATCACATCCAGCCGTGGAGTCAACAATCTGGTCGATCTTGCGGCAAGGGAAATGGATCTTTGGGACAAGCTTTATTAACATCCGTGAAGTCAATACAAAGTCTCCATTTCCCATTCGCCTTTGCGCACAACTACAAGATTGGCCAACCACGTAGGATGGAGCACTCTCCTCGACAAGGCCCGCTGCTTCCAATTTCTTGATCTCTTCTGCGATGAATTCTTGGCGCTCCACCGCCTGTTTCCTGATTTTACGCTTGACGGGCGCGCATGAGGGCAAGCGGCAAGACAGTGCTCAATTACTTTCACAGGAACACCGGGATGTCGGGGCGGTTGCCATGCAAACACGTCGACGTTCGCCCGCAGGAAAGCAACGAGCGCGCCTTCCTATTTAGGGTCGAGAGAGGCACTGATGGTGAATGTACCACCAGTGTCGTCCTCCTTGGCGGACACCTTCTTGGTCTTTGGCGAAGCTGTCATCGTCTTCTTGCACTTGCTGGTGGAGCTCGATGGTGCGTCCTCGACGGTAGCGCAGCACTCCGAAGAGGTGCGCTTGCCGGAGTGGGCATCAGAGCTCTTGCCGGACTTGGTCTTCTTCTTGCCTCCGGGAGCTTCAACGGCAAGTGTTTTGCTTTCTGTTGCAGCTGCTGCTTCCCGGTAGATCTTGTCGGCACAGATAAGAGCATCCTTCTTGTCGCCATGGACAGAGATGATGCTTATTGGGCCTGGCATCTTGAGTAAGTTGTATGCATAATGAGAGGCTGCCATGAACTTGGCGAGTCTTTGGGCCAAGTATCCCATTTTAAGGCAATGGGAAATCAGCAACGTCGAATGTGACCCTCTCAGTCCTAAAGTTCAGCTCGCTGCCAAATGTCACCGGCAACGTGATCTTCCCCTTCAGCTTGCTCCTTCCCGGATTGATTCCTTGGAATGTGCCAGTCTCTTCGAGCTCGCTGTCAGGGATCTGAAGCTTTTGGATCACCGCGGAGGAGATCAGGTTTAAGCCGGCCCCGCCGTCAACTAGCATCTTGGTGACCTTGAGGTTGCGGATAGTTGGTGAGACCAACATCAACAAGCACCCGAACGCAGTTATGCGATCAGGGTGGTCCTCAATATCAAAGATGATAGGCGTGCTGGACCACTTTAGAGGCCTGCGTGACTCAACGGATGGTTCAGCTGCATTAACTTCCCGCATCCTCTGCTTGAGTTGGCGGTGGGAAGTATGCAGGGAAGCACCTCCGTCAACGCAAAGGACCTCTGTAGCTTTCTGAAACTCCTGCTCATCGGCGTAGTCGTCTTCCATATCTTCATCGTCTTCTTCGTCTTCATCCTTGTCGCGGCCGCGGGGAGGCCTGTCTCCTTGCCGCTGCTTGGCCTTGCCGCGGCGCCCTCCCCGGCCGGGACGTTTCTTGCTGGCCCCTCTCCTTGTCGCGCCGCTCGTACTCAGCCTTCTGCTGTTCAACAAGCTGCTCGACCTTCTTGCAGCTCTGGAGGTCATGGCCCTTGGTGCGGTGGATCTTGCAAGATCGCTTGCGGAGCCGTCACACCTTGTCGGCCGCCCGCACAGGTGGTGGTTGGCATCGGCGGCAACCTCCTTGCCGGAGCCACCAGCCTTGGCGTTCTTGTCGCCACCTCCGTTGCCGGACTGCTCAACAGCTAGCACTTCTGCCTTTCCTCTTCCTGTTGCCCCTTGCCGGCTCTTCTTTGCCGGGCGGTCTCCTCCTTGTCGAGATCCTGTACGCATTCTCTCACGAGTCTCCTCCTCCTCAAAGACGCGTCGCATTTGTCGCCCAGGGCGTATAGCTCATTGACGTCCTTGACTTTGCACATCACCATCTCCTCCCTCATCCTGCGGTTCCGCACGTTACGATGAAGCGCTGATCACCATGGCGGGGTGGACATCTGGGATGTTGTAGTGCACACGGCTGAATCTCTGAATGAACTTGCGCAGGACTCTCCTTCCTTCGGGCGGCGAGATGAAGGTCACTTTCTTGGCCATGAGGCTTGTGGCCGCTGTGAAGGCGCCAACAAACTGATGGCATAGATCTGCCCAAGAAGATATGGAGTTGTCCGGCAAGTGCATGAGCCAGGACCTGACGTTGGGCTTGAGCACCAGCGGGAAGTAGTTGGCGAGGATCTTGTCGTCTCGTCCCACCGCAGCCTGCACCGCAATGGTGTAGATGCTGAGGACTCCGACGGATGCGTCCTGCCATCGTACTTCTCTGGCACGTCTGGTTTGAAGTTTTTCTTGCTGGGCCACTGGACTTGCCGCAGCTCACGAGTGAAGCAGGGCAACCTACCGCGTACGGCAAGTCTCCTGGTTCCTTTGGCACGTGCGTGTCAATAGAGGGCCCGGCGCGCTTGTCGGATTGACGTCGCGCTTCTCTTCGGCACTCGATGCGAGTTCGAGCGTCCTCTTGCTGTCGTTCATGAAGAACTTGGCGCTGATCGCGGCGAGCTCGTGGATCTGATGACGCGGTGGAGTCGCTGTCGAGGTGGATCCGGCGAGTCGGCGATCTTGGCCTTCGGGGTGGAGAGTGCATGGTGGTTGCACCTCCACAAGTCTCGTCGCCACCGGCTCATGCCTTGTCGTCTTGCCGCGGCAGCGATGCGCTCGGTTGCTGCGGAGCGTCGCCGTTGGCGAAGCCAATGAGACTCTGTATGGTGGCCCTCCATTCGTTGACCTTGTCGGCCGTTGGAGGGTAATCGAGGAGCAGTTGAGCTCTCGCCAGAGCTTCTGCTGGAGTGGTGGGTGGCAATGGTGAACGGTGCGAGGAGCGGGATACGCTCGGACTTCTAACTATGTTAGAAGGAGCAGCATCCCGTCTAGGCGACCGTACCTCGCTCGTGCCAGCATGTTGGCGTGCACGCTGGTCTTGAGGGTCTCGAGATCCTCCAGCTCGGTCTTGATCCAACGAGCGTATGGTATTGTGAATACCATGACGCTGTTGGTCCCGCGTCTCCTGAGATGGGCACGGGGCATGTGCGGACGCCGAGGTTTGCGCGGCCTTGTCCTTGGACTTGGCAGCATCACGAACTCCTTCACCGGCGCCCGTTCTTCCGCCAGCGTCTGCTCCACCACCCGTCTGCTCCGGTGATGGTGGGTACGACGCGGACGGCTCCGCTGCCGCCGAAGCCTTCTTATTCGGTGGCATATTGATGAAGATGTTGCTCGTGTGAATGCCGGATCAGGTTCACACAGCCTCGACGCACCCCTACCTGGCGCGCCAAAGATGTCGGGGAGGCTGATCGGACCAATGAACACCTATGGGGCCGGCGGACCAGGCCCCTTCTGGTTCGGAGGGGGCCGGAGATCGCGCGAAGAGCGGATCGAGGCGAAGCACACGAGCAGTTTTACCCAGCTTCGGAGCTCTCCAGAGAGATAATACTCCTACTGCTGCTTGTCTGATTTGTATTGTGTTCTCTGGTTACGTATGAGTCGAACGGACCGAACCCCCTCTACGTTGCGCATGAGCCTCCTCTTATATGCTCAAGGGGTCTCCGACAGGTGGCAACGTAGATGAGGGTACAAATGGAAAAACAGTAGTTGGTACACCTACTTGAGCGATTATGCGATGCAATATACCTAACTCGACGGCAAGGGACAAAAGCATTAAATGCCCGTCCACATCGCCTAAACAAGGCAACAGGGACCGTCAGGAGCGCCACCGTTTGCCACGATGGTAGGCTTGTCAGCGCCGCTTATCGCTGCTCCCCGCTGGCCGCACAGCCTCTTGACACGCGCGCATGGAATGGTCCCATGGCAACACGTTGATGGATGAGCTGGAGCGGAGATGAAGAGAGGTTGCCTGCCGCGGGGTGCTGCAACTGCCCGTGCACGAGTTCGGGATACTAGGGTACCCCTACTCTAGTACACCGACAGTTTATTTAAGGTGGCAACTTAAACACACATCTGGGTGGATTGAGGCACCTGGTTTCTATCAGGACTTGCCTGTATTTCTTCGGACCGCCACCCAGGCTCAAAGGGATCATGAGATTATTCAAACTAGAAACTTCCGTGTGCAGCCACAAGCCATTACGGGCTCTGGCATAGTTGATTAAGTTGTGCGAACTCTTACGGGTAGACTAGCAGATGTAGGGGATTGTAGGTTGGTACGGTCTACCCACATGTAAGGTGCTAGCCCTTCTGAAAGACTATGTCTCGGTCATCCGTTTCTCAAACACTATGTAGTGTGAGAAACCAAACGGACGCGATCGAGTCTTGTGGGGAAAAGTGCGCAAACCTCTGCAGAGTGTACAAACTAATCATGATTAGCCGTGTCCCCGGTTATGGACATCTTGAGTATCTAGTACTTGGATTATATCCTGTTAATCTCATCATGTTACTTCAAATTAATATTGTTGGGTTTGTTAATGAGTACTTTTAATTGGGATTGAGGATGCTGTCAACCATTCTCAATGTTCAACAACCACCATGATAGTTAAATAAATTTATTCCTTTGCAGTAGGGAAAAATTGGCTTTATGCAAAACTGTAACCATAGAGCTTTCCACCAGCCATATATGCATGTAGTATAGGCTTATTCTTTCATTACTCTCTATGTGTTACATTGCCAGCATATTCCATGTGCTGACCCGTTTTCGGGCTGCAACGTTTCATGTTGCGGACTTTTAGAACGACAGTAAGTGATACGTTAGGGTTATGATTTCTACACTCAACTTTGCCGTTGGTGTTGATGGGAATCCACAACCTTGTTACTTCCGCTATTTGGATTAAGGTAATAGTATTTATGTTACTTTATACATGTGGTTTACCTCTGTTATAAATCCTTCGAGTACTGTGGGTGTCAGCATACCGATCCAGGGATGACACTTAAGCACAGAGACTTGATCCATTCGGGTCGGGTCGCTACAAGATGGTATCAGAGCACATGTTGACTGTAGGACGTGACCCTAGAAACCGACAAACCCATAGGAAAGATTTTTCTCTACTACTTCATTTTCAAAAAGATCTTTTACCTCTCTTCTCTTCTGAGCTTATTCAAATATCCCCTTTTAGTGAGACCATACCCCTTTTCCCTTTTGACCACTCGAAGATTCGACCGATGAGACCACTCCAAGGAGACAAGATGTCGGACAACTAAGACCATTTGAAATGAAGAGGATTTTACCATGTAAATGGAAACTACAACAGTTGAAGACTCCGAAGACTAGGAGATTTTGAAGGCTCTGAAGAATTTCCGGATTTGTATGACCTAGGAAGGCACCCCTTATGGAACTTGGCAGACTATGGAAGCTGTCAATACCCGAGATCAAGGTGTATCGGAGAAAGACCGGAATATGGAGCGTTAGAACTCAAAATTTTTGTCAGGAAACCCAAGACATGAGAGATCAATTATGGAATTACAGCTCATGGTAGTAACATAGGCATAGACACGCCTAACCATGGTGTTATCGCCCGTTCATGCTATTGTCACCGTCCTGAGTTAAGCATGCAGATGCATGGAAGAATTGGATGGTACAAGGCTGAAGGAGCATCTGTCAGCGAAGGATGCGGTTTTAACATAGCTGGTGCATCACCAGGATCTGGAGTATTACATCAAGAAGTTTAGGATGGACCTACAGAAGCAGTATTTGATAAGGAAGTGTTTCGTGAAGAACACAGGACCCAGAAGCTGAAAGTAGCCAAGCTAGAGTAGCCAAACCTTGAGGCATCAAAGATTCATCAGGAACTGAAGGACATTAGGACCATGGTTCATGCCACGGATGTTGAAACCCAGAAGTTTTGAATGCAACCCCAGAAATATTAAAGGACGTCACGAGAGACTCTGCGTCAATAGAGATGATATTGCAAAAGAACTTGAGAAGGGCAAGCATGATCAGAAGAAGCCATCGGAGACATGACCAAGACTTGAAGAGTTTGATGGCGTTGAGATCTATAGACCTTTAGAAGACCCAACCCAGTTATATACCTACGTTAGATCACGACGATTGTGAGCTGTCATTTGTTTGATGTTGTTTTTCCGACAGCCATAATAAAATCTGTATTTTCAAAACAATTGTTTGCATTGTGTGTATCCCTCTCTATCTCTCTTATCCCACCCCAAACCCATGGACCCATATAGGATGAATGGAGATGAGCTTGTATTTTCTGGATCGATGAGTCAATTGGAGACAGACCGATGGATTCAGAACATGGAGGATCGCATGGAGAATAACCCTATAGTCAAAAAGGATGGCCCAGCATGCTATTGAGTGCTTTGAAAGAGGTGCTGCTACCTGGTGGAGGATGTAACAAACCATCAGTGGATGGCAAGGAGTAACCGTTTGGGAAGAATTTAAGTTGACTCTGCTAAAGTCTCGGCTTGTGTCCCAGAAGTTGAAGCCTTATGGAAATGATATGGAGAAAGTGCATCCAAGCTTTGTGGAGAAATAGGACACAACCATAAAGAAAACAAGGACGAATACCCTCATAAGTGGGGGATTACCAAAGGAGTTAGCTGAGGATCTCAGGGAACTTCGGTTGGAGATTGTTTCCAAAGGTTTTGTTGCAGCAATGGAAGTTCAATCTACCTTGTTGGGAAAGATCCGTGAAGCTCAGAAGGATGACAAAGAGATTGCTGAGATAAGAGAGAGGATGAGCAAAGGAAAGTCCAAAGGTTTTCGTAAGGATGAGCATGACACCTTATGGTTTGAGGACAGTGTACATATACCCAATAATGCTAATACTTCAGGAGGCTCATGACTCACCATACTCGATTCGTCCTGGAAACACCAAAGATGTATTTGGATTTGAAGGAGCGTTTCTGGTGGACAGGTATGAAGAAGGATATTGCCGAGTATGTAGCCGTATGTGATGTATGTCAGAGAGTGAAGACAGAGCATCAGAAGCCAGACGGATTACTACAGCCTATGCCGATACCCGAATGGAAGTGGGATAAGCTTGGCATGGATTTCATTACCGGATTTCCCAGAACCCGATTGGGATATGATTCTATCTGGATTGTAGTTGATTCGCTTGACCAAAGTGGCTCACTTTATCCCAGTGAAAACCACCTATACAAGTGCGAAGTTGGCCAAGATATAATTGACAAGGATCGTATGTCTACATGGAGTTCCGAGGACCATCATAGAGGAACACAGTTTACCTCAAAGTTTTGGAATCAGCTGCACCAGACTTTGGGTACTAGGCTAGAGTTCAGTACAGCCTTTCACCCGCAGTTAGACGGATAAATCTAGAGAGTCAATCAGATTCTGGAGGACATGTTGAGAGCGTATGCGCTAGATTATGGATCTAGTAGGGATGATAATCTACCTTACACGGAGTTCTTATTCAACAACAGCTACCAAGTCAGTTTGAAGATGGCCCATTTTGAAGCTTTGTATGGGAGAAGGAGCCAGACACCGTTGATGTGGGATGAATTGGAGATCGTCAGTTGTTTGGACCAAATGTGATCAAGTAATCAGAAGAGAATGTTAAGTGCATTCGAGATAGACTGAAGGTAGCTCACCCGAGCGTAAGAGTTATCTGAGACTCAAAAATGCAAGGAGGTAGTCTATGAAATTGGAGATGAGCATGTCTTCATGTGTCCCCTCTGTGAGGAGTTAAACGATTTGGAGTTAAGGGAAAGTTAACCCCGAGATTTGTAGGACCATACCGAGTTTGGAACGTATGGGAGAAGTGGCCAACAAATTGGAGTCACCCGAAGGACCGTCAGGAGTTAATGATGTGTTTCACGTTTCCCAGTTGAAGAAGTGCCATGCAGAGAAGGCCAATAATCCCATGTAAGGACGCTTGACCCTGGAAAGGATAATGATGTTCCACGAAGTGGAGTATGGACTTCATAAGTATAAGTTTTTATCTCGGTATGTGGGATATCCCACGAGGATGAAGAGATGAAGTACTATTGGATAAAAGGAGGTATGATGTTGGAAATATGGATCAATGGAAATTGCATGAAGAGTCTGAGTAATCATGTCCCCGTTTGGTGCAAATAGAAGGAAGGAAGACAGTACAATTGGATGGATTTAAGTATGCCAGGAAGTTGGATGTTGGGATAACGATCAGCTGCCTCGAGGATGAGTTCAAGTTACAAGTGATGAGATGGGCCAAGAAGCAAGCACATTCTTGCTGAAGGAAAAACTCTGGAAAGAGTTACCATTTTATCAACCGACGATCTTATAGGAGTTTACGCAAAACCTGAGAGTTGTTAAGGAACGATAGATGTTTGTTTGGCTTGCAGAATTAATGGATTTATCCGAACTTGGTTCGTCGACAAGAGAAATTCTGCAATGCTTGTGAGGATGACCGAGTGTTAGAATGCGAGATTCGCTAAACCCTGTACAAGGTAATGATTTGGGTGCGGGATGGATTGATCACCATACCGACTTACTCTTATTATTAAGCTTTGCTATATGGGATGGTAAATCTGAGTGACTGACCTATAGTAGAGAGACGACGATCAAAACCCTGTTTAAACCTTAGAATGGTATAAGCATTTTTCCCTTGTACATGGCAGTTGTTGCCAACCGTAGGTCATACGGTGAGGATCAACCCAGACCCATTTCCTGCAGGACAAACCATAAATTGATGACCACCATGAGATATCGATAGTTGTTTAGAATTGGCGCCAGACCTATCAGCTATGAAGACCCAGTCTCGGAATAACCTTACGAAGAAAAAAGGACAGAAGAATTGCGGTAAAGGTTATGCCACTGCCAAAAGAGCCCAGAGAAGTAATTATCCAGAGGATCTGAGAAGACCGACACTGTCAACAATAAGGATGGAGTATATGAGTTTTGATGGAACCGTAACCATGCTTCTAAGGGTGGTAGCATCCGAGACCCCGGAGACGATCGATGGATTTTTGAGAAGACCCCCAAACCCTAACCTATTTCTTTCTAGCCTCTCCGAATCTCGAGGACGACATTCATTTTAAGGGTGGTAGTTTTTTAACATCCCAAAATTCTAAATTTTGGAATGTTATAAGCAAATAGATAGTTTTGGTTGATTGTTGATTGATTGACTGAAAGTGAGTGAATTTGAAACTTTTGAAAGTTAAATGAGAGGGAATAAAAGGACTTTCCCAAACTTTCATTTTTGCTTTTATGCTCTCCGTGAATTCAAATTCTTTTCACCACAAAACCCTGGAGAGAAGATAACATGACTTCTTCCATTTATTTAAATGACAAGGGGTGTTGAAAATATTTGAATTTCATTTGGAAAATATTTTCAATTCTGAAACATTATGCAAATCAATGATTTTCACGAGCGAAGATAAAATGACTTCTTCAAAACATATGAAATATGAGTTGGGAGTTTCAAAGGATTAAATTCAAAGTTCTTTTGAATTTATTTTCAATTTGGAGTTATTGGAGTTTTATTCAAATTATTTTTCTCCAAAAATAAAATATATGGAAAATAGGGTAACATGATTCCCTACATCAGAAAATTGGAGAGAAATTAATTTGAAGTCATTTTGGTTTTTTTTAATGATTTTTGTTGGATTTTATTGGACCAGAAGCACTCTTTGCTTTATTTGAATTTGTGTGAATTTTATTTAATGCTATAGAAATGTCCATGTTGTAGGAAATCTTTTTCTGAAAATTTTGATATATTATATGCTTATATAATATTTTCATTTTATTTTGTTTTATTAAAAAAACTTCCCTCGAACTGGGCCGGCCCAGCTCCCAACCAGGCCGCGGCCCAGCTCCACGCCGCCTTGCCCTTCGTCCCCGACCGGGACTCCTCCCGGAGTCCGGCGCCGCCACGCCTGCCCCTCGCCCACGCCTCCCAAGGCCCTGGCCTTTAAAAGCCGAGGCCGGCTCTCCTCCCCCTCTCTCTCCCCGACGCCGTCCCTCTCCTCCCGAGCCGCGCCGCCGCCGATGCATCTCGCCGCCGCCTTGCCGGAGTTGCCGCCGCCGCCGAGCTTCCTCGCCGTCGCCTGCGCCTCCTGACCCCATGACCACCACCCACCTCACCGCCCTCTCTAGCTACTCCACCGCTTGTTGTGTGCCCCGCCATCGCGAGCCACCTTTCGCCTCATGAGCCGCCCGTATCGCCGTTGACCGCCGCCGGCCGGACCCCGTTTAACTGGTAAAAAAAAACCGTCCCGACCGGTAAAACCCTAGATCGGTTTTATATCGGTTCTTTTCTGTTAGTTAGGTCGATTTTTTTAGTTAGATTTATTCAATGGACGTTCATTAGTTAGGGTTCGGTAGTGAACGAGTTCGTTCGTTAGTGTTCTGTAGCGAGCGTTCGCTCGGTAGAGTTTTTCTTTTTTCCTTTTCTTTTTAATTTTCGGCCAGGGACCTATTCGTGATAAAAAAATTCACAGATTAGTCCCTAATCTTCAAACGGCTATAACTTTTTACTCGTTAGTCGGAATCCTACGAAACCAACGCCCACTTCTTCGTTATGATCCCCTCTATCCAGTAATCCAACTTAAACATTTTTTTGAAAGTTTTAAAATTTGGATTCAAACAGATTTGTGTTTGAACTTCGTTTGATTATAACTTGAGTTTCGTAACTCCGATTTAGTTGATTCTTTTTGCAAATCGAAGCTCTTGACCTAAACTTTCTGATAAGGCAAAATTCACATAATTTTGGTACTGTTATAAATTGTTTTATGTTGCAAGAGTTATTTGCTTGGTTTTGATGTTTTCCAATTTGTTTTCTTCGTTCTTTCCGGTCTTTGAGTGATAGCTTATGTGTGGTTACTATTGATTGCTTACGATAGATTGACCGGAGTGTGACGAGTAGACCTATCAAGAGTTTTGAGTGCGAATCATCTTCATCAACTTTGCAGGCAAGTAACACTTTGATCATACCTTTTCTCATACCTATTTTTTATGCATTAGATCTATCCTCAAACACTTGCATGATTAGGATCTAATTAAATTGTGGGTTATGGGAAGTAGTTGAGGTAGTACCTATTACCTGTTTTATTATCAAATCCTTGGGAGTTACTTCTACGTTTGCTTATCATGCCATGCTATGCTAGTAGACGTGGATTGGGTGAGTGTATCCATGACAGATGTGAGATTGTTATTTAATGGTTTATTTAAGGTGGCAACTTAAACACACATCTGGGTGGATTGAGGCACCAGGTTTCTATCAGGAATTGCCTGTATTTCTTCGGACCGCCACCCAGGATCAAAGGGATCATGAGATTATTCAAACTAGAAACTTCCGTGTGCAGCCACAAGCCATTATGGGCTCTGGCATAGTTGATTAAGTTGTGCGAACTCTTACGGGTAGACTAGCAGATGTAGGGGATTGTAGGTTGGTACGGTCTACCCACATGTAAGGTGCTAGCGCTTCTGAAAGACTATGTCTCGGTCATCCGTTTCTCAAACACCATGTAGTGCGAGAAACCAAACGGAGGCGGTCGAGTCTTGTGGGGAAAAGTGCGCAAACCTCTACAGAGTGTACAAACTAATCATGATTAGCCGTGTCCCCGGTTCTGGACATCTTGAGTATCTAGTACTTGGATTATCCTGTTGATCTCATCATGTTACTTCAAATTAATATTGTTGGGTTTGTTAATGAGTACTTTTAATTGGGATTGAGGATGCTGTCAACCATTCTCAATGTTCAACAACCACCATGATAGTTAAATAAATTTATTCCTTTGTAGTAGGGAAAAATTGGCTTTATGCAAAAACTGTAACCATAGAGCTTTCCACCAGCCATATATGCATGTAGTAGAGGCTTATTCTTTCATTACTCTCTATGTGTTACATTGCCAGCATATTCCATGTGCTAACCCGTTTTCGGGCTGCAACGCTTCATGTTGCGCACTTTTCGCATTTACTTAGTAAGTGATACGTTAGGGTTACGATTTCTACACTCAACTTTGCCGTTGGTGTTGATGGGAATCCACAACCTTGTTACTTCCGCTATTTGGATTGAGGTAATAGTATTTACGTTACTTTATACATGTGGTTTACCTCTGTTATAAATCCTTCGAGTACTGTGTGTGTCAGCATACCGATCCAGGGATGCCACTTAAGCACAGAGACTTGATCCATTCGGGTCGGGTCGCTACATCGAGTGCTCATTAAAAAAGTTTCTATACAAGTTTCTGAACGAACTCCTTAAGAAAAGTTCTCCAAAAGTTCCCCATGAAAGAATCCGTTGAGGCATCTGGTCGTGAAAAATGTTTTGACTAGTTGTGGAGCCAAAACAGACTCCGTATGAGTCAGATATCCATGTTTCAGTCAACACTGCGCAAAACTGATTCCGAACGACAGTTACAGACTAGTTCTTATGTAGTTGCATTCGATTTTTTCCATTCTACTTCACTAAACATCTCCATATGAGATCCAATTAATTGTAGGGAAATGCAAGAGACCTCAGTTATGATGATGCACTAGGTCCATAGTTGGGACTTTGTGTATGTTCTCGAAATGCATTTGGCGAGTGCTCATTAAGAAAGTTTCTATACAAGTTTCTGAAGAAACTCCATAAGACAGGTTCTCCAAAAGTTCCCTATGAAATAATCCTTTGAAGCATATGGTCGTCACAAACGTCTTGACTACTTTTCGAGCCAAAGGACACCGTACGAGTCAGATATCCATGATTCAGTTAACACTGCGCAGAACTGATTCCGAACGACACTTACAGACTAGTTCTTGTGTCGTTGCATTCTATTTTTTCCATTCTACTTCACTAAACATCTCCATATGCGATCTAATTACTTGTAGGGAAATGCAGGAGACCTCAGTTATGATGATGCACTAGGTCCAGAGCTGGGACTTTGTGTAGATTCTCGAAATGCGTTTGTCGAGTGCTCATTAAGAAAGTTTCTATACAAGTTTCTGAACGAACTCCTTAAGAAAAGTTCTCCAAAAGTTCCCTGTGAAAGAATCCGTTGAAGCATCTGGTCGTCACAAACGTATTGACTACTTGTGGATCCAAAATGGACTCAGTATGAGTCAGATATCCATGTTTCAGTTAACACTGCGCAAAACTGATTCCGAACGACAATTACAGACTAGTTCTTGTGTAGTTGCATTCGATTTTTTCCATTCTACTTCACTAAACATCTCCACATGAGACCCAATTACTTGTAGGTAAATGCACGAGACCTTAGTTATGATGATGCACTAGGTCCATAGCTGGGACTTTGTGTCTATTCTCGAAATGCGTTTGTCGAGTGCTCATTAAGAAAGTTTCTATACAAGTTTCTGAATGAACTCCTTAAGAAAAGTTCTCCAAAAGTTCCCTGTGAAATAATCCTTTGAAGCATCTGGTCGTCACAAACGTTTTGACTACTTGTGGAGCCGAAACGGACTCCGTATGAGTCAGATATCCATGTTTCAGTTAACACTACGCAAAACTGATTCCGAACGACAGTTATAGACAAGTTCTTATGTAGTTGCATTCGATTTTTTTCCATTCTACCTCTTAAACATCTCCATATGAGATCCAATTACTTGTAGGGAAATTAAAGAGACCTCAGTTATGAAGATGCACTAGGTCCATAGCTGGGACTTTGTGTATGTTGTCGAAATGCGTTTGTCGAGTGCTCATTAAGAAAGTTTCTATACAAGTTTCTGAATGAACTCCTTAAGAAAAGTTCGCAAAAATTCCCTATGAAAGAATCCGTTGAAGCATCTGGTCATCACAAACGTTTTGACTACTTGTGAAGCCAAAACGGACTCCGTATGAGTCAGATATCCATGTTTCAGCTTAACATCACAAGAAACTGATTCCAATCTACGCTATGCACTCGTTCTTGTGTAGTTGCATTCGATTTTTTCCATTCTACTTCACTAAACATCTCCATATGAGATCCAATTAATTGTAGGGAAATGCAAGAGACCAAAGTTATGATGATGCACTAGGTTAATAGATGGGACTTTGTGTATGTTCTTGAAATGCGTTTGTCGAGTGCTCATTAAGAAAGTTTCTATACAAGTTTCTGAATGAACTCCTTAAGAGAAGTTCTCCAAAAGTTCCCTGTGAAAGAATCCTTTGAAGCATCTGGTCGTCACAAACGTTTTGACTACTTTTGGAGCTAAAACGGACGCCATATGAGTCAGATATCCATGTTTCTATTAACAATGCGCAGAACTGATTCCGAACGACACTTACAGACTAGTTCTTGTGTAGTTGCATTCGATTTTTTCCATTCTACCTCACTAAACATCTCCATATGTGATCCAATTACTTGTAGGGAAATGCAAGAGCCCTCAGTTATGGTGATGCACTAGGTCCATAGCTGGGACTTTGTGTATGTTGTCGAAATGCGTTTGTCGAGTGCTCATTAAGAAAGTTTCTATACAAGTTTCTGAACGAACTACTTAAGAAAAGTTCTCGAAAAGTTCCCTGTGAAAGAATATGTTGAAGCATCTGGTCGTCACAAATGTTTTGACTACTTGTGGAGCCAAAACAGACTCCGTATGAGTCAGATATCCATGTTCCAGTTAACACTGCGCAAAACTGATTCCGAACGACAGCGATTCTGCACTAGTTCTTGTGTAGTTGCATTCAATTTTTTCCATTCTACTTCACTAAACATCTCCATATGAGATCCAATTACTTGTAGGGAAATGCAAGAGACCTCAGTTATGACGATGCACTAGGTCCATAGCTGGGACTTTGTGTATGTTCTCGAAATGCGTTTGTCGAGTGCTCATTAAAAAAGTTTCTATACAAGTTTCTGAACGAACTCCTTAAGAAAAGTTCTCCAAAAGTTCCCCATGAATGAATCCGTTGAAGCATCTGGTCGTCACAAATGTTTTGAATAGTTGTGGAGCCAAACGGACTCAGATGAGTCGATATCCATGTTTCACTAACATCACAAGATAAGCGATTCCCAACGACAATTACAGACTAGTCCTTATGTAGTTGCATTCAATTTTTTCCATTCTACTTCACTAAACATCTCCATATGAGATCCAATTAATTGTAGGGAAATGCAAGAGACCTCAGTTATGATGATGCACTAGGTCCATAGCTGGGACTTTGTGTATGTTCTCGAAATGCATTTGGCGAGTGCTCATTAAGAAAGGTTCTATACAAGTTTCTGAAGAAACTCCATAAGACAAGTTCTCCAAAAGTTCCCTATGAAATAATTCTTTGAAGCATATGGTCGTCACAAATGTTTTGACTACTTTTGGAGCCAAAACGGACGCCGTATGAGTCAGATATCCATGTTTCGATTAACATCAAGCAGAATCGATTCCGAGCAGCGATTCTGAGACTAGTTCTTGTGAAGTTGCACTCGATTTTTTCCATTCTATTTCACTAAACATCTCCATATGAGATCCAATTACTTGTAGGTAAATGCACGAGACCTTAGTTATGATGATGCACTAGGTCCATAGCTGGGACTTTGTGTCTGTTCTCGAAATGCGTTTGTCGGGTGCTCATTAAGAAACTTTCTATACAAGTTTCTGAATGAACTCCTTAAGAAAAGTTATCCAAAAGTTCCCTGTGAAACAATCCTTTGAAGCATCTGGTCGTCACAAACGTTTTGACTACTTGTGGAGCCAAAACAGACTCCGTATGAGTCAGATATCCGTGTTTCAGTTAACACTGCTCAAAACTGATTCCGAACGACAATTACAGACTAGTTCTGATGTAGTTGCATTCGATTTTTTCCATTCTACTTCACTAAACATCTCCATATGAGATCAAATTACTTGTAGGGAAATGCAAGAGACCTCAGTTACGATGATGCACTAGGTCCATAGCTACGACTTTGTGTATGTTCTCGAAATGCGTTTGTCGAGTATTCATTAAGAGAGTTTCTATACAAGTTTCTGAATGAACTCCTTTAGAAAATTTCTCCAAAAGTTCCATGTGAAAGAATCCTTTGAAGCATCTGGTCGTCGCAAACATTTGGACTACTTTTGGAGCCAAAACGGACGCCGTATGAGTCACATATCCATGTTTCAGTTAATACTGCGCAAAACTGATTCCGAACAACAGTTACAGACTAGTTTTTGTGTAGTTGCATTCAATTTTTTCCATTCTACTTCACTAAACATCTCCATATGCGATCCAATTACTTGTAGGTAAATGCACGAGACCTCAGTTATGATGATGCACTAGGTCCATAGCTGGGACTTTGTGTATGTTCTCGAAATGCGTTTGTCGAGTGCTCATTAAGAAAGTTCCTATAAAAGTTCCTGAACGAACTCCTTAAGAAAAGTTCTCCAAAAGTTCCCTGTGAAAGAATCATTTGAAGCATCTGGTCGGCACAAACGTTTTGACTACTTGTGGAGCCAAAACGTACTCGAGTCAGATATCCATGTTTTAGTAAACAGTGCGCAAAACTGATTCCGAACGACAGTAACAGACTAGTTCTTGTGTAGTTTCATTCGATTTTTTTCATTCTACTTCACTAAACATCTCCATATGATATCCAATTACTCGTAGGTAAATGCAAGAGACTTCAGTTATTGTGATGCACTAGGTCCATAGCTGGGACTTTGTGTATGTTGTCGAAATGCGTTTGTCCAGTGCTCATTAAGAAAGTATCTATACAAGTTTCTGAACGAACTACTTAAGAAAAGTTATCGAAAAGTTCCCTTTGAAAGAATATGTTGAAGCATCTGGTCGGCACAAACGTTTTGACTACTTGTGGTGCCAAAACAGACTCCGTATGAGTCAGATATCCGTGTTCCAGTTAACACTGCGCAAAACTGATTCCAAACGACAGTTACAGACTAGTTCTTGTGTAGTTGCATACAATTTTTTCCATTCTACTTCACTAAACATCTCCATATGAGATGCAATTACTTGTAGGGAAATGCAAGAGACCTCAGTTATGATGATGCACTAGGTCCATAGCTGGGACTTTGTGTATGTTCTCGAAATGTGTTTGTCGAGTGCTCATTAAAAAAGTTTCTATACAAGTTTCTGAACGAACTCCTTAAGAAAAGTTCTCCAAAAGTTCCCCATGAAAGAATCCGTTGAAGCATCTGGTCGTCACAAATGTTTTGACTAGTTGTGGAGCCAAAACGGACTCCGTATGAGTCAAATATCCATGTTTCAGTCAACACTGCGCAAAACTGATTCCCAACGACAATTACAGACTAGTTCTTATGTAGTTGCATTCGATTTTTTGCCATTCTACTTCACTAAACATCTCCATATGAGATCCAATTAATTGTAGGGAAATGCAAGAGACCTCAGTTATGATGATGCACTAGGTCCATAGCTGGGACTTTGTGTATGTTCTCCAAATGCATTTGGCGAGTGCTCATTAAGAAAGTTTCTATACAAGTTTCTGAAGAAACTCCATAAGACAAGTTCTCCAAAAGTTCCCTATGAAATAATCCTTTGAAGCATATGGTCGTCACAAACATTTTGACTACTTTTGGAGCCAAAACGGACGGCGTATGAGTCAGATATCCATGTTTCAGCTTAACATCACAAGCAGAATCGATTCAACGATTCTGAGACTAGTTCTTGTGTCGTTGCATTCGATTTTTTCCATTCTACTTCACTAAACATCTCCATATGAGATCCAATTACTTGTAGGGAAATGCTAGAGACCTCAGTTATGATGATGCACTAGGTCCATAGCTGGGACTTTGTGGATGTTCTTGAAATGCGTTTGTCGAGTGCTCATTAAGAAAGTTTCTATACAAGTTTCTAAACGAACTCCTCAAGAAAAGTTCTCCAAAAGTTCCCTGTGAAAGAATTTGTTGAAGCATCTGGTCCTCAAAACCGTATTGACTACTTGTGGATCCAAAACGGACTCGGTATGAGTCAGATATCCATGTTTCAGTTAACACTGTGCAAAACTGATTCCAAACGACAGTTACAGACTAGTTCTTGTGTAGTTGCATTCGATTTTTTCCATTCTACTTCACTAAACATCTCCATATGAGATCCAATTACTTGTAGGTAAATGCACGAGACCTTAGTTATGATGATGCACTAGGTCCATAGCTGGGACTTCGTGTCTGTTCTCGAAATGCGTTTGTCGAGTGCTCATTAAGAAAGTTTCTATACAAGTTTCTAAATGAACTCCGTAAGAAAAGTTCTCCAAAAGTTCCCTGTGAAATAATCCTTTGAAGCATCTGGTCATCCCAAACATTTTGACTACTTGTGGAGCCGAAACGGACTCCGTATGAGTCAGATATCCATGTTTCAGTTAACACTACGCAAAACTAATTCCGAACGACAGTTACAGACTAGTTCTTATGTAGTTGCATTCGATTTTTTTCCATTCTACCTCATTAAACATCTCCATATGAGATCCAATAACTTGTAGGGAAATTAAAGAGACCTCAGTTATGATGATGCACTAGGTCCATAGCTGGGACTTTGTGTAGTTTGTCGAAATGCGTTTGTCGAGTGCTCATTAAGAAAGTTTCTATACAAGTTTCTGAATGAACTCCTTAAGAAAAGTTCTCCAAAAGTTCCCTGTGAAAGAATCCGTTGAAGCATATGGTCTTCACGAACGTTTTGACTACTTGTGGAGCCAAAACGGACTCCGTATGAGTCAGATATCCATGTTTTAGTTAACATTGCGCAAAACTTATTCCGAGCAGCGATTCTGCACTAGTTCTTGTGTAGTTGCATTCGATTTTTTCCATTCTACTTCACTAAACATCTCCATATGAGATCCAATTACTTGTAGGGAAATGCATTAGACCTTAGTTATGATGATGCACTAGGTCAATAGCTGGGACTTTGTGTATGTTCTCGAAATGCGTTTGTCGAGTGCTCATTAAGAAAGTTTCTATACAAGTTTCTGAATGAACTCCTTAAGAAAAGTTCTCCAAAATTTTGCTGTGAAAGAACCCTTTGAAGCATCTGGTCGTCACTAACATTTTTACTACTTGTGGAGCAAAAACGGACTCCGTATGAGTCAGATATCCATGTTTCTGTTAACACTGCGCAGAACTGATTCCGAACGACACTTACAGACTAGTTCTTGTGTAGTTGCATTCGATTTTTTCCATTCTACCTCACTAAACATCTCCATATGTGATCCAATTACTTGTAGGGAAATGCAAGAGACCTCAGTTATGGTGATGCACTAGGTCCATAGCTGGGACTTTGTGTATGTTCTCGAAATGCGTTTGTCGAGTGCTCATTAAGAAAGTTTCTATACAAGTTTCTGAATGAACTCCTTAAGAAAATTCTCCAAAATTTTGCTGTGAAAGAACCCTTTGAAGCATCTGGTCGTCACTAACATTTTTACTACTTGTGGAGCAAAAACGGACTCCGTATGAGTCAGATATCCATGTTTCAGTTAACCTTTGCATAAAACCGATTCCGAGCAGCGATTCTGAGACTAGTTCTTGAGTAGTTGCATTCGATTTTTTCCATTCTACTTCACTAAACATCTCCATATGAGATCCAATTAGTTGTAGGTAAATGCACGAGACCTTAGTTATGATGATGCACTAGGATAATAGCTGGGACTTTGTGTATGTTCTCGAAATGTGTTTGTCGAGTGCTCATTAAGAAAGTTTCTATACAAGTTTCTGAACGAACTCCTTAAGAGAAGTTCTCCAAAAGTTCCCTGTGGAAGAATCCATTGAAGCATATGGTCGGCACAAATGTTTTGACTACTTTTGGAGCTAAAACGGACGCCATATGAGTCAGATATTCATGTTTCTGTTAACACTGCGCATCACTGATTCCGAACGACAGTTACAGACTAGTTCTTGTGTAGTTGCATTCAATTTTTTCCATTTTACTTTGCTAAACATCTCCATATGAGATCCAATTAATTGTAGGGAAATGCAAGAGACCTCAGTTATGATGATGCACTAGGTCCATAGCTGGGACTTTGTGTATGTTCTCGAAATGTGTTTGTCGAGTGCTCATTAAGAAAGTTTCTATAAAAGTTTTTGAACGAACTCCTTAAGAAAAGTTCTCCAAAAGTTCACTATGAAAGAATCCTTTGAAGCATATAGTCGTCACAAACGTTTTGACTACTTGTGGAGCCAAAACAGACTCCGTATGAGTCAGATATCCATGTTTCAGCTTAACATCACAAGACAACCCGATTCCGAACGATTATGCACTAGTTCTTGTGTAGTTGCATTCGATTTTTTTCATTCTAATTCACTAAACATCTCCATATGAGATCCAATTACTTGTAGGGAAATGCAATAGACCTCAGTTATGATGATGCACTAGGTCAATAGTTGGGACTTTGTGTATGTTCTTGAAATGCATTTGTCGAGTGCTCATTAAGAAAGTTTCTATACAAGTTTCTGAACGAACTCCATAAGACAAGTTCTCCAAAAGTTCCCTATGAAAGAATCCTTTGAAGCATATGGTTGTCACAAACATTTTGAATACTTTTGGAGCCAAAACGGACGCCGTATGAGTCAGATATCCATGTTTCAGTTAACACTGCGCGGAACTGATTCCGAACGACACTTACAGACTAGTTCTTGTGTCGTTGCATTCTATTTTTTCCATTCTAATTCATTAAACATCTCCATATGAGATCCAATTACTTGTAGGGAAATGCAAGAGACCTCAGTTATGATGATGCACTAGGTCCATAGCTGGGATTTTGTGTATGTTCTTGAAATGCGTTTCTCGAGTGCTCATTAAGAAAGTTTCTATACAAGTTTCTGAACGAACTCCTTAAGAAAAGTTCTCCAAAAGTTTGCTGTGAAAGAACCCTTTGAAGCATCTGGTCGTCACAAACATTTTGACTACTTGTGGAGCCAAAACGGACTCCGTATGAGTCAGATATCCATGTTTCAGTTAACACTACACAAAACTGATTCCGAACGACAGTTACAGACTAGTTCTTGTGTAGTTGCATTCGATTTTTTCCATTCTACTTCACTAAACATCTCAATATGAGATCCAATTACTTGTAGGGAAATGCAAGAGACCTCAGTTATGATGATGCACTAGGTCCATAGCTGGGACTTTGTGTATGTTCTCGAAATGTGTTTGTCGAGTGCTCATTAAAAAAGTTTCTATACAAGTTTCTGAACGAACGCCTTAAGAAAAGTTCTCCAAAAGTTCCCCATGAAAGAATCCGTTGAAGCATCTAGTCGTCACAAATGTTTTGACTAGTTGTGGAGCCAAAACGGACTCCGTATGAGTCAGATATCCATGTTTCAGTTAACACTGCGAAAACTGATTCCGAACGACAATTACAGACTAGTTCTTGTGTAGTTGCACTCAATTTTTTCCATTCTACTTCACTAAACATCTCCTTATAAGATCCAATTACTTGTAGGGAAATGCACGAGACGTCAGGTATGATGATGTACTAGGTCCATAGCTGGGACTTTGTGTATGTTCTCGAAATGCGTTTGTCGAGTGCTCATTAAGAAAGTTTCTATAAAAGTTTTTGAACGAACTCCTTAAGAAAAGTTCTCCAAAAGTTCACTATGAAAGAATCCTTTGAAGCATATGGTCGTCACAAACGTTTTGACTACTTGTGGAGCCAAAACAGACTCCGTATGAGTCAGATATCCATGTTTCAGTTAACACTGCGCACAACTGATTCCGAACGACAGTTACAGACTAGTTCTTGTGTAGTTGCATTCGATTTTTTTCATTCTACTTCACTAAACATCTCCATATGAGATCCAATTACTTGTAGGGAAATGCAATAGACCTCAGTTATGATGATGCACTAGGTCCATAGTTGGGACTTTGTGTATGTTCTTGAAATGCGTTTGTCGAGTGCTCATTAAGAAAGTTTCTATACAAGTTTCTGAACGAACTCCATAAGACAAGTTCTCCAAAAGTTCCCTATGAAAGAATCCTTTGAAGCATATGGTTGTCACAAACATTTTGAATACTTTTGGAGCCAAAACGGACACCGTATGAGTCAGATATCCATGTTTCAGTTAACACTGCGCGGAACTGATTCCGAACGACACTTACAGACTAGTTCTTGTGTCGT
The DNA here is from genome assembly GCA_021605145.1 of Aegilops bicornis. Taxonomy (NCBI): domain Eukaryota; kingdom Viridiplantae; phylum Streptophyta; class Magnoliopsida; order Poales; family Poaceae; genus Aegilops; species Aegilops bicornis. The sequence continues at coordinate 184,840,149 of CM038673.1, forward strand.
TGCATTCTATTTTTTCCATTCTAATTCATTAAACATCTCCATATGAGATCCAATTACTTGTAGGGAAATGCAAGAGACCTCAGTTATGATGATGCACTAGGTCCATAGCTGGGATTTTGTGTATGTTCTTGAAATGCGTTTCTCGAGTGCTCATTAAGAAAGTTTCTATACAAGTTTCTGAACGAACTCCTTAAGAAAAGTTCTCCAAAAGTTTGCTGTGAAAGAACCCTTTGAAGCATCTGGTCGTCACAAACATTTTGACTACTTGTGGAGCCAAAACGGACTCGTATGAGTCGATATCCATGTTTCAGCTTAACATCACATAAAACTGATTCCAACAGTTCTGGACTAGTTCTTGTGTAGTTGCACTTGATTTTGTCCATTCTACTTCACGAAACATCTCCATATGAGATCCAATTACTTGTAGGGAAATGCAAGAGACCTCAGTTATGATGATGCACTAGGTCCATAGCTGGGACTTTGTGTATGTTCTCGAAATGCGTTTGTCGAGTGCTCATTAAGAAAGTTTCTATACAAGTTTCTGAACGAACTCCTTAAGAAAAGTTCTCCAAAAGTTCCCTGTGAAAGAATCGTTGAAGCATCTGGTCGTCGCAAACGTTTTGACTACATGTGGAGCCAAAACGGACTCCGTATGAGTCAGATATCCATGTTTCTGTTAACACTGCGCAAAACTGATTCCGAACGACAATTACATACTAGTTCTTATGTAGTTGCATTCGATTTTTTCCATTCTACTTCACTAAACATCTCCATATGAGATCCAATTACTTGTAGGGAAATGCAAGAGACCTTAGTTACGAAGATGCACTAGGTCCATAGCTGGGACTTTGTGTATGTTCTCGAAATGCGTTTGTCGAGGGCTCATTAAGAAAGTTTCTATACAAGTTTCTGAACAAAATCCATAAGATAATTTCTCCAAAACTTCCCTGTGATAGAATCCTTTGAAGCATCTGGTCGTCACAAACGTTTGGACTACTTTTGGAGCCAAACGGACGCCGTATGAGTCGATGTCCATGTTTCAGATTAACCTTTGCAAAACCGATTCCGAGCAGCGATTCTGCACTAGTTCTTGTGTAGTTGCATTCAATTTTTCCATTCTACTTCACTAAACATCTCCATATGAGATCCAATTACTTGTAGGAAATGCACGAGACCTCAGTTATGATTATGCAATAGGTCCATAGCTGGGACTTTGTGTATGTTCTCGAAATGCGTTTGTCGAGTGCTCATTAAGAAAGTTTCTATACAAGTTTCTGAATGAACTCCTTAAGAAAAGTTCTCCAAAATTTTGCTGTGAAAGAACCCTTTGAAGCATCTGGTCGTCACAAACATTTTGACTACTTGTGGAGCCAACATGGACTCCGTATGAGTCAGATATCCATGTTTCAGTTAACATCACAATAAAACTGATTCCGAGCGATTCTGAGACTAGTTCTTGTGTAGTTGCATTCCATTTTTTCCATTATACTTCACTAAACATCTCGATATGAGGTACAATTCCTTGCAGGGAAATGCAAGAGACCTCAGTTATGATGATGCATTAGGTCCATAGGTGGGAGTTTGTGTATGTTCTCGAAATGCGTTTGTCGAGTTCTCATTAAAAAAGTTTCTATACAAGTTTCTGAACAAAATCCATAAGATAATTTCTCCAAAACTTCCCTGTGATAGAATCCTTTGAAGCATCTGGTCGTCACAAACGTTTGGACTACTTTTGGAGCCAAAGCGGACGCCGTATGAGTCGATGTCCATGTTTGATTAACATCATAAGAAAACTGATTCGAGCAGCGATTCTGAGACTAGTTCTTGTGTAGTTGCATTCAATTTTTCCATTCTACTTCACTAAACATCTCCATATGAGATCCAATTACTTGTAGGGAAATGCACGAGACCTCAGTTATGATTATGCAATAGGTCCATAGCTGGGACTTTGTGTATGTTCTCGAAATGCGTTTGTCGAGTGCTCATTAAGAAAGTTTCTATACAAGTTTCTGAATGAACTCCTTAAGAAAAGTTCTCCAAAAGTTTGCTGTGAAAGAACCCTTTGAAGCATCTGGTCGTCACAAACATTTTGACTACTTGTGGAGCCAACACGGACTCCGTATGAGTCAGATATCCATGTTTCAGTTAACACTGCGCAAAACTGATTCCGAACAGTTACAGACTAGTTCTTGTGTAGTTGCATTCGATTTTTTCCATTCTACTTCACGAAACATCTCCATATGAGATCCAATTACTTGTAGGGAAATGCAAGAGACCTCAGTTATGATGATGCACTAGGTCCATAGCTGGGACTTTGTATATGTTCTCGAAATGCGTTTGTCGAGTGCTCATTAAGAAAGTTTCTATACAAGTTTCTGAACGAACTCCTTCAGAAAAGTTCTCCAAAAGTTCCCTGTGAAAGAATCGTTGAAGCATCTGGTAAATGCATAAGCGTTTTGACTACATGTGGAGCCAAAGCGGACTCCGTATGAGTCGGATATCCATGTTTCAGCTTAACACTGCGCCAAAACTGATTCGAGCGACAATTACTGTACTAGTTCTTATGTAGTTGCATTATATTTTTCCATTCTACTTCACTAAACATCTCCATATGAGATCCAATTACTTGTAGGGAAATGCAAGAGACCTCAGTTATGATGATGCATTAGGTCCATAGCTGGGACTTTGTGTATGTTCTCGAAATGCGTTTGTCGAGTGCTCATTAAGAAAGTTTCTATACAAGTTTCTGAACAAAATCCATAAGATAATTTCTCCAAAACTTCCCTGTGATAGAATCCTTTGAAGCATCTGGTCGTCACAAACGTTTGGACTACTTTTGGAGCCAAAACGGACGCCGTATGAGTCAGATGTCCATGTTTCAGTTAACACTGCGCAAAACTGATTCCGAGCAGCGATTCTGAGACTAGTTCTTGTGTAGTTGCATTCAATTTTTCCATTCTACTTCACTAAACATCTCCATATGAGATCCAATTACTTGTAGGGAAATGCACGAGACCTCAGTTATGATTATGCAATAGGTCCATAGCTGGGACTTTGTGTATGTTCTCGAAATGCGTTTGTCGAGTGCTCATTAAGAAAGTTTCTATAAAAGTTTCTGAACGAACTCCTTAAGAAAAGTTCTCCAAAAGTTCACTATGACAGAATCCTTTGAAGCATATGGTCGTCACAAACGTTTTGACTACTTGTGGAGCCAAAACGGACTCCGTATCAGTCAGATATCCATGTGTCGATTAACCTTTGCAAAACTGATTCGAGCAGCGATTCTGAGACTAATTCTTGGGTAGTTGCATTCGATTTTTTTCATACTACTTCACTAAAAATCTCCATATGAGATCCAATTACTTGTAGGGAAATGCAAGAGACCTCAGTTATGATGACGCACTAGGTCCATAGCTGGGACTTTGTGTATGTTCTCGAAATGCGTTTGTCGAGTGCTCATTAAGAAACTTTCTATACAAGTTTCTGAACGAACTCCTTAAGAGAAGTTCTCCAAAAGTTCCCTATGAAAGAATTCTTTGAAGCATCTGGTCATCACAAACGTTTTGACTACTTATGGAGCCAAAACGGACTCCGTATGAGTCAGATATCCATGTTTCAGTTAACACTCTGCAAAACTGATTCCGAACGACAGTTACATACTTGTTCTTGTGTAGTGGCATTTGATTTTTTCCATTCTACTTCACTAAACATCTCCAATTACTTGTAGGGAAATAAAAGAGACCTCAGTTACGATGATGCACTAGGTCCATAGCTGGGACTTTGTGTATGTTCTCAAAATGCGTTTGTCGAGTGCTCATTAAGATAGTTTCTCTACAAGTTTCTTAACGAACTCCTTAAGAGAAGTTCTCCAAAAGTTCCCCGTGAAAGAATCCTTTGAAGCATCTGGTCGTCACAAATGTTTTGACTACTTGTGGAGCCAAAACTGACTTCGTATGAGTCAGATATCCATGTTTCAGTTAACACTGCGCAAAACTGATTACGAAACGCGATTCTGAGACTAGTTCTTGTGTAGTTGCATTCGATTTTTTCCATTCTACTTCGCTAAACATCTCCATACGAGATCCAATTACTTGTAGGGAAATGCAAGCGACCTCATTTATGATGATGCACTAGGTCCATAGCTGGGACTTTGTGTATGTTCTCGAAATGTGTTTGTCGAGTGCTCATTAAGAAAGTTTCTATACAAGTTTCTGAACGAACTCCTTAAGAAAAGTTCTCAAAAAATTCCCTGCGAAAGAATCCTTTGAAGCATCTGGTCGTCACAAATGTTTTGACTACTTGTGGAGCCAAAACGGACTCTGTATGGGTCAGATATCCATGTTTCACTTAACACTGCGCAAAACTGATTCCGGACGACAGGTACAGACTAGTTCTTGTGTAGTTGCATTCGATTTTTTTCTATTCTACTTAACTAAATATCTCCATATGAGATACAATTACTTGTAGGGAAATGCAAGAGACCTCAGTTATGATGATGCACTAGGTCCATTGCCGGGACTTTTGTGTATGTTCTCGAAATGCGTTTGTCGAGTGCTCATTAAGAAAGTTTCTATAGAAGTTTCTGAATGAACTCCTTAAGAAACGTTCTCCAAAAGATCCCTGTGAAAGAATCCTTCGAAACATCTGGTCGTCACAAATGCTTTGACTACTTGTGGAGCGAAAACGGAGTCCGTGTGAGTCAGATATCCATGTTTCAGTTAACAATGCGCAAAACTGATTCCGAACGACAGATATAGACTAGTTCTTGTGTAGTTGCATTCGATTTTTTCCATTCTACTTCACTAAATATCTCCATATAATATCCAATTATTGTAGGGAAATGCACGAGATCTCAGTTATGATGACGCACTAGGTCCATAGCTGGGACTTTGTGTATGTTCTTGAAATGCGTTTGTCGAGTGCTCATTAAGAAAGTTTCTATACAAGTTTCAGAACGAACTCCTGAAGAAAAGTTCTCCAAAAGTTCCCTGTGAAAGAATCCTTTGAAGCATCTGGTCGTCACAAACGTTTTGACTACTTGTGGAGCCTAAACGGACTCCGTATGAGTCAGATATCCATGTTTTAGTTAACACTGCGCAAAACTGATTCCGAACGACAGTTACAGACTAGTTCTTGTGTAGTTGCATTCGATTTTTTCCATTCTACTTAACTAAACATCTCCAAATGAGATACAATTACTTGTAGGGAAATGCAAGAGACCTCAGTTATGATGATGCACTAGGTCCATAGCTGGGACTTTGTGTATGTTCTCGAAATGTGTTTGTCGAGTGCTCATTCAGAAAGTTTCTATATAAGTTTCTGACCGAACTCCTTAAGAAAAGTTCTCCAAAAGTTCCCTGCGAAAGAATCCTTTGAAGCATCTGGTGGTCACAAACGTTTTGACTACTTGTGGAGCCAAAATGGACTCAGTATGAGTCAGATATTCATGTTTCATTAACATCGCATAAACCGATTCCGAGCAGCGATTCTGAGACTAGTTCTTGTGTAGTTGCATTTGATTTTTTCCATTCTACTTCACTAAACATCTCCATATGAGATCCAATTACTTTTAGGGAAATGCAAGAGACCTCGGTTATGATGATGCACTAGGTCCATAGCTGGGACTTTGCGTATGTTCTCGAAATGTGTTTGTCGAGTGCTCATTCCGAAAGTTTCTATACAAGTTTCTGAACGAACTCCTTAAGAAAAGTTCTCCAAAAGTTCCCCGTGAATTAATGCTTTGAAGCATCTGGTCGTCACAAACGTTTTGACTAATTGTGGAGCCACAACGGACTCCGTATGAGTCAGATATCCATGTTTTAGTTAACACTGCGCAAAACTGATTCCGAACGACAGTTACAGACTAGTTCTTGTGAAGTTGCATTTTCCATTCTACTTAACTAAACATCTCCATATGAGATCCAATTACTTGTAGGGAAATGCAAAAGACCTTAGTTATGATGATGCACTAGGTCCATAGCAGAGACTTTCTGTATGTTCTCGAAATGCGTTTGTCGAGTGCTCATTAAGAAAGTTTCTATACATGTTTCTGAACGAACTCCTTAAGAAAAGTTCTCCAAAAGTTCCCTGTGAAACAAAACTTTGAAGCATCTGGTCGTCACAAACATTTTGACTACTAGTGGAGCCTAAACAAACTCCGTATGAGTCAGATATCCATGTTTCAGTTAACACTGCGCAGAATGGATTCCGAACGACAGTTACAGACTTGTTCTTGTGTAGTGGCATTTGATTTTTTCCATTCTACTTCACTAAACATCTCCATATAAGATCCAATTACTTGAGAGAAATGCAAGATACCTCAGTTATTATGATGCACTAGGTCCATAGCTGGGACTTTGTGTATGTTCTCGACATGCGTTTGTCGAGTGCTCATTAAGAAAGTTTCTATACAAGTTTCTGAACGAACTCCTTAAGAAAAGTTCACCAAAAGTTCCCTCTGAAAGAATCCTTTGAAGCATCTGGTCATCACAGACATTTTGACTACTTGTGGAGCAAAAATGAACTCCATATGAGTCAGATATCCATGTTTCAGTTAACACTGCATAAACCGATTCGAGCGAAAAGTTCTGGACTAGTTCTTGTGTAGTTGCATTCGAGTTTTTCCATTCTAGTTCACTAAACATCTCCATATGAGATCCAATTACTTGTAGGGAAATTCAAGAGACCTCAGTGACGATGATGCACTAGGTCCATAGCTGGGACCTTGTGTATGTTCTCGAAATGCGTTTGTCGAGTGCTCATTAAGAAAGTTTCTACACAAGTTTCTGAATGAACTCCTTAAGAGAAGTTCTCCAAAAGTTCCCTCTGAAAGAATCCATTGAAGCATCTGGTCGTCACAAATGTTTTGACTACTTGTGGAGCCAAAGCGGACTCCGTATGAGTCAGATATCCATGTTTCAGTTAACACTTCACAAAACTGATTCCGAACGACAGTTACAGACTAGTTCTTGTGTAGTTGCATTCGAATTTTTCCATTCTACTTCACTAAACATCTCCATACGAGATCCAATTACTTGTAGGGAAATACAAGAGACCTCAGTTATGATGATGCACGGTCCATAGCTGGGACTTTTTGTATGTTCTCGATACGCGTTTGTCGAGTGCTCATTAGGAAAGTTTCTGTACAAGTTTCTGAACGAACTCCTTAAGAAAAGTTCTCCAAAAGTTCCCTGTGAAAAAATCCTTTGAAGCATCTGGTCATCACAAACGTTTTGACTACTTGTGGAGCCAAAACGGACTCCGTATGAGTCAGATATCCATGTTTTAGTTAACACTGCGCAAAACTGATTCCGAACGACAGTTACAGACTAGTTCTTGTGTAGTTGCATTCGAGTTTTTCCATTCTACTTCACTAAACATCTCCATATGAGATCCAATTACTTGTTGGGAAATGCAAGAGACCTCAGTTATGATGATGCACTAGGTCCATAGCTGGGACTTTGTGTATGTTCTCGAAATGTGTTTGTCGAGTGCTCATTAAGAAAGTTTATATACAAGTTTCTGAACGAACTCCTTAAGAGAAGTTCTCCAAAAGTTCCCTATGAAAGAATCCATTTGTCGGGTGGTAGGCGCGACATATGCCAACGGGTGGCTAATCATAGTGGGAGCCAATAAGACGTCGCCGGTGCCTGGAAACGGGATGAGGCGAAGACATGCACGCCGGCGAATCTTACCCAGCTTCGGGGCTCTCCGTGGAGATAACACCCCTACTGCTGCTCTGCGGGGTCTCCGCATGATCATTAGATGAACAAGTGCTACAAGAGGTTCCTTGAGATGTTCGGGGTGAGGAAGGAGAAGGGCACGGCTAGCTCTCCTCTTCCCTCTACGTGGTGTCTAAAACTATCAGAGTCCAACCCTTTGCATGGGTGCCCTGGGGGGTTTATATAGGCCTACCCCCCAGGGGTACAATGGTAATCCGGCTAGGTGTGGGCCCTAGCCGTCAGTGTCTTCATCCGCCGGCTTCTCCGTCGGCCGCTGGGGCCCGCCGACTAGTGGGCCCCGCCGGCTGCCGGCTTCCTGGTCGACAGGCTGGCCCCAAAATTGAGGGCTTTATCGGGGGCTGGTTACTGTTGCCTCAATCCTGATGATGAGGGCTTTGTCGGGGTAAGCATGGCTATAGTGTCGCCACCTTGGCGGCGATCACTGTAGCCTCACTTCGTCTTGTCTCCTTAATGAGGCGCTTCCTTCGAGGGAGGGAACAAGCCGGCTATGGGGAGCCGGCCATATCTCTGGCCGACTGGGGGGAGGCCGAGCCGCCTTCGGGCATCTCTCTGACCGGAGGGACCCGCCGCCTGCGGGTAGTACAGACAGCCTGTCGTGGGTGACGTCACAGTCAACATGGCTACAGTGCCGCGCCGGACGGGTGATGGCTGCCCGTACGGCGTACTGTAGCCACGCGCGCTCCGGGATGCGGGGGTGGCAGGCTTTACTGTAGCCACGCCCCGTCTCATCGCCGTTATGTGGGTGCAGATTCTGAGGGTGCGGCCTTGGCCGCCTGCGGGGTGGCCGGCTCCTCGGAGTCGGCCCTCTGGTAGACGGCTCCTTGGAAGCCGGCCATCTTGTGGCTTTCTTCTATGGGTCTTGGGGCCAAGCCGCCTCCTGACAGCCGGCATGGATGACAGCCGGCCGGGGAAGGCGGCCCAACGTCTTGGATGTTGGATGGCTTGATTGGCTTGTAATTTTTTCAGAAGCCCCAGGGGGAGCCGGCTAGGCTACCCGTGGTCATTTACTTCGACAGTAGTCCCCGAAGCTGATTGGGCTTCGAGGTTGAAGGGAGGACGAGAAGCTCGATCAGCTTCCTATCCTGGGAAGCCGGCAGCTAGGAGCCGGCCTCGAATGGGTGCGCCGTCTTCGGGAAGCTCCGTGGTTTAGAAGGAGGGACAGCGAGCCGGCTTGCGTGTTGACTGCATGTCACCTTTCGCGCCACATGGCCAGAAAAGCCTGCCAGCCCACGCGACGGGCGTCGCCACAGCCGAAACCTACCAAGCCTATGCCTCGCCCACGCGGATTCTCTGCGGCCCAAGTGGACCGCTTTCGTCTTCATGGCGGTTTCGCATGCCTTTAGGGCGCCATAATCGCGGGCGTGGGGAGTGGGCACGATTAATCCCACGTTCCCCCACGCCGCCTCCTCGGCTCCGCCGCCCGAGCCTATAAGTAGGGAGGAGGGGGAGGCGAGGCTCGCACGCCGCCTCGCTCCTCTCCTTCCTCTACTTTCTTCCTCACTCTTCCGCCGCCACAGCGCACTCGCCACCGCGCCGTTCCTCCGCGAGTTTTCTTGGCTCGCCCGGTTCCTTCATTGCGTGGCCGTGCTCTCCGCCGCCGCGGCTCTTTCCTTCCGCTCGTTCCCATGGCGTTGTCGAGCTCGTGGGACGGCTCCAACGTCCATGAAGATCACATTGATTGGCTCCGCCGGACGCGGCGGTTGCCGAGCGAGGACCTCGTGAAGACCCGCCTCGCGCCGGAGGCGGAGATTTCGCCGGCGCCGGAGGAGGGCGAGCGGGTTATCTTCCGCTCACTCTGTCTGTGCAGCCTCGGCCTGCCGGCGAGCGGGTTCTTCCGCTCCTTCCTCGACTTCTACCATCTTCAGCCGCATCACCTCACCCCCAACACGGTGATGCTGCTGTCGGCCTTCGTCACTCTGTGCGAAGGCTTTCTTAACATCCTCCCCACCCTCGAGCTGCGGGGAGTTCTTTCAAGGCAAGCTCGGCATCGCTCCTTGGCGCGTTCGCCTTCTTTGCGGCGCCTTCATCGCCAAGCGGAGGAAGACCGACAACAACCCTTTTCCGCCTATCCCGCTGATCCAGTCGGTGAAGCTTTGGCAGCAGTCGTACTTCTACAAGAAGAACGTCGCCGCGCAAGGCGACTACCTCAATCTGCCGGCTTACAAAGCCGGCCTGCCGCCTGCAAGGCCGGCGTCTTGGTCCTTCCGAGCCCGGTCGCTCACCTTTGCCGGAAACGCCGCCGTCACCCGGCTCCGGGTGATGGTCCAGTCAAAGGGCTTGGTGGGGGCCGACTTGGTGGCCGCCTTCTTGGAGCGCCGGGTGCTTCCGCTCCAAAGCTGGCCGCACATGATCTGCCAAATGAGCGGCCGCTTCGACCCGTGCTGGCTGAGCACCAGAGAGATGCTTCGCGACGAGGTATCTTACATGGTGAACTATATCTCCAACTACAAACTCACCGGGGAGTGGCAGTATCACAAGGCGCCATATTCTCGGGCCAACCCGCCGCCTGTGGAGAGTTTTTCCTTATTCTATTCTTCTTTTGTTGCCGTGTTCGTGATAGCCGGCTCTTGACTAATCGGCTTTGTCTTTGAGCATAGCCCTCTTCTTCGACCGGCGCCCGGGGCCACAGGGCCAGAGCGCCAGTTTACGGCCGACCGCGCCGTGGACGACCCCGACGACCCAGATCTGGGGGCGGCCGCCATGGACGACACCGTAGTCGCAACCGGCGGAGAGGCAGGCGGCCCCGACTTTACGGCCGGCTTCGAGGACGGGCCTGAGGATGACGAAGCCGAGGCCATCCCACGCCGCCAGCCGGCGGCCGATCACCAAGGCGCGGGACCTTCTGCCGCGCCAACTGCTCGGGGTGGCGCGCAAAAGCGTCGGGCCGTGCCGGGTCTCTTCGGCAGCCGGCCGAAGAAACCCAAGAGCTTCGCGGCGGCGACCAAGCGAGACGAGGCGGCTGCGAAAGCGGCCCGCTTCCGCAAGGTGGTGAAGCAGCCACAAGTAGTCTCGGCGTAAGTGTTGTGTGTCTTGTACTTCTGTTGTCTTTTTTGGGTGAGGCTTATCTGAGCCGTCTTCTTGGTTTGTTGAACAGGGCGCCGCTTTCCCTTGAGTGGGTTGACGCCGCCTCCATAGTCGCGCCGACGGGAGGTTCTTCGAGTTCCCGCCGAGTGGACCCCCGCGCCGACCTCATGGAGGCAACGGAGCGGAACGCGCGGGAGGCTTGGGAGGAGCGGGAAGCGGCGGAGCAGAGGGCCGTCCAGGAGGCGGCGGAGAAGTCGGATGAGGCGCAAGCCAACGCGGCGGCCAAGGCCCAGGCAGAGGCCGCGGCCGCGGAGAGGGAGGCGGAGGTTTTGCGCAATCAGCCTCCGCAGCTCGTCACTCCCCTTCGCGCCGTGGCTCCTGATGTCCCCGTACCTCTGTCAGAGGAACCCGACCGCGACCAGCCGGTGATGGAGAGGATGGAGGCGGCGTGGCGATCACTGGGAGGCGCCACGATCGGCGCCGACCGGAGGGTGAAGGCGGCCGACCTGCTGCGACGCTGGGCAGCCGGGCCGGGGGCGAGTCAAGCGGCGGGCGGATCTCGTGGTGTGCCAAGGTGCCGCCGCCAACAGGAGAGGCGTCCCCAATGCTGGAGACGCAAAGGGCCGCGGGCGCCAGCTCGACGGCACGGGACCTGGAGGCGGCCAAAGCCAGCACGTCCGAGTGGACGCCCAACGGTGGGACGGCTGAGCTGAACGGGGCGGCGCAGGAGGTCCGACGCCGGCTTCAGGCTCAGGCCGGCTTGCTGCAACGATACACCCAGAAGTTCCTTGCTACGCGCCTGATCGTTCAGTGAGTCTTCCGGCTTTGATCGATTTTTTGATTTCTTCGGTGGCGCGTCAAGACCCACCGGGTGTAGTCCCGGAGTTTGAAGTCGGTCAGCTGGCGGCGGCTTGAAACTTGTTAGCAGGCCTTGACACCAATCTTGCTCTTATGCACACTCCATCTGATTTTCAGGAGTATCACAATCTTCACGCGGCCGCCTTCAACTCCCAGGCCCAGGAGCTGAGCCAGAAGGCCGCCGACGAATAGCCGAAGTAAGAACTTGGTTTCTTTTATCTCAAGTGGGTGCGTGTCAGCGCACCCACTGGGTGTAGTCCCCGAGATTCGGGCCGGCTGCTGAGCAGCCGGGTCGGATCTTCCCTGACGACTTTTCCCTTACTGCTTTTTTCCTTTCTCTCCATGCTTGCAGGAGCTAACGCCGACTTGAGGGGGCAGCTAGGCGAGGCCCAGACCGTTCTTCACGCCAAGGAAGCCGAGATCGTCGCCTTGTTCCAGGAATGCGACCGCCTGGCCAAGAGGCTGGCCGACCAGGAGGAGAGCCACCAGGCGGCCCTGAAGAAGGCGCAGGACAATGAGGCCGCCCTTAAGGCCGAGTTTGAGACCGAGGCGGCTGGCTGGGCCGAAGCAAGGCAAGCGCTGAGCGAGGGTTATGGGCGGGTGGAGGATCTGATCAACGATAGGCCGCCTTCCTTTCTTCACTCCCTTGCTTGCTCCTTGCCCTTCTGTTCATCTTCTGATTTTTGTGTCGTTTTCTTGTTCTTCACACAGATTACTTCCCTGGCTACTCCGTCGCCGCCAGCCAAGCCATCGAGGCCCACCGCGAGACGCGCCGACAAGCAGGAGTTGTAATCGCGCCAGACGCCAGCCAGACGCTCGAGGAGCAGCTCTTGGCGATCCAGGCCCGACTGCAGCAGGCTCACCGCATGCTCCGCCGGCTTCAGCGTGCCGGGGCGCAAGTGTTGGCCGCTCTACGGCTGGCGAGGTGATCTCGCACCCCCCCGGATCGCCGACTGGCTGGAGGTTGCGGTTGGCCGCTTTGAGGCCTGGAAGGCCTGCGCAGCTCGGCCGGCACCGGGCGGGCGCTAGAGTTCGTCCAGGCCTGGTATCCTGGGTTGAACCTGCGCCAGCTGAGCACTTGGAGGCAGGAGGCTGACGAGGAGCTGGTGGCGGTGCGGCCGACTATCATCCAGCGCGCCTCAGCTATCGCCGAGTACACCGACACTAGCGTCTTCACTCCTGAAGTGAACGACAGCGGAGTCGCCCAGCCGGAGGAATGGTTCGAGCTGAACCCGGCAGAAGGCGAGGACTCGGCGGAGGAGATCGCTTCCAATGACGAAGCCGAAGACGACGAGGAGGAGGGCGGCGAAGGCGCCGCACCAGACGGCGAAGCGACCAGCCAGCTTTAGCCTGATCGTGCCTCTAGCAATGAAGCACGCGCGAGCGCGCCGCCTGCCAGGGGTGAAGATTAGGCCGAGACTCGCCAGCCGGCCACTCCTCCAGCCAACACTGCCGCCTCCACCGACCTGCCCGACTCGCCTGTTGCTCCGATGGCTTGATTTGCCGCTCTCACTTTTCTGCTGTTGCTTCCTTGAATAAAATTTATTAATTTGGCGCAGTTCCACCCACTAGGGGTGTATTCAGACTATGTTGAATGCCGGCCTTTCGAAGGCTTTTGTGTAAATATAATTATGCATGTGCTTGGCTTCCATTCGAGTTTGCTTTTTATCCTTAGGTCGTTTCCTTTGCTGCCTTCCCTTGATTGCCGCCTTCGGCCGAGCAATTTGCTCTGCGATCTGTGGGCTGGGGAGGAACTTGGCTATTTGAGGGAAGGCAAGTACTTGAGCTTTGTTGGATTGTGGCAGGGTTGAATGGGAAGCCGGCCGGCCGGCTACTCTTGTAGCCGGTCGGCAATGGGAGTAAGCCGAATTTTGTTATATAAGTTCGTTAGTCCTTAGCCGTTTTTTCGTGTGGGTATCCTTTCCTGCCTTTGACTCTTGCCAGCCGGATAGTCGGTTCTTCGAGCTGCGGCTTTTGACAAGAGAGGGCTTGGGTGCCAGCACACTACTTGTCTGACTGCAGGTTGAACTTTGAATATAACTCAAGGCGGCCAGTCCCCGGGCCGACTATTCGAACCCGGTGCCGGACGAAAAAAGATGAAATGACAAAATGATAGGCATGATACTCATCATTCATAGATAAAAGGTGGCAGTCCCTGAGTGTTCCTCGGGGAGCCCATTGTCTCATACTTAGTACAAAAGGTAGAGTGATACATACTGCATTTTAACTGTAAAATCTTCGGAGGAGGTTGGCATTCCATGGTCGTTCCGACTCCTTAAGATAAGTTCTCCAAAAGTTCCCTGTGAAAGAATCCTTTAAAGCATCTGGAGCCAAAACGGACTCCGTATGAGTCAGATATCCATGTTTCAGTTAACACTGCGCAAAACTGATTCCGAACGACAGTTACAGACTAGTTCTTGTGTAGTTGCATTCGATTTTTTCCATTTCACTTCACTAAACATCTCCATATGAGATCCAATTACTTGTAGGGAAATGCAAGATACCTTAGTTATGATGATGCACTAGGTCCATAGCTGGGACTTTGTGTATGTTCTCGAAATGCGTTTGTCGAGTGCTCATTAAGAAAGTTTCTATACAAGTTTCTGAACGAACTCCTTAAGAAAAGTTCTCCAAAAGTTCCCTGTCAAAGAATCCTTTTAAGTATCTGGTCGTCACAAAATTTTTGACTACTTGTGGAGCCAAAACGGACTCCGTATGAGCCAGATATCCATGTTTCAGTTAACATCACAAGAAACTGATTCCGAGCAGCGATTCTGGACTAGTTCTCGTGTAGTTGCATTCTATTTTTCCATTCAACTTTGCTAAACATCTTCATATGAGACCCAATTACTTGTAGGAAATGCAAGAGACCTCGATTATGATGATGCACTAGGTCCATAGCTAGGAGTTTGTGTATGTTCTCAAAATGTGTTTGTCGAGTGCTCATTAAGAAAGTTTCTATACAAGTTTCTGAAAGAAATCCTTAAGAAAAGTTCTCCAAAAGTTCCCTGTGAAATAATGCTTTGAAGCATCTGGTCGTCACAAACATTTTGACTACTTGTGGAGCCTAAACGGACTCCGTATGAGTCAGATATCCATGTTTTAGTTAACACTGCGCAAAACTGATTCGAGCAGCGATTCTGAGACTAGTTCTTGTGTAGTTGCATTCGATTTTTTCCATTCTACTTCACTAAACATCCCCATATGAGATGCAATTACTTGTAGGGAAATGCAAGAGACCTCAGTTATGATTATGCAGTAGGTCCATAGCTGGGACTTTGTGTATGTTCTCGAAATGCCTTTGTCGAGTGCTCATTAAGAAAGTTTCTATACAAGTTTCTGAAAGAAATCCTTCAGAAAAGTTCTCCAAAAGTTCCCTCTGAAATAATGCTTTGAAGCATCTGGTCGTCACAAACGTTTTGACTACTTGTGGAGCCAAAACGGACTCCGTATGAGTCAGATATCCATGTTTCAGTTAACACTGCGCAAAACTGATTCCGAACGGCAGTTACATACTAGTTCTTGTGTAGTTGCATTCGATTTTTTCCATTCTACTTCACTAAACATCTCCATATGAGATCCAATTACTTGTAGGGAAGTGCAAAAGACCTTAGTTATGATGATGCACTAGGTCCATAGCTGGGAATTTGTGTATGTTCTCGAAATGTGTTTGTCGAGTGCTCATTAAGAAAGTTTCTATACAAGTTTCTGAACGAACTCCTTAAGAAAAGTTCTCCAAAAGTTCCCCTGTGAAAGAATCCTTTGAAGCCTCTGCGTCACAAACGCGTTTTGACTACTAGTGGAGCCTAAATAGACTCGTATGAGTCGATATCCATGTTTCAGATTAACACTGCGCCAAAAGCGGATTCCGAGCAGCGATTCTGTACTTGTTCTTGTGTAGTTGCAATCAATTTTTTCCATTCTACTTCACTAAACAACTCCATACGAGATCCAATTACTTGTAGGGAAATGCAAGATACCTTAGTTATGATGATGCACTAGGTCCATAGCTGGGACTTTGTGTATGTTCTCGAAATGCGTTTGTCGAGTGCTCATTAAGAAAGTTTCTATTAAAGTTTCTGAACGAACTCCTTAAGAAAGGTTCTCCAAAAGTTCCCTGTGAAAGAATCCTTTGAAGCATCTGGTCGTCACAAACGTTTTGACTACTTGTGGAGCCTAAAAGGACTCCGTATGAGTAAGATATCCATGTTTCAGTTAACACTACGCAAAACTGATTTCGAACGATAGTTACAGACTAGTTCTTGTGTAGTTGCATTCAATTTTTTCCATTCTACTTCACTAAACATCTCCATATGAGATCCAATTACTTGTAGGGAAATGCAAGAGACCTCAGTTATGATGATGCACTAGGTCCATGGCTGGGACTTTGTGTATGTTCTCGAAATGCGTTTGTCGAGTGCTTATTAAGAAAGTTTCTATACAAGTTTCTGAACAAACTCCTTAAGAAATATTCTCCAAAAGTTCCCTGTCAAAGAATCCTTTTAAGCATCTGGTCGTCACAAAAATTTTGACTACTTGTGGAGCCAAAACGGACTCCGTATGAGTCAGATATCCATGTTTCAGCTTAACATCACAAGAAAACTGATTCGAGCAGCGATTCTGGACTAGTTCTCGTGTAGTTGCATTCTATTTTTTCCATTCAACTTTGCTAAACATCTTCATATGAGACCCAATTACTTGTAGGGAAATGCAAGAGACCTCAGTTATGATGATGCACTAGGTCCATAGCTAGGAGTTTGTGTATGTTCTCAAAATGTGTTTGTCGAGTGCTCATTAAGAAAGTTTCTATACAAGTTTCTGAAATAAATCCTTAAGAAAAGTTCTCCAAAAGTTCCCTATGAAATAATGCTTTGAAGCATCTGGTCGTCACAAACATTTTGACTACTTGTGGAGCCTAAACGGACTCCGTATGAGTCGATATCCATGTTTTAGTTAACATCACAAGAAACTGATTCCGAGCAGCGATTCTGAGACTAGTTCTTGTGTAGTTGCATTCGATTTTTTCCATTCTACTTCACTAAACATCCCCCATATGAGATCCAATTACTTGTAGGGAAATGCAAGAGACCTCAGTTATGATTATGCAATAGGTCCATAGCTGGGACTTTGTGTATGTTCTCGAAATGCCTTTGTCGAGTGCTCATTAAGAAAGTTTCTATACAAGTTTCTGAAAGAAATCCTTCAGAAAAGTTCTCCAAAAGTTCCCTCTGAAATAATGCTTTGAAGCATCTGGTCGTCACAAACGTTTTGACTACTTGTGGAGCCAAAACGGACTCCGTATGAGTCAGATATCCATGTTTCAGTTAACACACAAGAAACCGATTCCGAGCAGCGATTACATACTAGTTCTTGTGTAGTTGTATTCGATTTTTTCCATTCTACTTCACTAAACATCTCCATATGAGATCCAATTACTTGTAGGGAAGTGCAAAAGACCTTAGTTATGATGATGCACTAGGTCCATAGCTGGGAATTTGTGTATGTTCTCGAAATGTGTTTGTCGAGTGCTCATTAAGAAAGTTTCTATACAAGTTTCTGAACGAACTCCTTAAGAAAAGTTCTCCAAAAGTTCCCTGTGAAAGAATCCTTTGAAGCCTCTGGTCGTCACAAATGTTTTGACTACTAGTGGAGCCTAAATAGACTCCGTATGAGTCAGATATCCATGTTTCAGTTAACCTTTGCAAAAAGCAGTTCGAGCAGCGATTCTGAGACTTGTTCTTGTGTAGTTGCAATCAATTTTTCCATTCTACTTCACTAAACAACTCCATACGAGATCCAATTACTTGTAGGGAAATGCAAGATACCTTAGTTATGATGATGCACTAGGTCCATAGCTGGGACTTTGTGTATGTTCTCGAAATGCGTTTGTCGAGTGCTCATTAAGAAAGTTTCTATACAAGTTTCTGAACGAACTCCTTAAGAAAAGTTCTCCAAAAGTTCCGTATCAAAGAATCCTTTGAAGAATCTGGTCGTCACAAAAATTTTGACTACTTGTGGAGCCAAAACGGACTCCGTATGAGTCAGATATCCATGTTTCGATTAACCTTTGCATAAAACTGATTCGAGCAGCGATTCTGGACTAGTTCTCGTGTAGTTGCATTCTATTTTTCCATTCAACTTTGCTAAACATCTTCATATGAGACCCAATTACTTGTAGGGAAATGCAAGAGACCTCAGTTATGATGATGCACTAGGTCCATAGCTAGGAGTTTGTGTATGTTCTCAAAATGTGTTTGTCGAGTGCTCATTAAGAAAGTTTCTATACAAGTTTCTGAAATAAATCCTTAAGAAAAGTTCTCCAAAAGTTCCCTATGAAATAATGCTTTGAAGCATCTTGTCGTCACAAACATTTTGACTACTTGTGGAGCCTAAACGGACTCCGTATGAGTCAGATATCCATGTTTTAGTTAACATGCCAAGAAAACCCGATTCGAGCAGCGATTCTGAGACTAGTTCTTGTGTAGTTGCATTCGATTTTTTCCATTCTACTTCACTAAACATCCCCATATGAGATCCAATTACTTGTAGGGAAATGCAAGAGACCTCAGTTATGATTATGCAATAGGTCCATAGCTGGGACTTTGTGTATGTTCTCGAAATGCCTTTGTCGAGTGCTCATTAAGAAAGTTTCTATACAAGTTTCTGAAAGAAATCCTTCAGAAAAGTTCTCCAAAAGTTCCCTCTGAAATAATGCTTTGAAGCATCTGGTCGTCACAAACGTTTTGACTACTTGTGGAGCCAAAACGGACTCCGTATGAGTCGAGATATCCATGTTTGATTAACACCGCATAAAAACCGATTCGAGCAGCGATTACATACTAGTTCTTGTGTAGTTGCATTCGATTTTTTCCATTCTACTTCACTAAACATCTCCATATGAGATCCAATTACTTGTAGGGAAGTGCAAAAGACCTTAGTTATGATGATGCACTAGGTCCATAGCTGGGAATTTGTGTATGTTCTCGAAATGTGTTTGTCGAGTGCTCATTAAGAAAGTTTCTATACAAGTTTCTGAACGAACTCCTTAAGAAAAGTTCTCCAAAAGTTCCCTGTGAAAGAATCCTTTGAAGCCTCTGGTCGTCACAAATGTTTTGACTACTAGTGGAGCCTAAATAGACTCCGTATGAGTCAGATATCCATGTTTGATTAACCTTTGCATAAAACTGATTCCGAGCAGCGATTCTGAGACTTGTTCTTGTGTAGTTGCAATCAATTTTTTTCCATTCTACTTCACTAAACAACTCCATACGAGATCCAATTACTTGTAGGAAATGCAAGATACCTTAGTTATGATGATGCACTAGGTCCATAGCTGGGACTTTGTGTATGTTCTCGAAATGCGTTTGTCGAGTGCTCATTAAGAAAGTTTCTATACAAGTTTCTGAACGAACTCCTTAAGAAAAGTTCTCCAAAAGTTCCCTGTCAAAGAATCCTTTTAAGCATCTGGTCGTCACAAAAATTTTGACTACTTGTGGAGCCAAAACGGACTCCGTATGAGTCAGATATCCATGTTTCAGTTAACACTGCGCAAAACTGATTCGAGCAGCGATTCTGGACTAGTTCTCGTGTAGTTGCATTCTATTTTTCCATTCAACTTTGCTAAACATCTTCATATGAGACCCAATTACTTGTAGGGAAATGCAAGAGACCTCAGTTATGATGATGCACTAGGTCCATAGCTAGGAGTTTGTGTATGTTCTCAAAATGTGTTTGTCGAGTGCTCATTAAGAAAGTTTCTATACAAGTTTCTGAAATAAATCCTTAAGAAAAGTTCTCCAAAAGTTCCCTATGAAATAATGCTTTGAAGCATCTTGTCGTCACAAACATTTTGACTACTTGTGGAGCCTAAGCGGACTCGTATGAGTCGAGATATCCATGTTTTAGTTAACACTGCATAAAAGCTGATTCGAGCAGCGATTCTGAGACTAGTTCTTGTGTAGTTGCATTCGATTTTTCCATTCTACTTCACTAAACATCCCCATATGAGATCCAATTACTTGTAGGAAATGCAAGAGACCTCAGTTATGATTATGCAATAGGTCCATAGCTGGGACTTTGTGTATGTTCTCGAAATGCCTTTGTCGAGTGCTGATTAAGAAAGTTTCTATACAAGTTTCTGAAAGAAATCCTTCGTAAAAGTTCTCCAAAAGTTCCCTCTGAAATAATGCTTTGAAGCATCTGGTCGTCACAAACGTTTTGACTACTTTTGGAGCCAAAACGGACTTCGTATAAGTCAGATATCCATGTTTCAGTTAACACTGCGTAAAACTGATTCCGAACGACATTTACATACTAGTTCTTGTGTAGTTGCATTCGATTTTTTCCATTCTACTTCACTAAACATCTCCATATGAGATCCAATTACTTGTAGGGAAGTGCAAAAGACCTTAGTTATGATGATGCACTAGGTCCATAGCTGGGAATTTGTGTATGTTCTCGAAATGTGTTTGTCGAGTGCTCATTAAGAAAGTTTCTATACAAGTTTACGAGCGAACTCCTTAAGAAAAGTTCTCCAAAAGTTCCCTGTGAAAGAATCCTTTGAAGCCTCTGGTCGTCACAAATGTTTTGACTACTAGTGGAGCCTAAATAGACTCCGTATGAGTCGATATCCATGTTTGATTAACCTTTGCATAAAAACTGATTCGAGCAGCGATTCTGAGACTTGTTCTTGTGTAGTTGCAATCAATTTTTTTCCATTCTACTTCACTAAACAACTCCATACGAGATCCAATTACTTGTAGGGAAATGCAAGATACCTTAGTTATGATGATGCACTAGGTCCATAGCTGGGACTTTGTGTATGTTCTCGAAATGCGTTTGTCGAGTGCTCATTAAGAAAGTTTCTATACAAGTTTCTGAACGAACTCCTTAAGAAAAGTTCTCCAAAAGTTCCCTGTCAAAGAATCCTTTTAAGCATCTGGTCGTCACAAAATTTTTGACTACTTGTGGAGCCAAAACGGACTCCGTATGAGTCAGATATCCATGTTTCAGTTAACACTGCGCAAAACTGATTCCGAACGACAGTTACGGACTAGTTCTCGTGTAGTTGCATTCTATTTTTTCCATTCAACTTTGCTAAACATCTTCATATGAGACCCAATTACTTGTAGGGAAATGCAAGAGACCTCAGTTATGATGATGCACTAGGTCCATAGCTAGGAGTTTGTGTATGTTCTCAAAATGTGTTTGTCGAGTGCTCATTAAGAAAGTTTCTATACAAGTTTCGAAAGAAATCCTTAAGAAAATATCTCCAAAAGTACCTATGAAATAAAAAATTGAAGCATATGGTCTACACAAACATTTTGACTACTTGTGGAGCCTAAACGGACTCCGTATGAGTCGAGATATCCATGTTTTAGTTAACAACTGCGCAAAAGCGATATTGAGCAGCGATTCTGAGACTAGTTCTTGTGTAGTTGCATTCGATTTTTTCCATTCTACTTCACTAAACATCCCCATATGAGATCCAATTACTTGTAGGGAAATGCAAGAGACCTCGAGTTATGATTATCAAGATGGGTCCATAGCTGGGACTTTGTGTATGTTCTCGAAATGCCTTTGTCGAGTGCTCATTAAGAAAGTTTCTATACAAGTTTCTGAAAGAAATCCTTCAGAAAAGTTCTCCAAAAGTTCCCTCTGAAATAATGCTTTGAAGCATCTAGTCGTCACAAACGTTTTGACTACTTGTGGAGCCAAAACGGACTCCGTATGAGTCAGATATCCATGTTTCAGTTAACACTGCATAAAAGCCCGATTCGAGCAGCGATTACATACTAGTTCTTGTGTAGTTGCATTCGATTTTTTCCATTCTACTTCACTAAACATCTCCATATGAGATCCAATTACTTGTAGGGAAGTGCAAAAGACCTCAGTTATGATGATGCACTAGGTCCATAGCTCGGAATTTGTGTATGTTCCCGAAATGTGTTTGTCGAGTGCTCATTAAGAAAGTTTCTATACAAGTTTCTGAACGAACTCCTTAAGAAAAGTTCTCCAAAAGTTCCCTGTGAAAGAATCCTTTGAAGCCTCTGGTCGTCACAAATGTTTTGACTACTAGTGGAGCCTAAATAGACTCCGTATGAGTCGGATATCCATGTTTGATTAACCTTTGCGCAAAAGCGGATTCCGAGCAGCGATTCTGAGACTTGTTCTTGTGTAGTTGCAATCAATTTTTTCCATTCTACTTCACTAAACAACTCCATACGAGATCCAATTACTTGTAGGAAATGCAAGATACCTTAGTTATGATGATGCACTAGGTCCATAGCTGGGACTTTGTGTATGTTCTCGAAATGCGTTTGTCGAGTGCTCATTAAGAAAGTTTCTATTAAAGTTTCTGAACGAACTCCTTAAGAAAGGTTCTCCAAAAGTTCCCTGTGAAAGAATCCTTTGAAGCATCTGGTCGTCACAAATGTTTTGACTACTTGTGGAGCCTAAAAGGACTCCGTATGAGTAAGATATCCATGTTTCAGTTAACACTACGCAAAACTGATTTCGAACGATAGTTACAGACTAGTTCTTGTGTAGTTGCACTCAATTTTTTCCATTCTACTTCACTAAACATCTCCATATGAGATCCAATTACTTGTAGGGAAATGCAAGAGACCTCAGTTATGATGATGCACTAGGTCCATGGCTGGGACTTTGTGTATGTTCTCGAAATGCGTTTGTCGAGTGCTTATTAAGAAAGTTTCTATACAAGTTTCTGAACAAACTCCTTAAGAAATATTCTCCAAAAGTTCTGTGACGCCCGGATAATCAAGCTACAGTAAACCTCTGCTAATGGTGCCACGTCACCTCGGTTACTATTCATAAACTCGAGTTAGTTCGAAACTGATTCAAATTCAATTTCAAAATCAAGCAAACAATAAAAGTTTTCAAATATTAAAACTAAAATGTTCGGAGTGAACTAAATATGGCATAGGTAATTATGGAGGAGAAACCACACCTTTATAAAATGTTTAAATACTATTAGATGAATAAAAAGCTATGTAAAACAATTATTTACTTACCTTTTTGTAATTAATAAAATGTCAAACTAAATTATTTGAGGACCATACTTTTTGTGACTATGGAGTAAGTTCAAATACTAATTTAGATGCTACTTGTATTTTACTAAAACTAAAATAATAGAAAACAAAACTAAAACAGAAAAGTAAAATAAATAAAAATTAAAAAAAAACAAAACAAAAGAAAAGGGAAAGAACCCCGCTTCCCCTGGGCTGGACCCAGCCCGGCCGATCAGCCACCACCAGTGGCCCAAACCGGGCAAAGGCCAACCGGCCAGCCCACCCCTGCTCCCTTATCCACTCCACCTTGACCACAAACCCTAACCCACTACCGCTCTCCCACTCCCCCCCCCCACGACGCCACTCCCTCTCCCCCCTCTCCTCTCGATCCCATCTGGATCGGGGGCGCTCGTCGCCGCCGCCCGATGCCTCCCACTACCTCGCCGCCCCATCTGCGACCGCGTCATTGCTGGATCCCACCGGACTGCCCCGCCCTGGACCTCCCCGACCTCTCCCCCGACCGGCTTCCCCCAAGACACGGCGTCCATCGTCTCTCCAACGCGGGTGAGGCCCCCGGCCTCCACCACCTCTCTCCCATGTACCTGCCATGCCCCGCGTCCGCGTCGATGCCCGCAGTCACCTCACAATCACCGTGGATCAAGCCACCTGTGGCCGCATAGGAGCTCCGCTCCCTCGCTACCACTCATTGCAGTCGCCCTTCGTAGTGAGCCCCTCGCACGTCCGCACATGCCGCCACCGCCTTCACTGGCCGCGCCAAGGCTCTGCCGAGCGCTACTCACCAGCCTGCTAACCTCCCTATGAACGCTTGCCCCCGCGAGCATCCCCGGCCGCACCCTCTGCTTCTTCCGACCGAGCACCCCCGGCGCCGCTCCACTTACGGGTGGCCTGAGCCACTTACAGGTGGGGCCCTCTCCATGTAAATCAGAAAAAAAGGAAAAGAGTAGAGGAAAACGAAAATGGAAAATAAAAGGAAATAGTAAAGTGAATTAATTAATTAGTTTAATTAATTAACCTTGCTTAATTTGTCCTAATTAACTAGCTTAGGTGTTTAAGCCTATTTTAACTAAATTGTGACAATTACATGTGGGTCTCACACGCCCTATTCACACCTTTGACTACCAACCGTTGACTTGGTCAACAGGTCCCCCAGCCCCACAGTGTCATAGGGCGTGGGTGGCTTCTGCTGTGTACACATAGCTTTTTACTACTTAAATTGAATTAAAATAATTTAGAAAATGAATTAAAACTTTAGAAATTAATATAAAATAATCCGTAACTCGGATGAAAATACTTTGAACATGGAAGTTGCTCAGAACAACGAGACGAATCCGGATATGCAGCCCGTTCGTCCGCCACACATCCCTAGCATAGAAAACTCGCAACTTTCCCCCTCCGGTTCATCTGTCCGAACACGCGAAACACTGGGGATACTTTCCTAGATGTTTCCCCCCTTCACCAGTATCACCTCATACCGCGTTAGGGCACGCCTAGCATCACATATTGCTTTGTCATGCATCTGTTTGCATTGTATTCATTGTTTCTTCCCCCTCTTCTCTCCGGTAGACTACGAGACCGACGCTGCTGCCGCCCCGTTCGACTACGGAGTTGACGACCCCTCCTTCTTGCCAGAGCAATCATGCAAGCCCCCCCTTTGATCACCAGATATCCCCTGCTCTTCTCTATACTGCTTGCATTAGAGTAGTGTAGCATTTTACTGCTTGCATAGCCTGTCCTTGCTACTATTGTTGTTACCTTTACCTGCTATCCTACTGCTTAGTATAGGATGCAAGTGTTCCATCAGTGACCCTACACTCCTGTCCGTCTGCCATGCTATACTACTGGGTTGTGATCATTTCGGGGGGTGATCACGGGCATATACTATATACTTTACACTATTACATTACCTGTGATACTGTTCGGAGATGGGGGCTGAAAGGATAGGTGGCTCCATCCCGGTAGAGGTGGGCACAGGTTCCCCGACGGCCCCCATCGTTACTTTGTGGCGGAGCGACAGGCAGGTTGAGACCACCTAGGAGAGAGGTGGGCACTGGCCTGGTCGGCGTTCGCGGATACTTAACACGCTTAACGAGATCTTGGTATTTGATCTGAGTCTGGCCATTTGGTCTATACGCACTAACCAACTACGCGGGAACAACTATGGGCACTCGACGTCGTGGTATCAGCCGAAGCATTTCGTGTCGTCGATGGATCGAAGCCGCCTTGGCCGGATTGGACTGAACGCTGTTAGGGTAGGTCTGCTCCGGCCAGACTGGAACATGCAGGTGTGCTAAGGGCGATGGGCGGACCCACAGGCGCTTAGGTTTAGACCGGCGTCTTGACCTCTCGATTGGACCTAGGTGGGGCTGCGGCGTGTTGATCTTCCGCGATCGGGCATGACCCGAAGGAAAGTGTCGGCCAAATGGGATCAAGCGTGTTGGGTTATGTGGTGCACCCTGCAGGAAGTTAATCTATTGAATAGCCGTTATCTTGATAACAGGGCGACTTGGAGTTGTACCTTGACCTTATGACAACTAGAACCGGATACTTAATAAAACACACCCTTCCAAGTGCGAGATACAACCCGGTGGTCGCTCTCTCTCGTGGTTACGAGGAGGGATCGCGGGTAGGATTATTTCTATGTGATGCTACTTGGAGGACTTGATCTACTCTACGCTACATGCTGCAAGGCGGAGGCTGCCGAGCGTAGTCTTCGACAGGATTAGCTATCCCCCTCTTATTCTGGCATTCTGCAGTTCAGTCCACTGATATGGCCATTTACACATATATCCATGCATATGTAGTGTAGCTCCTTGCTTGCGAGTACTTTGGATGAGTACTCACGGTTGCCTTGTCGCCCCTTTTCCCCCTATCTCTACTCGATTGCTGCGACCAGACGATGGATCCCAGGAGCCAGACGCCACCGTCGATGACGAATACTACCCCGGAGGTGCCTACTACTACGTGCAGCCCGCTGACGACGACCAGGAGTAGTTAGGAGGATCCCAGGCAGGAGGTCTGCGCCTCTTTCGATCTGTATCCCAGTTTGTGCTAGCCTTCTTAATGCAAACTTGTTTAACTTATGTCTGTACTCAGATATTGTTTCTTTCCCTGACTCGTCTATGATCGAGCACTTGAATTCGAGCCCTCGATGCCCCTGGCTTGTATTATGATGCTTGTATGACTTATTTATGTTTTAGAGTTGTGTTGTGATATCTTCCCGTGAGTCCCTGATCTTGATCGTACACATTTGCGTGCATGATTAGTGTACAATTGAATCGGGGGCGTCACAAGTTGGTATCAGAGCCGACTGCCTGTAGGAATCCCCCTTACACACTCCTTGGCCGAAGTCGAGTTGTCATTGCAAAACTTTTACTAACATGGCTGTGTGCCTTACGGGCCCACGTCGCCATTGGGTGGTATTAGGATCTTTTACTCCTTGACCTTTACTCTGGGAATCTGATCTCTCCTCTATTCGGGTTAAATGAATTTTACTAAATCTAACATTAGGATCTCGTTATCACTTTCACCCAGAGAGCCCCTTATTACTGATGATCGTCTCACGCACTGTAAGACCACGAAGATACTCTCCGCTGTTAACTCGAGAACTTGTGTTCATCGCGTTTGCAATTCCCCTTCCACCGTAAACCCTTATGGATAACTACTTGAAGTTGTTATTCTTACCCTCATCCCCAGTTGGTCTTGTTATTACAAGATACCCTGAAAAACTCGTCGTTGTTTCGATAATCCTTTGAGCTTACTACCGTGTTGTTCCTTGTCACCTGAATACCCCTACGGTTAATTCTCGCACTTATCGAGTATCCGCTCATCCCCCAGTTGTTCCCGTGTTACACAAAAGTCTTTGAAATACCATTCGATATTTCGAAAATCCTCAGCAACCTATTGCACTGGAATTTCTTGTTTGCTTTCATTATGATTAATCCCATAAGTATAGTAATCATATTAGCATCCTTTGTCACCATCATATTTGAGTCCTTTGACTCAATACGTTGTGAATGTTCACAATCATCAGTCGAGTCCTAGGATTATCTTTCCGGCTCAGACGTCATTTTGAACATGAGCTGGTTCTCGACCAAACTATCTGTCGTCGATTGTGCCTCTGGTATATACAATTGATCCATCATTGATCAGAACGTCTGCTTCTGATCCCTTGTTTTGGAAATCATAATTCTTTTGCATTTAAGCTTTGAATTATTCAGATGATTCCATAGATTGTTGCATTTGCTTTCTTTCTTCCTATGATTTGGTATCGATACTCACCTCAGCTCCACTGTGGATCGCCTTATCCACTGTTGGATTATTATATCCGACAGTGTCCTTCATAATTAATCACCTTGTGAGTCCTTCTCCGATACATAATGCCTTTGTTAAATTGTATCCTTTCCTTTTGTCATCCATGCCCTGCTTTCGAGCTGGTGATACTTACTCTTGAAGCTTATGGTATATGTTCGCAAGAAGCCCCGATGGGATTGAACCAACGCCTTCCCTCATCGGTGTGAACCCGAAAGATTTCACGAGTCATACTTATCTGGTATTGCACCGTAAAACTTTCAACAACTAATGTCATCTTCAAATACGAGAGGTGAATGGAAGATTATGCATTGAGGAAGTGGGAGTCGACCTTGAACTTTGTGTTCATGCCCATGGACGCGATGTATATCCTATCATGGAAGCTTCTTGTAATAATAACTATTTCCTTGATAACTAACATATGGTATCTGTGAATTGATCCCTTGCAACTGTGGTTCCGACCATGATTGTTCTTCTTTGATTCCATTTCTCGAACAAGTTAAAACAATTGTCTTCTATGGATCAATACACCAGTCCAACCTTTACTTTGATCTTGTGTCGAGTATTACCCCCCTGGTATCTCGAGATTATCATGGAACTGCATAACTTCTTATGAGTTCTTCATCAAGTGCTACCTTCCAACTTATTCCAATTTTTCACGGGCTCCGAGTTATTAAACACTCAAAGACACTGATAACTGAACCGAGTCTGCACTACGGTTCAACAACACTTCAAGATAGCTTCTATAAGTACGAAGTTTGTACCCGATCACGCCATTCCTAGCCTGTTTGGCTATATCATTGTCGTGATGATTTTAAGCGTGCTACCCGGTCCTTCTTCTCGGAGCACAATTTTCGACGATGAACTAACCTTACGTCGATCTTCATCGTCATATCATTTCGCCTTGAACAACAAGCTTGGTTTCGAGTTTGTGTCGTACCCTTGGTTCCAATAACCTTTCACTTCATCATTACTTTGACTTGATGTCGTCGCCGATTGATTACATCTTCATGAACTCTCGCGACAAAGGTGTCGTGATCGTCAACATTCTAAGCTCATCCAGGATATCAATTAAATTCATGATGAGAAATACCATCCTTGCCCTCAATGAATTGTATTATCGTCGACCACTTTATTGCCTTCCCACCAACACAATCTTGTTCATGTTTGGTGTTATACCTTGAGTTCCTTGCTATCCAGCAATTGTTCTTCTTTACCTTGGAGTATTACCATCCTTTATGTCAAGAATGTTATGAGATTTGTTCCACCTCTTGAGAATTCTTGACATAGAAATACTTCTCACCATCACCATTCTTTCTTGGTCCCCGTGTTAATTCCAACAAGTGAACGGTGTTGTTTGGATTCTTTCCTTCTAGCAACCCTATTTCTTTGAAGTTAATGGTCGAAAGTTCATTCTTAGGCTATTGATTATTGAATCACCATTCTGACATTGGCCGTGCAACCCAACCCATATTTTGGGCACACCTTTCAACCAATGTTTAATTGTGTATGTTTTCCTCGAGCATACTTCCTTATATCATTTGATCTGACAAATGTTATCTCCTTGTTCACTTAATTGTGGAAATCCATCTTTTGGGAATCTCGATGAATTGCCGTTGAGTTCACCAGACACCTCCTTGTCCTCTCCTTGGGTTAATGATGGACTCTTGTTAACGGAAATCACTTCATAGTTCATTTCCCCAAGAATCTTACAATGTCATCTCGTCAATTTGCGTTGCACCTTTTCTTCTCAGGTATCCTAAGTCTGAGGTATCTTGACACCAATCGGATCTGAATCTCGGTCAGATATGATGGTTGGGACATATTTCCAAGAGTTGTAACATTGATCTCTACGTAACCCGGTAAGGTGGTGTCTTTGCTTAGCAACCTTGGCCAGAGGACCTATTATCGTAGTTTCCTTTTTAGCAATGTTAACCATTCTTCCAAAAGGAAATTGAAAGCCTTATTCTATAAGCTGTTCCTGATGAATCCATTGAGTATCTAAAGTCCGACCTTTATTTGAAGACCATGTCAATGCTATCTCGAAGCATGTCTGTGGTACTCCGATTTTCAACAAGAACATTTGAAGCCCAATGCTAAATGTTTCTTGCTAAATTATCCAAACACTGATATATGGGTAATGTCATGAAAATTCTCTCCCCTACCTAAAGAGTTTTCTACATTATATCCTGTCATGGATATCATGCTCTGCTTATCCTTGGGAAGGATATACACCTGAAATATGTGTTTAAACACATTTTCCTTTCCATTGTTCTGCTTAATCGAGAATATCATTTTCCTTTCCATTGGTTTGCTTAACCCTTCTTGTGATCTATATGTAAAACACCTTGGTGTACAAACCGTGTCGATAAGACCCTGTTTGATTGTTGATGACATTAGGTAACCAGCGATGGATGAGAACTTTGCCTATTGGTCCGCCTCGTTCAACGAGCAGGAAAATGGTTCTCTTCCTCCCTCGCCCTTGGTACCGACGTTGTTGCCGACATAACTGACAGGCTATCCTCTGACATGCCTTGCTTACATGATCATGCAAGACATTACCGCCCTTCCTACTCTTAACCCACATGGTGGGCCCATAACCCACAGATCCACATGATCGACACTTGACTCTCCTACACCCCCTGTTCCCAAGGTTGTTCCTCGTGTGTGACCTCGTATGTAATTCACGAGCCATCTTCCGAGGGATCATCAAATCTATTGCCGGACGCAATACTTATTTGAGCCCCTTTCACGCCCTGTTTCAGGCATCGAACGGTTGCGTGCTCGCTCGAAACTTCCCATGAAACCTCATTACTTTTCTCTCGATATTTCCTTAAGTTTCAATTCGAGAGTTACTTTCTGCCACCTTCCTCGATGATATCGACCAGATAGTCAACCTGGTAGAGGTTTGTTCTCCCGGAATACCCCCTTATTTTTACGTAAGTACGATGGAGTTCCCGAAGGAAGGACGACAACTTCATCTTGATGACCTGAAGCAGAGAAATGAAGACATCAATGTAATGGATCAACCTCTTCGAGAAGAACAACCAAGACCAAGAACACTCCCTGGAATTTCGTAACCCGAACCTTCCCCCTTTACTTCCCTCTTAAATCTCGGGACGAGATTTCTTGTAGTGGAGGAGAATTGTGACGCCCGGATAATCAAGCTACAGTGAACCTCTGCTAATGGTGACACGTCACCTCGGTTACTGTTGATAAACTCGAGTTAGTTCGAAACTGATTCAAATTCAATTTCAAAATCAAGCAAACAATAAAAGTTTTCAAATATTAAAACTAAAATGTTCGGAGTGAACTAAATATGGCATAGGTAATTATGGAGGAGAAACCACACCTTTATAAAATGTTTAAATACTATTAGATGAATAAAACAGCAAGAAACAATTATTTACTTACCTTTTGTAATTAATTAAATGTCAAACTAAATTATTTGAGGACTATACTTTTTGTGACTATGGACTAAGTTCAAATACTAATTTAGATGCTACTTGTATTTTACTAAAACTAAAATACTAGAAAACAAAACTAAAACAGAAAAGTAAAATAAATAAAAAGTATAAAAAAACAAAACAAAAGAAAAGGGAAAGAACCCCCGCTTCCCCCACTAGGCCTGGACCCAGCCGGTCCAGTCGGCCACCCCACCAGGGCGGCCCACCCCTGCTCCCTTATCCACTCCACCTTGACCGCAAACCCTAACCCACTACCGCTCTCCCACTCCCCCCCCACGATGCCACTCCCTGCGCCCCCTCTCCTCTCGATCCCATCTGGATCAGGGGCGCTCGACGCCGCCACCCGGTGCCTCCCGCTACCTCGCCGCCCCATCCGTGACCGCGTCGTTGCTGGATCCCACCGGACTGCCCCGCCCTGGACCTCCCCGGCCTCTCCCCCGACCGGCTTCCCCCAAGCCCCGGCGCCCATCGTCTCTCCAACGTGGGTGAGGCCCCCGGCCTCCGCCACCTCTCTCCCATGTGCCTGCCATGCCCCGCGTCCGCGTCGATGCCCGCAGTCACCTCACAATCGCCGTGACCGAAGCCCTGTCGTGGCCGCATAGGAGCTCCGCTCCCTCGCGCGCCCACTCGCTGCAGTCGTCCTTCGCCGTGAGCCCCTCGCACGTCCGCACATGCCGCCGCACCCGCCTCCACTGCCACGCCACTCTGCAGGAGCTGCCACTGCACCCGCACTGCTAACCTCCCTATGAACGCTTGCCCCGACCGTCCCGGCCGCACACTCTCTGCTTCCGACCGAGCACCCCGGCGCCATCGCAGGCCAGCGCCCTCACGTCTCCGTCCTGCCGGCCTCGACCATGGCCTCGCCAGAGCCCGGTCCAGCCACCGCGCCCCTGCCCCTTCCCTGTCAGGCGTTGATGGAGGGAGGTGGCTCGAGCCACTTACAGGTGGGGCCCTCCCCCTGTAAATCAGAAAAAAGGAAAAGAGTAGAGGAAAACGAAAATGGAAAATAAAAGGAAATAGTAAAGTGAATTAATTAATTAGTAATATAATTAGTTTAATTAATTAACCTTGCTTAATTTGTCCTAATTAACTAGCTTAGGTGTTTAAGCCTATTTTAACTAAATTGTGACAATTATATGTGGTTCACACACGCCCTATTCACACCTTTGACCAGTCAACCATTGACTTGGTCAAAAGGGTCCCCTGGCCCCACAGGTCATAGGCTGTGGCTGGCTTCTGCTGTGTACACATTGCTTTTTACTACTTAAATTGAATTAAAATAATTTAGAAAATGAATTAAAACTTTAGAAATTAATATAAAATAATCCATAACTCGGATGAAAATACTTTGAACATGAAAGTTGCTCAGAACGACGAGACGAATCCGGATATGCAGCCTGTTCGTCCGCCACACATTCCTAGCATAGCAAACTCGCAACTTTCCCCCTCCGGTTCATGTGTCCGAAAACGCGAAACACTGGGGATACTTTCCCGGTTGTTTCCCCCCTTCACCAGTATCACCTCATACCGCGTTAGGGCACGCCTAGCATCACATATTGCTTTGACATGCATCGTTATGCATCTGTTTGCATTGTATTCATTGTTTCTTCCCCCTCTTCTCTCCGGTAGACTACGAGACCGGCCGCCGCTTCTGCTCGATTCGACTACGGAGTTGGCGACCCTCCTTCTTGCTAGAGCAATCAGGCAAGCCCCCCTTTGATCACCGGATATCGCCTACTCTTCTCTATCGCTTGCATTAGAGTAGTGTAGCATGTTATCGCTTTCGATTAATCCTATATCGCTGCATAGCCCGTCCTTGCTACTTGTTGTTACCTTTACCGCTATCCTGCTGCTTAGTATAGGATGCTAGTGTTCCATCGCTGACCCTACACTCTTGTCCGTCCGCCATGCTATACTACTGGCTGTGATCACTTCGGGGTCATCACGGGCATATACTATATACTTTACACTATTACATTACAGTGATACTGTTCGGAGATGGGGTGAAAGGACGGTGGCTCCATCCCGGTAGAGGTGGGCCCGGGTTCCCACGGCCCCGACCGTTACTTTATGGCGGAGCGACAGGGCAGGTTGAGACCACCTAGGAGAGAGGTGGGCTTGGCCCTGGTCGGCGTTCGCGGATACTTAAAACGCTTAACGAGATCTTGGTATTTGATCTGAGTCTGGCCATTTGGTCTATACGCACTAACCAACTACGCGGGAACAGTTATGGGCATTCGACGTCGTGGTATCAGCCGAAGCACTTCGTGACTTCAGCGACTGAGCGGCACGCGCCGGATTGGACTGGAACGCTTGTTAGGCTAGGTCTGCTTCCGGCCGCGTACGCAACGTGCAGGTGTGCTAAGGGCGATGGGCCCTGCACTTCGTGGCGCTTAGGTTTAGACCGGCGTCTGACCTCTCTGTTGAGCCTAGGTGGGCTGCGGCGTGTTGACCTTCCGCGGCGGGCATGACCCGAAAGTGTGTCCGCCAAATGGGATCAAGCGTGTTGGGTTATGTGGTGCACCCTGCAGGGAAGTTAATCTATTCGAATAGCCGTGATCTTCTAGAATGACGACTTCGAGTTGTACCTTGACCTTATGACAACTAGAACCGGATACTTAATAAAACACACCCTTCCAAGTGCCAGATACAACCCGGTGGTCGCTCTCTCTCAGGGTTACGAGGAGGGGATCGCCGTGTAGGATTATTGCTATGTGATGCTACTTGGAGGACTTCAGTCTACTCTCTGGTACATGCTGCAAGGCGGAGGCTGCCAGAAGCGTAGTCTTCGACAGGATTAGCTATCCCCCTCTTATTCTAGCATTCTACAGTTTAGTCCACTGATATGGCCCTTTACACATATATCCATGCATATGTAGTGTAGCTCCTTGCTTGCGAGTACTTTGGATGAGTACTCACGGTTGCCTTGTCCCCCCTTTTCCCCCTATCTCTACTCGATTGCTGCGACCAGACGATGGAGCTCAGAGCGACGCCACCGTCGATGGCGACTACTACCCCGAGGTGCCTACTACTACGTGCAGCCCGCTGACGACGACCAGGAGTAGTTAGGAGGATCCCAGGCAGGAGGCTTGCGCCTCTTTCGATCTGTATCCCAGTTTGTGCTAGCCTAAACTTGTTTAACTTATGTCTGTACTAAGATATTTTTACTTCCGCTGACTCGTCTATGATCGAGCACTTGAATTCGAGCCCTCGAGGCCCCTGGCTTGTATTATGATGCTTGTATGACTTATTTATGTTTTAGAGTTGTGTTGTGATATCTTCCCGTGAGTCCCTGATCTTGATCGTACAAATTTGCGTGCATGATTAGTGTATGATTGAATCGGGGGCGTCACAAGTTCCCTGTGAAAGAATCCTTTGAAGCATCTGGTCATCTGTAACATCCCAATTTTTATTAAATTTGGATGTTCATAGAATCATTCAGTGCATATCATATCTCTTTGCATTTTGGAAGTTTTTGAAATATTAGAATAATATTTTTCCACTCGAGAAAAACAAATCATAGGGGATAAGATGACTTCCTCAAAATATAAAAGAGTGGATCGTTTGACTAAGGTTGCTCACTTCATTCCAGTGAAGACCACCTATACAAGTGCTAAGCTAGCAAAGATATATATGACTAGGATCGTTTGTCTGCATGGAGTTCCAAGGAGCATCGCATCAGATAGAGGAAAACAGTTTACCTCAAAGTTTTGGAAACAGTTACACGAAACTTTGGGTACCAGGCTAGAGTTCAGTACAGCCTTCCATCCGCAGACTGAAGGCAGATAGAGAGAGTCAATCAGATTCTGGAGGACATGTTGAGAGCTTGTGCTCTAGACTATAGGTCTAGTTGGGATGATAACTTACCTTACGCGGAGTTCTCATACAACAACAGCTATCAAGCCAGTTTGCATATGCCCCCTTTCGAGGCATTGTATGGCAGGAAATGCAGGACACCTTTGATGTGGAATGGAGTTGGGGATCGCAAATTGTTTGGACCTGATTTGATTAGGGATTCTGAGGAGAAGGTCAAGTTGATTCGTGACAGACTTAAGATAGCTCAGTCAAGGCAGAAAAGTTATGTTGATGCTAAACGCAAGGAAGTGATCTATGAAGTGGGAGATAGAGCATATCTTTGAGTGTCTCCACTTTGAGGAATTAAGAGATTTGGAGTCAAAGGAAAGTTAGCACCATGATTTGTGGGACCATACCGAGTTCTGGAACGTAGAGGAGAGGTTGCATACCAGCTGGAATTACCAGAGGCTTTGTCAGGAGTTCATGATGTGTTTCATGTTTCCCAGCTAAAGAAGTGTCATGCAGAGATGGCGGACATTCCTTTGAGAGATACAGTGCCACTCGAGGCAATTCAGTTGGAGAGTGATCTGACTTATGAGGAGAAGCCTGTTAAGATTCTTGAGACTACAGAGAGGATCACTCGCACCAAGATCATCAAGTTCTGCAAGGTTCAATGGAGTCACCACATCGAGGAGGAAGCCACTTGGGAACGAGAGGAAGATCTTAGACAGGACCATCCACACCCTTTTGCTGGCCAACCCGAATCTCGAGCACGAGATTCAACTTAAGGGGGGTAGGTTTGTAACCTCCCATTTTTTATTAAATTTGGATGTTCATAGAATCATTCAATGCATATCATATCTCTTTGCATTTTGGAAGTTTTTGAAATATTCAAAGAATATTTTTCCACTCGAGAAAAACAAATGAGAGGGGATAAGATGACTTCCTCAAAATATAAAAGAGTGGGAAATTTTATGTTGAATATTATTTGAAGTTTTGGAGTTTATTAGTATTTATTTTGTTAGCAAAAAGTGCATTAATTGCATTAGGAAAATATTTTCAAAATGTTCTGTGCTTAAGTTAATGTTCATTAGGCTCTAAATATAGCATAGTTATTTTAGAAATTATTGTGGTATTTTTATTAATTCATTTGAATCATTTAGGGCCACTTTAGTGTTCGGTTTAAAAAAACACGCACGCACGCACTCACCTGCCTGGACCGAAACCAGTTCGGCCTGTGGATCGCCACAAGACTCTCACCACCAAGGCCAGCCAGCCAGCCCACCGGCCATTTTGGCCCAAGGCCAGCGCCCAGCGCCCGAAACCCACCGACACCGGTCGCCCGCCCGATCTCACCCCTCGCTCACCTCCTCTCGCTGCCGCTGCCAGGCGGGCCCCACACTTCAGCCCGTCCTCAACCTCCTGCACCGCGCGGGATAAATATCCGCGCCTCGCCGCCCGCAACCGCCGGCCGCCTCACGCTCAGATAGAGCTTATCCGCAGCTCCCGTGCCCTCTGCCCTCGCCTATAAAAGCCCCTCGACCCCCTCTTCCATCCTCGCCGTCCCGCTTCTACCCACGCCGCCCCTACTGCTCGCTGTCGCCGTTGCATCTCCCCGGAGCCGCGCCACTCCGTCGTCCATTTCGTCGTCTGTGGCACCCCCTAGCTCTTCTTCCTTTTTCAATTGGATCCCCGCGACAACGCGCATCTGTTTGACACGTTTTTTGCCCCTAGGTACTGTCAAAGCCCCCGCACTGTCGTCGCCGGAGTCGCCGAAGCACCGAGCCCCGCCGTCCTCACCTCGCCCCGTCCCGACACCACCGACGCACGCCGCCACCACCTTCGCGACGCCCTCGACGTGACACACCTCCCCGTCTTCTTCCCGGACGCCGAGGACCACCGTAGCCGCTGCCCCGCCACCGACCGACGCCATTGCCCTCTGTTTGTCGCCGACGCCGCCAACCCAGAAGCCGCCCGCACTTCCTCGTCGGTTAGATCGAAGATCCACAGCTTAGATTAGATTAGGTTGATTTTTTTAGTTTAACCGGTACGCGGTTAACCGCGGGTTTTTATTCTAAAAATCGATCAGTTTATGTATACGTTAGCCACCGCCGCCGTTTTTCTTAGATTGCGGCCGTCCGCTGTATAAGCTACGCGGCGAACACATTTCGGCCAGCCACGAGCCGCACGTGGCCAGGGACTTGGTTGCGATAGTTTTCTTCACTGTTTACTCCCTTTAACACAGATTAGTCCCTGAGCTTAGATTAGCCATAACTTTTAAACCGTAGATCCAAACTCGATCAAACCAGCGGCAAATTCTTCGTATTCTTTAGATCTATTGAGTGGTATCATTTTTGCAAACTTTTGTTAGATTCAAATTTGAATTTATTCAGATTCAAATTCGAACTTCATATGGCCATATCTCTCAAACCGTAGCTCCGATTAAGTTGATTCTTTTTGCATTCTGTCACCGTAGCCAAACCCTATCACCTGGACCTTTGTCACAATATTTTACACACACTAGAATCTGCCTATTAATATTTTTACTAGTATGTATAGTATGCACTATAGTTCACATCACTTCTTGAACCATATGCTTATGTTGTTTTGCACTTAGAGTATTTTCGTGATAGTTAAGTGTGTTGTTTGTTCATTTGGTTTTTCCGAGACTTCTTGCTTTGCATGTTCCTCTTGGTTCTCTTGAATGTTTGCTTATGTTTGTTTATCTTCTTTGCGATAGATTGCCCGGAGTGCGAAGCAGAATATTATCAGTCTTTAGAATTCAGCCAATAGTACCAAGGCAAGTTGCATCTTGATCATGTTTCATTACCTATGTTTTTATTATGCACTTCTTTGCGGTAGGACTGCATGGTAGGAATTGATGTCGTATGACTATGCTTTTCACCCAGTAGTTCATTGAGGTAGGTCTGAACCTTATAACATTGTCACCATCGTTTTACATTATGTAGCATCGCTAATTAGACATGGATTGCGGAGTGATCATTTTAAAGTATGAGTGACAATGTAGTAAATAGGACCTAAGATAATTAATGAACTACCTGGGCGGAAACTTGTTGGAATGGTGGCGAAGTACAGTGGGGCACTCATGGGAAATCCATGGTGGTGCACCACTAGTGGACCGTCCGCTCAGGCTCAAAGGGATCAATCGTATTCTCATGTCTAGAAGCTTATGTGTGCAGCCACAAGCCAATATGGGCTATGGCTTAGTTGAGTAGTTAGTGTGACCCCTTCCAGGATGGGCTAGCAGATGTAGAATGATGTAGGTGTACCGGCCTATCCGTGGGTTAAGGTGGAACATTTTTGAAAGACTATGTCTCGATCTTCCGATTATGGAGGTGGTCAAGTCTTGTGGGGAAACGTGCGCAACCTCTGCAGAGTGTCAACCTAATCGATTAGTCGTGTCCCCGATTACAGACAAGTTGAGCATCTAGTAGTGAAGATGCCGGGAGATCTCCTCATCTTTAATTAAACAGTTGGGTTTTAAATGAAACTTGGGAATGGATGGAGTTGGGTTTGCCAACTCATCCTATGCAAATGTGTAGTAGTAGAATAACATCTTTTCTAATAGGGAAAAACTAGCTTTATGCAAAAAACTAAACTTAGAGCTTTCCACCAGCCAAATTGCATGTACAAGTAGGTTCTTTACACTTATGATGTGACTTGCTAGTACATTCAATATACTGACCTATATGGCTGCAACTTATCACGTGCAGATATATCCGACGAGGATTAAGGTGCGATAGGTCGATGTTCTACACTCAACCTTGCTCGTGTAGTTGGACTCATATACTACTTTGCTTCCGCAGTATTTGTTTATTGGCTCTATGCCCTATTTTGTAATAAATGTATTATTCCTCACTACAAAAAAAATACACTTCCGTGATGATACGTGTTTGTCACAGTAGGTCGCGTTTTTTGTCATGCATGTACATCCATGGCAAATTTATGAAAGAATCAAGATAGTCATACTGTCTTGTCAGAGAAGTGTTCCATGACATTACCAAAATTATCATCACGGAAGTGTCCACTTCCATGACGATAAATCACGCGTCACGTAAGTGCTTTCGTCAAGGGTGACCGACATGTGGCATCCACCGTAACGGAACGCCGTTAAGCTATC
This sequence comes from Aegilops bicornis, assembly GCA_021605145.1. Classification (NCBI taxonomy): domain Eukaryota; kingdom Viridiplantae; phylum Streptophyta; class Magnoliopsida; order Poales; family Poaceae; genus Aegilops; species Aegilops bicornis. Next base: position 184,878,535 of record CM038673.1, read on the forward strand.
GGGTCGGGTTTTGGATCCGATAACCCGTTAACAGCCCCGACCAATGGGGATTTTCCACGTGTAAAATCATCATTGGCTGGAGGAAACACGTGTCTAATCATCGTTGGGACAGATGTCATCCACTCATTGGACGGAAGGCGCCTATGATACGTCGACACAAGGCACGGCCCAACAGAGGCCCATTCCTGTGAAAAGGTCGTCCCGTTTGACTTGGTCAAAATGTGGCGGGCCAGCCCATGGAAAGCCTGTTAACGGCCTGTTCGCATATGGCCCATTTACAGCCCGCTAACCCAAGGCCCGTTACGCCCTATCCGAATTAGGACCAGTAGCGTCATCTGGGCCACCAAATATGATTCTAGCCCGTTTTCACTTCTGGCCCATGTATGGCCCATTACGTCTTTCGGCCCATATGAGGCCCTATGTAACTCTTGGCCTATTAACGGCCCGTGGTGAAACTGGCCCGTAATGAACAAAGGTATCACTTTACACCCATTAATGGCCCGTGGTGAAACTGGCCTGTAATGAACAAAGTGTATCACTTTATACCCATTAACGGCCCGTTATTCCGTTGGGCGTTTCCATTATGTTATATTTCGGCCTTCTCGGAGCCCATTTATTCTTGGGCTCATTTCCAGCACTCGTTTACTAACGGCCCGTTATTGTCATTTTCTGCTTGTGGGCTAAATTCAGCCTGTGGTTACACTCGGCCTGTTTGTGGTCCGTTAATACGTTGGGCCGTTTTCATATCGTCATGAAATAAGGCCTATTGATGGCCCGTTATGGTCGGCCCATGAACGGACGATTCCAACTCTAGCCCGTTTACGGCCATAATGCGGCCTGTTATTGGCCCATCTTATCATACTGCCCGTATAAGGCCCATTGATGATACGGCCCGTAGAAAGCCCATTGTTTCTACGGCCCTTAGAAGGCCCATTGTTTCTACGGCCCGTAGAAGGCCCACCGTTTCTATGGCCCGTAGGAGGCCAAGTGTCACTACAGTAAATATTAGCCCATGGTTATTGTAGCCTAGTTTTAAAAAATAGGTTATTGCAGCCACTAGCAAACCGCGGAAAAAGAACTGCAATGACTACAAGTAAACAAATAAACAAGACAACAAGGAAATAAATAAGCAAGCAACTTACGCTAGGCTATCACAGCTATCACATATTACATCCACTGGGCATCAAAGTTCACCACCAGTGCAAATAAACGCGCCGACAAAAGAATATACAAAATTGAGAACACTTCAGAAGGCACTAGGCACGCCAGAAGGGCCCCCCAAACAGCTGAAGAAGCTGAGTAGACCTCAGTTGTGTCAACGATAGATGCATCAACACTAGATTTAAGACTTGATGGTGCGCACGGCAGTCCTCTAACATCTTCATTGCATCTTTGACTTCAAGTCAGAGCTGAGCTGAAGCAAGCCTTTCCGCTTTAAGTTGAGACTGAAGAAGTCGAACTGATCGAGGCAACGACTACACAGAGGTTGTCTCACACCTGCTGGTGAGTAGCTTCAACTCATCGTCTTCATCAAGACAGACCTTGGGGTCATCTCACTGTCCACAAGATGGTTTGGCTCACTATCTTCCCTAAAGTTCTGCCTGGCATAAGAGATACGACTCTGAAAGAGAAACAAGGAGACACGTAGCAGGTTTCACAATTATATAAGCAAATAAATGGATCTGTTCTGCATAAGGAACATGTTTTTACAACTACAATTTGAAACTGGTAGTTGTTGCAAACATCCAATCAGATGTAAACAGCAAAGCAAACAGTAGTGGAGGAAATGATGCCTATCCAAATCTATACTAGAACAAAGTTTGAAGGCTTGAGAAGGATGAACTTACATTACATGTTAACACGGGCTGGACAAAGCCCTTCTCCATGTTGATGGAAGGATAATTCAATAAATTACCCAAAGAAAATTCTTTATAAGCGTTGCCATTATTCTACATTTTGCAAAGAGTAAATATAGATCAAATAATATTGGAAGAAGCAGAGGATAATGAAGCTCAGGTGCAGACTGATGATACATAATCAAATAGCAATTAATTAAGTACATCGTTACAAGGAAAAAGGCAGAGAGGTACTGACGAGAGCAATGCAGAGCCCATTATTGTTTTCAGATCGTATGATCCTTTGAGCAAGGAGATTCATCTGAAATTAGTTTTCATACAAGAGAGAGGGTAAGGCACAAGCAGAAATTTAGGAGTTCAAATTTTGAATTGATATCATAGACAGTACCTGACGCTGGGCTCCCAACAGTTCTTATAGGGGTTTGGCCACTGGAGTAGGGGTAAAGTGTGGTACAGTTGGGCCTGTGTTTTCTGTGGCTGCTGATCTATCTGATTCAACAGGTATCACTACCTTTTCCAAATACATAGTTTGTACTCCTTGAGGATCTGCACTCACCCTCTTCCTTTTGGACATCTATTACAAAAGAACAACATTTGACTGGAAAAAGATAGTGTGACGACACATGGAGTAGGTACAGAAAATGGATAGGTATGGCATATAATCATATATGATGCTTAAACTAAGAAGATGGTGTAACAAAGTAGAAGTAATGCAAGAGGTCAGATGCAAAATATGTGCGACCAATACAACTTTGCAAAGCTAGAGCAAGCACCTTGATGGGTGAATAAGATAGGCCATCCTCCACCATGTCAAGTTTGTTAGCCAGTGGACCGTTCCGCAATATTCCTCTCGTGCGCCCATTCTCATATTCATTTTGATAATGTTCAATATCTGACATGCATGAAAACATAAAACAAGTGAGATTTTCTTTGTAATGCGTAAGTGATTCTAATCCAATATCGCCTCCCTGTAAACCCCTTTGTGCTATCTCTGTAATTCTTTTAAAAGATGCCATGCAAGCTGTAATTTGTTGTGTGCATTAATATAATGTGGCCTACTACTCAAAATATGAGAGCTCCGTATGATGACACTTCGCAGATGATAGCTTCAACATATAGTAAAGAAGAACAAGTCGACTGACCGACAGATTCAAAATATACTAAGGAGAACAACACAACCCCGACCAAATGACCGCAAGAGAAGAGTATCATCTTAAAGAAGAGCGTAAGAGCAAGCAGATTGAAGATACTACAAGTCTTTCAATACAATGTCGGTTGGCAACCCATGATGAACCGTAGCGCACGTAGAAATACTATTCTTTCCAGTCTCTCCATATGTGGCTCACATGCATTTCAAACTAAAGTAGGAACATTTAGCTCACCAATTAAACATCTCTCGCTTTTACTAATATCAGCAATAATATCAGATATGAATTTGTACAACTAAGCTTGTTTAGCTCGATGGGTGGAGCAGTGCTATTACGACACGAACCACGTAGGCTTATTATGGTCATCATAAAATGGGGAAAACATAAGCATGATGAGTATAGTGTTGACCGTGGCGGTGGGATGGCAGATCTGAAAGTCGCAAACCGCAAGAAGGGTAGTTAGCAACCGATGTTTGCTTTGAAATAACAATTAAGATTTGGTATGGACAAGAAAGTACGGTCAACAAGTGACAAAGAAATGCAATTATGCTGTCTCTATATGTCGCGACATGCATTTGGAAACTCAAGTGGGACCTTTAGCTAACCAATTAAATGTGTTGGTTAACTAATATCAGTATCATATCACAATCATATTTGAACAACTAAGCTTTCGAATTCTGAGTGTTGTGTTGTTCAGCTTGAAGGGTGGAGTAATGCCAGTACGATAGAAAGCACCTACGCAGATCATAGTGGAGTAGATAAAAGGGGAAAACCCTAAGCATCAAGAGAAAAATCAGGAAAGTGAAACTAGCCGGACCAGTGGGTGGCGCACATGCTTTTCGAAACGAATATAGGAACATTAGGTGACCAATTAAGCACGTAAGCTTTGGGTTGAGGTCTTGAGGAGCAGTGCTAGCACGACACGAAGCACCTATGATGATGGTAGTGAATATAAAGGGGGGAAACCATAAGCTTTACGAGTATAGTGCCCGTGCCATGGCGGATCTGAAGGTGCAAAGCGGACAAAGCTACTTCGCAACCAATGTTTGCTTTCAACTAGCCACTACGATTTGGTACGGACAAGAAAAGTACAACAAACAAATTACGATCTATTTTCCGGGTGAGATCAATAACTTAAGCACATATGGAAGAGTACCACCTCTCTTGCGATGCCGTGTAGGCCTATGCTGATATGTTGAGGGTGCTGCGGGTGCGATGGCTATCGGCGGCGGGGAAGAAGACTTTAGATGGCAGACGGCCGGGTCGGGGAATATATCCTGTTGCCTTGGACGAGGCGATCATAGGAGCGGCAATGGCAAGGTGGACGACGGCGCCGATGAAGCGAGAGGAGGCGATGAAAGGATCCTGGTCCAGCGCCGTGGATGAGAGACGTCCATCTCTTGCAAGTGACGCACGGGTAGGGGTAGCGGCTCGGCAAGGTGGAGGATGGGGTGGCGGACGGAGGAGGCCGGCAGCTTGAGGTTGTCGTGCCGCCGACGGTGTATGAATGGGGAAATGGAGGGATGGGGATCTCAAACTTTGGGACAAGCTTCTACGAAATGGGGGAAAGTTACGAACTTATCCCCGTTTAAAATTCGGACATCGCGTCGGTTGGGGATAGGACGGTAATCTCGCATCTCCCAAATATTTGCGGTAACTATTTCTAAGCGAGGAGAGGGTGTTTTGCCGCCACGGTTGGCGCCACGGTGTATGAACGGGTTGACAGGTAGGGCGGTTGTGTCACGTCGATGGAAGTTACACATCTGCCCCTATTTAAAATATTAGCCTACATCGATTTGAATGAGGAGAGTTTGTTTTGCCGCCCACCGTGTATGAATGGGGAAATGGAGGAAGAGACACATGTCTTTCGGACGAGCTTGAATCAAATGTGTTTTGTCACCACGCTTACGCCCACCTTGTCTGAATGGGCTCAGAGGCCGTCGTGTCACGTCTGATTGAAGTTCCTAGTCTACCCCTATTGACAGCAGTGTAAATCCGGTCGATAAGGATGTACTCAGTGTCAGGGGTAGACAGTAATTTCCATCTCGCAAACACTTGCTTCGGGCAGCCACAAATTATAGTGGGTGTTTAGCCGCTTGCTCAAAACTTGGGAGAATTAGCATTCACGTTTGCCCTGGGACCTGGCAAACTAAATTCAAATCCAATTTGTATTCTATTACGAATATCCACAGATAATTATACGTTTTGTTATTTATTTCTTCAACACCACAACAAAGATTTATTCCACCTTTATATATGATTATGATTTAGAAATGCCGTGATCCTCGAATTCAGTAGGTTGGATACACTCTGATTCAAACAGTTATTTCATCCAATACAATATGCTCACACGAAAAACAGTTCACCTTATGTCAATCATACAAGTACTGAGGATTACCTCGCCTAAAAAATTTGGATCATTACAACACATGGACAACATGGAATTCTGGACAACATAGGGGGTCTTGCAACATAATCCATTCAGAGACATGACACAACATGCAAGTACAATAATCTAATGACAATTTCAACTGGTATGTAAAGAAGAACCGGGATTACCTTGGGCTTCGGATAGAAGAAACAGCAGGACCTCCTCCGTCTTCAAATGCAACATTCTTACTTCCTCTAATTCTTGGGTTGCTTGCATAATGCGTGCCGCTAATTCCGTAATTTCCAGCCTCAAGATAAAGATTACCTCATTCATGGCAGCCACACCATCTCTTTCTGCCTCTAGTAGATCCTCAAGCACTATAATATCTGTGCTCGATCGCTCTCCGCGGTGTTGCCTCTGAACTGCTACCATCTGGTAACATGGATGGCGACCGCTTCCACAAATAGATTCTGGGTTGTACATTGTGTCCTAGTGTGAACGGCATCCGAAAGGTTTCATTGGACATAAGTAAGAGATAGTTATCGTATGATCCGTGCAGTAAGCTTACATGGTAAACGACGGACGAATTATTGCCGAGCATGGCAAACTATATTTGAATGGTTCAAGCAAGATCAATTTAAAAGAAATTAAAATGGTAAGATGAAACTAGGGATGTAAGTGGCAAATAAACGACATCCTCCGGTCCCATCTAGTTAGTTTTGCTACCTACCTAGTTCATTTTCCTCAAAAACAGAAACTCTTCCGAACTATCATACCACTAGTGGACTTTAATCGGGATTAAACGGGACCCGATTGACATCCCTAGTTGAAAGGGAGTGTACAACCGCTTATATTTAAGTTGCCAAGGCATCTAAGCAGTTGAAATAATCTGAGAAAGCACTTAACAGTGTGGCCTCATATAAACTACGAAGACAGTCTTGTGATGAAGTTGAGAGGAAAAGTTAAGGACTCAAATGAAATAGGCATGCATTTCCTTACGATAGTACAGCAGACATTGCTGACATATTGGCCAACTCAGGTATAGCGTAACAACAAACAAGCATTCGAATCAAGCAATACAAAGAAAGCGCATAACCGAACTATTTGTAATTCGTAGGATTACACTGAGGGCACAAGCCAAGAAAGCAGCCCACTCGCATTACATTTCACATGTACTAAAACACATTGGCTTACCATATGTTGCTGTGAAGCCTAGCTGCTGTTGCAATGTTCTTTGAAAATATCGTCAGCATCCCGTGGTTGCAAATCTAGTTGTTGTAGTTTATTTTGTACCATCTATTTAGGTAAAATTAATTTTAATGGCATGCACTGGTCCGAATTGATCATCAATGGTTCATCTAAACTAATGAAAGAAGGGTGTGTGCATACACGACAATATATCTGCTTCCCTCTATTTTTATGCTTGTTCGAGGTGCCCGCCCCAAAAGAACAAATATTTTGCTTGATGGGGTTGGCAGCTCCATAATTAATAGAAGCATCAAATTAGTCATGCAACTTGGGAAGATCAAGAACACACAAACAAGTAATGAACAGAGGCTCGGAGCGGTGATGTAATAGCTAGCATCAGAAAATGTAGGGTAAAACAAACAAAAAGCAGCGGAACCACATGCTAGTTTGCTGATGTGTAATTAAGCTTAGAGAACATTAACCAGTCTGATGGAACCAACAGGTGGCATGAGAACAAAACTAAAGCATATTAACTATATGTGCACTGGTATGTAATTTAGCACATGTAACATGTTCACCGCTGTAAGTATGGCCCTACAGGTGCAAGCACAATAACGCGTCTCATGAAAAACTGAATGATGCCCTGAAGAAATTCAAAGGTGCGGTGCTTATGCTAGGAAAGTGAACGTAGGCGCCGGTCGTTGGATGATAGTACCTGATTCTCGGCGGCGTATGGGCATCGTTGTCATACTTGATAGCTAAGGATCATCGATGGTGCTTGTGTTGCGGTTGAGTTTGGGCCGGATATCACCGTCGCTGAAGCGGCTCCGGTGCTACGGTTGCGGCGCCTGTCGACATACAAGAAAGCTCATCTGTGGTAAGTGAACAGTTGCACGATAAAGAGAAAAACCAAAGGAGTACAAATCGAAATAACCTGATGAGGCTGCGGCGTCGGTAAAGCAGGGCCGGTGGAGTTGAATATGGCATCCCTGGAGCGGGTCCGGTGTAGTGGACGAAGGCTTCGGCGGGCGCGTTGTACAGTGCTTTCGGTGAGGCGGATCTGTTGCCGAGGACGAGGGCTTGTATGAAGGGCGATGAAGGGCGTACTAGGGAGTCAGTGAAGGGTCTACGCTGTGGTGGACGAGGGCGCCGGTTAAGCAGATCCGGTGCGGTGGACCATGATGGCGGTCGAGGAGATCTGGAGCGGTGGACAAGCTAGTCGCTGAAGTGGCTCCGGTTACGTGGTGAGTTCGCAGTTGGGGGTTCCAAGGTGCGGAAGGTAGATCCGGCGGGGTGTGAGGTCCACCGCTACGGCGGAGGACTAGATTCGGCGGCTTGCTGTGGTTGGGGGGTCGGGAGGGAAGGGAGGGCTCTGGGAAGAATGTTGGAGCCAAAGAGGGAAAACAATGGAGTTACCAAAGCAGCCCTTTTCCGCTCATGTGGCAGGGTAAACAGGAATATCGCAGGCTAAACTTTGGGCGTGATATTTCGATGTGAGCGGGAAGTTTGAAAGCTTTTGGCGCCTAAAATTATAAGTATTTTGCTCTCGTACGGCCGACTATGATATCATGGTCAACAATTTGTTTGTTTTGCACGCAAAAAAAATGTGCAAGTTTTGAAAATCAATGTCTCCAACTCGAAACTTAGATTGTCCATTCAATTCAAATCCGGATCATTGAGCTAATACAAGAAAATACCATCATACGGTCCAATTCAAATGAAATTCCAAATGTGTTTATCCTAAATATGATGACAAAAGCAAAAATGTGTATGTGTATGAATAAAGTGAATGATTATAAAGTTTGAACATGCTCGTATATGTATATTTCTAGGTTTGATATATGAATTTGAAATCACAAAATTCCGGCTTAAAAATGTACCTCCATTTAAATGAATTACAAAAGCTAATGATGGAGTCGAATTCCAAAATTCCAATCTTAGGTTTGTAATTCTGGTACATCAAGGTATATCACGCATGTTCAAAAGTATCGTTATCTCATAGTACAAACTGTGAAACAAATTGATCAACCATGAGTGCACACTATCTCAATTACGCTAAAGTCCCTCAAATATAGACACCTCAGTCTTCATCTGAAGTCACCCCCCCACCACCACCACACAAACACACACACATAGAGAAGTCATTCTCTCCCCCAGACACCAACACACGAGCACATTAACACCCCTCTCTCTTGTAAAGTCCGAACCCCAACATAGGTCTCTATCACTTTGTCTCCGGGCATGCACACATCTCTTCCCTCACTCTCTAGGTCTCCCGCTATCTCTCTTACCCAAGCACACGCACTATGTAGAGTGTATATTTCCCATACACACAAAACGTCAGCCCCAAACGTCTATCTCCCTAGTTATGTGGTTCTCAAGACTCACCTCACACACCGCCCCCACTGCAAACAAGCACACTTTGTCTCCTTGTGCACCACTCTCCTCTTTCTATCTCTCCCACATGCGGACCCGCCCAGCTCCTTCCCTCAGTATACATATATGTCGTGACTCTTTGCATAGCTCCCTAATGTATAATCGTTCTCGATTTCGCACATTGTTCTCTACACCATCTATTCTAGATCTCTCATGAATCCCTATCACACACACGATGACTCACTTCCCCTGCGTCTCCGTTCATAGGCCAATTTCGGACAACATCAACATTGTCTCCCTATCTATACGCCATTTATGGACACAAACGACCCCTCTCTCACCCCCTCTCTTCCTCTCTCTCTCTGTCTCTCTGTCTCTCTGTATCTCTGTCTCTCTCTCTCTCTCTATCTCTCTCTCTCTCTCTCTCGTCGCTAGCTCTCTCTCTTTCTCTCTCTCTCACACCCCTCTCCCACACACACACTCGATGTCTCTTCTAAATAGTTTGCTCCCCTCGCCCGCACCCGTGCTATCTCGCTACTACACATGTCACACCATTCCCCCTTCCTTATACTACTAGGTTTACATCATCATGGTCTCTCTAATCCACATACACTCTCTCCCCACACACACACAAACGCGTGCACAAACACACACAGAAACGCACAAACACCCATTTATCTGGATCCTCATCTCTCCCCATGTCCGCATGTGTATCTCACACACTCACTCTCTAATTATGTATATGTGTATCTTGCAAGATGGAAATTAAACTAAAAGATACCCGTACCCCTCTCCACATTTGCAGACAAGGCCTTCCCTCGTTCATCCTTATCTCCAACAAACCTCATTGTTGAGCAATTAAGAAAGGAAGCCTCTGGAACAAACTGGCCTAGTGGCGCCCGGCATCGTCAATCCCCATGCCTCCGCATACCCAACCACCAACCACCACCACACCCAACTCCTCTTCACCTTATCTCATATTTCTCAAGATATCATTAGTTTTTACACATGGGATTACTCCCGCAAGGGTCAATCACAACAAGTGTTTTTATAAAAATGCATCTTGATGTTCCGTTAATGCACAGATCTTGCTAGTACTCCTACACAAGACCAAGTTGGTGATCTTTGGTGTATACGCCATCCGTCGTTTCGACCATTAGATCTACATCTAACGATTGTGAGGTAAGTTGTTGCCTTTTCTCACCAACATCCCACTTGTCTACCAATTTGCGTAAAAACCCATAATTAGTATCTTAAAACCAACCACATCCCTCCCTGACCTCACCAAAATAGCCCAAGGAATATATTATAATTGAACCATAATATACATATGTATATCAAAATTAGGGTGTTTTGTACCAAGTTTGTGAATAAGTATTATTCTAATTATGATTCGCTGTAACGGACATGAACATTGCTAGTATTTCCAACCATGTATTTTTTCTAGTATTCCATAGTTTTGAGTTTTCCATCAAGATATTAGTCACTCATGGTTGATATTTACTTTCAATCATGTACACATATGCACTATGTAACTAGCCTTGCTTATTGGCTTCCAAAGCTTAACTTCCACTCCTACTTACAATATGTAGAGTATTTAACAAAAAACTACCACTTTCAACCAGCCCTAGGAAGAATCTATTGTACAAAAAATAGCAAAAACATACCCAAAATTTCTAAATCCACGCCAAAAACTACTACTACCTCCATTTCAGTTTACAAGTATTGCGCGTATACCTAGGTTGTCAATTTTATCACCCTAATATGAACTATATAGCACAAAAATTATACCTTTTGAAAGTAGAAACTCCATAGTTTATGTTGGTATATTTTTTGTAATATATGACTTGTATTAGATTGGTCAAATTGACGACCTAGGGGTACGCGCACGCCATGTAAACTGAGAGAGAGGTAGTACTACCTAGTACTCCTACCGATTAGGTTCGTTTAAACCCATTTATGACTGGGTTGGCCCACACGTCCGCGTCTTGACGAGGCAGATTAAACCAACACATTTTTTTGACCGTTGACACGAGGGACCCACATCTGACCTTCTATCCTGTTATTCCCCCTCAAATCATTATTTTTCCTGAACATTACTTCAAACAGTACTGATGCGTGTTCGTCGGTGGCGCCGGTGATGAGCGAGTTGGCCGCCACTCCGCCAGACGGGCCGGACGCCGCGCTGCCCTCCGCACGGGTTGGCAGGCTGGCCCGAGCATGACTCACGAGCGAGCAAGCCGCCGCGCTGGCATTTGCTCGAGCCAGATGGCTGGCCTGAGCGGGGCGCGAGCGAGCAAGCCGCCGCGCTGCCGTGCCAATCTAGCTAGCAAACCTTGCAGACAAGCAGCTGTACAGAGCTATCTTGGCTAGCTAGCGGCCGCGAGAGCCGGACGGAGCTGGCATCCGGGCTGCCGCAACATGGGCTCCGCACCGCCGGCGGTTTTGACTCGCTTACGCCAAGGCGTCCCATAGCCGAGGATGACTAGGTGGACGGGCCGAGGTAGGAGGTCACTCGAGGATTTTGGTTGGTAAGAGCATGTACAATGGTTGATAAGGTAGTCTTATCTTAAGTCTGCCACGTATGCAAGTGGTAGTAGTTTCTTGGCATTTTAGTGGTTTCTTGCATTATTAGGGGTTTCTTGTAAGGAACAATGTACATACTACTAGCGACAAAAGGTGATTCTAGGTTGCGTTGTACTCCAACGAGTACTACTAGTGGTCGCGGGAGTGTATACCTCGTTTTGTGGGTTCGATCCCGGCCGAACGCACGGCGGCCTTTTTAAAAAAATAGTGCTAGTACTACACTTTGCTGCGAGCCAATATTTTACACGGGTAGTTTGAGTTTTTGAAGTCAAACGGACGTCCGACCCCACAATCTGGGTGCACTGGACAACCTAGCCACGTGAACGGGTTTTCCTTCCCAGCATCCCGTGGCTCCCGTGCTCGCCCTAGCCGCACCTCGCTTGCAGCTTCCTCATCATCTAGTAGTAGCATATTTAAACTAGCGCCTCCCAATTAAGCCCGAGGAGCCGGAAAAGCCTGGCGGGGCATTGGGAACTGTGCAATATGGCTCTGTACTCTATGTAAAGTGTTGTACTACTAGTACTGTGTAGCTTGTGGCGTTGCATGCATGGACTTCACTCCATTATCGGCTCTACTATAAAAGAAATTCCTCTTGATGTGTTTTTTTTGAAACGGAGGCAAAAGATTTGCTTCATCTCATTCATAAAGAAGGAACATCTAACAAAGACTTGAACCCACTAGCTGCCACCATTTTTTTCCATGTCTTACTATCTCATCCATGTAGCCAAAAGTGGCTATATATAATAAGCCGGTTATTTTACTTCCTCTATACCGGAGTAGTACTATTTGCTGCATAGTATTACTGACCGCCATATTTGAGCACAACATTATTATGCATGGACCTTGACTATGTATCGTCACCATGTGTCCAGATCTGGGATGCCGTGTACCGGATGAACGGCGCCGAATTCGACCCCGTGATGCTACGTGGGTGCCGAGGAACCCTCTTGGAGAGTACTCGCTTTTCATCGGGGACAGGTACCCCATTGTGAAGCGGATGCCACCTTTCGTGCACGACACGGAAGGCCTGCCGTTCATGAAGCATGGTTGTGTCTTCATTGCGCACCGCCGGATGAACGACATGCTGGGACACACTATCCCTGATTTATGCCGCTTCAGCTTGGATGAGTCTCCATCGTGTGGAACCGGACTAGAAAGCTGCGACAATGATTCCCATTGCCCACCGCTATGGATCGTGCCATCCATGAAGAACACAGGACCGGAACCTGGAGGAGGACATGCATGTAGCCCATCTATAACGTGTAACTGGAGTACGGTAATTGTGAACGGTAGCGCTGTGAATATATGTAGACTAGTCGTGCACAAATTTATCACATGAAATGGAGATGAACTTGTGTGGCATACTGGCATTTGTCCTTTATAATTTATTACTAGTAAATGTGTTATGTGTACGTGCAACTTGTGTGGTTGTTGCACGGGCTCCAACACGCTCTTTGAGAAAAAAAAGGTGGCACAGCTTTGGAATGACGTGACGTGGCGGCATCATACAGTAGCATTGTTCGCTATAGTTGTAGTACACTCCTACTAGGATGACAACTCCTATAAAACCTTGCGCTTGGCTCTTTGCCTCTTCGGAAGGTTCAACAGTTCGTACTCGTGTGAACCTTGCAGTTGCCTCTTCGCCTCTTCGGAAGGTCCAACGATGATGATACAACAATACAATATGCGTCTGGCAATCTGACACCGATTGAACTGCTGCACGTCCACCGCGAGGGCGAGGGCGAGGGAGAGGAAGAGGGAGAGGGCGCTGTAGTCAAAAACCTCTCCTCGTCCTGCGAACCACCGTGCGCGTGGGCGAGGGAGAGGCGTAGTAAGCAAGCTTCTCCTCGTTCGGCGAGTTGATGGTACACATCAAAGCAGTACTAGTACTAGTAGTAGTCCATACTGCGTCCTTTCCGATTAATATGGCTTAATTTGAAACGAGAAAAATACACTGGCGGTCAACGTATGTAACAATACGCTCTTTACGGTCACTATATATAGTTTTGCGTCTTTTATATGATCACTAGCTCATCGTAGAGCACCGTATTGCACCCTACTGACCGGCCACATAGTCGACGTGGCACTTTGTTGACTGGTTAAATTGTCACCTGGTTTCTGGGTCCCACCTGTCAGTTGGCGGAGCAAAGAAATCAGTTAAACAAAACTTTATGCAGGCGCCACACGAGTCCAACCCTTGCGCCCGAACCGCCCTGGCTGTGTATGTGAGTGCATGCACGTGTCCTCCCTCGGCCTTTCAACAAAGAGTGTACATCGGCTATAAAACAAAGAGTGTCAACCTAATCGATTAGCCGTGTCCCCGGTTACGGACAAGTTGAGCATCTAGTAGTGAAAATGCCGGGAGATCTCCTCATCTTTAATTAAACAGTTGGGTTTTAATTGAAACTTGGGAATGGATGGAGTTGGGTTTGCCAACTCATCCTATGAAAATGTGTAGTAGTAGAATAACATCTTTTCTAATAGGGAAAAACTAGCTTTATGCAAAAAACTAAACTTAGAGCTTTCCACCAGCCAAATTGCATGTACAAGTAGGTTCTTTACACTTATGATGTGACTTGCCAGTACATTCAATGTACTAACCTATATGGCTGCAACTTATCATGTTGCAGATATATCCGACGAGGATTAAGGTGCGATAGGTCGATGTTCTACACTCAACCTTGCTCGTGGAGTTGGACTCATTTACTACTTTGCTTCCACAGTATTTGTTTATTGGCTCTATGCCCTATTTTGTAATAAATGTATTACTCCTGGACTATCGATGTAATAAAGATATGTGTGTTATTTCTGCTATTTCATCGAGTACTGTGTGTGCTAGAAAGTCGATCTAGGGACTAGCACGGTAAGCACAGAGACTTCGACTCATACCGAGTCGGGTCACTACAAGATGGTATCAGAGCACACGTTGACTGTAGGACGCGACCCCTAGAAAATGGAAAAGCCATAGGATAAAAACTATATTTTCACTTTCATTATCACAAACGTTTTGACTACTTGTGGAGCCAAAACCGACTCCGTATGAGTCAGATATCCATGTTTCAGTTGACACTGGCCAAAACTGATTCCGAACGACAGTTACAGACTAGTTCTTGTGTAGTTGCATTCGATTTTTCCATTCTACTTCACTAAACATCTCCATATGAGATCCAATTACTTGTAGGGAAATGCAAGAGACCTCAGTTATGATGATGCACTAGGTCCATAGCTGGGACTTCGCGTAGGTTCTCGAAATGCGTTTGTCGAGTGCTCATTAAGAAAGTTTATATACAAATTTCTGAACGAACTCCTTAAGAAAAGTTCTCCAAAAGATCCCTGCGAAAGAATCCTTAGAATCATCTAGTCGTCACAAACGTTTTGACTACTTGTGGAGCCAAAACAGACTCCGTATGAGTCAGATATCCATGTTTCAGTTAACACTGCACAAAACTGATTCGGACGGCGATTCTGAGACTAGTTCTTGTGTAGTTGCATTCGATTTTTCCATTCTCCTTCACTAAACATCTCCATATGATATCCAATTACTTTTAAGGAAATGCAAGAGACCTCAGTTATGATGATGCACTAGGTCCATAGCTGGGACTTTGTGTAGGTTCTCGAAATGCGTTTGTCGAGTGCTCATTAAGAAAGTTTCTATACAAATTTCAGAACGAACTCCTGAAGAAAAGTTCTCGAAAAGTTCCCTGTGAAAGAATCCTTTGAATCATCTAGTCGTCACAAACGTTTTGACTACTTGTGGAGCCAAAACGGACACCGTATGAGTCAGATATCCATGTTTCAGTTAACATTGCGCAAAACTGATTCCGGACGACAGTTAGAGACTAGTTCTTGTGTAGTTGCGTTCAATTTTTTCCATTCTACTTCACTAAACATCTTCATATGAGATCCAATTATTTGTAGGGAAATGCAAGAGACCTCAGTTATGATGATGCACTAGGTCTATAGCTGGGACTTTGTGTATGTCCTCGGAATGCGTTTGTCGAGTGCTCATTAAGAAAGTTTCTGTACAAGTTTCTGAACGAACTCCTTAAGAAAAGTTCTCAAAAGTTCCCTGTGAAAGAATCCTTTGAATCATCTAGTCGTCACAAACGTATTGACTACTAGTGGAGCCAAAACGGACTCTGTATCAGTCAGATATCCATGTTTCAGTTAGCATTGCGCAAAAACCCGATTCAGACGACGATTCTGAGACTAGTTCTTGTGTAGTTGCATTCAATTTTTTCCATTCTACTTCACTAAACATCTCCATATGAGATCCAATTACTTGTAGGGAAATTCAAGAGACCTCAGTTATGATGATTCACTAGGTCCATAGATGGAACTTTGTGTATGTTCTCGAAATGCGTTTGTCGGGTGCTCAATAAGAAAGTTTCTATACAAGTTTCTGAACAAACTCCTTAAGAAAAGTTCCCAAATATTCCCTATGAAAGAATCCTTTGAACCATCTGGTCGTCACAAGCATTTTTACTACTTCTGGAGCCAAAACAGACTCCGTATGAGTCAGATATCCATGTTTCAGTTAACACTGCACAAAACTGATTCCGGACGACAGTTACAGACTAGTTCTTGTGTAGTTGCATTCGATTTTTCCATTCTCCTTCACTAAACATCTCCATATGAGATCCAATTACTTGTAAGGAAATGCAAGAGACCTCAGTTATGATGATGCACTAGGTCCATAGCTGGGACTTTGTGTAGGTTCTCGAAATGCGTTTGTCGAGTGCTCATTAAGAAAGTTTATATACAAATTTCTGAACGAACTCCTTAAGAAAAGTTCTCCAAAAGATCCCTGCGAAAGAATCCTTTGAATCATCTAGTCGTCAAAAACGTTGTAACTACTTGTGGAGCCAAAACAGACTCCGTATGAGTCAGATATCCATGTTTCAGTTAACACTGCACAAAACTGATTCCGGACGACAGTTATAGACTAGTTCTTGTGTAGTTGCATTCGATTTTTCCATTCTCCTACACTAAACATCTCCATATGAGATCCATTACTTGTAAGGAAATGCAAGAGACCTCAGTTATGATGATGCACTAGGTCCATAGCTGGGACTTTGTGTAGGTTCTCGAAATGCGTTTGTCGAGTGCTTAAGAAAGTTTCTATACAAATTTCAGAACGAACTCCTGAAGAAAAGTTCTCAAAAAGTTCCCTGTGAAAGAATCCTTTGAATCATCTAGTCGTCACAAACGTTTGGACTACTTGTGGAGCCAAAACAGACTCCGTATGAGTCAGATATCCATGTTTCAGTTAACACTGCACAAAACTGATTCCGGACGACAGTTACAGACTAGTTCTTGTGTAGTTGCGTTCAATTTTTTCGATTCTACTTCACTAAACATCTTCATATGAGATCCAATTACTTGTAGGGAAATGCAAGAGACCTCAGTTATGATGATGCACTAGGTCCATAGCTGGGACTTTGTGTATGTCCTCGAAATGCGTTTGTCGAGTGCTCATTAAGAAAGTTTCTATACAAGTTTCTGAACGAACTCCTGAAGAAAAGTTCTCCAAAAGATCCCTGTGAAAGAATCCTTTGAATCATCTAGTCGTCACAAAAGTATTGACTACTTGTGGAGCCAAAACGGACTCTGTATCAGTCAGATATCCATGTTCAGTTAGCATTGTGCAAAACTGATTCCGGACGACAGTAACAGACTAGTTCTTGTGTAGTTGCATTCGATTTTTTCCATTCTACTTCACTAAACATCTCCATATGAGATCCAATTACTTGTAGGGAAATTCAAGAGACCTCAGTTATGATGATTCACTAGGTCCATAGCTGGAACTTTGTGTATGTTCTCGAAATGCGTTTGTCGAGTGCTCATTAAGAAAGTTTCTATACAAGTTTCTGAACGAGCTCCGTAAGAAAAGTTCCCAAATGTTCCCTATGAAAGAATCCTTTGAAGCATCTGGTCGTCACAAGCATTTTCACTACTTGTGGAGCCACAACGGACTCCGTATGAGTCAAATATCCATGTTTCAGTTAACACTGTGCAAAACTTATTCCGAACGAAAGTTACAGACTAGTTCTTGTGTAGTTGCATTCGATTTTTTCCATTCTACTTCACTAAACATCTCCATATGAGATCCAATTACTTGTAGAGGAATGCAAGAGACCTCAGTTATGATGATGCACTAGGTCCATAGCTGGGACTTTGTGTAGGTTCTCGAAATGCGTTTGTCCAGTGCTCATTAAGAAAGTTTCTATACAAATTTCTGAATGAACTCCTTAAGAAAAGTTCTCCAAAAGTTCCCTGTGAAAGAATCCTTTGAATCATCTAGTCGTCACAAACGTTTTGACTACTTGTGGAGCCAAAACGGACTCCGTATGAGTCAGATATCCATGTTTTAGTTAACACTGCGCAAAACTTATTCCGGACGACAGTTACAGACTAGTTCTTGTGTAGTTGCATTCGATTTTTCCATTCTCCTTCACTAAACATATCCATATTAGGGAAATGCAACAGACCTCAGTTATGATGATGCATTAGGTCTATAGCTGGGACTTTGTGTATGTTCTCGAAATGCGTTTGTCGAGTGATCATTAAGAAACTTTCTATACAAGTTTCTGAACGAACTTCTTAAGAAAAGTTCTCCAAAAGTTCCCTGTCAAAGAATCCATTGAAGCATCTGGTCCTCACAAACGTTTTGACTACTTGTGGAGCCAAAACGGACTCCGTATGAGTCAGATATCCATGTTTCAGTTAACACTGCGCAAAACTGATTCCGAACGACAGTTACACACTAGTTCTTGTGTAGTTGCATTCGATTTCTCCATTATTCTTCACTAAACATCTCCATATGAGATCCAATTACTTGTAGGTAAATGCAAGAGACCTCAGTTATGATGATGCACTAGGTCCATAGCTAGGACTTTGTGTATGTTCTCGAAATGCGTTTGCCGAGTGCTCATTAAGAATGTTTCTATACACGATTCTGAACGAACTCCTTAAGAAAAGTTCTCCAAAAGTTCCCTGTGGAAGAATCCTTTGAATCATCTAGTCGTCACAAAAGTTTTGACTACTTGTGGAGCCAAAACGGACTCCGTATGAGTCAGATATCCTTGTTTCAGTTAACACTACGAAAAGTTGATTCCGGACGACAGTTACATACTAGTTCTTGTGTAGTTGCATTCGATTTTTTCCATTCTCCTTCACTAAACATCTCCATATGAGATCCAATTACTTGTTGGGAAATGCAACAGACCTCAGTTATGATGCTGCACTAGATCCATAGCTAGGACTTTGTGTATGTTCTCGAAATGCGTTTGTCGAGTGCTCATTAAGAAAGTTTCTATACAAGTTTCTAAATGAACTCCTTAAGAAAAGTTATCCAAAACTTCCCTGTGAAAGAATCCTTTGAAGCATCTGGTCGTCACAAACGTTTTTACTACTTGTGGAGCCAAAACGGACTCTGTATGAGTCAGATATCCATGTTTCGATTAACATCAAGAAAACCCGATTCCGGACGACAGTTACAGACTAGTTCTTGTGTAGTTGCATTCGATTTTTTCCATTCTACTTCACTAAACATCTCCATATGAGATCCAATTACTTGTAGGGAAATGCAAGAGACCTTAGTTATGATGATTCACTAGGTCCATAGCTGGGACTTTGTGTATGTTCTCGAAATGTGTTTGTCGGGTGCTCATTAAGAAAGTTTCTATACAAGTTTCTTAACGAACTCATCAAGAAAAGTTCCCAAATGTTCCCTGTGAAAGAATCCTTTGAAGCATCTGTTCGTCACAAGAATTTTGACTACTTGTGGAGCCACAACGGACTCCGTATGAGTCAGATTTCCATGTTTCAGTTAACACTACGCAAAACTTATTCCGAACGACAATTATAGACTAGTTCTTGTGTAGTTGCATTCAACTTTTTCAATTCTACTTCACTAAACATGTCCATATGAGTTCCAATTACTTGAAGGGAAAGCAAGAGACCTCAGTTATGATGATGCACTAGGTCCATAGCTGGGACTTTGCGTAGGTTCTCGAAATGCGTTTGTCGAGTGCTCATTAAGAAAGTTTCGATACAAATTTCTGAACGAACTCCTTCAGAAAACTTCTCCAAAATATCCCTGCGAAAGAATCTTTTGAATCATCTAGTCGTCACAAACATTTTGACTACTTGTGGAGCAAAAACGGACTCCGTATGAGTCAGATATCCATGTTTCAGTTAACAACGCGCAATACTGATTTCGGACGACAGTTACAGACTAGTTCTTTTGTAGTTGCATTCGATTTTTCCATTCTCCTTCACTAAACATCTCCATATGAGATCCAATTTCTTGTTGGGAAATGCAACAGACCTCAGTTATGATGATGCACTAGGTCCATAGCTGGGACTTTGTGTACGTTCTCGAAATGTGTTTGTCGAGTGATCATTAAGAAACTTTCTATACAAGTTTCTGAACGAACTCCTTAAGAAAAGTTCTCCAAAATTTCCTTGTCAAAGAATCCTTTGAAGCATCTGGTCCTCACAAACGTTTTGACTACTTATGCAGCCCAAACGGACTCCGTATGAGTCAGATATCCATGTTTCAGTTAACACTGCGCAAAACTGATTCCGAACGACAGTTATAGACTAGTTCTTGTGTAGTTGCATTCGATTTTTTCCATTCTACTTCACTAAACATCTCCATATGAGATCTAATTACTTGTAGGGAAATGCAAGAGACCTCATTTATGATGATGCACTAGGTCCATAGCTAGGAATTTGTGTATGTTCTCGAAATGCGTTTGCCGAGTGCTCATTAAGAATGTTTCTATACAAGATTCTGAACGAACTCCTTAAGAAAAGTTCTCCAAAAGTTCCCTGTGGAAGAATCCTTTGAATCATTTGGTCGTCACAAAAGTTTTGACTACTTGTGGAGCCAAAACGGACTCCGTATGAGTCACATATCCATGTTTCAGTTAACACTACGCAAAACTGATTCCGCACGACAGTTACAGACTAGTTCTTGTGTAGTTGCATTCGATTTTTTCCATTCTCTTTCATTAAACATCTCCATATGAGATCCAATTACTTGTTGGGAAATGCAACAGACCTCAGTTATGATGCTGCACTAGGTCCATAGCTGGGACTTTGTGTATGTTCTCGAAATGCGTTTGTCGAGTGCTCATTAAGAAAGTTTCTATAAAAGTTTCTAAATGAACTCCTTAAGAAATGTTCTCCAAAACTTCCCTGTGAAAGAATCCTTTCAAGCATCTGGTCGTCACAAATGTTTTGACTACTTGTGGAGCCAAAACAGACTCTGTATGAGTAAGATATCCATGTTTCAGTTAACATCAAGAAAACCGATTCCGAGCGACGCTACAAACTAGTTCTTGTGTAGTTGCATTCGATTTTTTCCATTCTACTTCACTAAACATCTGCATATGAGATCCAATTACTTGTTGGGAAATGCAAGAGACCTCAGTTATGATGATGCACTAGGTCCATAGCTGGGACTTTGCGTAGGTTCTCGAAATGCGTTTGTCGAGTGCTCATTAAGAAAGTTTCTATACAAATTTCTGAACGAACTCCTTCAGAAAAGTTCTCCAAAATATCCCTGCGAAAGAATCCTTTGAATTATGTAGTCGTCACAAACATTTTGACTACTTGTGGAGCAAAAACGGACTCCGTATGAGTCAGATATCCATGTTTCAGTTAACACTGCGCAATACTGATTTCGGACGACAGTTACAGACTAGTTCTTTTGTAGTTGCATTCGATTTTTCCATTCTCCTTCACTAAACATCTCCATATGAGATCCAATTACTTGTTGGGAAATGCAACAGACCTCAGTTATGATGATGCACTAGGTCCATAGCTGGGACTTTGTGTAAGTTCACGAAATGTGTTTGTCGAGTGATCATTAAGAAACTTTCTATACAAGTTTCTGAACAAACTCCTTAAGAAAAGTTCTCCAAAAGTTCCTTGTCAAAGAATCCTTTGAAGCATCTGGTCCTCACAAACGTTTTGACTACTTGTGCAGCCCAAACGGACTCCGTATGAGTCGATATCCATGTTTCGATTAACCTTTGCATAAAACTGATTCGAGCAGCGATTCTGAGACTAGTTCTTGAGTAGTTGCATTCGATTATTTCCATTCTACTTCACTAAACATCTCCATATGAGATCTAATTACTTGTAGGGAAATGCAAGAGACCTCATTTATGATGATGCACTAGGTCCATAGCTAGGACTTTGTGTATGTTCTCGAAATGCGTTTGCCGAGTGCTCATTAAGAATGTTTCTATACAAGATTCTGAACGAACTCCTTAAGAAAAGTTCTCCAAAAGTTCCCTGTGGAAGAATCCTTTGAATCATTTGGTCGTCACAAAAGTTTTGACTACTTGTGGAGCCAAAACGGACTCCGTATGAGTCACATATCCATGTTTCAGTTAACACTTCGCAAAACCCATTCCGCATTCTACGCTATGCACTAGTTCTTGTGTAGTTGCATTCGATTTTTCCATTCTCTTTCATTAAACATCTCCATATGAGATTCAATTACTTGTTGGGAAATGCAATGCACCTCGGTTATGATGCTGCACTATGTCAATAGCTGGGACTTTGTGTATGTTCTCGAAATGCGTTTGTCGAGTGCTCATTAAGAAAGTTTCTATAAAAGTTTCTAAATGAACTCCTTAAGAAATGTTCTCCAAAACTTCCCTGTGAAAGAATCCTTTGAAGCATCTGGTCGTCACAAATGTTTTGACTACTTGTGGAGCCAAAACAGACTCTGTATGAGTAAGATATCCATGTTTCGATTAACATCGCATAAAACTGATTCGAGCAGCGATTCTGAGACTAGTTCTTGTGTAGTTGCATTCGATTTTTTCCATTCTACTTCACTAAACATCTGCATATGAGATCCAATTACTTGTAGGGAAATGCAAGAGACCTCAGTCATGATGATGCACTAGGTCCATAGCTGGGACTTTGCGTAGGTTCTCGAAATGCGTTTGTCGAGTGCTCATTAAGAAAGTTTCTATACAAATTTCTGAACGAACTCCTTCAGAAAAGTTCTTCAAAATATCCCTGCGAAAGAATCCTTTGAATCATCTAGTCGTCACAAACATTTTGACTACTTGTGGAGCAAAAACGGACTCCGTATGAGTCAGATATCCATGTTTCAGTTAACCTTTGCGCCAATCTGATTTGGACGGCGATTCTGAGACTAGTTCTTTTGTAGTTGCATTCGATTTTTCCATTCTCCTTCACTAAACATCTCCATATGAGATCCAATTACTTGTTGGGAAATGCAACAGACCTCAGTTATGATGATGCACTAGGTCCATAGCTGGGACTTTGTGTACGTTCTCGAAATGTGTTTGTCGAGTGATCATTAAGAAACTTTCTATACAAGTATCTGAACGAACTCCTTAAGAAAAGTTCTCCAAAAGTTCCTTGTCAAAGAATCCTTTGAAGCATCTGGTCCTCACAAACGTTTTGACTACTTGTGCAGCCCAAACGGACTCCGTATGAGTCAGATATCCATGTTTCAGATTAACCTTTGCGGCAGGCCGATTCGAGCAGCGATTCTGAGACTAGTTCTTGTGTAGTTGCATTCGATTTTTTCCATTCTACTTCACTAAACATCTCCATATGAGATCTAATTACTTGTAGGGAAATGCAAGAGACCTGATTTATGATGATGGACTAGGTCCATAGCTAGGACTTTGTGTATGTTCTCGAAATGCGTTTGCCGAGTGCTCATTAAGAATGTTTCTATACAAGATTCTGAACGAACTCCTTAAGAAAAGTTCTACAAAAGTTCCCTGTGGAAGAATCCTTTGAATCATTTGGTCGTCACAAAAGTTTTGACTACTTGTGGAGCCAAAACGGACTCCGTATGAGTCAGATATCCATGTTTCAGTTAACACTACGCAAAACTGATTCCGCCATACGATTCTGAGACTAGTTCTTGTGTAGTTGCATTCGATTTTTCCATTCTCTTTCATTAAACATCTCCATATGAGATCCAATTACTTGTTGGGAAATGCAACAGACCTCAGTTATGATGCTGCACTAGGTCCATAGCTGGGACTTTGTGTATGTTCTCGAAATGCGTTTGCCGAGTGCTCATTAAGAAAGTTTCTATACAAGTTTCTAAACGAACTCCTTAAGAAAAGTTCTCCAAAACTTCCCTATGAAAGAATCCTTTGAAGCATCCGGTCGTCACAAACGTTTTGACTACTTGTGGAGCCAAAACGGACTCAGATGAGTCGAGATATCCATGTTTCAGCTTAACACTGCCAAACTGATTCGAGCAGCGATTCTGAGACTAGTTCTTGTGTAGTTGCTTTCGATTTTTTCCATTCTACTTCACTAAACATCTCCATATGAGATCCAATTACTTGTAGGGAAATGATAGAGACCTCAGTCATGATGATGCACTAGGTCCATAGCTGGGACTTTGCGTAGGTTCTCGAAATGCGTTTGTTGAGTGCTAATTAAGAAAGTTTCTACACAAATTTCTGAACGAACTCCTTAAGAAAAGTTCTCCAAAAGATCCCTGCGAAAGAATCGTTTGAATCATCTAGTCGTCACAAACGTTTTGACTACTTGTGGAGCCAAAACGGACTCCGTATGAGTCAGATATCCATGTTTGATTAACCTTTGCGCTAAACCGATTCCCGACGATTCTGAGACTAGTTCTTGTGTAGTTGCATTCGATTTTTCCATTCTCCTTCACTAAATATCTCCATATGAGATCCAATTACTTGTTGGGAAATGCAACAGACCTCAGTTATGATGATGCACTAGGTCCATAGCTGGGACTTTGTGTATGTTCTCGAAATGTGTTCGTCGAGTGATCATTAAGAAACATTCTATACAAGTTTCTGAACGAACTCCTTAAGAAAGGTTCTCCAAAAGTTCCCTGTCAAAGAATCCTTTGAAGCATCTGGTCCTCACAAATGTTTTGACTACTTGTGCAGCCCAAACGGACTCCGTATGAGTCAGATATCCATGTTTCAGTTAACTCTGCGCAAAACTGATTCCGAACGACAGTTACAGACTAGTTCTTGTGTAGATGCATTCAATTTTTTCCATTCTACTTCACTAAACATCTCCATATGAGATCCAATTACTTGTATGGAAATGCAAGAGACCTCTGTTATGATGATGCACTAGGTCCATAGCTAGGACATTATGTATGTTCTCGAAATGCGTTTGCTGAGTGCTCATTAAGAAAGTTTCTATACAAGATTCTGAACGAACTCCTTCAGAAAAGTTCTCCAAAAGTTCCCTGTGAAAGAATCATTTGAATCATCTGGTCGTCATAAAAGTTTTGACTACTTGTGGAGCCAAAACAGACTCCGTATGAGTCAGATATCCATGTTTCAGTTAACACTGTGCAAAACTGATTCCGGACGACAGTTACAGACTAGTTCTTGTGTATTTGCATTCGATTTTTTCCATTCTCCTTCACTAAACATCTCCACATGAGATCTAATTACTTGTAGGGAAATGCAACAGATCTCAGTTATGATGCTGCACTAGGTCCATAGCTGGGACTTTGTGTATGTTCTCAAAATGCGTTTGTGGAGTGCTCATTAAGAAAGTTCCTATACAAGTTTCTAAACGAACTCCTTAAGAAAAGTTCTCCAAAACTTCCCTATGAAAGAATCCTTTGAAGCATCTGGTCGTCACAAACGTTTTGACTACAAGATTCTGAACGAACTCCTTAAGAAAAGTTCTCCAAAACGTCCCTATGAAAGAATCCTTTGAATCATCTGGTCGTCATAAAAGTTTTGACTACTTGTGGAGCCAAAACAGACTTCGTATGAGTCAGATATCCATGTTTCAGTTAACACTGCGCCAAAACTGATTCCGAGCAGCGATTCTGAGACTAGTTCTTGTGTAGTTGCATTCGATTTTTCCATTCTCCTTCACTAAACATCTCCATATGTGATCCATTTACTTGTAGGTAAATGCAAGAGACCTCAGTTATGATGATGCACTATGTCCATAGCTGGGACTTTGTGTATCTTCTTGAAATGCGTTTGTCGAGTGCTCATTAAGAAAGTTTCTATACAAGTTTCTAAACGAACTCCTTAAGAAAAGTTCTCCAAAACTTCCCTATGAGAGAATCCTTCGAAGCATCTGGTCGTCACAAACGTTTTGACTACAAGATTACGAATCGAACTCCTTAAGAAAAGTTCTCCAAAACGTCCCTATGAAAGAATCCTTTGAATCATCTGGTCGTCATAAAAGTTTTGACTACTTGTGGAGCCAAAACAGACTCCGTATGAGTCAGATATCCATGTTTCAGTTAACACTGCGCAAAACTGATTCCGGACGACAGTTACAGACTAGTTCTTGTGTAGTTGCATACGATTTTTTCCATTCTACTTCACTAAACATCTCCATATGAGATCCAATTACTTGTAGGGAAATTACCGAGACCTCTGTTATGTTGATGCACTAGGTTCATAGCTGGGACTTTGTGTATGTTCTCGAAATGCGTTTGTCGAGTGCTCATTATGAAAGTTTCTATACAAGTTTCTGAACGAACTCCTTAAGAAATGTTCCCCAAAAGTTCCTTGTGAAAATATCCACTGAATCATATGGTCATCACAAACGTTTTAAATACTTGTGGCGCCAGAACGGACTCCGTATGAGTCAGATATCAATGTTTCGATTAACATTTGCATAAAACCGATTCCGAACAACGATTCTGAGACAAGTTCTTGTGTAGTTTCATACGATTTTGTCCATTCTACTTCGCTAAACATCTCCATATGAGATCCAATTACTTGTAGGGAAATGCAAGAGACCTCAGTTATGATGATGCACTAGGTCCATAGCTGGGACTTTGTGTATGTTCTCAAAATGCGTTTGTCGAGTGCTCATTAAGAAAGTTTCTATACAAGTTTCAGAACGAACTCCTTAAGGAAAGTTCTCCTAAAGTTCCCTGTGAAAGAATCATTTGAAGCATCTGGTCGTCACAAGCGTTTTGACTACTTGTGGAGCCAAAACAGACTCCGTATGAGTCAGATATCCGTGTTTTAGTTAACACTGCGCAAAACTGATTCCGAACGACAGTTACAAACTAGTTCTTGTGTAGTTGCATTCGATTTTTTACATTCCACTTCACTAAACATCTCCATATGTGATCCAGTTACTTGTAGGGAAATGCAAGAGACCTCAGTTATGATGATGCACTAGGTCCATAGCTGGGACTTTGTGTATGTTCTCGAAATGCGTTTGTCGAGTGCTCATTAAGAAACTTTCTATACAAGTTTCTGAACGAACCCCTTAGGAAAAGTTCTCCCAAAGTTCCCTGTCAAAGAATCCTTTGAAGCATCTGGTCCTCACAAACGTTTTGACTACTTGTGGAGCCAAAATGGACTCCGTATGAGTCAGATATCTATGTTTCAGTTAACACTGCGCAAATCTGATTCCGGACGACAGTTACAGACTAGTTCTCATGTAGTTGCATTCGATTTTTGAATACTTGTGGAGCCAAAAAGGACTCCGTATGAGATCCAATTACTTCATATGATTTTTTCCATTCTACTTCGTTAAACATCTCCATATGAGATCCAATTACTTGTAGGGAAATGCAAGAGACCTCAGTTATAATGATGCACTAGGTCCATAGCTGGGACTTTGTGTAGGTTCTCGAAATGCGTTTGTCGAGTGCTCATTAAGAAACTTTCTATACAAGTTTCTGAACGAACTCCTTAGGAAAAGTTCTCCCAAAGTTCCCTGTCAAAGAATCCTTTGAAGCATCTGGTCCTCACAAACGTTTTGACTACTTGTGGAGCCAAAACGGACTCCGTATGAGTCAGATATCCATGTTTCAGTTAACACTGCACAAAACTGATTCGAGCAGCGATTCTGAGACTAGTTCTCGTGTAGTTGCATTCGATTTCTTCCATTCTACTTCACTAAACATCTCCAAATGAGATCCAATTACTTGTAGGGAAATTAACGAGACCTATGTTATGTTGATGCACTAGGTTCATAGCTGGGACTTTGTGTATGTTCTCGAAATGCATTTGTCGAGTGCTCATTAAGAAACTTTCTATACAAGTTTCTGAACGAACTCCTTAAGAAAAGTTCTCCAAAACATCCCTGTCAAAGAATCCTTTGAAGCATCTGGTCCTCACAAACGTTTTGACTACTTGTGAAGCCCAAACGGACTCCGTATGAGTTAGATATCCATGTTTGATTAACGGTCATAAAACTAATCCCGAGCAGCGATTCTGAGACTAGTTCTTGTGTAGTTGCATTCGATTTTTTCCATTCTACTTCACTAAACATCTCCATATGAGATCCAATTACTTGTAGGGAAATGTAAGAGACCTTAGTTATCATGATGCACTAGGTCCATAGCTGGGACTTTGTGTATGTTCTCGGAATGCGTTTGTCGAGTGATCATTAAGAAACTTTCTATACAAGTTTCTGAACAAACTCCTTAAGAAAAGTTCTCCAAAAGTTCCCTGTCAAAGAATCCTTTGAAGCATCTGGTCCTCACAAACGTTTTGACTACTTGTGAAGCCCAAACGGACTCCGTATGAGTTAGATATCCATGTTTGATTAACCTTTGCATAAAGCGATCCCAAGAACGATTCTGAGACTAGTTTTGTGTAGTTGCATTCGATTTTTTCCATTCTACTTCACTAAACATCTCCATATGAGATCCAATTACTTGTAGGGAAATGCAAGAGACCTCAGTTATGATGATGCACTAGGTCCATAGCTAGGACCTTGTGTATGTTCTCGAAATGCGTTTGCTGTGTGCTCATTAATAAAGTTACTATACAAGATTCTGAACGAACTCATTAAAAAAGTTCTCCAAAAGTTCTCTGTGAAAGAATCCTTTGAATCATCTGGTCGTCACAAAAGTTTTGACTACTTGTGGAGCCAAAACAGACTCGTATGAGTCAGATATCCATGTATCAGTTAACACTGCGCAAAACTTATTCCGGACGACAGTTACACACTAGTTCTTGTGTAGTTGCATTCGATTTTTTCCATTCTCCTTCACTAAACATATCCCCATGAGATCCAATTACCTGTAGGGAAATGCAACAGACCTCAGTTATGATGTTGCACTAGGTCCATAGCTGGGACTTTGTGTATGTTCTCGAAATGCGTTTGCCGAGTGCTCATTAAGAAAGTTTCTATACAAGTTTCTAAACGAACTCCTTAAGAAAAGTTCTCCAAAACTTCCCTATGAAAGAATCCTTTGAAGCATCCGGTCGTCACAAACATTTTGACTACTTGTGGAGCCAAAACGGACTACGTATGAGTCAGATATCCATGTTTGATTAACATGCCAAAACCGATTCGAGCAGCGATTCTGAGACTAGTTCTTGTGTAGTTGCTTTCGATTTTTTCCATTCTACTTCACTAAACATCTCCATATGAGATCCAATTACTTGTAGGGAAATGATAGAGACCTCAGTCATGATGATGCACTAGGTCCATAGGTGGGACTTTGTGTATGTTCTCAAAATGCGTTTGTCGAGTGCTCATTAAGAAAGTTTCTATACAAGTTTCTGAACGAACACCTTAAGGAAAGTTCTCCTAAAGTTCCCTTTGAAAGAATCATTTGAAGCATCTGGTCGTCACAAGCGTTTTGACTACTTGTGGAGCCAAAACAGACTCCGTATGAGTCAGATATCCATGTTTTAGTTAACAACTGCATAAAGCGATTCCGAGCAGCGATTCTGAGACTAGTTCTTGTGTAGTTGCATTCGATTTTTTCCATTCTACTTCACTAAACATCTCCATATGTGATCCATTTACTTGTAGGGAAATGCAAGAGACCTCAGTTATGATGATGCACTATGTCCATAGCTGGGACTTTGTGTATGTTCTCGGAATGCGTTTGTCGAGTGATCATTAAGAAACTTTCTATACAAGTTTCTGAACAAACTCCTTAAGAAAAGTTCTCCAAAAGTTCCCTGTCAAAGAATCCTTTGAAGCATCTGGTCCTCACAACCGTTTTGACTACTTGTGAAGCCCAAAGCGGACTCGTATGAGTTAGATATCCATGTTTGATTAACATCAAGCAAAACCCATCCCGAGCAGCGATTCTGAGACTAGTTCTTGTGTAGTTGCATTCGATTTTTTCCATTCTACTTCACTAAACATCTCCATATGAGATCCAATTACTTGTAGGGAAATGCAAGAGACCTCAGTTATGATAATGCACTAGGTCCATAGCTAGGACTTTGTGTATGTTCTCGAAATGCATTTGCTGAGTGCTCATTAATAAAGTTTCTATACAAGTTTCTGAACGAACTCATTAAAAAAAGTTCTCCAAAAGTTCCCTGTGAAAGAATCCTTTGAATCATCTGGTCGTCACAAAAGTTTTGACTACTTGTGGAGCCAAAACAGACTCGTATGAGTCAGATATCCATGTTTCAGTTAACACTGCACAAAACTGATTCCGGACGAGAGTTACAGACTAGTTCTTGTGTAGTTGCATTCGATTTTTTGCATTCTACTTCACTAAACATCTCCATATGTGATCCATTTACTTGTAGGGAAATGCAAGAGACCTCAGTTATGATGATGCACTATGTCCATAGTTGGGACTTTGTGTATGTTCTCGGAATGCGTTTGTCGAGTGATCATTAAGAAACTTTCTATACAAGTTTCTGAACAAACTCCTTAAGAAAAGTTCTCCAAAAGTTCCCTATGAAAGAATTGTTTGAAGCATCTGGCCGTCACAAATGTTTTGACTACTTGTGGTGCCAAAACGTACTCCGTACGAGTCAGATATCCATGTTTCAGTTAACACTGCGCAAAAATGATTCCGAACGACAGTTACAGACTAGTTCTTGTGTAGTTGCGTTCGATTTTTTCCATTCTACTTCACTAAACATCTCCATATGAGATCCAATTACTTGTAGGGAAATTAACGAGACCTCTGTTATGTTGATGCACTAGGTCCATAGCTGGGTCTTTGAAAGTGCGTTATATCGACTAGAGGGGGGGTGAATAGGCGATTTTTATGAATTCTTCACTGAGGAATTTGCCGGTGAGGAAATTCCTTAGCGAAGAACTACTTGCAGCAGAATAAGTGCTCAAGTAAGCATAAGAGAATGCGGGCATGGTCATCATGATGAAATGAAGACAAACAAAGAGTACGAGAAAGCGTAAACACAGGATAGCACAAGATGAAGACAAACAGATCAAGAAATTGAACTGTGGAAATTGAGAAAGTCTTGATCAAAGTCTTCAAACACAGATATGAAAAACACTCAACACAATAATGAGGAAATGAAAGGGTTGAGGAAATAGAACCAATGGGTTGGTGAAGACAATGATTTGGTAGACCAGGTCCAACTGCTGTCTCGGTTATGCGTCTGATTCGGCGGTGAGTATTTAAACTCGAGGACACACAGTCCGGACACCCGATCGGCTGAGCACGCAGCTCAGGACACCAAGTCCTCACCGTATTCTCCTTGAACTAAGGTCACACGGACCTCGTCCAATCACTCGTGGTAAGTCTTGAGCGACTTCCAAACCTTCACAGACTTGGTCACTCGCCGATCCACAATTCCTCTTGGATGCTCTAGACCATGACGCCTAACCGTCTGGAAGAAGCACAGTCTTCAAAGGTAACAAGCGTCGGATCCACGCAGGATCAATCTCTTGATGATGCTCAATCACTTTGGGTATGTAGGGGTTTGGTTTTTGGGTTTTTCCTCACTCGATGATTTTCGCTCAAAGTCCTTGGAGGATGGGTTTCTCTCAAATGACAAGTGTCAAGTTTCTCTCGGAGCAGCCAACCAGCTAGTGGTTGTAGTGGGCGGCTATTTATAGCCTAGGGAGCAGCCCGACATGATAAGACATAAATGCCCTTCAATGATATGACCGTTAGGTGGATAAGATATTTGGGGACAGCTGGCGCACAACACAACAACGGTCGGAAATTTGAATCTCATATTCCTCGGGGCTATCATGTTCCTCCTTTGTGTAGGCAATCCGCACTAGCGAATTCCTAACTCCTCGGTCGAGAACAAATTCCTCGGCTGACCGGAAGAGCTTCGTCTACATCCTTTGAAGAAATTGACTGAGCTGTATGAGTTTTCCAAAAGCTTCACTCGAAGGGATTGGTAGGTGTAGGATTTTGAGTTGAGCATCACATGGAAATTTTTCCTTAGTATTTCCTCGACCCCCTTTAACGGTACGGTGTTTCCTATGACTCAAGAAAGAGAAAATGAAACTAAGAAAACAAAAGTCTTCACGCTTCATGTTCCTCAAATAAATACCAAGTCTTCAAGGTCACACCAATTTCTTCACTTTCAAAGTCTTGAGAGAAAGTCTTCAAAATATCAAAGTCTTGATCGAAGAACTTCATTTTTAAATTCGACTTTCTCTGTAAATATCAAACTCCTCATAGACTTATAGACATGTATACACTCACAAACACATTAGTTTCTTAACCTATAAGTCTTCAATACACCAAAATCACTAAGGGGCACTAGATGCACTTACAATCTCCCCCTTTTTGGTGATTGATGACAATATAGGTTAAGTTTTCAACAGGGATAAACATATGAAGTGTTAATAGTGATATTGAGGAATTTGATTGCAAGATATAGAAGAACTCCCCCAGAAGATGTGCATAGTGAGGAATTTGCTTTTGAGGCAATGCACATTTGAAGAGTTGAATCATGGAGATCTCCCCCTATATCTTGTAATTCATACACGCATTTGACATATAGTATGAAGAATTTGAAATGCATGATGAAATATGGTGCTTGATGAAATTAAGCATGCGTGCATTAATATTAATGAGGAACAGGCATGCAAAATAACACATCAAGAGTATCAGAGCTCAAGAGAATCAGAGCTCAGTGCATCAAAAGTATCAAAGCACCATCGGGTTTAAGATTACAACTCGATCCAATAAAAGTTTCAGATGATCGTGTGTTGTAACTTAACCAAAAAATTGCCCATATATTAGACCCGCTTGAAGACTAACTCAAATTTCTACCCCTTTGTTATTGAATGACCAAAAGGATCGAACCGAGGACTAACGCCTCAAGAATTTCAAGATGAAGAAGGAGCGCCTTGACATTGTTGGGGTCGGTGGTTGTAGTAGGGCCTGCCATGTGTCGTCAAGTCTTCATTTTCATCAGTGTCGCGCGATGAAGAATAGGAGCTGGCCACCAAGGAAGGAACTTTGACCTTCTTGTATTTCTTAGGAGGAGGTGCAGACCAGTCAAATTCTTCCTTGAGTCCCATTGTTGTTAGTTCTTCCGCACTGTAGACATTTGAAAGAACAGCCTAGGTGCGTTTGAAGGTTTCATGGAGGTAGTAGTGGTTTTTCTTCACTTCATTGTGTGTAGAGGTCATGTTGTGAAGAATTGAACCAAACTCACGCTTGACCCATTTATGATTGCGATCAACCTTCTGATGAAAGGCGAGGAGTAACTCACGATCGATCATCACCACAGGTGCGATAGCTTGAGGACTTTGCTTGACCGAGGTATTTGCGGCGAGTCATGTGTGGCGAGTCATCATTGGTGGAGTAGGATGCTGCTTTGCTAAACCTGTCCATCCAATGGACGAATGCCTTCATCGATCACAATGATAGCCTTGCCCTTGTCATCGGTGAGGTAAATGTCCGTTTGAGGACTTCAATCGAGGGCAAGTAGCTGCGATTGGTTCGATGTGTCGACCTTGTAATTGAGTGAAGACCTTGTCCTGATGAATCTCATTATCCAAGGCGCATAAGGCTTCACTCAAATGGTGACATAGCAATGTTTGCCAGAGTCCTCATGAAGAACTCATGGAAGTTGATGGGAACGCCATGAATGATATTGAAAAGCATATTCTTCATGATGCCAACGACTTCTTCATCATTCGAGTCGTGGCCTTTGATAGGACTCATTGTCTTCGTCAGAATCCGATAGACATTCCGAGGCACATACAATAATTCCTTGACGAGGAATTTGGTTCTTGGGGCTGCCTTGGCTTCAAAGGCTTCATCGGCACTTGCATATAGTGATTTGAAAGTTACGGTTCGTTGTAGATACAACGAGCACCATCAAGTGGAGAATCTGAGTGGTAGAGCACGAAGCAATTCGATTCTTTGGTGCCTTGTAGTGAGTATTTTCGGACATCCGATCTAATACCCATGAGTTCACGTCTTCAGCGTCTCCGGTGATGTGCAGCGTTGCATAGAATTGAACAATGAGTTCTTCATTCCAGTCACAGATATCAGTGCACAAATTCAGAAGTCCTGCGTCGTGAAGAACAGTGAGGACTGGCTCGAAGCCTGGTAGAGACTCCATGTCCACATGAGGAATATGAGCATGATCGAAGACTTTGTCTTTGTTGAAGAGCACTGAGGAATAGAAATTGGCTTGGCTGGCAGTCCAGAAACGCCTCTTCCTTATCTGGCGAGAATCATATGGATTATGTCGATGAAGAATACGTGCTACGCTGAAGAAGTCTTCAGCCTTGAACTTTTGCTTTGCTGAGAAGGGATCCTTTGGCTTTGGCAGTGGAGTGTCAGTGAGTTGCATCACAACCTCAGCAATCGCAATCTCAGGTTCTTCAGGCTGAGGAATTTCTTGTTCCTCAATAGGTGCAGTCTGAGGATCAGCAACAGCAGGTTCATCAGCGCTAGTGGCTGGAATTTCTTTATGGACAAACGAAGTGGGATGAGTTTCTTCAGAGACCATTTGAACAGTTGGAGCAGGGGACTGAGGTATCTGTTGGATTGGGGTGAAGAGTGGAGAATTTGGATGCTGACTTTCCCAAAATTCATCGTTCATCAAGGCGTTGTGCTTCCAATATCCACATCTTCTTCAAGTTCCTCAACACCGGCCTCTTCAGCTGTGAACTGTGGCATAGGCGAGGAAATGATTGGGGTTGAAGGGATTGCTTCCACTTCAATTTCTTCATCAATCTGCTCTGACGAAGCAGCAGAATGATTTTCTTCATCAGATCCGCTTGGGATCATATAATCTTCATCAAAAGGAACAAGGTCCTTTGATGGAATTGAGGAAATTGGAACAACATCAATAGGGTTTTCAAAGGAGCTGGTCATTGGCTTCATTTTCTTCACAGCCGAAGAATTTGGCGCAGCTGATGCTTTCCGTTTCTTCACAGCAGCTCGTTCTGCAGCCTTGGTCTTCTTCACATCAGAGGCAGATGGAAGAATTGGAGTTGGTGTTGGCGCAGGAGGAGCTAAGGAATCTGGTTGAATTTCCTCAGGCGCAACTGATGCAGTTTCCCTGACTTGTTCAGTTTCTTCAGGCGCACCACTAGTGGATGCCCTGGCAATTTCTTCAGCGGCTGGAATGGGATCATCAGCCCTGGAACTGGCATTTTCTTCAGCAGCCTGAACTTCATCAGCGGTGCTGGCATGTTCTTCAGTCGGCTGAGCTGAGGCTCCAGCCTGAGCTTCATGTTGCGTTGGGGAAGCAACATTGCTGAACTTCTTCGTCAGGTTGACGAATTTGACCTTGGCTCCTTGCCAATCAACATAATAAGCATCGAAGTTTTTGCTGAGGTCTTGAATTTCAGTCTGGACCTTGAGAAGTTCCTCAGGTGTCATTCTGACAACGTTTTTCTTCAGGAACTTCTCCTTTCTGTATTGTGCTTTCTTGATCTCTCTTGCCTTTTCAAACTTCCATTTCTCTTAAGTGATGAAATGGGTCAGCATATGACTTTGTCCAGGAGTTAGATGAAAGTCAGGCATAGGGGTGTTTGGATCCTTGTGCCAGAGATCAATATAATCGAGGATTTTCCTCGGATCCAACAGCAGTGGCACAGATGTGCCTTTGGCTCTAGTGGCCCTTTCTTGGCGACCTCTGATGATTTCCGCAAGTTCATCATCATCAGCCTTATCATCTTCAGGTGGCACTTCGAAGGCGACATGTTTCTTCTTAGGACTTGGCCGAGGACCTCGTCCAGCTGTGGCCTTAGTCTTCGATGAGAGTCGGGCGGATGAAGACTTTGGTGCAGGTGAGGAACTTCTTTGAGACACCAGAGGCAATGGAGAAGCCAGCAGTCCTTTGGCACGTGGCGGATGCATGCAGTCTTGAGGACTTTGTCAGAACTGCTGAGGACTTGGGAGGAGCTGCTGAGGACTTGGGAGGAGCTGATGATTTTGGAGGAGCAGGGGCAGCATGAGGAATTGGCCGTGAGGGCACAACTGAGGAACTTGCCCGTGAGGGCACTGTTGGTGAAGCACTTGGCTTGTGTGCGGGCTTCTTTGCCATAGATTTTCTTGGCTTGACAGAGGCCTCGATGGCAGCAGCAGATGTGAGTCCTCATTGAATTTCCTCAACGCCTCGTTGGCTTGTCTTGCCAATTTGGCTTGGCGCTTGGCCCATTCTTCAGGAAAGTCCTCACCACGCTTGATGCTGGTGGGGTCAGCTTCTTGGCCAGGTGCCAATGGAGGTCTTGGGCATGGAGGATTGAGTGCGAATTTCTTCATGTACTTTGGAGTTACATATCTGTACTCCCTCCATTCCCTTGCCCATCTCCGTTCAATCCTTTGGATGCGCACCTTGCGCTGATTTTTGTTCTCTTTGCCGAACTCGGCTTCATCAGGTGTGCAATAATCAGCATATATTTCCTCAGGGATTTCAAATGCGGTCATGACCTCAGGCCTCTTTCCTCCTTTCTGTGGCTTCTTTCCTTCTGCCATATTCTTCAGCTGAGGAATTTGAACAAACGAATTCTCTGAAGAAGTATGCAACTTTTCTTTGAGGAATGCTGCAAATGAGTTAAGTTGATGAGAACCTAGTGATTCAGCAGCGGACATGAGTACCTGTGAACAGAGTATAGTTGCGAGGAATTTGGAGAGGTCATATGCGTTCTCAGAAGATTTTTTTAAAAGGAACAAGTTTTGAGGATTTTGACCAGATGAGCCTTGAAGAATTTCACTAAGTGTTCTTTGTCTTAGGTTCCAGAGTTATACAGATCAAGGATCCACACAATTGAGGAATCTTGAAGAAAAATGATTGCTTAGAGAAACGAATCAAGAGCATATAACTAGTGAGGTGTTTGTGTGTGAGGATTTGAAGAATAAAACACCTTTGAAGATTTTGTAGTGTAAAATTTGGATCAATGAGGGCAGTAAAAGTAACTTTTAATTACCCTAAATGAAGAACACAACAAACTGGGTGTTGTAGATGTGAAGCTCGTCTGTTCAGATCTTCCACTCCCTAACTTGGCGGAGGAAGACAGCTACGGCGGCGGCGGAGTGAATATTTCCATAACCCGGTAGCAATCTGACGGCGACGAGGTCGAGGCAGCGAAGCTCTTCCTCACCGTGACGATGGAGTAGCAAAGAGCGCTTAGGGTTTGAGGAGCTCGGCGAGAGAGAGAGGTCGAGCGGAGTAAAAGAAGTGAGGATGGAGAGAGGGTATTTATAGAGGCGGTGAAAAACTGTTACCGAAGATTTAGGACGAACGTGCCTGACCATTCTCCTTCTCACGACATGTGTCACCCACGTCTTTGTGTAGTGGAGATCGTGTCTGATCGTGGGTGAGTAAAATAATGCATCGTGGGATGCGGAGCGGTTTGAGCGGCAAAACCAAAAGTTTGGATAAGATCAGTTTTAAAGTTTAGATTCGCAATTTCTTCAAATTTGACAAGGACACAGTGAAGATTTTGAACGAGTTTCAAATAGAACGCACATGAAGAATTTGTGAATAGATAGGGTTGAGTATAGCATAGAGGGGGAAGGGTCCGATCACATTCACTTAGCAGAAAAAGCGACTTGAAGAAATAGCCATAAGTGAATGTTGTAGAGTACATAAACCCATATATAAATGTATGGCCAATGAAGAAAAACGACGGAAACAGTAAAGATTTTGCAAAGTTGAAGAATTTGAAAAACTGAAGAATTTCAAAACTGAGGAAAAACTCAAATTGAAGATTTTCAACTTTGGTGGTGGCGTGACCCACCGTATAAGAATGATGATTTCAGACACAGCGTACAATTGTCGTAGGGTTCTGAGAATCAAATTCTTCATTAATTTCTTCACACTTAGAGTGTTATTCTTCATGGATTGAACAAAAACCTTTCTTCATGTGTTGCACATCTAAGTCATCAATTTTGCATAAGTGTCAGGATGTGTGTCCTTTTCAAAGAACATTCGAAGATTCTAAGATATTTAGCTCACACCGCAACTTGCTAAATCTCTTCTCATCCAAGGGCTTAGTGAAGATATCGGCTAGCTGTTCTTCGGTCTTCACATGCTCGATGGAGATGTCGCCCTTCAACACATGATCACGAAGAAAATGATGACGAATTTGAATGTGCTTTGTCTTCGAAAGTGCCGAACTGGGTTGTGAGCAATCTTGATGGCACTCTCATTGTCACGATGAGAGACACATTCTTCATGTTGATGCCGTAGTCCTTGAGAGTTTGCTTCATCCACAGCAATTGAGCACAACACGAGCCAGCAGCAATGTATTCAGCTTCCGCAATAATGACGGTGATACAGTTACATTTCTTCGAGGACCAACGGACCAAAGATCATCCGAGGAAATGACAAGTACCGGATGTTGACTTGCGGTCCACACGATCACCAAAGATAGTCGAGTCGAATATCCAATGAGATCAAAAGTAGAGCCCTTGGGATACCATAATCCTAGTGTTGGTGTGTGAGCTAGATATCGAAGAATATGCTTCACACCCTTATGGTGTGATTCCTTGATTGTAGCTTGAAATCGGGCACACATGCAAACACTAAGCATTATATCTGGCCTAGATGCACATAAGTACAATAGAGAACCAATCATGGAGCGGTATACCTTGTGATCGAAGTCAATACCATTTTCATCGATTGCATAGATGGCCATTTGTGGGCATAGGAATTTTGACACCTTTGCAATCTTGCATGCCGAATTTCTTCAGGACATCTTTGAGGTATTTCTCCTGAGATATGAATATGCCATTGTGTTGTTGACGAATTTGAAGACCTAAGAAGAATTTCAATTCTCCCATCATAGACATTTGATATTCTTCACTCATCATATAGGCAAATTCATCACTATAACGTTGGTCGATGCAGCCAAAGATAATATCATCAACATATATTTGGCACACAAACAGTTCACCATCATATGATTTAGTAAAGAGAGTAGGGTCGAGTGAACTGGTGTGAAGCCATTCTTCACGAAGAATTCCTTCAATGTATCGTACCACGCCCGTGGGGCTTGTTTGAGACCATAGAGGGACTTGTTGAGTCTGAAGACTTTGTCGGGATTCTTTGGATCTTCAAAACCTGGGGGTTGAGCAACATATACTTCTTCCTCAAGCTTACCATTGAGGAATGCACTTTTCACATCCATTTGATATAAAGTGATATTGTGATGGTTAGCATAGGCGAGTAATATCTTGAATAGACTCAAGTCTAGCAACAGTGCAAAAGTTTCATCGAAATCAATTCCTTCAACCTGTGTAGCCTTGAGCTACAAGTCGCGGCCTTATTCCTCACCACAAGGCCATTTTCATATTGCTTGTTGCGGTAGATCCACTTTGTGCCAATGATATTATGCTTGCGAGGATCTGGACGTTTGACCAGTTCCCAAACATTGTTGAGCTCGAACTGATGTAATTCTTCTTGCATGGCCTGCCACTCAGGCTCCAGAAATGCTTCATCTACCTTAGTGGGCTCTGTGATAGAGAAAAAAGCATAGTGGCCACAAAAGTTAGATAAATGTGAAGCTTTTGAGCGTGTGAGAGGACCTGGCGCGTCAATGTCATCGATGATCTTGTCAACTTGTACTTCTTTTGCAACGCGAGGATGAGCTGGTTGTCGTCGAGGAATTTGATCATTTTCCTCGCATTACCATTGTCTTGACATTATCTTCAGTGCATCAACTCGGCGTTCTTCACAGTCTTTGGAATGAATTCTTCAGCAGCTTTCTTGATGGGAATGACATCCTCGGTTGCCTTGAACTTGATAGATTCCTCGAGTCCTGGTTCATCTAACACGGAAGGTAGGTGCTCTCTTTGCGAGCCATTAGTTTCATCGAACCGCACATCTACAAGATCAACAATCTTGTGAAGAGCGATGTTGAAGACTCAGAGGTGTGCGAGTCCTTCCGTAACCAAGCATAAAACCTTCATGTGCTTTCGGTGCAAATTTAGAATTGTGATGAGGATCTCTAATCCAGCATTTAGCAATCAAGATTTTGAAATAACTCACATTGGGTTTCTTGTCGTTGAGGAGTTCATAGGCAGTCTTCTTGAAGAATTTGTGAAGATATACTCTGTTGATGATGTGGCATGCAAGATCAATTGCATCAATCCAAAAAGCGACTAGGCGTTTTGTATTCATCAAGCATAGTGCGAGCCATCTCAACAAGATTTACATTCTTGCGCTCCACGACGCCATTTCTTTGAGGAGTATAGGGAGCAGATAACTCATGAGTAATACCAAGTTCATCAAGATAGGCATCCAGATCGGAATTCTTGAACTCGGTTCCATTGTCACTCCTGATGTGTCTGATCTTCACACCAAAGTTAGTTGGAGCCCTCGAGGAAAATCGTTTGAAGACTTCCTCCACTTCATTTTTGTAAGTAACAATGTGTACCCATGTGTAACGGGAGTAATCATCAACAATAACAAAGCCATATAGAGATGCGTCATTAGTGAGAGCTGAGTAATGATTAGGACCAAAGAGGTCCATGTGAAGCAATTCGAAGGGACGAGTAGTGGTCATGATAGTCTTCATTTGGATGCTTGGCCTTGGTCATTTTCCAGCTTCACAAGCTCCACACAAGTGATCCTTGAGGAATTTGACATTCTCAATGCCAATGACATGCTTCTTCTTTGCAAGCGTGTTCAAATTCCTCATGCCTGCGTGACCAAGTCGCCGATGCCATAGCCAGCCTTCTGAAGCTTTTGCAAGTAGACACACGGCTGGTTGTGGTCCTGTGGAGAAATCAACAATATACAAATCTCCTCTCCTAAAGCCTTCGAAGACTTTGGAATTGTCAGCTTCCATAATCACAACACAACGATACTTGCCAAAGATAACAACCATATCAAGATCACAAAGCATTGAGACTGACATGAGGTTGTATCCTAAGGACTCAACAAGCATGACTTTGTCCATGTGTATGTCCTTAGAGATCGCAACCTTACCAAGACCCAATACCTGACTTTTGCCTTTGTCAGCAAAGATGATATGCTTCAGATGAGACGGTGATAAGGGAGCATCCATCAATAGATTCTTGTCACCAGTGTACATCCACTATCGAGAACCCACTCAGTGGCTTTGGGTTGATCATCCTGCAGATGAATTAGTGCAACTTACGATCTCATATACTTCATCAGTGAAGAATATGATATCAAGTTCATCAGATGAATTTCATCAGACGATTATAACAGATAAGCGGTATGAGGGCGTGTGAAATGAAAGTTCATTTCTTCATGATTAGCCTGCGTCCTATCGTGCATTTTGTCGGGCCCCAAGAAATTCTTGGACGTTTAAAGCACGTGCGGAGACCTGATCCTGCAGAAGAGGTTAGTTCTTTTTCTTCACCACCCACATCTGAAGGGGTGGCAAAGAGTTCATCACTCTGCGAGCACCATATGAGAATGGTGGCATAGAGGCCAAACCATTTCGTTTCACATAAGAGGGGTTAGGGTAAGCATATGAATAAGCAGAGAAATTCTTCGAGGACTTATGAACATATTGGTTTGAAGAATAATCACATATTCATAGCCCTTAGCTCTACCCTGCGAAACAGAGTTGTTAGCATGATGATAATCATATGAGGAGTTTGATCCTTTTGAGGAATTTGATCCACGTGAGGAATTTTGTCCGTATGAGGACTTTGATCCATATGAAGAATTTGGTCCATATGAAGAATTTGATCTGGGGTTCCTATTCTTCACAGGTGGTGTCATGGGGACATTCACCTGAAGACTTTCAAGGCACTTCTTGGGAACCCAGATTTTCTTCATAGGGGAACCGTTCCTGCAGTTAGTGTCAACATATCTAGCAAATACTTCACCATTCTGATTTTTGAACAGTTTATAGTTGGAGTCAAATGACTCATCAG
Source organism: Aegilops bicornis (assembly GCA_021605145.1). Classification (NCBI taxonomy): domain Eukaryota; kingdom Viridiplantae; phylum Streptophyta; class Magnoliopsida; order Poales; family Poaceae; genus Aegilops; species Aegilops bicornis. The sequence goes on from CM038673.1 coordinate 184,920,094, forward strand.
AAGAATGAGGGGATTCACATGTAAAGCCAGATAAGTTAGATGGATCAACTGGAGGTCCCTTTGCAGGAACCCATGAGGTTTTGGGATACTGCTCAGGCTTCCAATATGTTCCATCAGCATTGAGTTTCCTCTCAAAGGCAATACCCTCTTTCCTAGGGTTCCTGTTGAGGATCTGCTTTTTAAGCACATCACAGAGAGTCGATGCCCTTTGAGGCTTTTGTACATGCCTGTCATGTACAATTCCTTCAACCACTGCATCGTCGGTGATACTAGCAATGTCCTCGGATGAGGAATTAGTGATAGCGAGGCAGGTGAAGAATTTGTAACAGTTGAAGCATTTGAACATTCAGGTGAAGAATTAGCGATTCACGTTCAATGCACTTTAAGCATGGAGGAACAAATTCTTCACGAGAAGCGCTGATTTGTTGAGCAAGTAATGAATCGCGCTCCTTCTAAAGATCTTCATAATTCACTCTTAGCTTCTCAAGATCTTGCTTTCTTTGAAGAAATTCATAAGAAAGTTTCTCATGATTAGATAAGAGAGTGTTATGATGACCTTGAAGGCTGTCAAACCTAGACTGAAGTCTCACGAAGATTTTCGATCGGGGCTTTAGTGCGATCCATTTCTTCACCTAACATATCATCACTCTTATCTAGCATGTTTTGAACCTTTTCCAAGGCATGTTGTTGTTTGGTGGCAATGCAAACAAGTTTGGTATAGCTAGGTTCATTGTCATCATCAAATCCATCATCATTAGATTCACAGTCACTAAATTCAGATGAGGAACATTCGGTTACCTCGACACCCTTTGCCATGAGACATGATGATGAAGATGATGATTCTGGTTCGAAAGTCATCATTTTGAGAGATTCCTTGAAGTCCTCAAACCAGGGATCGTGACGGGTTCGATGACCTTCATAGACGTCGGAGATTCGGTCCCAGATAAGCTTCGCATTGCAAAGATGCATAATGCGCCTGAATTCATCTCTAGATAGGCAGGAACAGATGATATCCTTCGCCATGATGTCAAGTCGAGTGTACTTGCGAATATCATCTGCGTTCGCCGTCTTGCATAGATCAGTAAGACCAATTTCAGTGACGGTCCACAGCTCGTTGTCCATTGCCATGAGGCGCTTCCTCATCATGGCCTTCCACTTGGGATAATCATGACCGTCAAAGATAGGGCATGTCACTTTCTTCATACCTGCGGTCGACATAACTAAAACTCCAGGTGGTTAAACCAAAATCACACAGAACAAGGGAGTACCTTGCTCTGATACCAATTGAAAGTCCGTTATATCGACTAGAGGGGGGTGAATAGGCGATTTTTATGAATTCTTCACTGAGGAATTTGTCGGTGAGGAAATTCCTTAGCGAAGAACTACTTGCAGCGGAATAAGTACTCAGAAGTAAGCATAAGAGAATGCGGGCATGGTCATCATGATGAAATGAAGACAAACAAAGAGTACAGAAAGCGTAAACACGAGGATAGTACAAGATGAAGACAAAGCGGTGAAGAAATTGAACTGAGGAAATTGAGAAAGTGTTCACCAAAGTCTTCAAACACAGATATGAACAAACACTCAACACAATAATGAGGAAATGAAAGGGTTGAGGAAATAGAACCGATAAGGTTGGTGAAGACAATGATTTGGTAGACCAGTTCCAAGCTGCTGTCTCGGTTATGCGTCTGGTTGGAGCGGATGAGTATTTAAACTCGAGGACACACAGTCTCTGACTCCCAGTCCTGAGCACGCAGCTCGGGACACCAAGTCCTCACCGTATTCTCCTTGAACTATGGTCACACAGACCTCGTCCAATCACTCGTGGTAAGTCTTCAGGCGACTTCCAAACCTTCACAGACTTGGTCACTCGCCGATCCACAATTCCTCTTGGATGCTCTAGACCATGACGCCTAACCGTCTGGAAGAAGCACAGTCTTCAAAGGTAACAAGCGTCGGATCCACGCAGGATCAATCTCTTGATGATGCTCAATCACTTTGGGTTGTAGGGGTTTGGTTTTTGGGTTTTTCCTCACTCGATGATTTTCGCTCAAAGTCCTTGGAGGATGGGTTGCTCTCAAATGACAAGTGTCAAGTTTCTCTCGGAGCAGCCAACCAGCTAGTGGTTGTAGAAGGCGGCTATTTATAGCCTAGGGAGCAGCCCGACATGATAAGATATAAATGCCCTTCAATGATATGACCGTTAGGTGGATAAGATATTTTGGGACAGGTGGCCAAGACGACAGCGGGTCGGAAATTTGAATGTCAAATTCCTCAGGGCTATCATGTTCCTCACTGTGTAGGCAATCCGCACTGGCGAATTCCTACCTCCTCAGTCAGATCAAATTCCTCAGCGACAAGAAGAGCTTCGCCTCTGTCACTGAAGAAATTGACTGAACTGTATGAGTTTTCCAAAGGCTTCACTCGAAGCGATTGGTAGGTGTAGGATTTTGAGTTGAGCATCACATGGAAATTTTTCCTTAGTATTTCCTCGACCCCCTTTAACAGTACGGTGTTTCCTATGACTCAAGAAAGAGAAAATGAAACTACAAAAACAAAAGTCTTCACGCTTCATGTTCCTCAAATGAATACCAAGTATTCAAGGTCACACCAATTTCTTCACTTTCAAAGTCTTCAGAAAGTCTTCAGAATATCAAAGTCTTCAGTCGAAGAACTTCATTTTTAGGGGTCGACTTTCTCTGTAAATATCAAACTCCTCATAGACTTATAGACCTGTGTACACTCACAAACACATTAGTTTCTTAACCTATAAGTCTTCAATACACCAAAATCACTAAGGGGCACTAGATGCACTTACAGACTTTGTGTATGTTCTCGAAATGCGTTTGTCGAGTGCTCATTAAGAAAGTTTCTATACAAGTTTCTGAACGAACTCCTTAAGAAATGTTCCCCAAAAGTTCCTTGTGAAAGAATCCATTGAATCATATGGTCATCACAAAGGTTTTAAATACTTGAGCCAAAACGGACTCCGTATGAGTCAGATATCAATGTTTGATTAACCTTTGCAAAACTGATTCGAGCAGCGATTCTGAGACTAGTTCTTGTGTAGTTGCATGCGATTTTTTCCATTCTACTTTGCTAAACATCTCCATATGAGATCCAATTACTTGTAGGGAAATGCGAGAGACCTCAGTTATGATGATGCACTAGGTCCATAGCTGGGACTTTGTGTAGGTTCTCGAAATGCGTTTGTTGAGTGCTCATTAAGAAAGTTTCTATACAAATTTCTAAACGAACTCCATAAGTAAAGTTCTCCAAAAGTTCTCTGTGAAAGAATTCTTTGAATCATCTAGTCGTCACAAACGTTTTGACTACTTGTATAGCCACAACGGACTCCATATGAGTCAGATATCCATGTTTCAGTTAACACTGGCCAAAACTGATTCCGAACGACAGTTACAGACTAGTTCTTGTTTAGTTGCATTCAATTTTTTCCATTCTCCTTCACTAAACATCTCCATATGAGATCCAATTACTTGTAGGGAAATGCAACAGACCTCAGTTATGATGATGCACTAGGTCCATAGCTGCGAGTTTGTGTATGTTCTCGAAATGCGTTTGTCGAGTGCTCATTAAGAAACTTTCTATAAAAGTTTCTGAACGAACTCCTTAGGAAAAGTTCTCCAAAATTTCCTGTCAAAGAATCCTTTGAAGCATTTGGTCCTCACAAACGTTTTGACTACTTGTGGAGCCAAAACGGCCTCCGTATCAGTCAGATATCCATGTTTTAGTTAACACCGCACAAAACTAATTCGAGCAGCGATTCTGAGACTAGTTCTTGTGTAGTTGCATTCGATTTTTTCCATTCTACTTCAATAATCATCTCCATATGGGATCCAATTACTTGTAGGGAAATGCAAGAGAACTCAGTTATGATGTGCACTAGGTCCATAGCTAGGACTTTGAAATGTTCTGGAAATGCGTTTGCCGAGTGCTCATTAAGAAAGTTTCTATACAAGTTTCTGAACGAACTCCTTAAGAAAAGTTCTCCAAAAGTTCCCTGTGAAAGAATCCTTTGAATCATTTGGTTGTCACTAAAGTTTTGACTACTTGTGGAGCCAAAACGGACTCCGTATGAGTCAGATATCCATGTTTCAGTTAACACTGCGTAAAACAGATTCCGGACGACAGTTCAAGACTAGTTCTTGTGTAGTTGCATTCGATTTTTTCCATTCTCCTTCACTAAACATCTTCCCCATGAGATCCAATTAGTTGTAGGGAAATGCAACAGACCTCAGTTATGATTCTGCACTAGGTCCATAGCTGGGACTTTGTGTATGTTCCCGAAATGCGTTTGTTGAGTGCTCATTAAGAAAGTTTCTATACAAGTTTCAAAACGAACTCCTTAAGAAAAGTTCTCCAAAACTTCCCTGTGAAAGAATCTTTGAAGCATCTGGTCGTCACAAACGCTTTTGACTACTTGTGGAGCAAAAGCGGACTCTGTATGAGTCGATATCCATGTTTCGATTAACCTGCATAAAACTGATTCCGAGCAGCGATTCTGAGACTAGTTCTTGTGTAGTTGCTTTCAATTTTTTCCATTCTACTTCACTAAACATATCCATATGAGATCCAATTACTTGTAGGGAAATGCTAGAGACCTCAGTTATGATGATGCACTAGGTCCATAGGTGGGACTTTGTGTATTATCTCAAAATGCGTTTGTCGAGTGCTCATTAAGAAAGTTTCTATACAAGTTTCTTAACGAACTCCTTAAGGAAAGTTCTCCTAAAGTTCCCTGTGAAAGAATCATTTGAAGCATCTGGTCGTCACAAGCGTTTTGAATACTTGTGGAGCCAAAACAGACTCCGTATGAGTTAGATATCCAATGTTTTAGTTAACACTACGCATAAAACCGATTCGAGCAGCGATTCTGAGACTAGTTCTTGTGTAGTTGCATTCGATTTTTTCCATTCTACTTCACTAAACATCTCCATATGTGATCCAGTTACTTGTAGGGAAATGCAAGAGACCTCGGTTATGATGATGCACTAGGTCCATAGCTGGGACTTTGTGTACGTTCTCATAATGCGTTTGTCGAGTGCTCATTAAGAAAGTTTCTATACAAGTTTCCGAACGAACTCCTTAAGAAAAGTTCTCCAAAATTTCCCTGTGAAAGAATTTTTTGAATCATCTAGTCGTCACAAACGTTTTGACTAATTGTGGAGCCAAAACGGACTTCGTATGAGTAGGATATCCATGTTTCAATTAACACTGCGCAAAACTGATTCCGGACGACAGTTACAGACTAGTTCTTGTGTAGTTGCATTCTATTTTTCCATTCTCCTTCACTAAACATCTCCATATGAGATCCAATTACTTGTAGGGAAATGCAGCAGACCTAAGTTATGATGATGCACTAGGTCCATAGCTGCGAGTTTGTGTATGTTCTCGAAATGCGTTTGTCGAATGCTCATTAACAAACTTTCTATACAAGTTTCTGAACGAACTCCTTAGGAAAAGTTCTCCAAAAGTTCCGTGCCAAAGAATCCTTTGAAGCATCTGGTCCTCACAAACGTTTTTACTACTTGTGGAGCCAAAATGGACTCCGTATGAGTCAGATATCCATGTTTCAGTTAACACTGCACAAAACTGATTCCGAACGACAGTTACAGACTAGTTCTTGTGTAGTTGCATTCGATTTTTTCCATTCTACTTCACTAAACATCTCCATATGAGATCCAATTACTTGTAGGGAAATGCATGAGACCTCAGTTATGATGTGCACTAGGTCCATACCTATCACTTTGTGTATGTTCTCGAAATGCGTTTGCCGAGTGCTCATTAAGAAAGTTTCTATACAAGTTTCTTAACGAACTCCTTAAGAAAAGTTCTCCAAAATTTCTCTGTGAAAGAATCCTTTGAAAAAATCATTTGGTCGTCACAAAAGTATTGACTACATGTGGAGCCAAAATGGACTACGTATGAGTCAGATATCCATGTTTCAGTTAACACTGCGCAAAACTGATAACAGACGAGAGATACAGACTAGTTCTTGTGTAGTTGCATTCGATTTTTTCCATTCTCCTACACTAACATCTCCATATGAGATCCAATTACTTGTAGGGAAATGCAAGAGACCTCAGTTATGATGCGCACTAGGTCCATACCTAGGACTTTGTGTATGTTCTTGAAATGCGTTTGCCGAGTGCTCATTAAGAAAGTTTCTATACAAGTTTCTTAACGAACTCCTTAAGAAAAGTTCTCCAAAACTTCTCTCTGAAAGAATCCTTTGAATCATCTGGTCATCACAAAAGTTTTGACTACATGTGGAGCCAAAATGGACTACGTATGAGTCAGATATCCATGTTTCAGTTAACACTGCGCAAAACAGATAACGGACGACAGATACAAACTAGTTCTTGTGTAGTTGCATTCGATTTTTTCCATTCTCCTTCACTAAACATCTCCATGTGAGATCCAATTAGTTGTAGGGAAATGCAACAGACCTCAGTTATGATGCTGCACTAGGTCCATAGCTGGGACTTTGTGTATGTTCTCGAAATGCGTTTGTCGAGTGGTCATTAAGAAAGTTTCTATACAAGTTTCTAAACGAACTCCTTAAGAAAAGTTCTCCGAAACTTCCCTGTGAAAGAATCCTTTGAAGCATCTGGTCGTGACAAACGTTTTGACTACATGTGGAGCCAAAACGGACTACGTATGAGTCAGATATCCATGTTTGATTAACATCGCTAAGAAACCGATTCGAACTACGATTCAGACTAGTTCTTGTGTAGTTGCTTTCGATTTTTTCCATTCCACTTCACTAAATATCTCCATATGAGATCCAATTACTTGTATGGAAATGCTAGAGACCTCAGTTACGATGATGCACTAGGTCCATAGGTCGGACTTTATGTACGTTCTCAAAATGCGTTTGTCAGGTGCTCATCAAGAAAGTTTCTATACAAGTTTCTGAACGGACTCCTTAAGAAAAGTTCCCAAATGTTCCCTGTGAAAGAATCCTTTGAAGCATCTAGTCGTCACAAGCATTTTGACTACTTGTGGAGCCACAACGGACTCTGTATGAGTTAGATATCCATCTTTCAGTTAACACTGGCCAAAACTGATTACTGACGACAGTTACAGACTAGTTCTTGTGTAGTTGCATTCGATTTTTTCCATTCTCCTTCACTAATCACCTCCATATGACATCCAATTACTTGTAGAAAAATGCAACATACCTCAGTTCTGATAATGCACTAGATCCATAACTGGGACTTTGTGTATGTTCTCGAAATGCGTTTGTCGAGTGCTTATTAAGAAACTTTCTATACTTGTTCTGAACGAACTCCTTACGAAAAGTTCTCCAAAAGTTCCCTGTCAAAGAATCCTTTGAAGCATTTGGTCCTCACAATTGTTTTGACTACTTGTGGAGCCAAAATGGACTCCATATGAGTCAGATATCCATGTTCCAGTTAACACTGCGCAAAACAGATTCCGAACGACAATTAAAGACTAGTTCTTGTGTAGCTGCATTCAATTTTTTCCATTCTACTTCACTAAACATCTACATATGAGATCCAATTACTTGAAGGGAAATGCAACAGACCTCAGTTATGATGATGCACTAGGTCCATAGCTAGGACTTTGTGTATATTCTCGAAATGCGTTTGCTAAGTGCTCATTAAGGAAGTTTCTATACAAGATTCTGAACGAACTCCTTAAGAAAAGTTCTGCAAAATTTCCCTGTGAAAGAATCCTTTGAATCATCTGGTTGTCACAAAAGTTTTGACTACTTGTGGAGCCAAAACGGACTCCGTATGAGTCAGATATCCATGTTTCAGATTAACCATCACATAAAACTGATTCCGAATGAGCGATTCTGAGACTAGTTCTTGTGTAGTTGCATTCAATTTTTTCCATTCTCCTTCACTAAACATCTCCATATGAGCTCCAATTACTTGTAGGAAAATGCAATAGACCTCAGTTATGATGATGCACTAGGTCCATAGCTGGGACTTTGTGTATGTTCTCGAAATGCGTTTGTCGAGTGCTCATTAAGAAAGTTTCTATATAAGTTTCTAAACGAACTCCTTAAGAAAATTTCTCCAAAAGTTCCCAGTCAAAGAATCCTTTGAAGCATCTGGTCGTCACAAACGTTTTGACTACTTGTGAAGCCCAAACGGACTCCGTATGAGTCAGATATCCATGTTTCAGTTAACACTGCGCAAAACTGATTCCGAACGACAGTTACAGACTAGTTCTTGTGTAGTTGCATTCAATTTTTTCCATTCTACTTCACTAAAAATCTCCATATGAGATCCAATTACTTGTAGGGAAATGCAAGAGACCTCACTTATGATGATCCACTAGGTCCATAGCTAGGAGTTTGTGTATATTCTCGAAATGCGTTTGTCGAGTGCTCATTAAGAAAGTTTCTATACAAGTTTCTGAACGAACTCCTTAAGAAAAGTTCTCAAATGTTCCCTATAAAAGAATCCTTTGAAGCATCTGGTCGTCACAAGCATTTTGACTACTTGTGGAGCCACAACGGACTCTGTATGCGTCAGATATCCATGTTTCAGTTAACACTGGCGTAACTGATTCGAGCAGCGATTCTGAGACTAGTTCTTGTGTAGTAGCATTCGATTTTTTCCATTCTAATTCACTAAACATCTCCATATGAGATCCAATTACTTGTAGGGAAATGCAAGATACCTCAGTTATGATGATGCGCTAGGTCCATAGCTGGGACTTTCTGTAGGTTCTCGAAATGTGTTTGTCGAGTGCTCATTAAGAACGTTTCTATAAAAATTTCAGAACGAACTCCTTTAGAAAAGTTCTCCAGAAGTTTCCTGTGAAAGAATCCTTTGAATCATCTAGTCGTCACAAACATTTTGACTACTTGTGGAGCCAAAACGGACTCCGTATAAGTCAGATATCCATGTTTGATTAACACTGCGTAAAGCTGATTAGGACGACGATTCTGAGACTAGTTCTTGTGTAGTTGCATTCGATTTTTTCCATTCTCCTTCACTAAAGATCTCCATATGACATTCAATTACTTGTAGGAAAATGCAACATACCTCAGTTATGATGATGCACTAGGTCCATAGCTGGGACTTTGTGTATGTTCTCGAAATGCGTTTGTCGAGTGCTCATTAAGAAACTTTCCATACTTGTTTCAGAACGAACTCCTCAAGAAAAGTTCTCCAAAAGTTCCCTATGAAAGAATCCTTTGAATCATCTGGTCGTCACAAATTTTTTTACTACTTTTGGAGCCAAAACGGACTCCGTATGAGTCAGATATCCATGTTTCAGATTAACATCAAGCAAAGTTGATTCCGGATTTACGCTATGCATCAGTTCTTGTGTAGTTGCGTTCGATTTTTTCCATTCTCCTTCACTAAAAATCTCCATATGAGATCCAATTACTTGTAAGAAAATGCAACAGACCTCAGTTATGATGATGCACTAGGTCCATAGCTGGGACTTTGTGTGTGTTCTCGAAATGCGTTTGTCGAGTGCTCATTAAGAAAGTTTCTATACAAGTTTCTAAACGAACTCCTTAAGAAAAGTTCTCCAAAAGTTCCCAGTCAAAGAATCCTTTGAAGCATCTGGTCGTCACATACGTTTTGACTACTTGTGAAGCCCAAAGCGGACTCCGTGAGTCGAGATATCCATGTTTGATTAACACTGCATAAAACTGATTCGGATGACGATTCTGAGACTAGTTCTTGTGTAGTTGCATTCGATTTTTTCCATTCTCCTTCACTAAACATCTCCATATGAGATCCAATTACTTGTAGGAAAATGCAACAGACCTCAGTTATGATGATGCACTAGGTCCATAGCTGGGACTTTGTGTATGTTCTCGAAATGCGTTTGTCGAGTGCTCATTAAGAAAGTTTCTATATAAGTTTCTAAACGAACTCCTTAAGAAAATTTCTCCAAAAGTTCCTAGTCAAAGAATCCTTTGAAGCATCTGGTCGTCACAAATGTTTTGACTACTTGTGAAGCCCAAACGGACTCCATATGAGTCAGATATCCATGTTTCAGTTAACACTGCATAAAAGCGATTCCGAGCAGCGATTCTGAGACTAGTTCTTGTGTAGTTGCATTCAATTTTTTCCATTCTACTTCACTAAACATCTCCATATGAGATCAAATTACTTGTAGGGAAATGCAAGAGACCTCACTTATGATGATCCACTAGGTCCATAGCTAGGAGTTTCTGTATATTCTCGAAATGCGTTTATCGAGTGCTCATTAAGAAAGTTTCTATACAAGTTTCTGAACGAACTCCTTAAGAAAAGTTCTCAAATGTTCCATGTGAAAGAATCCTTTGAAGCCTATGGACGTCATAAGCATTTTGACTACTTGTGGAGCCACAACGGACTCTGTATGAGTCAGATATCCATGTTTCAGTTAACACTGGCCAAAACTGATTCCGAACGACAGTTACAGACTAGTTCTTGTGTAGTTGCATTCGATTTTTTCCATTCTAATTCACTAAACATCTCCATATGAGATCCAATTAATTGTAGGGAAATGTAAGAGACCTCAGTTATGATGATGCGCTAGGTCCATAGGTGAGACTTTGTGTATGTTCTCGTAATGCGTTTGTCGAGTGCTCATTAAGAAACTTTCTATACTTGTTTCAGAACGAACTCCTTAAGAAAAGTTATCCAAAAGTTCCCTGTGAAAGAATCCTTTGAATCATCTGGTCGTCACAAAATTTTTGACTACTTTTGGAGCCAAAACGGACTCCGTATGAGTCAGATATCCTTGTTTCAGTTAACACTGCGCAAAGTTGATTCCGGACGACAGTTACAGACTAGTTCTTGTGTAGTTGCGTTCAATTTTTTCCATTCTCCTTCACTAAAGATCTCCATATGACATCCAATTACTTGTAGGAAAATGCAACATACCTCAGTTATGATGATGCACTAGGTCCATAGCTGGGACTTTGTGTATGTTCTCGAAATGCGTTTGTCGAGTGCTCATTAAGAAACTTTCTATACTTGTTTCAGAACGAACTCCTTAAGAAACGTTCTCCAAAAGTTCCCTGTGAAAGAATCCTTTGAATCATCTGGTCGTCACAAAAAGTTTTGACTACTCTTGGAGCCAAAACGGACTCCGTATGAGTCAGATATCCATGTTTCAGTTAACACTGCGCAAAGTTGATTCCGGACGACAGTTACAGACCAGTTCTTGTGTAGTTGCGTTCGATTTTTTCCATTCTCCTTCACTAAAAATCTCCATATGAGATCCAATTACTTGTAAGAAAATGCAACAGACCTCATTTATGATGATGCACTAGGTCCATAGCTGGGACTTTGTGTATGTTCTCGAAATGCGTTTGTCGAGTGCTCATTAAGAAAGTTTCTATACAAGTTTCTAAACGGACTCCTTAAGAAAAGTTCTCCAAAAGTTCCCAGTCAAAGAATCCTTTGAAGCATCTGGTCGTCACAATCATTTTGACTACTTGTGAAGCCCAAACGGACTCCGTATGAGTCAGATATCCATGTTTCAGTTAACCTTTGCATAAAACTGATTCCGGATAGCGATTCTGAGACTAGTTGTTGTGTAGTTGCATTCGATTTTTTCCATTCTCCTTCACTAAACATTTCCATATGAGATCCAATTACTTGTAGGAAAATGCAACAGACCTCAGTTATGACGATGCACTAGGTCCATAGCTGGGACTTTGTGTATGTTCTCGAAATACGTTTTTCGAGTGCTCATTAAGAAAGTTTCTATATAAGTTTCTAAACGAACTCCTTAAGAAAATTTCTCCAAAAGTTCCCAGTCAAAGAATCCTTTGAAGCATCTGGTCGTCACAAACGTTTTGACTACTTGTGGAGCCACAACGGACTCTGTATGAGTCAGATATCCATGTTTCAGTTAACACTGGCCAAAATTGATTCCGAACGACAGTTATAGACTAGTTCTTGTGTAGTTGCATTCGATTTTTTCCATTCTAATTCACTAAACATCTCCATATGAGATCCAATTACTTGTAGGGAAATGTAAGAGACCTCGGTTATGATGATGCGCCTTCGTCCATAGTCGGGACTTTGTGTAGGTTCTCGAAATGTGTTTGTCAAGTGCTCATTAAGAACGTTTCTATACAAATTTCAGAACGAACTCCTTAAGAAAAGTTCTCTAGAAGTTCCCTGTGAAAGAATCCTTTGAATCATCTAGTAGTCACAAACATTTTGACTACTCGTGGAGCCAAAACGGACTCAGATAAGTCAGATATCCATGTTTCAGTTAACACTGCGTAAAACTGATTCCGGACGACAATTACAGACTAGTTCTTGTGTAGTTGCATTCGATTTTTTCCATTCTCCTTCACTAAAGATCTCCATATGACATCCAATTACTTGTAGGAAAATGCAACATACCTCAGTTATGATGATGCACTAGGTCCATAGATGGGACTTTGTGTATGTTCTCGAAATGCGTTTGTCGAGTGCTCATTAAGAAACTTTCTATACTTGTTTCAGAACGAACTCCTTAAGAAAAGTTCTCCAAAAGTTCCCTGTGAAAGAATCCTTTGAATCATCTGGTCGTCACAAATTTTTTGACTACTTTTGGAGCCAAAACGGACTCCGTATGAGTCAGATATCCATGTTTCAGTTAACACTGCGCAAAGTTGATTCCGGACGACAGTTACAGACTAGTTCTTGTGTAGTTGTGTTCGATTTTTTCCATTCTCCTTCACCAAAAATCTCCATATGAGATCCAATTACTTGTAAGAAAATGCAACAGACCTCAGTTATGATGATGGACTAGGTCCATAGCTGGGACTTTGTGTATGTTCTCGAAATGCGTTTGTCGAGTGCTCATTAAGAAAGTTTCTACACAAGTTTCTAAACGAACTCCTTAAGAAAAGTTCTCCAAAAGTACCCAGTCAAAGAATCGTTTGAAGCATCTGGTCGTCACAAACGTTTTGACTACTTGTGAAGACCAAATGGACTCCGTATGAGTCAGATATCCATGTTTCAGTTAACACTGCGCAAAACTTATTCCGGATGACAGTTACAGACTAGTTCTTGTGTAGTTGCATTCGATTTTTTCCATTCTCCTTCACTAAAGATCTCCATATGAGATCCAATTGCTTGTAGGGAAATGCAAGAGACCTCAGTTATGATGATGCACTAGGTCCATAGCTGGGACTTTGTGTATGTTCTCGAAATGCGTTTGTCTTGTGCTCATTAAGAAAGTTTCTATATAAGTTTCTAAACGAACTCCTTAAGAAAATTTCTCCAAAAGTTCCCAGTCAAAGAATCCTTTGAAGCATCTGGTCGTCACAAACGTTTTGACTACTTGTGGAGCCACAACGGACTCTGTATGAGTCAGATATCCATGTTTCAGTTAACACTGGCCAAAATTGATTCCGAACGACAGTTATAGACTAGTTCTTGTGTAGTTGCATTCGATTTTTTCCATTCTAATTCACTAAACATCTCCATATGAGATCCAATTACTTGTAGGGAAATGTAAGAGACCTCAGTTATGATGATGCGCTACGTCCATAGCTGGGACTTTGTGTAGGTTCTCGAAATGTGTTTGTCAAGTGCTCATTAAGAACGTTTCTATACAAATTTCAGAACGAACTCCTTAAGAAAAGTTCTCTAGAAGTTCCCTGTGAAAGAATCCTTTGAATCATCTAGTAGTCACAAACATTTTGACTACTCGTGGAGCCAAAACGGACTCCGTATAAGTCAGATATCCATGTTTCAGTTAACACTGCGTAAAACTGATTCCGGACGACAATTACAGACTAGTTCTTGTGTAGTTGCATTCGATTTTTTCCATTCTCCTTCACTAAAGATCTCCATATGACATCCAATTACTTGTAGGAAAATGCAACATACCTCAGTTATGATGATGCACTAGGTCCATAGATGGGACTTTGTGTATGTTCTCGAAATGCGTTTGTCGAGTGCTCATTAAGAAACTTTCTATACTTGTTTCAGAACGAACTCCTTAAGAAAAGTTCTCCAAAAGTTCCCTGTGAAAGAATCCTTTGAATCATCTGGTCGTCACAAATTTTTGACTACTTTTGGAGCCAAAAGCGGACTCCGTATGAGTCGAGATATCCATGTTTCAGCTTAACACTGCGCATAAAGTTGATTCCGGACGGCGATTCTGAGACTAGTTCTTGTGTAGTTGTGTTCGATTTTTCCATTCTCCTTCACCAAAAATCTCCATATGAGATCCAATTACTTGTAAGAAAATGCAATGCAGACCTCGCTTATGATGATGGACTAGGTCCATAGCTGGGACTTTGTGTATGTTCTCGAAATGCGTTTGTCGAGTGCTCATTAAGAAAGTTTCTACACAAGTTTCTAAACGAACTCCTTAAGAAAAGTTCTCCAAAAGTACCCAGTCAAAGAATCGTTTGAAGCATCTGGTCGTCACAAACGTTTTGACTACTTGTGGAGCCAAAATGGACTCCATATGAGTCAGATATCCATGTTCCAGTTAACACTGCGCAAAACAGATTCCGAACGACAATTAAAGACTAGTTCTTGTGTAGCTGCATTCAATTTTTTCCATTCTACTTCACTAAACATCTCCATATGAGATCCAATTACTTGTAGGGAAATGCAACAGACCTCAGTTATGATGATACACTAGGTCCATAGCTAGGACTTTGTGTATATTCTCGAAATGTGTTTGCTAAGTGCTCATTAAGAAAGTTTCTATACAAGATTCTGAACGAACTCCTTAAGAAAAGTTCTCCAATATTTCCCTGTGAAAGAATCCTTTGAATCATCTGGTTGTCACAAAAGTTTTGACTACTTGTGGAGCCAAAACGGACTCCGTATGAGTCAGATATCCATGTTTCAGTTAACACTGCGCAAAACTGATTCCGAATGACAGTTACAGACTAGTTCTTGTGTAGTTGCATTCAATTTTTTCCATTCTCCTTCACTAAACATCTCCATATGAGCTCCAATTACTTGTAGGAAAATGCAACAGACCTCACTTATGATGATCCACTAGGACCATAGCTAGGAGTTTGTGTATATTCTCGAAATGCGTTTGTCGAGTGCTCATTAAGAAAGTTTCTATACAAGTTTCTGAACGAACTCCTTAAGAAAAGTTCTCAAATGTTCCCTGTGAAAAAATCGAATGCAACTACACAAGAACTGATACATGGCGTAGAATCAGTTAACTGGATCGACTTATCTCCTGTAATATCTGTGACGATGATTCAAAGATTCTTTCACAGAACTTTTTCTAAGAGTTAGTTCTGAAATTGAAGCGTTCTTAATGAGCACTCGACAAACACATTTAGAACCTCTGAAAGTCGCTATGGACCTGGCGCATCATCATGGTCTCTACTGAATATGGAATGTTTAGTAGAATGGAAAAATGAATCTACTACACAGAACTGCTGCTCGGAATCAGTTTAACGATGTGGCTATGAACATGCATATCTGATCGTTGTGGCTCCACAAGTAGTCAAAATGCTTGTGACGACCTTTGAGAACTCCTTAAGAAAATTTCTCCAAACGTTCCCAGTCAAAGAATCCTTCGAATCATCTGGTCGTCACAAACGTTTTGACTACTTGTGAAGCCTAAAGGGACTCCGTATGAGTCAGATATCCATGTTTTGATTAACACTTTGCGAGCGATTCCGAGCAGCGATTCTGAGACTAGTTCTTGTGTAGTTGCATTCGATTTTTTTCCATTCTACTTCACTAAACATCTCCATATGAGATCCGATTACTTGTAGGGAAATGCAAGAGACCTCACTTATGATGATCCACTAGGTCCATAGCTAGGAGTTTGTGTATATTCTCGAAATGCGTTTGTCGAGTGCTCATTAAGAAAGTTTCTATACAAGTTTTACGAGCGAACTCCTTAAGAAAAGTACTCAAATGTTCCCTGTGAAAGAATCCTTTGAAGCATCTGGTCGTCACAAGCATTTTGACTACTTGTGGAGCCACAACGGACTCTGTATGAGTCAGATATCCATGTTTCAGTTAACACTGTCCAAAACTGATTCCGAGCAGCGATTCTGAGACTAGTTCTTGTGTAGTTGCATTCGATTTTTTCCATTCTAATTCACTAAACATCTCCATATGAGATCCAATTACTTGTAGGGGAATGCAAGAGACCTCAGTTATGGTGATGCGCTAGGTCCATAGCTGGGACTTTGTGTAGGTTCTCAAAATGTGTTTGTCGAGTGCTCATTAAGAATGTTTCTATACAAATTTCAGAACGAACTCCTTAAGAAAAGTTCTCCAGAAGTTCCCTGTGAAAGAATCCTTTGAATCATATAGTCGTCACAAACATTTTGACTACTTGTGGAGCCAAAACGGACTCCGTATAAGTCAGATATCCATGTTTCAGTTAACACTGTGTAAAACTGATTAGGACGACGATTCTGAGACTAGTTCTTGTGTAGTTGCATTCGATTTTTTCCATTCTCCTTCACTAAAGATCTCCATATGACACACAATTACTTGTAGGAAAATGCAACATACCTCAGTTATGATGACGCACTAGGTCCATAGCTGGGACTTTGTGTATGTTCTCGAAATGCGTTTGTCGAGTGCTCATTAAGAAAGTTTCTATACAAGTTTCTAAACGAACTCCTTAAGAAAAGTTCTCCAAAAGTTCCCAGTCAAAGAATCCTTTGAAGCATCTGGTCGTCACATACGTTTTGACTACTTGTGAAGCCCAAACGGACTCCGTATGAGTCAGATATCCATGTTTCAGTTAACATCACAAGAAACTGATTCCAGCAGCGATTCTGAGACTAGTTCTTGTGTAGTTGCATTCGATTTTTTCCATTATACTTCACTAAACATCTCCATATGAGATCCAATTACTTGTAGGGAAATGCAAGAGACCACAGTTATGATGATCCACTAGGTCCATAGCTAGGAGTTTATGTATGTTCTCGAAATGCGTTTGTCGAGTGCTCATTAAGAAAGTTTCTATACAAGTTTCTTAACGAACTCCTTAAGAAAAGTTCTCCAAAAGTTCCCTATGAAAGAATCCTTTGAATCATCTGGTCGTCACAAACGTTTTGACTACTTGTGGAGCCAAAACGGTCTCCGTATGAGTTAGATATCCATGTTTCAGATTAACCTGCATAAAAACTGATTCGGACGGCGATTCTGAGACTAGTTCTTGTGTAGTTGCATTCGATTTTTCCATTCTACTTCACTAAACATCTCCATATGAGATCCAATTACTTGTAGGGAAATGCAAGAGACCTCATTTATGATGAGTCACTAGGTCCATAGCTGGGACTTTGTGTATGTTCTCGAAATGCGTTTGTCGAGTGCTCATTAAGAAAGTTTCTATACAAGTTTCTGAACGAACTCCTTAAGAAAACTTCTCCAAAAGTTCCCTGTGAAAGAATTGTTTGAAGCATCTGGCCGTCACAAATGTTTTGACTACTTGTGGAGCCAAAAGGGACTCCGTACGAGTCAGACATCCATGTTTCAGTTAACATCACAAGAAAATGATTCCGAGCAGCGATTCTGAGACTAGTTCTTGTGTAGTTGCATTCGATTTTTTCCACTCTACTTCACTAAACATCTCCATATGAGATCCAATTACTTGTAGGGAAATTAAAGAGACCTTAGTTATGATGATGCACTAGGTGCATAGCCTGGACTTTGTGTATGTTCTCGAAATGCGTTTGTCGAGTGCTAATTAAGAAAGTGTCTATACAAGTTTCTGAACGAACTCCTTCAGAAATGTTCCCCAAAAGTTCCCTGTGAAAGAATCCATTGAATAATATGGTCATCACAAAAGTTTTGACTACTTGTGGAGCCACAACGGACTCCGTATGAGTCAGATATCCATGTTTCAGTTAACACTGCGCAAAACTGATTCCGAACGACAGCTACAGACTAGTTCTTGTCTAGTTTTTCCATTCTACTTAAATAAACATCTTCATATGAGATCGAATTACTCTTAGGGAAATGAAAGAGACCTTATTTATGATGATGCACTAGGTCCATAGCTGGGACTTTGTGTATGTTCTCAAATTGCGAGTGCTCATTAAGAAAGTTTCCATACAAGTTTCTGATTGAACTCCTTAACAAAAGTTCTCCAAAAGTTCCCTGTGAAAGAATCCTTTGAAGCATCTTGTGTTCAAAAACATTTTTACTACTTGTGGAGCCAAAACGGACTCCGTATGAGTCAGATATCCATGTTTCAGTTAACACCGCGCAAAACTGATTCCGAACAACAATTACAGACTAGTTCTTGTGTAGTTGCATTTCATTTTTTCCATTCTAATTCACTAAACATCTCCATATGAGTTCCAATTACTTGTAGGGAAATGCAAGAGACCTCAGTTATGATGATGCACTAGGTCCATAGCCGGGACTTTGTGTATGTTCTCGAAATGCGTTTGTCGAGTGCTCATTAAGAAAGTTTATATACAAGTTTCTGAACGAACTCCTTAATAAAAGTTCTCCAAAAGTTCCCTCTGAAAGAATCACTTGAAGCATCTGGTCATCACAAACGTTTTGACTACTTGTGGAGCCAAAACGGACTCCGTATGAGTCAGATATCCATGTTTCAGTTAACATCACAAGAAAACTGATTTTCGAATCTACGCCATGCATCTAGTTCTTGTGTAGTTGTATTCGATTTTTCCATTCTACTTCACTAATCATCTCAATATGAGATCCAATTACTTGTTGGGAAATGCAAGAGACCTCAGTTATGATGATGCACTAGGTCCATAGCTGGGACTTTGTGTATGTTCTCAAAATGCGTTTGTCGAGTGCTCATTAAGAAAGTTTCTATACAAATTTCTGAACGAACTCCTGAAGAAAAGTTCTCCAAAACTTCCCTGTGAAAGAAAACTTTGAAGCATCTGGTCGTCACAAATGTTTTGACTACTTGTGGATCCTAAAGGGACTCCGTATGAGTCAGATATCCATGTTTCAGTTAACACTGTGCAAAACTGATTCCGAACGACAGTTACAGACTAGTTCTTGTGTAGTCGCATTCGATTTATTTCATTCTCCTTCACTAAACATCTCCATATGAGATCCAATTACTTGTAGGGAAAAGCAACTGACCTCAGTTATGATGATGCACTAGGTCCATAGCTGGGACTTTGTGTATGTTCTTGAAATGTGTTTGTCGAGTGCTCATTAAGAAAGTTTCTATACAAGTTTCTGAATGAACTCCTTAAGAAAAGTTCTCCAAAAGTTCCTTTGAAGCATCTGGTCGTCACAAGCGTTTTGACTACTTGTGGAGCCAAAACAGACTCCGTATGAGTCAGATATCCATGTTTCAGTTAACACTGCGCAAAACTGATTCCGAACGACAGTTACAGACTAGTTCTTGTGTAGTTGCATTCGATTTTTTCCATTCAACTTCACTAAACATCTCTGTATGAGATCCAATTACATGTATGGAAATGCAAGAGACCTTAGGTATGATGATGCTCTAGGTCCATAGCTGGGACTTTTTGTATATTCTCAAAATGCGTTTGTCGACTGCTCATTAAGAAAGTTTCTATACAAGTTTTTGAATGAACTCCTTAAGAAAAGTTCTCCAAAAGTTCCCTGTGAAAGAATCCTTTGAAGCATCAGGTCGTCACAAACGTTTTGACTACTTGTGGAGCCAAAACGGACTCCATATGAGTCAGATATCCATGTTTCAGTTAACACTGCGCAAAACTGATTCCGAACGACAGTTACAGACTAGTTCTTGTGTAGTTGCATTCGATATTTTCCATTCTACTTCACTAAACATCTCCATATGAGATCCAATTACTTGTAGGGAAATGCAAGAGACCTCAGTTATGATGATGCACTAGGTCCATAGCTGGGACTTTGTGTAGGTTCTCGAAATGCGTTTGTCGAGTGCTCATTAAGAAATTTTCTATACAAGTTTCTGAACGAACTCCTTAAGAAATGTTCCACAAAAGTTCCCTCTGAAAGAATCCTTTGAATCATCTGGTCATCACAAATGTTTTGACTACTTGTGGAGCCAAAAAGGACTCCGTATGAGTTAGATATCCATGTTTGATTAACACGCATAAAACTGATTCGAGCAGCGATTCTGAGACTAGTTCTTGTGTAGTTGCATTCGAGTTTTTCCGTTCTACTTCACTAAACATCATCATATGAGATCCAATTACTTTTAGGTAAATGAAAGAGACCTTACTTATGATGATGCACTAGGTCCATAGGTGGGACTTTGTGTATGTTCTCAAATTGCATTTGTGGAGTGCTCATTACGAATGTTTATATACAAGTTTCTGAACGAACTCCTTAACAAAATTTCTCCAAAAGTTCCCTGTGAAAGAATCCTTTGTAGAATCTTGTCGTCACAAACGTTTTGACTACTTGTGGAGCCAAAACGGACTCCGTATGAGTCAGATATCCATGTTTCTGTTAACACTGCACAAAACTGATTCCGAGCAGCGATTCTGAGACTAGTTCTTGTGTAGTTGCATTCGATTTTTTCCATTCTACTTCCATAAACTTCTATATATGAGATCCAATTACTTCTAGGGAAATGCAAGAGACCTCATTTATGATGATGCACTAGGTCCATAGCTGGGACTTTGTGTATATTCTCGAAATGCGTTTGTCGAGTGCTCATTAAGAAAGTTTCTATACAAGTTTCTGAATGAACTCCTTAAGAAAAGTTCGCCAAAACTTCTTGGAGAAAGAATCCTTTGAAGCATCTGGACGTCACAAATGTTTTGACTACTTGTGGATCCAAAACTGACTCCATATGAGTCAGATATCCATGTTTCAGTTAACACTGCACAAAACTGATTCCGAATCTACGCCATGCATCAGTTCTTGTGTAATTGCACTCGATTTTTTCCATTCTACTTCACTAAACATCTCCATATGAGATCCATTTACTTGTAAGGAAATGGAAGAGACCTCAGTTATGATGATGCACTAGGTCCTTAGCTGGGACTTTGTGTATGTTCTCGAAATGCGTTTGTCGAGTGCTCATTATGAAAGTTTGTATACAAGTTTCTGAACGAACTCCTTAACAAAATTTCTCCAAAAGTACCCTGTGAAAGAATCCTTTGTAGAATCTTGTCGTCACAAACGTTTTGACTACTTGTGGAGCCAAAACGGACTCCGTATGAGTCAGATAACCATGTTTACATTAACACTGCATAAAACCGATTCCGAGCAGCGGTTACATACTAGTTCTTGTGTAGTTGCATTCGATTTTTTCCATTCTCCTTCACTAACTTATCCATATGAGATCCAATTACTTGTTGGGAAATGCAACAGACCTCAGTTATGATGATGCACTAGGTCCATAGCTGGGACTTTGTGTATGTTCTCAAATTGCGTTTGTGGAGTGCTCATTAGGAATGTTCCTATACAAGTTTCTGAACGAACTCCTTAACAAAATTTCTCCAAAAGTACCCTGTGAAAGAATCCTTTGTAGAATCTTGTCGTCACAAACGTTTTGACTACTTGTGGAGCCAAAACGGACTCGTATGAGTCGATATCCATGTTTACATTAACACGCACAAAACTGATTCGAGCAGCGATTCTGAGACTAGTTCTTGTGTAGTTGCATTCGATTTTTTCCATTCTACTTCACTAAACATCTCCATATGAGATCCATTTACTTGTAAGGAAATGGAAGAGACCTCAGTTATGATGATGCACTAGGTCCTTAGCTGGGACTTTGTGTATGTTCTCGAAATGCGTTTGTCGAGTGCTCATTATGAAAGTTTGTATACAAGTTTCTGAACGGACTCCTTTAGGAAAGTTATCCAAAAGATCCCTGTGAAAAAATCCATTGAAGCATCTGGTCATCACAAACGTTTTGATTACTTGTGGAGCCAAAACGGACTCCGTATGAGTCAGATATCCATGTTTCAGTTAACACTGCGCAAAACTGATTCCGAAGGACAGGTACAGAGTAGTTCTTGTGTAGTTGCATTCGAGTTTTTCCATTCTACTTCACTAAATTTTTCCATTCTCCATATGAGATCCAATTACTTTTAGGGAAATGAAAGAGACCTTAGTTATGATGATGCACTAGGTCCATAGCTGGGACTTTGTGTATGTTCTCAAATTGCGTTTGTGGAGTGCTCATTAGGGATGTTTCTATACAAGTTTCTGAACGAACTCCTTAACAAAAGTTCTCCAAAAGTTCCATGTGAAAGAATAGTTTGAAGCATCTTGTCGTCACAAATGTTTTGACTACTTGTGGAGCGAAAACGGACTCCATATGAGTCAGATATCCAAGTTTCTGTTAACACTGCGCAAAATTGAATACGGACGACAGTTACAGACTAGTTCTTGTGTAGTTGCATTCGATTTTTTCCATTCTACTTCACTAAACATCTCCATATGAGATCTAATTACATGTAGGGAAATGCAAGAGACCTGAGGTATGGTGATGGTCTAGGTCCATAGCTGGGACTTTTTGTATGTTCTTGAAACACGTTTGTCGAGTGCTCATTAAGAAAGTTTCTATACAAGTTTATGAACGAACTCCTTAAGAAAAGTTCTCCAAAAGTTCCCTGTGAAAGAATCCTTGGAGCATCAGTTCGTCACAAATGTTTTCACTACTTGTCGAGCCAAAACGGACTCCATATGAGTCAGATATCCATGTTTCAGTTAAAACTGCGCAAAACTGATTACGGACGATAGTTACAGACTAGTTATTGTGTGGTTGCATTCGATTTTTTCCATTCTACTTCACTAACCATCTCCATATGAGATCCAATTACATGTAGGGAAATGGAAGAAACCTTAGGTATGATGATGCACTAGGTCCATTGCTGGGAGTTTGTGTATGTTCTCCAAATGCGTTTGTCGAGTGCTCATTAAGAAAGTTTCTATACAAGTTTTTGAACAAACTCCTTAAGAAAAGTTCTCCAAAAGTTCCCTGTGAAACAATCCTTTGATGCATCTGGCCGTCACAAATGTTTTGACTACTTGTGGAGCCAAAACGGACTCCGTACGAGTCAGATATCCATGTTTCAGCTTAACCTTTGCATAAAACCCGATTCCAAACAACAATTACAGATTAGTTCTTGTGTAGTTGCATTCGATTTTTTCCATTCTACTTCACTAAACATCTCCATATGAGATCCAATTAATTGTAGGGAAATGAAAGAGACCTCAGTTAAGATGCGTTTGTCGAGTGCTCATTAGGAAAGTTTCTACACAAGTTTCTGAACGAACTCCTTAAGAAATGTTCCACAAAATTTCCCTGTGAAAGAATCCTTTGAATCATCTGGTCATCACAAACGTTTTGACTACTTGTGGATCCAAAAAGGACTCTGTATGAGTCAGATATCTATGTTTTAGTTAAAACTGCGCAAAACTGATTCCGAACGACAATTACATACTAGTTCTTGTGTAGTTGCATAAATTTTTTTTCCATTCTACTTCGCTAAACATCTCCATATGAGATTCAATTACTTGTAGGGAAATGCAAGAGACCTCATTTATGATGATGCACTAGGTCCATAGCTGGGACCTTGTGTATGTTCTCGAGATGCGTTTGTCGAGTGCTCATTAAGAAAGTTTCTATACAAGTATCTGAACGAACTCCTGAAGAAAAGTTATCCAAAAGTTCCTGGTGAAAGAATCCTTTGAAGCATCTGGACATCACAAACGTTTTGACTACTTGTGGAGCCAAAACAGACTCCGTATTAGTCAGATATCCATGTTTCAGTTATCACTGCGCGAAACTGATTCCGAACGACAGTTACAGACTAGTTCTTGTGTAGTTGCATTCGATTTTTTCCATTCTACTTCCATAAACATCTCCATATGAGATCCAATTACTTGTAGGGAAATGCAAGAGACCTCAGTTATGATGATGCACTAGGTCCATAGCTGCGACTTTGTGTATGTTCTCGAAATGCGTTTGTCGAGTGCTCATTAAGAAAGTTTCTATACAAGTTTTTGAACGAACTCCTTAAGAAAAGTTCTCCAAAAGTTCCCTGTGAAAGAATCCCTTGAAGCATCAGCTCATCACAAACGTTTTGACTACTTGTGGAGACAAAACGGACTCCGTATGAGTCAGATATCCATGTTTCAGTTAACACTGTGCAAAACTGATTCCGTACGAGAGTTACAGACTAGTTCTTGTGTAGTTGCATTCGATTTTTTCCATTCTACTTCACTAACCATCTCCATATGATATCCAATTACATGTAGGGAAATGCAAGAAACCTCAGGTATGATGATGCACTAGGTCCATAGCTGGGACTTTGTGTATGTTCTCCAAATGCGTTTGTCGAGTGCTCATTAAGAAAGTTTCTATACAAGTTTTTGAACAAACTCCATAAGAAAATTTCTCCAAAAGTTCCATGTGAAAGAACCTTTGAAGCATCAGGTCGTCACAAACGTTTTGACTACTTGTGGAGCGAAAACGGACTCCATATGAGTCAGATATCCATGGTTCAGTTAACATTGTGCAGAACTGATTACAGACGACAGTTACAGACTAGTTCTTGTGTAGCTGCATTCGAGTTTTTCCATTCTACTTCACTAAACATCTCCATATGAGATCCAATTACATGTAGGGAAATGCAAAAGACCTTAGGTATGATGATGCTCTAGGTCCATAGCCGGGACTTTTTGTATGTTCTCAAAATGCGTTTGTCGAGTGCTCACTAAGAAAGTTTCTATACAAGTTTCTGAACGAAATCCTTAAGAAATGTTCCACAAAAGTTCCCTGTGAAAGAATTCTTTGAATCATCTGGTCATCACAAACATTTGACTACTTGTGGATCCAAAAAGGACTCCGTATGAGTCAGATATCTATGTTTCAGTTAAAACTGCGCAAAACTGATTCCGAACAACAATTACATACTAGTTCTTGTGTAGTTGCACACGATTTTTTCCATTCTACTTCGCTAAACATCTCCATATGAGATCCAATTACTTGTAGGGAAATGCAAGAGACCTCATTTATGATGATGCACTAGGTCCATAGTTGGGACTTTGTGTATGTTCTCGAGATGCGTTTGTCGAGTGCTCATTAAGAAAGTTTCTATACAAGTATCTAAACGAACTCCTGAAGAAAAGTTATCCAAAAGTTCCCGGTGAAAGAATCCTTTGAAGTAGCTGGACGTCACAAACGTTTTGACTACTTGTGGAGCCAAACGGACTCCGTATGAGTCGAGATATCCATGTTTCAGATTAACATCATAAAACTGATTACGAGCAGCGATTCTGAGACTAGTTCTTGTGTAGATGCATTCGATTTTTTCCATTCTACATCAATAAACATCTCCATATAAGATCCAATTACTTGTAGGGAAATGCAAGAGACCTCAGTTATGATGATGCACTAGGTCCATAGCTGGGACTTTGTGTATGTTCTCGAAATGCCTTTGTCGAGTGCTCATTAAGAAAGTTTTTATACAAGTTTCTGAACGAACTCCTTAAGAAAAGTTTTCCAAAAGTTCCCTGTGAAAGAATCCCTTGAAGCATCAGGTCATCACAAACGTTTGACTACTTGTTGAGCCAAAACGGACTCCGTATGAGTCAGATATCCATGTTTCAGTTAACATCTGCATAAAACCGATTCCGAGCGAGAGTTCTGAGACTAGTTCTTGTGTAGTTGCATTCGATTTTTTCCATTCTACTTCAATAACCATCTCCATATGAGATCCAATTACATGTAGGGAAATGCAAGAAACCTCAGGTATGATGATGCGCTAGGTCCATAGCAGGGACTTTGTGTATGTTCCCCAAATGCGTTTGTCGAGTGCTCATTAAGAAAGTTTATTTACAAGTTTTTCAACGAACTCTTTAAGAAAAGTTCTCCAAAAGTTCCATGTGAAAGAATCCTTTGAAGCATCAGGTCGTCACAAACGTTTTGACTATTTGTGGAGCGAAAACGGACTCCATATGAGTCAGATATCCATGTTTCAGTTAACACTGCGCAAAACTGATTACAAACGACAGTTACAGACTAGTTCTTGTGTAGTTGCATTCGAGTTTTTCCATTCTACTTCACTAAACATCTCCATATGAGATCCAATTACATGTAGGGAAATGCAAGAGACCTTAGGTATGATGATGCTCTAGGTCCATAGCTGGGACTTTTTGTATGTTCTCAAAATGCGTTTGTCGAGTGCTCATTAAGAAAGTTTCTATACAATTTTTTGAACAAACTCCTTAAGAAAAGTTCTCCAAAAGTTCCAGGTGAAAGAATCCTTTGAATCATCAGCTCGTCACAAACGTTTTGACTACTTGTGGAGCGAAAACGGACTCCATATGAGTCAGATATCCATGTTTCAGTTAACACTGCGCAAAATTGATTACAGACGACAGTTACAAACTAGTTATTGTGTAGTTGCATTCGATTTTTTCCATTCTACCTCACTAAATATCTCCATATGAGATACAATTACATGTAGGGAAATGCAAGAGACCTTAGGTATGATGATGCTCTAGGTCCATAGCTGGGACTTTTTGTATGTTTTCAAAATGCGCTCGTCGAGTGCTCATTAAGAAAGTTTCTATACAAGTTTTTGAACGAACTCCTTAAGAAAAGTTCTCCAAATGTTCCCTATGAAAGAATCCTTTGAAGCATGAGGTCGTCACAAACGTTTTGACTACTTGTGGAGCCAAAAAGGACTCCATATGAGTCAGATATCCATGTTTCAGTTAAAACTGCGCAAAACTGATTACGGACGACAGTTACAGACTAGTTCTTGTGTAGTTACATTCGATTTTTTTCCATTCTACTTCACTAAACATCGCCATATGAGATCCAATTACATGTAGGGAAATGCAAGAGACCTTAGGTATGATGATGCTCTAGGTTCATAGCTGGGACTTTGTGTATGTTCTCGAAATGTGTTTGTCCAGTGCTCATTAAGAAAGTTTCTATACAAGTTTCTGAACGAACTCCTCAAGAAAACTTCTCCAAAAGTTCCCTGTGAAGGAATACTATGAAGCATCTAGTCGTCACAAACGTTTTGACTACTTGTGGAGCCAAAACGGACTCCGTATGAGTCAGATATACATGTTTCGATTAACCTTTGCATAAACTGGTTACGAGCAGCGATTCTGAGACTAGTTCTTGTGTAGTTGCATACGATTTTTTCCATTCTACCTCACTAAACATCTCCATATGAGATCCAATGCCATGTAGGGAAATGCAAGAGACCTCAGTTATGATGATACACTAGGTACATAGCTGGGACTTTGTGTATATTCTCGAAATGCGTTTGTCGAGTGCTCATTAAGAAAGTTTCTATACAAGTTTCTAAACGAACTTCTTAAAAAAAGTTCTCCAAAAGTTCCCTGTGAAAGAATCCTTTGAAGCATCTGGCCGTCACAAATGTTTTGACTACTTGTGGAGCCAAAACGGACTCCGTACGAGTCAGATATCCATGTTTCAGTTAACACTGAGCAAAACTGATTCCGAACGACAATTACAGACTAGTTCTTGTGTAGTTGCATTCGATTTTTTCCATTTTACTTCACTAAACATCTCCATATGAGATCCAATTTCTTGTTGGGAAATGAAAGAGACCTCAGTTATGTGACGCCCCAAGACCGATGATCCAGAAGACTTCCATATTTTTGTGACCTTCGTGTGTTTTTATTTGTGCTTGCTCTATTTATTTTTTCATTGCATCATGTCATCATGCCAGCATGTCATTTAATTTTTAAAACCTCAACTAAATAAATTGCATAGATCTTCTGATCTATTTAAATCGAGGGAATTCACATGGTGATTTCTCTTTATAACATATCCTCCTAATATTTATGGAGCTATGATAAATATTCCATTAGTTTGGAATTTACCACAACACACGTGCATGTTAAATCCCTTGGCCTTTTCTTCTTCATGTTTTGACTCTCTAACCTTGTCTATAATTCTTTCTTTATCTATCGAAGAACCACCAAAAATTCTCAATATTTTTGGACCTTCCCAACCCTCACTTCCTATTCAAACCATTTGAATTAAATTCAAAAGAGTTTGAATTCAACTTCACGCCCATGCTCACTTTCTATTTTTCTTGGAACAAGCGCATTTATCGAAGTCCTGAAAATTATCCCCATGTCCAAATTCTTGTCCACTCATTTATTTTCTCTCCCTTTCTTTCTTTGCTTTTCTGTTCTTGGAAGAGATTTGAATAAGGGAGAGAAGAAGCCCATCAACCGCATGCCACTAGGGCCAGGCCGCCCACCAATCCCGTGAGGCCCAACCCTTCCTAACCCTAGCCCAATTGATCCCCTTAACCCCTCGCTCGCTAGCCCTCTCTCTCTCTCGATCCCTTGCCTCTCCTCGACTCCCTCCAGCCGCCGCCACACGCTCCATAGCTAGCGCCAGAGGAGCGCCCGCCCGATCTGCTCCAAGCCGCCACTGCCATGCCCTAGACTGGATCCTCGTAGCCCCTTGTCCATCTCGTGAACCGCGCCCGCCCGTCGACCCGCCTCATCCTCGCGTCTCCCTTCCTCGTCCCTCACCCGAGCTCCTGAGCCCGAGCCATCCCGGCGCCTCCCTTCGCTTGTCACCGAGCAGGAGCTCCGCCGCCTCGACTCCTGGTCCGGCCGCTCCCTCCCCGACCTCCGGCCTTGTCCAGGCCATCCCCGCCGTCGCCTCTCCAGCCGCGTCGACTCGCCGCCAGACCCGTGCTGGACCCCAGCCTTCTTTGCTTTGCCTTCTCGCCGGAGATCGCGTCCCTGCCGTCTTCTTCACCTCCTGCCCGAGACCCACCTTCGGCCTCGCCATGGTTCGCATGTACCAGCTCCGTCCGACAAGGACGTCGCCCCGCTGCCTTCTCTTGTCGCGACCAGGATCCCCCTCCTCGCACCTCCGGTGTCCTTCCGAGGCAGGGCCTTGGCAAGTCCCTCGATGCCCCTTCAGATTCATCAAGACCGGCAAGTTCGAACTTCGGCGCCAAGTTCGTCTTCAAATCTGTACGACTACATCCGATGTGGATTTCGGCAAGTACCTGGAGGCCACAATGACGCCAAGTACCACGACACCCATGTTCGTGTACGGAATGTGTACCACTACGCCAAAGATCTTGGATGCACCAAGTTCCACTACTTCCACAACCAGCGCCTTGGGTTTCGTCAAGTTCCTATACGACCTGTGTACTACTACCATTGCCAAGTTCGACTACCGCACGGTTACGCCAAGTTCATCTCTAAACGCGTGTACAACTACTTCCACTACGACCCACGAGCACGATCGCTTCCTCGACGATTTTGAACCACCCCGAAATGCACGCTTCAAAGGTATAACCGCCGAGACGATGACCCGTGGATCGAATGCATGTGTTGTATGAGATGCTCATGTTTGCACCGTGATCAAATTGTCGGTTGTGATGCCCCTCTTTTGCCATGCCACCGACACGTGGGAACCCGGTATCCGGGATCACCCCACCTTGTTTTGCATGTTACAGACGTCCACACTTTCTTTTGCACCGACACCTCGACGAGTTGTCGGATCATCGAAAATGTTGCCGTGGCACCTTTTCCGTTGTCGCTGCCGTGGCACCCTTTCGTTCCGCCATGGTGACCAAATGCTTCA
The DNA here is from genome assembly GCA_021605145.1 of Aegilops bicornis. Classification (NCBI taxonomy): domain Eukaryota; kingdom Viridiplantae; phylum Streptophyta; class Magnoliopsida; order Poales; family Poaceae; genus Aegilops; species Aegilops bicornis. Next base: position 184,949,587 of record CM038673.1, read on the forward strand.
TAACATGCTCATGTCAACATTTTCATAAAATTGCATAATACTTGCATATGTCATCCGCATCATGATAACAACAATTAAAATGTTTAAAATTATTGTTGCAGTAAATTGCTAAATAATATGGGGATTTTCCGAAATTGTTGTTTGTGTTTCCGGCCTCATTTAAACTTGCCTAAATAGGTAGTTTAATTATGCTTCACCCCTTGCCATGATTAATAACATTTAATATTGTTGGGTACAAACCCGAGAGAGAACTAAATAATTGATGTGGTGTTTCGTCAATATGCAACTCGTTGCATATTGAGCTCCACTTAACTTGTAGCATTGTTTGTTGCACTTTGCCATGCCATGCCTCTTTAAACCGGACATGCATCAGATTTGATTGTGCATCATGCCATGATTATGTTGGTGTGTTTACCATGTTGTTTGTTTCTTTTCGGTGTTGCTTCTTAGTTCCGGTAATGTTGCGATAGTGAGGATTCGTTCGACTACTTTCGTTCGTCTTCTTCATGGACTCGTTCTTCTTCCTCGTGGGATTTCAGGCAAGATGACTGTCACCTTGGATCTCATTACTATCATTGCTATGCTAGTTGCCTCGATGCTTTCGCTATGCCGCGTAACCTAACACTTGCTTATCAAGCCTCCCAAATTGCCATGATAGCCCCTAACCTTAGTCACCCTTCCTAGCAAACCATTGTTTGGCTATGTTACGGCTTTTTCTCAGCCCCTCTTATAGCGTTGCTGGTTGCAGGTGAAGATGAAGATTGCTCCATATTGGATATTGTTTATGTTGGGATATCACAATATCTCTTATATTATTAATGCATCTATATACTTGGTAAAGGGTGGAAGGCTCGGCCTTATGCCTGGTGTTTTGTTCCACTCTTGCCGCCCTAGTTTCCGTCATATCGGTATTATGTTCCCGGGTTTTGCGTTCCTAACGCGGTTGGGTGATTTATGGGACCCCTTGACAGTTCGCTTTGAATAAAACTCCTCCAGCAAGGCCCAACCTTGGTTTTACATTTGCCTCACCTAGCCTTTTTCCCTTGGGAGTCGCGCTCTCGAGGGTCATCTTTATTTTACCCCCCCCCCCGGGGCAGTGCTTCTCCAAGTGCTGGTCCAAACCGAGCGATGTCCGGTGCCCCCTGGGCAACCAGGGTCTATGCCAACCCGTCATCTTGCTCATCCGGTGTGCCCCGAGATATAGATATGTGCAGATCCTATCGGGATTTGTCGGCACATTCGGCGGCTTTGCTGCTCTTGTTTTACCATTGTCGAAATGTCTTGTAAACGGGATTCCGAGACTGATCGGGTCTTCCCGGGAGAAGGAATATCCTTCGTTGATCGCGAGACCTTATCATGGGCTAAGTTGGGACACCCCTGCAGGGTTTGAACTTTCGAAAGCCGTGCCCACGGTTATGTGGCAGATGGGAATTTGTTGATATCCGGTTGTAGTAAACTTGAAGTAAACTCCTCTCAAATACACCAACCGTGTGCGTAACCGTGAGTGTCTCTTTTTGGGCTTGATCGAGAGGAGAACACGGTTTCTGGGTTATGTCTGACATAAGTAGGAGTTCAGGATCACTTCTTGATCATTACTAGTTGATGACCGTTCCATTGCTTCTCTTCTCGCTCTTGTTTTTCGTAAGTTAGCCACCATACATGCTTAGTCGCTGCTGCAACCTCACCACTTTACCCCTTCCTTACCCATTAAGCTTTGCTAGTATTGATACCCATGGTAATGGGATTGCTGAGTCCTCGTGGCTCACAGATTACTACACCACCGATTGCGAGTACAGGTTTGCGATGATCATGACGCGAGAGCGATGTTACTTGTTTTGGAGTTCTTCTTCTGCTTCTTCTTTGATCAGGGGATAGGTTCCAGGTTGGCAGCCTGGGCTAGCAGGGTGGATATTGTTTGAGTTTCTGTTTATGTTTCATCCGTAGTCGGATGTTGATCTCTTGTATGATGTTGATGTATTCGTGTGGCATTGTATGACTTCTGTATGTATCCCTATCTATTATGTAATGTTGATGTAATGATATCCACCTTGCAAAAGCGTATCAATATGCGGATCTATCCTTGGTGGCACCTTCGAGTCTCTTTAATATACTATCGCATATTGGGCGTGACAAGTTATGATTATGCACTAGGTCCATACCATGGACTTTGTGTATGTTCTCGAAATGCGTTTGTTGAGTGCTCATTAAGAAAGTTTCTATACAAGTTTCTGAACGAACTCCTTAAGAAATGTTCCACAAAAGTTCCCTGTGAAAGAATCCTTTGAATCATCTGGTCATCACAAACGTTTTGACTACTTGTGGAGCCAAAAAGGACTCCGTATGAGTCAGATATCTATGTTTCAGTTAAAACTGCGCAAAACTGATTCCGAACGACAATTACATACTAGTTCTTGTGTAGTTGCACACGATTTTTTCCATTCTACTTCGCTAAACATCTCCATATGAGATCCAATTACTTGTAGGGAAATGCAAGAGACCTCATTTATGATGATGCACTAGGTCCATAGGTGGGACTTTGTGTATGTTCTCGAGATGCGTTTGTCGAGTGCTCATTAAGAAAGTTTCTATACAAGTATCTAAACGAACTCCTGAAGAAAAGTTATCCAAAAGTTCCCGGTGAAAGAATCCTTTGAAGTAGCTGGACGTCACAAACGTTTTGACTACTTGTGGAGCCAAAACGGACTCCGTATGAGTCAGATATCCATGTTTCAGTTAACACTGCGCAAAATTGATTCTGAACGACAGTTACAGAATAGTTCTTGTGTCGTTGCATTCGATTTTTTCCATTCTACTTCAATAAATATCTCCATATGAGATCCAATTACTTGTAGGGAAATGCAAGAGACCTCAGTTATGATGATGCACTAGGTCCATAGCTGGGACTTTGTGTATGTTGTCGAAATGCCTTTGTCGAGTGCTCATTAAGAAAGTTTCTATACAAGTTTCTGAACGAACTCCTTAAGAAAAGTTTTCCAAAAGTTCCCTGTGAAAGAATCCCTTGAAGCATCAGGTCATCACAAACGTTTGACTAATTGTTGAGCCAAAACGGACTCCGTATGAGTCAGATATCCATGTTTCAGTTAACACTGCGCAAAACTGATTCCGAACGAGAGTTACAGACTAGTTCTTGTGTAGTTGCATTCGATTTTTTCCATTCCACTTCACTAACCATCTCCATATGAGATCCAATTACATGTAGGGAAATGCAAGAAACCTCAGGTATGATGATGCGCTAGGTCCATAGCTGGGACTTTGGGTATGTTCTCCAAATGCGTTTGTCGAGTGCTCATTAATAAAGTTTCTATACAAGTTTTTGAACGAACTCCTTGAGAAAAGTTCTCCAAAAGTTCCCTGTGAAACAATCCTTTGAAGCATCAGCTCTTCACAAACGTTTTGACAACTTGTGGAGCGAAAACGGACTCCATATGAGTCATATATCCATGTTTCAGTTAACACTGCGCAAAACTGATTACAAACGACAGTTACAGATTTTTTCCATTCTACTTCACTAAATATATCCATATGAGATCCAATTACATGTAGGGAAATGCAAGATACGTTAGGTATGATGATGCTCTAGGTCCATAGCTGGGACTTTTTGTATGTTCTCAAAATGCGTTTGTCGAGTGCTCATTAAGAAAGCTTTTATAAAAGTTTTTGAACGAAGTCCTCAAGAAAGGTTCTCCAAAAGTTCCCTGTGAAAGAATCCTTTGAAGCATCAGGTCGTCACAAATGTTTAGACTAGTTGTGGAGCCAAAACGGACTCCATATGAGTGAGATATCCATGTTTCAGTTAACAGTGCGCAAAACTGATTATGGACGACAGTTACAGACTAGTTCTGGTGTAGTTGCATTCGATTTTTTCCTTTCTACTTCACTTATCATATCCATATGAAATCCAATTACATGTAGGGAAATGCAAGAGACCTTAGGTATGATGATGATCTAGGTCCATAGCTGGGACTTTTTGTATGTTCTCGAAATGCGTTTGTCAAGTGCTCATTAAGAAAGTTTCTATACAAGTTTTTGAACGAACTCCTTAAGAAAAGTTCTCCAGAAGTTCCCTATGAAAGAATCCCTTGAAGCATCTAGTCATCACAAACGTTTTGACTACTTGTGGAGCCAAAACGGACTCCGTATGAGTCAGATATCCATGTTTCAGTTAACACTGCACAAAACTGATTCCGAATGAGAGTTACAGACTAGTTCTTGTGTAGTGGCATTCGATTTTTTCCATTCTACTTCACTAATCATCTCCATATGAGATCCAATTACATGTGGGGAAATGCAAGAAACCTTAGGTATGATGATGCACTAGGTCCATAGCTGGGACTTTGTGTATGTTCTCCAAATGCGTTTGTCGAGTGCTCATTAAGAAGGTTTCTATACAAGTTTTTGAACGAACTCCTTAAGAAACGTTCTCCAAAAGTTCCTTGTGAAAGAATTCTTTGAAGCATCTGGTCGTCACAAACGTTTTGACTACTTGTGGAGCTAAAACGGACTCCATATGAGTCAGATATCCATGTTTCAGTTAACACTACGCAAAACTGATTACAGACGATAGTTACAAACTAGTTCTTGTGTAGTTGGATTTGGTTTTTTCCATTCTACTTCACTAAACATCTCCATATGAGATCCAATTACATGTAGGGAAATGCAAGAGACCTTAGGTATGATGATGCTCTAGGTCCACAGCTGGGACTTTTTGTATGTTTTCAAAATGCGTTTGTCGAGTGCTCATTAAGAAAGTTTCTATACAAGTTTTTGAAAGAACTCCTTAAGAAAATTTCTCCAAAAGTTCCCTGTGAATGAATCTTTTGAAGCATCAGGTCGTCACAAACGTTTTGACTACTTGTGGAGCGAAAACGGACTCCATATGAGTCAAATATCCATGTTTCAGTTAACACTGCGCAAAATTGATTACAGACGACAGTTACAAACTAGTTCTTGTGTAGTTGCATTAGATTTTTTCCATTCTACTTCACTAAACATCTCCATATGAGATCCAATTACATGTAGGGAAATGAAAGAGACCTAAGTTATCAAGATGCGCTAGGTCCATAGCTGGGACTTTTTGTATGTTCTCAAAATGCGTTTGTCGAGTGCTCATTAAGAAAGTTTGTATACAAGTTTTTGAACGAACTCCTTAAGGAAAGTTCTCCTAAAGATCCCTGTGAAAGAATCCTTTGAAGCATCAGGTCGTGACAAATGTTTTGACTACTTGTGAAGCCAAAACAGACTCCATATGAGTCAGATATCCATGTTTCAGTTAACACTGCACAAAACTGATTACGGACGACAATTACAGACTAGTTCTTGTGTGGTTGCATTCGATTTTTTCCATTCTACTTCACTAACTATCTCCATATAAGATGCAATTACATGTAGGGAAATGCAAGAGACCTCATTTATAATGATGCACTAGGTCCATAGCTGGGACATTGTGTATGTTCTCCAAATGCGTTTGTCGAGTGCTCATTAAGAAAGTTTCTATACAAGCTTCTGAACGAACTCGTTAAGAAAAGTTCTTCAAAATATTCCTGGCGAAAGAATCCTTTGAAGCATCTGGACGTCACAAACATTTTTACTACTTGTGGAGCCAAAACAGACTCCCTACGAGTCAGATAACCATGTTTCAGTTAACACTGCGCAAAACTGATTCCGAACGACAGTTACAGACTAGTTCTTGTGTAGTTGCATTCGATTTTTTCCATTCTACTTCACTAAACATCTCCATATGAGATCCAATTACTTGTAGGGAAATGAAAGAGACCTCAGTTATGATGATGCACTAGGTCCATAGCTAGGACTTTGTGTATGTTCTCGAAATGCGTTTGTCGAGTTCTCATTAAGAAAGTTTCTAAACAAGTTTCTGAACGAACTCCTTAAGAAATGTACCACAAAAGTTCCCTGTGAAAGAATCCTTTGAATCATCTGGTCATCACAAACATTTTGACTACTTGTGGAGCGAAAACGGACTCCATACGAGTCAGATATCCATGTTTCAGTTAACACTGCGCAAAACTGATTACAGACGACAATTACAGACTAGTTCTTGTGTGGTTGCATTCGATTTTTTCCATTCTACTTCACTAACCATCTCCATATAAGATCCAATTACATGTAGGGAAATGCCAGAGACCTCATTTATAATGATGCACTAGGTCCATAGCTGGGACATTGTGTATGTTCTCCAAATGCGTTTGTCGAGTGCTCATTAAGAAAGTTTCTATACTAGTTTCTGAACGAACTCCTTAAGAAAAGTTCTCCAAACATTCCCTATGAAATAATCATTTGAAGCATCTGGTCATCACAAAAGTTTTGACTACTTGTGGAGCTAAAACGGACTCCGTATGAGTCAGATATCCATGTTTCAGTTAACACTTCCCAAAAATTAATTCCGAACGACAGTTACAGACTAGTTCTTGTGTAGTTGCATTCCATTTTTTCCATTCTACTTCACTAAACATCTCCATATGAGATCCAATTACTAGTAGGGAAATGCAAGAGACCTCAGTTATGATGATGCACTAGGTCCATAGCTGGGACTTTGTGTATGTTCTCGAAATGCGTTTGTCGAGTGCTCATTAAGAAAGTTTCTAAACAAGTTTCTGAACGAACTCCTTAAGAAATGTACCACAAAAGTTCCCTGTGAAAGAATCCTTTGAATCATCTGGTCATCACAAACGTTTTGACTACTTGTGGAGCAAAAACGGACTCCATACGAGTCAGATATCCATGTTTCAGTTAACACTGCGCAAAACTGATTACAGACGACAGTTGGAGACTAGTTCTTGTGTAGTTGCAGTCGATTTTTTCCATTCTACTTCACTAAACATCTCCATATGAGATCCAATTACATGTAGGGAAATGCAAGAGACCTTAGGTATGATGATGCTCTAGGTCCATAGCTGGGACTTTTTGTATGTTTTCAAAATGCGTTTGTCGAGTGCTCATTAAGAAAGTTTCTATACAAGTTTTTGAAAGAACTCCTGAAGAAAATTTCTCCAAAAGTTCCCTGTGAATGAATCTTTTGAAGCATCAGGTCGTCACAAACATTTTGACTACTTGTGGAGCGAAAACGGACTCCATATGAGTCAAATATCCATGTTTCAGTTAACACTGCGCAAAATTGATTACAGACGACAGTTACAAACTAGTTCTTGTGTAGTTGCATTCGATTTTTTCCATTCTACTTCACTAAACATCTCCATATGAGATCCAATTACATGTAGGGAAATGAAAGAGACCTAAGTTATCATGATGCGCTAGGTCCATAGCTGGGACTTTTTGTATGTTCTCAAAATGCGTTTGTCGAGTGCTCATTAAGAAAGGTTGTATACAAGTTTTTGAACGAACTCCTTAAAGAAAGTTCTCCAAAAGATCCCCGTGAAAGAATCCTTTGAAGCATCAGGTCGTCACAAATGTTTTGACTACTTGTGAAGCCAAAACGGACTCCATATGAGTCGGATATCCATGTTTCAGTTAACACTGCGCAAAACTGATTACAGACGACAATTACAGACTAGTTCTTGTGTGGTTGCATTCGATTTTTTCCATTCTACTTCACTAACCATCTCCATATAAGATCCAATTACATGTAGGGAAATGCCAGAGACCTCATTTATAATGATGCACTAGGTCCATAGCTGGGACATTGTGTATGTTCTCCAAATGCGTTTGTCAAGTGCTCATTAAGAAAGTTTCTATACAAGTTTCTGAACGAACTCCTTAAGAAAAGTTCTCCAAAATATTCCCGGTGAAAGAATCCTTTGAAGCATCTGGACGTCACAAACGTTTTGCCTACTTGTGGAGCCAAAACGGACTCCGTATGAGTCAGATATCCATGTTTCGATTAACCTTTGCATAAACTGATTCCGAGCAGCGATTCTGAGACTAGTTCTTGTGTAGTTGCATTCGATTTTTTCCATTCTACTTCACTAAACATCTCCATATGAGATCCAATTACTTGTAGGGAAATGAAAGAGACCTCAGTTATGATGATGCACTAGGTCCATAGCTAGGACTTTGTGTATGTTCTCGAAATGCGTTTGTCGAGTGCTCATTAAGAAAGTTTCTAAACAAGTTTCTGAACGAACTCCTTAAGAAATGTACCACAAAAGTTCCTGTGAAAGAATCCTTTGAATCATCTGGTCATCACAAACGTTTTGACTACTTGTGGAGCAAAACGGACTCCATACTGAGTCGATATCCATGTTTCAGCTTAACACTGCATAAAACTGATTCTGCATTTACGCTTGGAGACTAGTTCTTGTGTAGTTGCATTCGATTTTTTCCATTCTACTTCACTAAACATCTCCATATGAGATCCAATTACATGTAGGGAAATGCAAGAGACCTTAGGTATGATGATGCTCTAGGTCCATAGCTAGGACTTTTTGTATGTTCTCGAAATGCGTTTGTCGAGTGCTCATTAAGAAAGTTTCTATACAAGTTTTTGAACGAACTCCTGTAGAAAAGTTCTCCAAAAGTTCCGTGTGAAAGAATCCTTTGAAGCATCAGGGTGTCTCAAATGTTTTGACTACTTGTGGAGCCAAAACGGACTCCATATGAGTCAGATATCCATGTTTCAGTTAACACTGCGCAAAACTGATTCCGAACGACAGTCACAGACTAGTTCTTGTGTGGTTGCATACGATTATTTCCATTCTACTTCGCTAATCATCTCAATATGAGATCCCATTACATGTAGGGAAATGCAAGAAACCTTAGGTATGATGATGCACTAGGTCCATAGCTGGGACTTTGTGTATGTTCTCCAAATGCGTTTGTCGAGTGCTCATTAAGAAAGTTTGTATACAAGTTTTTGAACGAACTCCTTAAGAAAAGTTCTCCAAAAGTTCCCTGTGAAAGAACCCTTTGAAGCATCTGGTCGTCACAAACGTTTTGACTACTTGTGGAGCGAAAATGGACTCCCTATGAGTCAGATATCCATGTTTCAGGTAACACTGCACAAAACTGATTACAGACGACAGTTACAGACTAGTTCTTGTGTAGTTGCATTCGATTTTTTCCATTCTACTTCACTAAACATCTCCATATGAGATCCAATTACTTGTAGGGAAATGTAAGAGACCTCAGTTATGATGATGCACTAGGTCCATGGCTGAGACTTTGTGTATGTTCTCGAAATGCGTTTGTCGAGTGCTCATTAAGAAAGTTTCTATACAAGTTTCTGAACGAACTCCTTAAGAAAAGTTCTCCAAAAGTTCTCGGTGAAAGAATCCTTTGAAGCATCTGGACGTCAACGTTTTAACTACTTGTGGAGCCAAAAAGAACTCCGTATGATTCAGATATCCATGTTTCAGTTAACACTATGCAAAACTGATTCTGAACGACAGTTACAGACTAGTTCTTGTGTAGTTGCATTCGAGTTTTTCTATTCTACTTCAGTAAACATCTCCATATGAGATCCAATTACTTTTAGGGAAACGAAAGAGACCTTACTTATTATGATGCAGTAGGTCTATAGCTGGGACTTTGTGTATGTTCTCCAAATGCGTTTGTCGAGTGCTCATTAAGAAGGTTTCTATACAAGTTTTTGAACGAACTCCTTAAGAAAAGTTCTCCAAAAGTTCCCTGTGAAAGAATCCTTTGAAGCATCTGGTCGTCACAAACGTTTTGACTACTTGTGGAGCGAAAACGGATTCCATATGAGTCAGATATCCATGTTTCAGTTAACACTACGCAAAACTGATTACAGACGACAGTTACAGACTAGTTCTTGTGTAGTTGCATTTGATTTTTTCCATTCTACTTCACTAAACATCTCCATATGAGATCCAATTACATGTAGGGAAATGCAAGAGACCTTAGGTATCATGATGCTCTAGGTCCATAGCTGGGACTTTTTGTATGTTTTCAAAATGCGTTTGTCGAGTGCTCATTAAGAAAGTTTCTATACAAGTTTTTGAACGAACTCCTTAAGAAAAGTTCTCCAAAAGTTCCCAGTCAAAGAATCCTTTGAAGCATCTGGTCGTCACAAACGTTTTGACTACTTGTGGAGCGAAAACGGACTCCATATGAGTCAAATATCCATGTTTCAGTTAACACTGCGCAAAATTGATTACAGACGACAGTTACAAACTAGTTCTTGTGTAGTTGCACTCGATTTTTTCCATTCTACTTCAATAAACATCTCCATATGAGATCCAATTACATGTAGGGAAATGAAAGAGACCTAAGTTATGATGATGTGCTAGGTCCATAGCTGGGACTTTTTGTATGTTCTCGAAATGCGTTTGTCGAGTGCTCATTAAGAAAGTTTCTATACAAGTTTTTGAACGAACTCCTTTAGAAAAGTTCTCCAAAAGTTCCGTGTGAAAGAATCCTTTGAAGCATCAGGTTGTCACAAATGTTTTGACTACTTGTGGAGCCAAAACGGACTCCATATGAGTCAGATATCCATGTTTCAATTAACACTGCGCAAAACTGATTCCGAACGACAGTCACAGACTAGTTCTTGTGTGGTTGCATACGATTATTTCCATTCTACTTCGCTAATCATCTCAATATGAGATCCCATTACATGTAGGGAAATGCAAGAAATCTTAGGTATGATGATGCACTAGGTCCATAGCTGGGACTTTGTGTATGTTCTCCAAATGCGTTTGTCGAGTGCTCATTAAGAAAGTTTCTATACAAGTTTTTGAACGAACTCCTTAAGAAAAGTTCTCCAAAAGTTCCCTGTGAAAGAACCCTTTGAAGCATCTGGTCGTCACAAACGTTTTGAGTACTTGTGGAGCGAAAACAGACTCCCTATGAGTCAGATATCCATGTTTCAGGTAACACTGCACAAAACTGATTACAGACGACATTTACAGACTAGTTCTTGTGTAGTTGCATTCGATTTTTTCCATTCTACTTCACTAAACATCTCCATATGAGATCCAATTACTTGTAGGGAAATGCAAGAGACCTCAGTTATGATGATGCACTTGGTCCATGGCTGAGACTTTGTGTATGTTCTCGAAATGCGTTTGTCGAGTGCTCATTAAGAAAGTTTCTATACAAGTTTCTGAACGAACTCCTTAAGAAAAGTTCTCCAAAGGTTCCCGGTGAAAGAATCCTTTGAAGCATCTGGACGTCAACGTTTTAACTACTTGTGGAGCCAAAAAGAACTCCGTATGAGTCAGATATCCATGTTTCTGTTAACACTATGCAAAACTGATTCTGAACGACAGTTACAGACTAGTTCTTGTGTAGTTGCATTCGAGTTTTTCTATTCTACTTCAGTAAACATCTCCATATGAGATCCAATTACTTTTCGGGAAATGAAAGAGACCTTAGTTATGATGATGCGATGGGTCTATAGTGGGACTTTGTGTATGTTCTCCAAATGCGTTTGTCGAGTGCTCATTAAGAAGGTTTCTATACAAGTTTTTGAACGAACTCCTTAAGAAAAGTTCTCCAAAAGTTCCTGTGAAAGAATCCTTTGAAGCATCTGGTCACACAAACGCGTTTGACTACTTGTGGAGCGAAAACGGATTCCATATGAGTCAGATATCCATGTTTCAGTTAACACTACGCAAAACTGATTACAGACGACAGTTACAGACTAGTTCTTGTGTAGTTGCATTTGATTTTTTCCATTCTACTTCACCAAACATCTCCATATGAGATCCAATTACATGTAGGGAAATGCAAGAGACCTTAGGTATGATGATGCTCTAGGTCCATAGCTGGGACTTTTTGTATGTTTTCAAAATGCGTTTGTCGAGTGCTCATTAAGAAAGTTTCTATACAAGTTTTTGAACGAACTCCTTAAGAAAATTTCTCCAAAAGTTCCCTGTGAACGAATCTTTTGAAGCATCAGGTCGTCACAAACGTTTTGACTACTTCTGGAGCGAAAACGGACTCCATATGAGTCAAATATCCATGTTTCAGTTAACACTGCGCAAAATTGATTACAAACGACAGTTACAAACTAGTTCTTGTGTAGTTGCACTCGATTTTTTCCATTCTACTTCACTAAACATCTCCATATGAGATCCAATTACATGTAGGGAAATGAAAGAGACCTAAGTTATGATGATGCGCTAGGTCCATAGCTGGGACTTTTTGTATGTTCTCAAAATGCGTTTGTCGAGTGCTCATTAAGAAAGTTTGTATACAAGTTTTTGAACGAACTCCTTAAGAAAAGTTCTCCAAAGATCCCTATGAAAGAATCCTTTGAAGCATCAGGTCGTCACAAATGTTTTGACTACTTGTGGAGCCAAAACGGACTCCATACTAGTCAGATATCCATGTTTCAGTTAACACTGCGCAAAACTGATTACGGATTACAATTACAGGCTAGTTCTTGTGTGGTTGCATTCGATTTTTTCAATTCTACTTCACTAACCATCTCCATATAAGATCCAATTACATGTAGGGAAATGCAAGAGACCTCATTTATAATGATGCACTAGGTCCATAGCTGGGACATTGGGTATGTTCTCCAAATGCGTTTGTTGAGTGCTCATTAAGAAAGTTTCTATACAAGTTTCTGAACAAACTCCTTAAGAAAAGTTCTCCAAAATATTCCCGGTGAAAGAATCCTTTGAAGCATCTGGACGTCACAAACGTTTTGACTACTTGTGGAGCCAAAACGGACTCCGTACGAGTCAGATATCCATGTTTCAGTTAACACTGCGCAAAACTGATTCCGAACGACAGTCACAGACTAGTTCTTGTGTGGTTGCATACGATTATTTCCATTCTACTTCGCTAATCATCTCAATATGAGATCCAATTACATGTAGGGAAATGCAAGAAACCTTAGGTATGATGATGCACTAGGTCCATGGCTGAGACTTTGTGTATGTTCTCGAAATGCGTTTGTCGAGTGCTCATTAAGAAAGTTTCTATACAAGTTTCTGAACGAACTCCTTAAGAAAAGTTCTCCAAAGGTTCCCGGTGAAAGAATCCTTTGAAGCATCTCGACGTCAACATTTTAACTACTTGTGGAGCCAAAAAGAACTCCGTATGAGTCAGATATCCATGTTTCTGTTAACACTATGCAAAACTGATTACGAGCAGCGATTCTGGAACTAGTTCTTGTGTAGTTGCATTCGAGTTTTTCTATTCTACTTCAGTAAACATCTCCATATGAGATCCAATTACTTTTAGGGAAATGAAAGAGACCTTAGTTATTATGATGCAGTAGGTCTATAGCTGGGACTTTGTGTATGTTCTCCAAATGCGTTTGTCGAGTGCTCATTACGAAGGTTTCTATACAAGTTTTTGAACGAACTCCTTAAGAAAAGTTCTCCAAAAGTTCCCTGTGAAAGAATCCTTTGAAGCATCTGGTCGTCACAAACGTTTTGACTACTTGTGGAGCGAAAACGGATTCCATATGAGTCAGATATCCATGTTTCAGTTAACACTACGCAAAACTGATTACAGACGACAGTTACAGACTAGTTCTTGTGTAGTTGCATTTGATTTTTTCCATTCTACTTCACTAAACATCTCCATATGAGATCCAATTACATGTAGGGAAATGCAAGAGACCTTAGGTATGATGATGCTCTAGGTCCATAGCTGGGACTTTTTGTATGTTTTCAAAATGCGTTTGTCGAGTGCTCAATAAGAAAGTTTCTATACAAGTTTTTGAACGAACTCCTTAAGAAAATTTCTCCAAAAGTTCCCTGTGAACGAATCTTTTGAAGCATCAGGTCGTCACAAACGTTTTTACTACTTCTGGAGCGAAAACGGACTCCATATGATTCAAATATCCATGTTTCAGTTAACACTGCGCAAAATTGATTACAGACGACAGTTACAAACTAGTTCTTGTGTAGTTGCACTCGATTTTTTCCATTCTACTTCACTAAACATCTCCATATGAGATCCAATTACATGTAGGGAAATGAAAGAGACCTAAGTTATGATGATGCGCTAGGTCCATAGCTGGGACTTTTGTATGTTTTCAAAATGCGTTTGTCGAGTGCTCATTAAGAAAGTTTGTATACAAGTTTTTGAACGAACTCCTTAAGAAAAGTTCTCCAAAGATCCCTATGAAAGAATCCTTTGAAGCATCAGGTCGTCACAAATGTTTTGACTACTTGTGGAGCCAAAACGGACTCCATATGAGTCAGATATCCATGTTTCAGTTAACACTGCGCAAAACTGATTACGGAGGACAATTACAGGCTAGTTCTTGTGTGGTTGCATTCGATTTTTTCAATTCTACTTCACTAACCATCTCCATATAAGATCCAATTACATGTAGGGAAATGCAAGAGACCTCATTTATAATGATGCACTAGGTCCATAGCTGGGACATTGGGTATGTTCTCCAAATGCGTTTGTTGAGTGCTCATTAAGAAAGTTTCTATACAAGTTTCTGAACAAACTCCTTAAGGAAAGTTCTCCAAAATATTCCCGGTGAAAGAATCCTTTGAAGCATCTGGACGTCACAAACTTTTTGACTACTTGTGGAGCCAAAACGGACTCCGTACGAGTCAGATATCCATGTTTCAGCTTAACCTTTCACAAGAAACTGATTCCTAACGACGATCCATGCAGACTAGTTCTTGTGTGGTTGCATACGATTATTTCCATTCTACTTTGCTAATCATCTCAATATGAGATCCAATTACATGTAGGGAAATGCAAGAAACCTTAGGTATGATGATGCACTAGGTCCATAGCTGGGACTTTGTGTATGTTCTCCAAATGCGTTTGTCGGGTGCTCATTAAGAAAGTTTCTATACAAGTTTTTAAACGAACTCCCTAAGAAAAGTTCTCCAAGAGTTCGATGTGAAATAATCCTTTGAAGCATCTGGTCGTCACAAACATTTTGACTACTTGTGGAGCGAAAACGGACACCCTATGAGTCAGATATCCATGTTTCATGTAACACTACACAAAACTGATTACAGACGGCAGTTACAGACTAGTTCTTGTGTAGTTGCATTCGATTTTTTCCATTCTACTTCACTAAACATCTCCATATGAGATCCAATTACTTGTAGGGAAATGCAAGAGACCTCAGTTATGATGATGCACTAGATCCATGGCTGAGACTTTGTGTATGTTCTCGAAATGCGTTTGTCGAGTGCTCATTAAGAAAGTTTCTATATACAAGTTTCTGAACGAACTCCTTAAGAAAAGTTCTCCAAAGGTTCCCGGTGAAAGAATCCTTTGAAGCATCTGGACGTCAAACGTTTTGATTACTTGTGGAGCCAAAAAGAACTCCGTATGAGTCAGATATCCATGTTTCAGTTAACACTATGCAAAACTGATTCTGAACGACAGTTACAGACTAGTTCTTGTGTAGTTGCATTCGAGTTTTTCTATTCTACTTCAGTAAACATCTCCATATGAGATCCAATTACTTTTAGGGAAATGAAAGAGACCTTAGTTATTATGATGCACTAGGTCCATAGCTGGGACTTTGTGTATGTTCTCAAATTGCGTTTGTGGAGTGCTCATTAAGAATGTTTCTATACAAGTTTTTGAACGAACTCCTTAACAAAAGTTCTCCAAAAGTTCCATGTGAAAGAATCCTTTGAAGCATCTTGCCGTCACAAACGTTTCAACTAATTGTGGAGCCAAAACGGACTCCGTATGAGTTTCAGTTAACACTGCGCAAAACTGATTCCGAACGACAGTTATAGACTAGTTCTTGTGTAGTTGCATTCGATTTTTTCCATTCTACTTCACTAAACATCTCCATATGAGATCCAATTACTTGTAGGGAAATGCAAGAGATCTCAGTTATGATGATGCACTAGGTCCATAGCTGGGACTTTGTGTAGGTTCTCGAAATGTGTTTGTCGAGTGCTCATTCAGAAAGTTTCTATACAAGTTTCTGAACAAACTCCTTAAGAAAAGTTCTCCAAGAGTTCCCTGTGAAAGAATCCCTTGAAGCATCTGGTCATCACAAATGTTTTGACTACTTGTCGAGCCAAAACGGACTCCGTATGAGTCAGATATCCATGTTTCAGTTAACACTACGCAAAATTGATTCCAAACCACAGTTACAGACTAGTTCTTGTGTAGTTGCATTCATTTTTTCCATTCTACTTCACTAAACATCTCCATATGAGATCCAATTACTTGTAGGGAAATTAAAGAGACCTCAGTTATGGTGATGCACTAGGTCCATAGCTGGGACTTTGTGTATGTTCTCGAAATGCGTTTGTCGAGTGCTCATTAAGAAAGTTTCTATACAAGTTTCTGAACACACTCTTTAAGAAAAGTTCTCCAAAAGTTCCCTATGAAAGAATCCTTTGAAGCATCTAGTCGTCACAAGTGTTTTGACTACTTGTGGAGCCAAAATGGACTCCGTATGAGTCAGATATCCATGTTTCAGTTAACACTGCGGAAAACTGATTCCGACCGACAGTTACAGAGTAGTTCTTGTGTAGTTGCATTCGATTTTTTCCATTCTATTTCACTAAACATCTCCATACGAGATCCAATTACTTGTAGGGAAATGCAAGAGACCTCAGTTATGATGATGCACTAGGTCCATAGCTGGGACTTTGTGTATGTTCTCGAAATGCGTTTGTCGAGTGCTCATTAAGAAAGTTTCTATACAAGTTTCTGAACGAACTCCTTAAGAAAAGTTCCGCAAAAGTTCCCTGTGAAAGCATCATCCTTTGAATCATCTGGTCATCACAAACATTTTGACTACTTGTGGAGCCAAAAAGGACTCCGAATGAGTCAGATATCTATGTTTAAGTTAACACTGCGCAAAACTGATTCCGACCAACAGTTACAAACTAGTTCATGTGTAGTTGCATACGATTTTTTCCATTCTACTTCGCTAAACATCTCCATATGAGATCCAATTACTTGTAGGGAAATGCAAGAGACCTAATTTATAATGATGCACTAGGTCCATAGCTGGGACAATGTGTATGTTCTCGAAATGCGTTTGTCGAGTGACAATTAAGAAAGTTTCTATACAAGTTTTTGAACGAACTCCTTAAGAAAAGTTCTCCAAAATATTCCCGGTGAAAGAATCCTTTGAAGCATCTGGACGTCACAAACGTTTTGATTACTTGTGGAGCCAAAACGGACTTTGTATGAGTCAGATATCCATGTTTCAGTTAACACTACGCAAAACTGATTCCGAACTACAGTTACAGAGTAGTTCTTGTGTAGTTGCATTCGATTTTTTCCATTGTACTTCACTAAACATCTCCATATGAGATCCAATTACTTGTGGGGAAATGCAAGAGACCTCAGTTATGATGATGCACTAGGTCCATAGCTGGGAACTTGTGTATGTTCTCAAATTGCGTTTGTCGAGTGCTCATTAAGAAAGTTTCTATACAAGTTTCTAAACGAACTTCTTAAGAAAAGTTCTCCAAAAGTTCCATGTGAAAGAATACTTTGAAGCATCCGACCATCACAAATGTTTGGACTACTTGTGGAGCCAAAACAAACTGCGTACGAGTCAGATATCCATGTTTCAGTTAACACTGCGCAAAACTGATTCCGAACGGCAGTTACAGACTAGTTCTTGTGTAGTTGCATTCGATTTTTTCCATTCTACTTCACTAAACATCTCCATATGAGATCCAATTACTTGTAGGGAAATGCAAGAGACCTCAGATATGATGATGCACTAGGTCCATAGCTGGGACTTTGTGTATGTTCTCGAAATGCGTTTGTCGAGTGCTCATTAAGAAAGTTTTTATACAAGTTTCTGAACGAACTCCTTAAGGAAAGTTCTCCCAAAGTTCCCTGTGAAAGAATCCCTTGAATCATCTGGTCATCACAAGTGTTTTGACTACTTGTGGAGCCAAAACGGACTACGTATGAGTCAGATATCCATGTTTCAATTAACACTGCGCAAAACTGATTCCGAACGACAGTTACAGACTAGTTCTTGCGTAGTTGCATTCGATTTTTTCCATTCTACTTCACTGAACATCTCCATATGAGATCCAATTACTTGTACGAAAATGCAAGAGACCTCAGTTATGATGATTCACTAGGTCCATAGCTGGGACTTTGTGTATGTTCTCGAAATGCGTTTGTCGAGTGCTCATTAAGAAAGTTTCTATATAAGTTTCTGAACGAACTCCTTAAGAAAAGTTCTCCAAAAGTTCCCTGTGAAAGAATCCCTTGAAGCATCTGGTCGTCACAAGCATTTTGACTACTTGTGGAGCCAAAAAAGACTCTGTATGAGTCATATATCTATGTTTCAGTTAACACTGCACAAAACTGATTTCGAACGACAGTTACAGACTAGTTCTTGTGTAGTTGCATTTGATTTTTCCATTCTACTGCACTAAACATCTCCATATGAGAACCAATTACTTGTAGGGAAATGCAAGAGACCTCATTTATGATGATTCACTAGGTCCATAGCTGGGACTTTGTGTATGTTCTCGAAATGCGTTTGTCGAGTGCTCATTTAGAAAGTTTCTATATGTAAGTGCATCTAGTGCCCCTTAGTGATTAAGGTGTATTGAAGACTTATAGGTTAAGGGACTAATGTGTTTATGAGTGTACACAGGTCTATAAGTCTATGAGGAGTTTAATATTTACAGAGAAAGTCGACCCCTAAAAATGAAGTTCTTCGACTGAAG
Source organism: Aegilops bicornis (assembly GCA_021605145.1). NCBI lineage: Eukaryota > Viridiplantae > Streptophyta > Magnoliopsida > Poales > Poaceae > Aegilops > Aegilops bicornis. Next base: position 184,968,165 of record CM038673.1, read on the forward strand.
ACTTTGGTATTCTGAAGACTTTGAAAGTGAAGAAATTGGTATGACCTTGAAGACTTGGTATTCATTTGAGGGACATGAAGCCTAAATACTTTTGTTTTCATAGTTACGTGTTTCTCTTTCTTGAGTCATAGGAAACATCGTACTCTTAAAGGGGGTCGAGGAAATACTAAGGAAAAATTTCCATGTGTTGCTCAACTCAAAATCTTACACCTACCAATCCCTTCGAGTGAAGCCTTTGGAAATCTCATACAGTTTAGTCAATTTCTTCAAAGGATGTAGACGAAGTTCTTACGTCGTTGAGGAATTTGCTCTGACCGAGGAGTTAGGAATTCGTTGCTGTCTTTGCGTGCCAGCTGTCCCAAAATATCTTATCCACCTAACGGTCATATCATTGAAGGGCATTTATGTCTTATCATGTCGGGCTGCTCCCTAGGCTATAAATAGCCGCCCCCTACAACAACTAGCTGGTTGGCTGCTCCGAGAGAACTTGACACTTGTCATTTGGGAGCAACCCATCCTCCGAGGACTTTGAGCGAAAATCATCGAGTGAGGAAAAACCCAAAACCAAACCCCTACAAACCCAAAGTGATTGAGCATCATCAAGAGATTGATCCTGCATGGATCCGACGCTTGTTACCTTTGAAGATCAGGCTTCTTCCAGACGGTTAGGCGTCATGGTCTAGAGCATCCAAGAGGAATTGTGGATCGCCGAAAGGATCGAAGTCTGTGAAGGTTTGGAAGTCGCTCAAGACTTACCACGAGTGATTGGACGAGGTCTGTGTGACCTTAGTTCAAGGAGAATACGGTGAGGACTTGGTGTCCTGAGCTGCGTGCTCAGCGATCGGGTGTCCGGATCGTGTGTCCTCGAGTTTAAATACTCGATCGCTTCCAACCAGACGCATTAACCGAGACAGCAGCTTGGAACTGGTCTACCAAATCATTGTCTTCACCAACCTTACGGGTTCTATTTCCTCAACTCATTCATTTCCTCATTCGTGTTGAGTGTTTGTTCATATCTGTGTTTGAAGACTTTGGTCAAGACTTTCTCAATTTCCTTAGTTCAATTTCTTCACTGCTTGTCTTCATCTTGTGTTATCATGTGATTACGCTTTCAGACTCTGTGATTCTCTTCATTTCATCATGATGACCATGCCCGCATTCTGTTATGCTTACTTAAAGTACTTATTCCATCAAGTAGTTCTTCGCTAAGGAATTTCCTCACCGCAAATTCCTCGCTGAAGAATTCATAAAAATCGCCTATTCACCCCCCTCTAGTCGATATAACGCACTTTCAATTGGTATCAGAGCAAGGTACTCCCTTGTTCTGTGTGATTTTGGTTTAACCACCTGGAGTTTTAGTTATGTTGGCCGTAGGTATGATCAAGGTCTCGGCTGGGTGTCCTACCTTTGATGGTACGGACTACCCCTACTGGAAGAACAAGATGCGGATGCATCTTGAGGCAATTGACAATGATCTCTGGTATGTTGTGGAAAATGGTGTTCCCTCTGTCTCACCCTCACTGAACGCTACCGATGTGAGGATATTCAAGCAACTCGATTCTCAAGGGAAGAATATCATATGTGGCCATCTGAGCAAAGGACAGTATGGAAGAGTGAGTGCTTTGGAAACTGCTAAGCTCATCTGGGACAGGCTGTCCAAAGTAAATGAAGGAGTCTCAACTCAGCGTGACTCTCGAGTTGATGTTCTTCGCAACCTCTTCAACTGCTTCGAAAGACTCGACAATGAAAATGTTCAACAAACCTTTGATCGCCTCACTGACATCTCAAATGAGCTTCAAGCGCTTGGTGCCACTAACATCACCGACCATGAGGTGGTGAAGAAATTGTTGAGATCGCTTGATTCCTCATTTGATACTCCGCACTAATGATACAAGAACGTCGACTACAAATCACTTGATCCAGGTGATATCCTCGAGAGGCTAAATACTCATGAGTTCGACTTCTTTGAAAGGAGAGATCTCTATGGTTCTAGCTATGGCAAAACACGTGCCTCAAGGCCAAGGCTGTGTCTCGAATCTGATTGTGAAGACTCGGTAGTAGCCTTGGTGACCACTCAAGAATTAAGCCAGGAGCTAGCACTGCTCGTGAAGAAGTTCCAAAAGTTCTCAAGACATGGTCGCTTTGGAAAATCCTCAAGGAGTAGTGATTCCTCATCCAGTGACTATAAGAGAAGGCTATGCCACAAATGCAAGAAACCTGATCACTATATTCAAGATTATCCTTAGTGGGAAAAGCAATTAAAGAAGAAGAAATACAAGGATTACAGTTCTGATGACGCTAAGAAGAAGAAGAAATCGTCAAAATCTTCATCATCAAAATCCTCAAAGTCTTCATCTCACAAGAAGAGCAGCTCCAAGAAGGCTCAGGCATTCATTGGCAAGGAAATGGACTCTGAAGCTGAATCTGAGGAACATGAGGAAGAGGAGGCATCAGAGGAGTACGAGTCTGGTGTGGCGAGTTTGGCTCTTGCTACTGCATTCGTCAGCAAGTCCATCTTCAACTCTGAAGAAACAGACCTCACCAACAAGGCTGATGAAGATAATGATGACTATGCTCCCACCTATTGCTTCATGGCAAAGGGTGCCAAGGTCCTCAAATATACCTCCTCTGAATCTAGTGAAAATGAATCTGATGAAGATCTCAAGCCCAGCTACTCTAAACTTGCTAAGATTGTTGTAAAACAACAAAGGGCTTTTGAAAAGGTTCAAAACATGCTAGACAAAATTGATGATATGTTGGGTGAAGAAATGGATCGCACTAAAGCCCTGACTGAAAATCTTCAGAGACTTCAGTCTAGGTTTGACAGCCTTCAAGGTCATCATAACTCTCTCTTATCTGATCATGAGAAGCTCTCTTATGAGTTTCTTCAAAAGAAGCAAGATCTTGAGAAGCTAAGAGTGAGTTATGAAGATCTTCAGAAGGAGCGCGATTCATTGCTTGCTCAACAAATCAGCGCTTCTCGTGAAGAATTTGTTCCTCCATGCTTAAAGTGCATTGAACGTGAATCGCTAATTCTTCACCAATGTTCAAATGCTTCAACTGTTACAAATTCTTCACCTGCCCTGCTATCACTAATTCCTCATCTCGAGGACATTGCTAGTATCACCGACGATGCAGGTGAAGGAATTGTACATGACAGTATGTACAAAAGCCTCAAAGGGCATCGACTCTTTGTGATGTGCTTAAAAAGCAGATCCTCAACAGAAACCCTAGGAAAGAGGGTATTGCCTTTGAGAGGAAACTCAATCTCGATGGAACATATTGGAATCCTGAAAGCGGTACCCCAAAACCTCATGGGTTGCTGCAAAGGGACCTCCAGTTGATCCATCTAACTTATCTGGCTTTACATGTGAATCTCCTCATTCCTCTGATGAGTCATTTGACTCCAACTATAAACTGTTCAAAAATTAGAATGGTGAAGTATTTGCTAGATATGTTGGCACTAAGCTGCGAGAACGGTTCCCCTATGAAGAAAATCTGGGTTCCCAAGAAGTGTCTTGAAAGTCTTGGTGAATGTCCTCATGACACCACCGTGAAGAATAGGAACCCTAGATCAAACTCTTCATATGGACCAAATTCTTCATATGGATCCAAGTCCTCATACGGACCAAATTCCTCATATGGATCAAATTCCTCAAAAGGATCAAAGTCCTCATATGATTATCATCGTGCTAACAACTCTGCTTTGTGAGGTAGAGCTAAGGGCTATGAATATGTGCATTATTCTTCAAACCAATATGTTCATAAGTCCTCGAAGAATTTCTCTGCTTTTTCATATGCTTACCCTAACCCCTCTTATGTGAAACAAACTGGATTGGCCTCTATGCCACCATTCTCATATGGAGCTCGTAGAGTGATGAACTCTTTGCCAGCCCTTCAGATGTGGGTGGTGAAGAAAAAGAACTAATCTCTTCTAGGAAGTCAGGTCTCCGGGCGTGCTTTAACGTCTGAAGAATTTCTTGGGGCCTCGATTTAAATTGCTCGAAAGGACGCATGCTAATCATGAAGAAATGAACTTTCATTTCACACGTCCTCATACCGCTATATCTGTTTTATCGCTTGATGAAATTCATCGATGAAATTGATATCATATTCTTCACTAATGAAGTATATGAGATCGTAAGTTGCACTAATTCATCTGCAGGATGATCAACCCAAAGCCAATGAGTGGGGCCTCGATGGTGGATGTACAAATCACATGACCGGTGACAAGAATCTATTGATGGATGCTCCCTTATCACCGCCACATCTCAAGCATATCATCTTTCTTGACAAAGGCAAAAGTCGATATTGGGTCCGTGTAAGGTTGCGATCTCTAAGGACATACACATGGACAAAGTCATGCTTGTTGAGTCCTTAGGGTACAACCTCATGTCAGTCTCAATGCTTTGTGATCTTGATATGGTTGTTGTCTTTGGCAAGTATCGTTGTGTTGTGATTATGGAGGCTGACAATTCCAAAGTCTCCGAAGGCTTTAGGATAGGAGACTTGTATATTGTTGATTTCTCTAGAGGACCACAACCAGCTGTGTGCCTACTTGCAAAAGCTTCAGAAGGCTGGCTATGGCATCGACGATTTGGTCACGCTGGCATGAGGAATTTGCACACGCTTGCAAAGAAGAAGCATGTCATTGGCATTGAAAATGTCAAATTCCTCAAGGATCACTTGTGCCTGTGAAGCTGAAAAAATGACCAAGGCCAAGCATCCAGCGAAGACTATCATGACCACTACTCGTCCATTCGAATTGCTTCACATGGACCTCTTTGGTCCTAATCATTACTCAGCAGTCACTAATGATGCATCTCTATATGGCTTTGTTATTGTTGATGATTACTCTTGCTACACATGGGTACACATTGTCACTTACAAACATGAAGTGCGGGAAGTCTTCAAACGATTTTCCTCGAGGGCTTCAACCAACTTTGGTGTGAAGATCAAGCACATCAGGAGTGACAATGGAACTGAGTTCAAGAATTCTGGTCTTGATGACTATCTTAATGAACTTGGTATTACTTATGAGTTATCTTCTCCTTATACTCCTCAACAAAATGGCGTCGTGGAGCGCAAGAACAGAACTCTTGTTGAGATGGCTCGCACTATGCTTGATGAATACAAAACGCCTCGTCATTTTTGGATTGATGCAATTGATACTGCGTGCCACATCATCAACAGAGTATATCTTCACAAATTCTTCAAGAAGACTGCCTATGAACTCCTCACCGACAAGAAACCCAATGTGAGTTATTTCAAAGTCTTCGGTGCTAAATGTTGGATTAGAGATCCTCATCACAATGCTAAATTTGCACCGAAAGCAAATGAAGGTTATATGCTTGGCTACGGAAAGGACTCGCACACCTACAGAGTCTTCAACATCGCTGTAGCGACCCGACCCGAATGGATCAAGTCTCTGTGCTTTCGTGTCATCCCTGGATCGGTATGCTGACACACACAGTACTCGAAGGATTTATAACAGAGGTAAATCACATGTATGAAATAACGTAAATACTATTACCTCGATCCAAAATATAGTGGAAGCAACAAGGTCGTGGATTCCCATCAACACCAACGGCAAAGTTGAGTGTAGAAATCATAACCCTAACGTATCACTTACTCGTCGTCTGAAAAAGTCTGCAACATGAAAAGTTGCAGCCCAAAAACGGGTCAAAGACATGGAATATGCCGCAATGTAACACATAGAGAGTAATGAAAGAATAGGCTATACTACATGCATATATGGCTGGTGGAAAGCTCTATGGTTACAGTTTTGCGTAAAGCCAATTTTTCCCTACTTCAAAGGAATAAATTTATTTAACTATCATGGTGGTTGTTGAACATTGAGAATGGTTGACAGCATTCTCAAACCCAATTAAAAGTACTCATTAAAAACCCAACAATATTAATTAGAGTAACATGTTGAGATTCACATGATATTCAAGTACTAGATACTCAAGATGTCCATAACCGGGACACGGCTAATCATGATTAGTTTATGCACTCTGCAGAGGTTTAGCACTTTTCCCCACAAGACTCGATCGCCTCCGCTTGGTTTCTCGCACTACATGGTGTTTGAGAGACGGATGACCGAGACATAGTCTTTCGTAAGTGTTTGCACCTTACGATGGGTAGACCGTACCACCTACAACCCCTACATCAGCTAGTCTACCACCGTAAGAGTTCACACGACTTAATCAACTATGCCAGAGCCCATAATGGCTTGTGGCTGCACAGGAAGTTACTAGCATGAATAATCTTATGATCCCTTTGAGCACAGGTGGCGGTCCAAGAAAAACAGGCAAGTCCTGATGGAAACCAGGTGCCTCAATCCACCCAGATGTGTGTTTAAGCTGCCACCTTAAATAAACCATTAATTTAACAATCTCACATCTGTCATGGAATACACTCACCCAATCCACGTCTACTAGCATAACATAGGATAATAAGCAAACGTAGAAGTAACTCCAAAGGGTTTGACAATAAAACAGGTAATAGGTACTACCTCATCTACTTCCCAAAACCCACAATTTAATTAGATCCTAACCATGCAAGTGTTTGAGTATAGATCTAATGCATAAAAACTGGGTATGAGAAAAGTATGATCAAAGTGTTACTTGCCTGCAAAGTTGATGAAGATGATTCGCACTCAAAACTCTTGATAGATCTACTCGTCACACTCCGGTCAATCTATCGTAATCAAGCAATAGTAACCACACATAAGCAATCACTCAAAAGATCGGAAAGAACGAAGAAAACGATTCAAAAAACATAAACCAAGCAAATAACTCTACAACATAAAGCAATTTCTAACAGTACCAAAATTATGTGAATTTGGCCTTATCAGAAAGTTTAGGTCAAGAGCTTCGATTTGCAAAAAGAATCAACTAAATCGGAGTTACGAAACTCAAGTTATGATCAAACAAAGTTTGAATTCAAATCTGATCTAATTCAAATTTTAAACTTTCAAAAACATGTTTGAGTTGGATTACTGGATAGAGGGGATCATAACGAAGACGTGGGCGTTGGTTTCGTTGAATTTGGACTAACGAGTGAAAAGTTATGGTTGTTTGAAAATTAGGGACTAATCTGTGAAGAAAATTATCACGAATAGGTCCCTTGCCGGAAATTAAAAGAAAAGAAAAAAAACCTATCGAGCGAACGCTCGCTACAGAACCTAAACCGATGAAAGCCGTTCGCTCCAGAAGCCTAACTAGCGAACGCTCCCTACATAACTAAACATAAAAAAAAACAGATCTAGGTTTTCTGTAGAAAACCGATCTATTAAACTAAAACCGATCAAAATTGGAAAACCGGGCGGTTTTATGGATTTTACCGGCTCGGGGAAAATAAACCGGCGGCGGACGGATCCGGCCGGCGACGAACGTCCGGCGCGGGCGTTGGGACGGCGGCGGTGTCCCATGAAAAGGGCGTTGCCGGGTGGCCCGGAGCGGCGGCTCCACGCGGGCGTCGGGGCAAGGTCTTGGCGGCGCGAGGGGAGAGGGCAGCGCTGGGCGGATCTCGTCGGGCGGCGACTTGGGCGGCGGCGGCGAAGCGAGGGAGAGAGGGGAGGAACGGGCCGAGGCCCAGTATTTAAGGGCGAGGGCGGCGCGGTGGCGTCTGGAGGGGGGCAGAGGAGGCCGGGTGAGGACGGCCAAGGCCGGGAGGCGCAGGCGGCGGATTCCTCCCGAGTCGGCCAAGGCGGCGCTGGCTGGTTGGTCAAGCTGCGCCGGGCTATTGGCTGGTCCAGTACTGAGGGGAATTTTTTTTAAACAATTTTGCATTTAAATAAAATAATAAAACCAAATAAATAAATATATTATATAGGCATATAATATATCAAAATTTTCAGAACAAGATTTCCTACATGATGAACATTATTCAAGCTTCAAATAAAATACACACAAATTCAAATAAAACAAACAGTGCTACTGCCCTAATAAAATCCAATCGAAAATCATTTTAAAAATACCAAAATGATTTCAAATTAATTTCTCTCCAATTTTCTCGATGTAGGGAATCATGTTATCCTATTTTCCATATGTTTTATTTTTGGAGAAAAATAATTTGAATAAAACTCAAATAACTCCAAATTGAAAATAAATTCAAAGGAACTTTGAATTTAATTCTTTGAAACTCCCAACTCATATTTCATATGTTTTGAAGAAGTCATTTTATCTTCGTCAGGAAAATCATTGAGTTGCATAAAGTTTCAGAATTGGAAATATTCTCAAATGGAATTCAAATATTTTCAACACCCCTTGTCATTTAAATAAATGGAAGAAGTCATGTCATCTTCTCTCCAGGGTTTTTGTGATGAAGAGTATTTGAATTCACGAAAAGCATAAAAGCAAAAATGAAAGTTTGGGGAAAGTCCTTTTATTCCCTCTCATTTAACTTTCAAAAGTTTCGAATTCACTCACTTTCAGTTAGTCAATCAAACAATCAAATCAAATCTATCTATTTGTTTATAACATGCCAAAATTTAGAATTTTGGGATGTTACAATCGCTCTTCACAAGATTGTTGAAACAGTATATGTGTGGTTCGATGAAACTAATGGCTCGCAAAGAGAGCACCTACCTTCTGTGATAGATGAACCAGCACTTGAGGAATCTATCAAGTTCAAGGCAACTGAGGATGTCATTCCTACTGAAGAATCTGCTGAAGAATTCATTCCAGATCGTGAAGAACATCGAGCTGATGCACCTGAAGATAATACTGAAGAAAATGGTGCTGATCAAATTCCTCGACGACAACCAGCTCATCCCCGCGTTGCAAAAGAAGAGCAAGTTGACAAGATCATCGATGACATCGAAAAACCAGGTCCTCTCACACGCTCAAAAGCTTCACATTTATCTAACTTTTGTGGGCACTATGCTTTTGTCTCTATCACAAAGCCCACTAAGGTAGATGAAGCATTTCTGGAGCCTGAGTGGATTCAGGCCATGCAAGAAGAATTACATCGATTCAAGCTCAACAATGTCTGGAACTGGTCAAACGTCCGAGATCCTCGCAAGCATAATATCATTGGCACAAAGTGGATCTACCGCAACAAGCAAGATGAAAATGGCCTTGTGGTGAGGAATAAGGCACGACTCGTAGCTCAAGGCTACACACAGGTTGAAGGAATTGATTTCGATGAAACTTTTGCACCTGTTGCTAGACTCGAGGCTATTCGCATATTTCTTGCTTATGCTAACCATCATAATATCACTTTATATCAAATGGATGTGAAAAGTGCATTCGTCAATGGTAAGCTTGAGGAAGAAGTATATGTTGCTCAACCCCCAGGTTTTGAAGATCCAAAGAATCCCGACAAAGTCTTCAGACTCAACAAGGCCCTCTATGGCCTCAAGCAGGCCCCACGGGCGTGGTATGATACTTTGAAGGAATTCTTCATGAAGAATGGCTTCACACTCGGTTCACTCGACCCTACTCTCTTTACTAAATCTTATAATGGTGAACTATTTGTGTGCCAAATATACGTTGATGATATTATCTTTGGTCAGATCGACCAACGTTATAGTGATGAATTTGCCTATATGATGAGTGAAGAATATCAAATGTCTATGATGGGAGAATTGAAATTCTTCTTAGGTCTTCAAATTCACAACAACACAATGGCATATTCATATCTCGGAAGAAATACCTCAAAGATGTTACGAAGAAATTCGGCATGCAAGATTGCAAGCAGCGTCAAAATTCCTATGCCTACAAATGGCCATCTATGCAATCGATGAAAATGGTATTGAATTCGATCACAAGGTATACCGCTCCATGATTGGTTCTTTATTGTACTTATGTGCATCTAGGCCAGATATAATGCTTAGTGTTTGCATGTGTGCCCGATTTCAAGCTACACCGAAGGAATCACACCATAAGGCTGTGAAGCATATTCTTCGATATGTAGCTCACACACCAACACTAGGATTATGGTACCCCAAGGGCTCTACTTTTGATCTCATTGGATATTCTGACTCTGACTATGCTGGTGATCATGTGGAGCGCAAGTCAACATCTGGTACTTGTCATTTCCTTGGACGATCTTTGGTCTGTTGGTCCTCGAAGAAACAGAATCACAGATCACCGCTTCATCGCGGAAGCCGAGTACATTGCTGCTGGTTCTTGCTGTGCTCAATTGCTGTGGATGAAGCAAACTCTCAAGGACTATGGCATCAACGTGAAGAATGTGGCTCTCATCTTTGTGACAATGAGAGTGCCATCAAGATTGCTCACAACCCAGTTCAGCAATCAAGACAAAGCACATTCAGATTCGTCATCATTTTCTTCGTGATCATGTGTTGAAGGGCGACATCTCCATCGAGCATGTGAAGACTGAAGAACAGCTAGCCGATATCTTCACAAAGCCCTTGGATGAGAAGATATTTAGCAAGTTGCGGTGTGAGCTAAATATCTTAGAATCTTCAAATGTTCTTTGAAAAGGACACACATCCTGACACTTATGCAAAATTCATGACTTAGATGTGCAACACATGAAGAAACGTTTTTCTTCAATCAATGAAGAATAACACTCTAAGTGTGAAGAAATTAATGAAGAATTTGATTCTCAGAACCCTACGACAATTGTACATGGTGTCTGAAATCATCATTCTTATACGGTGGGACACGCCACCACCAAAGTTGAAAATCTTCAATTTGAGTTTTTCCTCAGTTTTTGAAATTCTTCAGTTTTTCAAATTCTTCAACTTTGCAAAATCTTCACTGTTTCCGTTGTATTTCTTCATTGGCTATATATATATATATATATATATATATATATATATATATATATGGGTTTATGTCCTCTCTGACATTCACTTATGGCTATTTCTTCAAGTTGCTTTTTTCTGCTATGTGAATGTGATCGGACCCTTCCCCCTCTATGCTATACTCAACCCAATCTATTAAGAAATTCTTCATGTGCGTTCTATTTGAAACTCGTTCAAAATCTTCACTGTGTCCTTGTCAGCTAAAGAAATTGCGAACGGAATTTTTAACTTATCTTATCCAAATTTTCGGCTTTGCCGCTCAAACTGTTCTGTATCCCACGATAGACTTATCTATTCACCCACGATCTAACACGATCTCCACTTTTCAGTACGTGGGTGACACATGTCAAGCGAATGAGAAGGGTCAGGGGCACGTTCGTCCTAAATCTTCAGGCAAATAGTTTTTCACCATGGCTATAAATACCCCTCTCCCCTTCTCACTTCCTTTACTCCGCTCGACCTCTCTCTCTCTCTCTCTCTCTCTCTCTCTCTCTCTCTCTCGCTCGAGCTTCTCAAACCCTAGCGCCGCCGCTACTCCATCGTCGCCGGTGAGGAAGAGCTTCACTGCCTCGACCTTGTCGCCGTCGTACTCGCGTCGACCGCAGAAATCTTCACTCCGCCGCCGTTGTAGTTGTCTTCCTCCGCCGAGTTAGGGCGTGGAAGATCTGGCCATCGAACTTCTAATCTACACTTCCCGGTTTGTCGTGTTCTTGATTCGGGTAATTAAAAGTTACTTTTATTGCTCGCTTTGATTCTCAAGCCTTCACGAAAATCTTCAAAGGTGTTTATTCTTCAAATCTTCACACATATGAACACCTCAAACGTAATGTGCTCTTGATTCGTTTCTCTAAGCAATGATTTTTCTTCAAGATTCCTCAATTGTGTGGATCCTTGATCTATACAACTCTGGAACCTAAGACAAAGAACGCTTAGTGAAATTCTTCAAGGCTCATCTGGTCAAATTCCTCAAACTTGTTCTTTTTGAAAAACCTTCTGAGAACGCATATGACCTCTCCAAATTCCTCGCAACTATACTCTGTTCACAGGTACTCATGTTCGCTGCTGAATCACTAGGTTCTCATCAACTTAACTCATTTGCAGCGTTCCTCGAAGAAAAGTTGCATACTTCTTCAGAGAATTCGATTGTTCAAATTCCTCATCTGAAGACTATGGCTGACGGTAAGAAGCCGCAGAAAGGAGGAAAGAGGCCTGAGGTCATGACTGCTTTTGAGAAACCTGAGGACATATACGCTGACTATTGCACACTTGATGAGTCCAAGTTTGGCAAGGAAAACAAAAATCAGCGCAAGGTGCGCATTCAGAGGATTGAAAGGAGATGGGCAAGAGAATGGAGGGAGTACATGTATGTTACTCCAAAGTACATGAAGAAATTCACACTGAATCCTCCATGCCCAAGAGCTCCATTGGCACCTGGCCAAGAAGCTGACCCCACCAGCATCAAGCGTGGTGAGGACTTTCCTGAAGAATGGGCCAAGCACCAAGCCAAGTTGGCGAGACAAGCCAAAGAAGCAGTGAGGAAATTCAATGAAGACTCTGCTACTGTTGCTGCCATTGAGGCCCCTGTTAAGCCTAGAAAATCAATGGCAAAGAAGCCAGCGCACAAGCCAAGTGCTTCACCAACAATGCCCTCACGGTCAAAATCCTCAGCAATGCCCTCACGGCCAGAATCTTCAATGCCCTCCCGGCCAGTTCCTCATGCTGCTCCTGCACCTCAAAAATCCTAAGCTCCTCCTCCAAAGTCCTCAGCTACTCCGGCAAAGTCCTCAGAACCTGTGCATCTGGCCACGTGCCAAAGGACTGCAGGCATCTCCATTGCCCCTGGTGTCTCAGCAGAGACCGACAAGAAAGGGCCGCTAGAGCCAAAGGCACACTTGTGCCACTGCTTTTGGATCCAAGGGCGATCCTCGAGTACATTGATCTCTGGCACAAGGATCTAGACACCCCTATGCCTGATTTTCTCTTGACTCCTGGTCAAAGTCACATGCTGACCCATTTCATCTCTGAAGAGAAATAGAAATTTGAGAAGGCTAGGCAGATCAAGAAGGCTCAATTCAGGAAAGAGAAGTTCCTAAGGAAAAATGTTGTCAGAATGACACCTAATGATCTCCTCAAAATCCAGACTGAGATCAAAGCCCTCAACGTTGACTTTGATGCCTACTATGCTGATTGGCAAGGAGCCAAAGTCAGATTTGTAAACCTGACCAAGAAGTTCACAAATGTTGCAGCTCCAACGCAACAAGAAGTTCCTCAGGCTGGAGCCTCTGCTCAGCCTACTAAAGAACATGCCAGCACTGCTGATGATTTTCAGCCTACTGAAGACAATGCTAGTTCCAGGGCTGATGACTCGATGTCGGCCGCTGAAGAAATTGCCAGGGCATCCACTAGTGGTGCGCCTGAAGAAACTGAAGAAGTCAGGGCAACTGCATCAGTTGCGCCTGAGGAAATTCAAACAGATTCCTCGGCTCCTCCAAATACTTACACCAACTCCTATCCTTCCATCTGCATCAGATGTGAAGAAGACCAAGGCTGCAGAGCGAGCTGCGGTGAAGAAAAGGAAAGCATCAACTGCTTCAGAATCTTCAGCTCCAAAGAAGATGAAGCCTATGACAAGCTCTTTTGTAAATCCGATTGATGTTGTTCCGATTTCCTCCATTCCGTCAAAGGACCTTGTTCCTTTTGGTGAAGAATATGAGATCCCTAGCGGATCTGATGAAGAAAATCATTCTGCTGCTTCGTCAGAGCAGATTGATGAAGATATTGAAGTGGATGCGATCCCTTCAACACCAATCATTTCCTCGCCAACGCCTCAGTTCAGAGCTGAAGAGGCTGGCGTTGAAGAAATTGAAGAAGATGTGAATATTGGAAGCACAACGCCAGTGATGAATGATGACTTTTGGGACAGTCAGCATCCAAATTCTCCACTCTTCACTCCAATAAAACAAATTCCTCAGTCCCCTGCACCAACAGTTCAAATGGGCTCTAAAGAAACTCATCCCACCTAATCCGTACATGAAGAAATTCCAGCCACTAGTGCTGAAGAACCTGCTGCTGCTGCTCCTTTGAACACGCAAACTGCATATGAAGAGGAACCAGAAAATCCTCAGCCTGAAGAACCTGAGATTGTGATTCCTGAGGTCATGATGCAACTCACTGACACTTCACTGCCAAAGCCAAAGAATCCATTCTCAACGAAGCAAAAGTTCAAGGCTGAAGATTTCATCGGTGAGCATGTATTCTTCACTGACTACAACCCATATGACTCTGCTCGCATAAGGAAGAGGCATTTCTGGACTGCTAGTCAAGCCAACTTCTATTCCTCTGTGCTATTCAACAAAGACAAAGTCTTTGATCACGCACATATTCCTCACGTGGACATGGATTCTCTGCCAGGCTTCGAGCCAGTCCTCAGTGTTCTTTACGATGCTGGTTTGCTGAATTTCTGCACTGACATCTGTAATTGGAATGAAGAACTCATTCTTCGATTCTATGCGACGCTGCACATCACCGGAGATTCTGAAGATGTGAACTCATGGGTACTAGACTAGATGACAGAAAATACTCACTACAAGGCACCAGCAACTGAATTGCTTTGTGCCCTCCCACTCAGTCCTCCCCTTGATGGTGCTCGTTGCATCTATAATGAACCTGAGCTTTCAAATCATTGCATGCAAGTGCTGATGAAGCCAGGGAAGGCCCCTCAAACCAAGTTCCTCGTCAAGGAATTACTATATGTGCCTCGGACTGTCTATCGCATTCTGACGAAGACAATGAGTCCTATCAAAGGCCACGACTCAAATGATGAAGAAGTCGTTGGCATCATGAAGAATATGCTTTTCAATATAATTCATGGCGTTCCCGTCAACTTCCATGATTTCTTCATGAGGACTCTGGCAAACATTGCTATGTCACCATTTGAGCTGAAGCCTTATGCACCATGGATTATGAGGTTCATCAGGACAAGGTCTTCACTCAATTACCAGGTGATACTACGAACCACTTGTAGCTACTTGCCTCCAATTGAAGTCCTCAAACGGACATTTTCCTTAGCTGATGACAAAGGCAAGGCAACTGCTGTGATAGATGAAGGCATTCGTCCATTGGATGGTCAATTTCGCAAGGCTGCATCCTACTCTACCAATAATGACTCTGCCACTCATGACTCTGCCGCCAATACCTCGGTAAGCAAAATCCTCAAGCCACAAAGACCTGTGGTGATGATCGATCTTGAGTTACTCCTCAGTCTTCATCAGAAGGTTGATCGCAATCATAAATGGGTCAAGCGTCAGTTTGGTTCAATTCTTCACAACATGACCTCAACACACAATGTAGTGAAGAAAAACCAATACAACCTCCATGAAACCTTCAACTGTACCTGGGCTGTTCTATCTCATCTCTACATTTGAAGATCCCGAAGAACATGGGTCTCAAAGAAGAATTTGACTGGTCTGCACCTCCACCGAAGAAATTCAAAAAGGTCAAGGTTCCTTCCTTGGTGGCCAGCTCCTATTCTTCATCGCGTGACACTGATGAAAATGAAGACTTGGACGACACTGCGGCAAGCCCTACTATGACAATCGACCCGACAACGTCAAGCGCTCCTCCATCAACTTGATATTCTTCGAGGCGTTAGTCCTCGGTTCGATCCTTTTGGTCATTCGATGACAAAGGAGGAGAAATTTGAGTTAGTCTTCAAGCGGGTCTATTATATGGGCGTTTTTTTGCTAAGTTACAACTCTCGCTCTTCTGAAACTTTTATTGGAGCGAGTTGTAATCTTAAACCCGATGGTGCTCTGATACTTTTGATGTGTTCCTCTGCATGCTTATTCTTTGTTATATGTTAATATACGCATGCTGAATTACATCAGCCATCATATTTCAGCATGCATTTCAAATTCTTCATACTATTTGTCAAATGCGTGTATGAATTACAAGATATAGGGGGAGATCTCCATGATTCAACTCTTCAAATGTGCATTGCCTCAAAAGCAAATTCCTCACTATGCACATCTTCAGGGGGAGTTCTTCTATATCTTGGAATCAAATTCCTCAATATCAGTACTTACACTTCATATGTTTATCCCCGTTGAAAACTTAACCTATATTGTCATCATTCACCAAAAAGGGGGAGCTTGTAAGTGCATCTAGTGCCCCTTAGTGATTTTGGTGTATTGAAGACTTATATGTTAAGGGACTAATGTGTTTATGAGTGTACACAGGTCTATAAGTCTATGAGGAGTTTAATATTTACAGAGAAAGTCGACCCCTAAAAATGAAGTTCTTCGGCTGAAGACTTTGGTATTCTGAAGACTTTGAAAGTGAAGAAATTGGTGTGACCTTGAAGACTTGGTATTCATTTGAGGAACATGAAGTGTCAAGCCTTTTATTTTCATAGTTTCATTTTTCTCTTTCTTGAGTCATAGGAAACACCGTACTGTTAAAGGGGGTCGAGGAAATACTAAGGAAAAATCTCCATGTGATGCTCAGCTAAAAATCCTACACCTACCAATCCCTTCGAGTGAAGCCTTTGGAAAACTCATACAGTTCAGTCAATTTCTTGATGTGAGACGAAGCTCTTCTGGTCGCTGAGGAATTTGTTCTGACTGAGGAGTTAGGAATTCGCTAGTGCGGATTGCCTACACAGTGAGGAACATGATAGCCCTGAGGAATATGAGATTCAAATTTCCGACCGTTGTTGTGTTGTGCGCCAGCTGTCCCAAAATATCTTATCCACCTAACGGTCATATCATTGAAGGGCATTTATGTCTTATCATGTCGGGCTGCTCCCTAGGCTATAAATAGTCACCACTACAACCACTAGCTGGTTGGCTGCTCCGAGAGAAACTTGACACTTGTCATTTGAGAGAAACCCATCCTCCAAGGACTTTGAGCGAAAATCATCGAGTGAGGAAAAACCCAAAAACCAAACCCCTACATACCCAAAGTGATTGAGCATCACTGAAGAGATTGATCCTGCGTGGATCTGACGCTTGTTACCTTTGAAGACTGTGCTTCTTCCAGACGGTTAGGCGTCATGGTCTAGAGCATCCAAGAGGAATTGTGGATCGGCGAGTGACCAAGTCTGTGAAGGTTTGGAAGTCGCCTGAAGACTTACCACGAGTGATTGGACGAGGTGCATGTGACCTTAGTTCAAGGAGAATACGGTGAGGACTTGGTGTCCTGAGCTGCGTGCTCAGCCGACTGGGTGTCCGGATCGTGTGTCCTCGAGTTTAAATACTCAGCCGCTCGAACCAGACGTACAACTGAGACAGCAGTTGGACCTGGTCTACCAAATCATTGTCTTCACCAACCTTACTGGTTCTATTTCCTCAACCCTTTCATTTCCTCATTATTGTGTTGAGTGTTTTTTCATATCTGTGTTTGAAGACTTTGACTGAAGACTTTCTCAATTTCCACAGTTCAATCTCTTCAGTCTGTTTGTCTTCATCTTGTGCTATCCTGTGTTTACGCTTTCTGTACTCTTTGTTTGTCTTCATTTCATCACGATGACCATGCCTGCATTCTGTTATGCTTACTTCTGAGTACTTATTTCGCTGCAAGTAGTTCTTCACTAAGGAATTTCCTCACCGGCAAATTCCTCAGTGAAGAATTCATAAAAATCGCCTATTCACCTCCCTCTAGTTGATATAACGCACTTTCACTATAAAAGTTTCTGAACGAACTCCTTAAGAAAAGTTCCCCAAAAGTTCCCTGTGAAAGCATCCTTTGAATCATCTGGTCATCACAAACGTTTTGACAACTTGTGGAGCCAAAACGGACTCCGAATGAGTAAGATATCTATGCTTAAGTTAACACTGCACAAAACTGATTCCGACGACAGTTACAGACTAGTTCTTGTGTAGTTGCATACGATTTTTTCCATTCTACTTCGCTAAACATCTCCATATGAGATCCAGTTACTTGTAGGGAAATGCAAGAGACCTCATTTATGATGATGCACAAGGTCCATAGCTGGGACATTGTGTATGTTCTCAAGATGCGTTCGTGGAGTGCTCATTAAGAAAGTTTCTGAACGAACTCCTTAAGAAAAGTTCTCCAAAAGTTCCCGGTGAAAGAATCCTTTGAAGCATCTGGACGTCACAAACGTTTGGACTACTTGTGGAGCCAAAACGGACTCCGTATGAGTCAGATATCCATCTTTGAGTTAAGACTGCGCAAAACTGATTCCGAATGACAGTTACACACTAGTTCTTGTGTAGTTGCATTCGAGTTTTTGCATTCTACTTCACTAAACATCTCCATAGGAGTGTTGGAGAACGTAGTAATTTCAATAAAATTCCTACGCACACGCAAGATCATGGTGATGCATAGTAACCAGAGGGGAGAGTGTTGTCCACGTACCCTCGTAGACCGAAAGCGGAAGCGTTAGCACAACGCGGCTGATGTAGTCGTACGTCTTCACGATCCGACCGATCAAGTACCGAACGTACATCACCTCCGAGTTCTGCACACGTTCAGCCCGATGACGTCCCTCGAACTCCGATCCAGCCGAGTGTTGAGGGAAAGTTTTGTCAGCACGACGGCGTGGTGACGATGTTGATGTTCTACCGACGCAGGGCTTTGCCTGAGCACCGCTACAGTATTATCGAGGTGGACTATGGTGGAGGGGGGCACCGCACACGGCTAAGAGATCAAACAGATCAATTGTGTGTCCCTGGGGTGCCCCCTGCCCCCATATATAAAGGAGCAAGGGGGAGGCGGCTGGCCAATGAGGAGGGCGCGCCAAGGGGGGAGTCCTACCCCCACCGGGAGTAGGACTCCTCCTTTCCTTGTTTGAGTAGGAGAGAAGGAAAGAGGGGGAGAGGGAGAAGGAAAAGGGGGCTGCACCCCTTGTCCAATTCGGACCAGAGGGGGGGGCGCAGACCTCCTTCCTTTTGGCCTCTCTCCTCTATTCCCGCATGGCCCAATAAGGCCCAATACTTCTCCCCGGCGAATTCCCGTTACTCTCTGGTACTCCGATAAGTACCCGAATCACTCGGAACCTTTCCGAAGTCCGAATATAGTCGTCCAATATATCGATCTTTACATCTCGACCATTTCGAGACTCCTCGTCATGTTCCCGATATCATTAGGGACTCCGAACTCCTTCGGTACATCAAAACACATAAACTCATAATATAACTGTCATCAAAACTTTAAGCGTGTGGACCCTACGGGTTCGAGAACTATGTAGACATGACCGAGACACGTCTCCAGTCAATAACCAATAGCGGAACCTTATTGGCTCCCACATATTCTACGAAGATCTTTATCGGTCAGACCGCATAACAACATACGTTGTTCCATTTATCATCGGTATGTTACTTGCCCGAGATTCGATCGTCGGTATCTCAATACCTAGTTCAATCTCGCTATCGCAAGTATCTTTACTCATCTTGTAATCCATCATCCCGCAACTAACTCATTAGTTTCAATGCTTACAAGGCTTAAGTGATGTGTATTACCGAGAGGGCCCAGAGATACCTCTCCGACAATCGGAGTGACAAATCCTAATCTCGAAATACGCCAACCCAACAAGTACCTTCGGAGACACCTGTAGAGCTCCTTTATAATCACACAGTTACGTTGTGACATTTGGTAGCACACAAAGTTTTCTTCCGGTAAATGGGAGTTGCATAATCTCATAGTCATAGGAACATGTAGAAGTCATGAAGAAAGCAATAGAAACATACTAAACGATCGTGTGCTAAGATAACTGAATGGGTCATGTCAATCACATCATTCTCCTAATAATGTGATCCCATTAATCAAATGACAACTCATGTCTATGGCTAGGAAACATAATCATCTTTGATCAACGAGCTAGTCAAGTAGAGGCATACTAGTGACAATTTGTTTGTCTATGTATTCACACATGTATTATGTTTCTGGTTAATACAATTCTAGCATGAATAATAAACATTTATCATGATATAAGGAAAAAATAATAATAACTTTATTATTCCCTCTAGGGCATATTTCTTTGAGTCTCCCACTTGCACTAGAGTCAATAATCTAGTTCACATCGCCATGTGATTTAACATCAATAGTTCACATCTTTATGTGGTTAACACCCATAGTTCACATCGACATGTGACCAACACCCAAAGGGTACTAAGGTGTGATCATGTTTTGCTTGTGAGATAATTTTAGTCAACGGGTCTGTCACATTCAGATCCATAAGTATTTTGCAAATTTCTATGTCTACAATGCTCTGCACGGTGCTACTCTAGCTAATTGCTCCCACTTTCAATATGTATCTAGACCGAGACTTAGAGTCATCTAGATTAGTGTCAAAACTTGCATCGACGTAACCCTTTCCGACGAACCTTTTGTCACTTCCATAATCGAGAAACATATCCTTATTCCACTAAGGATAATTTTGACCGCTGTCCATTGATCTACTCCTAGATCACTATTGCACTCCCTTGCTAAACACAGTGTAGGGTATACAATAGATCTGGCACACAGCATGGCATACTTTATAGAACCTATGGCTGAGGCATAGGGAATGACTTTCATTCTCTTTTTATCTTCTGTCGTGATCGGATTTTGAGTCTTACTCAATCTCACACCTTGTAACACAGACAAGAAATCTTTCTTTGACTGTTCCATTTTGAACTACTTCAAAATCTTGTCAAGGTATGTACTCATTGAAAAAACTTATCAAGCGTCTTGATCTATCTCTATAGATCTTGGTGCTCAATATGTAAGCAGCTTCATCGAGGCCTTTCTTTGAAAAACTCTTTTCAAATACTCCTTTATGCTTTCCAGAAAATTCTACATTATTTCCGATCAACAATATGTTATTCACATATACTTATCAGAAATGCTGTAGTGCTCCCACTCACTTTCTTGTAAATACAGGCTTCACCGCAAGTCTGTCTGAAATTATGTGCTTTGATCAACTCATCAAAGCGTATATTCCAACTCCGAGATGCCTGCACCAGTCCATAGATGGATCGCTGGAGCTTGCACATTTTGTTAGCACCTTTAGGATTGTCAAAACCTTCTGGTTGCATCATATACAACTCTTCTTCCAGAAATCCATTTAGGAATGCAGTTTTTTGACATCCATTTGCCAGATTTCATAAAATGTGGCAATTTCTAACATGATTTGGACAGACTTAAGCATCGCTACGGGTGAAAAAGTCTCATCGTAGTCAACCCCTAGAACTTGTCGAAAACCTTTCGCAACAAGTCTTGCTTTGTAGATAGTAACACTACTATCAGCATCCGTCTTCCTCTTGAAGATCCATTTATTTTCTATGGCTTGCCGGTCATCGGGCAAGTCAACCAAAGTCCACACTTTGTTCTCATACATGGATCCCATCTCAGATTTCATGGCCTCAAGCCATTTCGCGAATCTGGGCTCATCATCGATTCCTCATAGTTCGTAGGTTCGTCATGGTCAAGTAACATGACCTCCATAACAGGATTACCGTACCACTCTGGTGCAGATCTCACTCTGGTTGACCTACGAGGTTTGGTAGTAACTTGATCTGAAGTTACATGATCATCATCATTAGCTTCCGCACTAATTGGTGTAGGAGTCACAGGAACAAATTTCTGTGATGAACTACTTTCCAATAAGGGAGCAGGTACAGTTACCTCATCAAGTTCTACTTTCCTTCCACTCACTTCTTTCGCGAGAAACTCCTTCTCTAGAAAGGATCCACTCTCAGCAACAAAGATCTTGCCTTCAGATCTGTGATAGAAGGTGTACCCAATAGTTTCTTTTTGGGTATCCTATGAAGACGCACTTCTTCGATTTGGGTTCGAGCTTATCATGTTGAAACTTTTTCACATAAGCATCACAGCCCCAAACTTTAAGAAACGACAGCTTAGGTTTATTGCTAAACCATAGTTCATACGGTGTCATCTCAATGGATTTAGATGGTGCCCTATTTAACGTGTATGCAGTTGTCTCTAATGCATAACCCCAAAACAATAGTGGTAAATCAGTAAGAGACATCATAGATTGCACTATATCCAATAAAGTACGGTTATGATGTTCGGACACACCATTATGCTGTGGTGTTCCAGGTTGCGCGAATTTGTGAAACTATTCCACATTGTTTTAATTGAAGACCAAACTCGTAACTCAAATATTTGTCTCCGCGATCATATCGTAGGAACTTTTATTTTCTTGTTACGATGATTCTCCACTTCACTCTGAAATTCTTTGAACTTTTCAAATGTTTCAGACTTGTGTTTCATCAAGTAGATACACCCATATCCGCTCAAATCATCTGTGAAGGTTAGAAAATAATGATACCTGCCGCGAGCATCAACACTCATTGGACTGCATACATCAGTATGTATTATTTCCAACAAATCTGTTGCTCGCTCCATTGTTCCGGAGAATGGAGTCTTAGTCATCTTTCCCATGAGGCATGGTTCGCAAGCATCAATTAATTCATAATCAAGTGATTCCAAAAGTCCATCAGCATGGAGTTTCTTCATGCGCTTTACACCAATATGACCTAAACGGCAGTGCCACAAATAAGTTGCACTATCATTATAAACTTTACATCTTTTGGCTTCAAAAATATGAATATGTGTATCACACGATCGAGATCCAACAAACCATTTTCATTGGGTGTATGACCACAGAAGGTTTTATTCATGTAAACAAAAAAAAAGTTATTCTCTAACTTACATGAATAACCGTATTGCAATAAACATGATCAAATCACATTCATGCTCAACACAAACACCAAATAACACTTATTTAGGTTCAATAGTAATCCCGAAAGTATAGGGAGTGTGCGGTGATGATCATATCAATCTTGGAAATACTTCCAACACACATCGTCACCTCACCCTCAACTAGTTTCTTTTTATTCTGCAACTCCCGTTTCGAGTTACTACTCTTAGCAACTGAACCAGTATCAAATGCCGAGGGGTTGCTATAAACACTAGTAAAGTACACATCAATAACATGTATATCCAATATACCTTTGTTCACTTTGCCATCCTTCTTATCCGCCAAATACTTGGGGTAGTTCCGCTTCCAGTGACCAGTCCCTTTGCAGTAGAAGCACTTAGTCTCAGGCTTAGGACCAGGCTTGGGCTTCTTCACTTGAGCAGCAACTTGCTTGCCGTTCTTCTTGAAGTTCCCCTTCTTCCCTTTGCCCTTTTCTTCAAACTAGTGGTCTCGTCAACCATCAAGACTTGATGTTTTTCTTGATTTCTATCTTCGTCGATTTCAGCATCACGTAGAGCTTGGGAATTGTTTCTGTTATCCCTTGCATATTATAGTTCATCACGAAGTTCTACTAACTTGGTGATGGTGACTAGAGAATTCTGTCAATCACTATCTTATCTGGAAGATTAACTCCCACTTGATTCAAGCGATTGTAGTACCCGGACAATCTGAGCACATGCTCACTGCTTGAGTTATTCTCCTCCATCTTGTAGCTATAGAACTTGTTGGAGAATTCATATCTCTCAACTCGGGTATTTGCTTGAAATAGTAACTTCAACTCCTGGAACATCTCATATGGTCCATGACGTTCAAAACGTCTTTGAAGTCCCGATTCTAAGCCATTAAGTATGGTGCACTAAACTATCAAGTAGTCATCATATTGAGCTAGCCAAACGTTCATAACGTCTGCATCTGCTCCTGCAATAGGTCTGTCACCTAGCGGTGCATCAAGGACAAAATTCTTCTATGCAGCAATGAGGATAATCCTCAGATCACGGATCCAATCCGCATCATTGCTACTAACATTTTTCAACATAGTTTTCTCTAGGAACATATCAAATATAAAACA
The DNA here is from genome assembly GCA_021605145.1 of Aegilops bicornis. NCBI lineage: Eukaryota > Viridiplantae > Streptophyta > Magnoliopsida > Poales > Poaceae > Aegilops > Aegilops bicornis. Next base: position 184,991,745 of record CM038673.1, read on the forward strand.
TAGGGAAGCAACAACGCGAGCTTATTGGTCTGCAACATAGATATGCTAATACTACCAGGACTAAGTTCATGATAAATTAAAGTTCAATTAATCATATTACTTAAGAACTCCCACTTAGATAGACATCCCTCTAATCCTCTAAGTGATCACGTGATCCAAATTAACTAAACCATGTCCGATCAACACGTGAGATGGAGTAGTTTCAATGGTGAAAATCACTATGTTGATCATATCTACTATATGATTCGCGCTCGACCTTTCGATCTCCGTGTTCCGAGGCCATATCTGTTATATGCTAGGCTCGTCAAGTTTAACCTGAGTATTCCGCGTGTGCAACTGTTTTGCACCCGTTGTATTTGAACGTAGAGCCTATCGCACCCGATCATCACGTGGTGTCTCAGCACGAAGAACTTTCACAATTGTGCATACTCAGGGAGAACACTTGTACCTTGATAATTAGTGAGAGATCATCTTATAAAGATACCGTCGAACTAAGCAAAATAAGATGTATAAAAGATAAACATCACATGCAATCAAAATATGTGACATGATATGGCCATCATCATCTTGTGCCTTTGATCTCCATCTCCAAAGCATCGTCATGATTTCCATCGTCACCGGCATGACACCATGATCTCCATCATCTTGATCTATATCAATGTGTCGTCACATGCTCGTCTCGCCAACTATTTCTCTTGCAACTATTGCTATCGCATAGCGATAAAGTAAAGCAATTATTTGGCGCTTGCATCTTATGCAATAAAGAGACAACCATAAGGCTTCTGCCAGTTGCCGATAACTTCAACAAAACATGATCATCTCATACAACAACTTATATCTCATCACGTCTCGACCATATCACATCACAACATGCCCTGCAAAAACAAGTTAGACGTCCTCTAGTTTGTTGTTGCAAGTTTTACGTGGCTGCTACGAGCTTAGCAAGAACCGTTCTTACCTACGCATCAAAACCACAACGATAGTTTGTCAAGTTGGTGTTGTTTTAACCTTCGCAAGGACCGGGCGTAGCCACACTCGGTTCAACTAAAGTTGGACAAACTGACACCCGCTAGCCACCTTTCTGCAAAGCACATCGGGAGAACCGGTCTCGCGTAAAGCGTCTGGCGTAATGTCGGTCCGGCCGCTTCGTCCAACAATACCGCCCGAACCAAAGTATGACATGCCGGTAAGCGGTATGACTTATATCGCCCACAACTCACTTGTGTTCTACTCGTGCATATGACATCTACGCATAAAACCAGGCTCTGATGCCACTGTTGGAGAACGTAGTAATTTCAAAAAAATTCCTACGCACACGCAAGATCATGGTGATGCATAGCAACGAGAGGGGAGAGTGTTGTCCACGTACCCTTGTAGACCAAAAGTGGAAGCATTAGCACAACGCGGTTGATGTAGTCGTACGTCTTCATGATCCGACCGATCAAGTACCGAACGTACGGCACCTCCGAGTTCCGCACACGTTCAGCCCGATGACGTCCCTCGAACTCCGATCCAGCCGAGTGTTGAGGGAGAGTTTTGTCGACCGACGGGCGTGGTGGACGATGTTGATGTTCTACCGACACGTGGCTTCGCCTAAGCACCGCTTCTGATTATCGAGGTGGACTATGGTGGAGGGGGGCACCGCACACGGCTAAGAGATCAAACAGATCAATTGTGTGTCTCTGGGGTGCCCCTGCCCCCGTATATAAATGAGCAAGGGGGAGGCGGCCGACCAAGGAGGAGGGTGCGCCAAGGGGGGAGTCCTACTCCCACCGGGAGTAGGACTCCTCCTTTCCTTGTTGGAGTAGGAGAGAAGGAAAGAGGGGGAGAGGGAGAAGGAAAAGGGGGCTGCATCCCTTGTCCAATTCGGACCAGAGGGGGGGGGGTGGCGCAGGCCTCCTTCCTTTTGGCCTCTCTCCTCTATTCCTGTATGGCCCAATAAGGCCCAATACTTCTCCCCGGCGAATTCTCCGGTACTCCGGTAAATACCCGAATCACTCGGAACCTTTCCGAAGTCCGAATATAGTCGTCCCATATATCGATCTTTATGTCTCGGCCATTTAGAGACTCCTCGTCATGTCCCCGATCTCATCCGGGACTCCGAACTCCTTCGGTACATCAAAACACAGAAACTCATAATATTACTGTCATCGAAATTTTAAGCGTGCGGACCCTACGGGTTCGAGAACTATGTAGACATGACCGAGACACGTCTCCGTTCAATAACCAATAGTGAAACCTGGATGCTCATATTGGCTCCACATATTCTACGAAGATCTTTATCGGTCAGACCGCATAACAACATATGTTGTTCCCTTTGTCATCGGTATGTTATTTGCCCGAGATTTGATCGTCGGTATCTCAATACCTAGTTCAATCTCGTTACCGGCAAGTCTCTTTACTCGTACTGTAATACATCATCCCGCAACTAACTCATTAGTTGCAATGCTTGCAAGGCTTAAGTGATGTGTATTACCGAGAGGGCCCAGAGATACCTCTCCGACAATCGGAGTGACAAATCCTAATCTCGAAATATGCCAACCCAACATGTACCTTCGGAGACACCTGTAGAGCTCCTTTATAATCACCCGATTCGTTGTGACGTTTGGTAGCACACAAAGTGTTCCTCCGGTAAACGGGAGTTGCATAATCTCATAGTCATAGGAACATGTATAAGTCATGAAAAAAGCAATAGCAACATACTAAACGATCGTGTGCTAAGCTAACGGAATGGGTCATGTCAATAACATCATTCTCCTAATGAAGTGATCCTGTTAATCAAATGACAACTCATGTCTATGGCTAGGAAACATAACCATCTTTGATCAACGAGCTAGTCAAGTAGAGGCATACTAGTGACAATTTGTTAGTCTATGTATTCACACATGTTGACGGAGTCCTGGATTAGGGGGTGTCCGGATAGCCGAACTATCACCGTTGGCCGGACTCCCGGACTACGAAGATACAAGATTGAAGACTTCGTCCCGTGTCCGGATGGGACTTTCCTTGGCGTGGAAGGCAGGCTTGGCGATACGGATATGTAGGTCTCCTACCATTGTAACCGACTCTGTGTAACCCTAACCCTATTCGGTGTCTATATAAAATGAAGGGTTTTAGTCCGTAGGACGAACAACAATCATACCATAGGCTAGCTTCTAGGGTTTAGCCTCTCTGATCTCGTGGTAGATCTACTCTTGTACTACCCACATCATCAATATTAATCAAGCAGGAGTAGGTTATTACCTCCATCGAGAGGGCCCGAACCTGGGTAAAAACATCGTGTCCCTTGTCTCCTGTTACCATCCGCCTAGACGCACAGTTCGGGACCCCCTACCCGAGATCCGCCGGTTTTGACACCGACATTGGTGCTTCCATTGAGAGTTCCTCTGTGCCGTCGCCGTCAGGAAGGATGCCTCATCCTGTCTTTAAAGACGATACTATCGCCAAAGGAGCCTTGGTCACTGGTCAGACTCTTTGGTTAGGTGGTTTTCTTATGACCGCCAGTTCGGCCACCGCACCGACGATGACTTCTCGGGTCATCGAAACCAATCTTCACGTTAACTCGAAACTTGCCGAGCAGTTAGATCTGATCGAGCTCTCCTCCGTAAACGAGCTCTCGGATCACATCACCGCCCTGGGAGTCGCCACAGACTATGACCAGATCGGGCCTAAAACCGATCTGAGAGAGATCAACTCTCCCCAGGCTACCCATCATGTTGCTGTGGTAGAGGAGCAATACGGCGATTCTTCTTCTACCTTAAGGACTAGCTACATCCGGATTCCTGATCCCTCCATGCCGGATTCCCGCAGAGGGACGGATGTCGATCAAGCCCAGAACTTAAAGTCGGTAGCGGGTTGGATTCATTGGATAGCATTCAAAATCCAAACTTCCAAGTTCGGAAACTTCTTGGCCCTCGAAGTCTTAAATTGACGACGGGTTCGGATCTAGTTCCACCCGCCCACCCAAACATTAGCGATCTATCCCGAATTCGGCAAGAGCCCGCTGAAACAAGACATCATTCTTTGGGCCGATTCCTCCTGGTTATGGACAGGATAAAGGACTGCCGAGAGAAGGACGCAATCTCACTTTTCTGCAATAATTGCACCGACAAGGGAATCCTAAACACCATAACTCGTCGCGAAATTACACGCTTTGCTGACTTGGTGACCATAGTACAAAAGTACTGTGCGATGGAGAGCGCTTGGAAAACCGAAAGTAAATTTTGGGATAATCCGGCCCCGAATACAGCCCTAGTCCGAAATAAAAGGGTGCATCATCACCAAGCACCTGGGTTATACATCAAAAAACAAAAACCCCCTAAAGGGCACGGAACCGTACTGGAGGGTTGGCTAAACGCACCCTGCAAAATTCATTGCACGGAGGGCGCCACTCCAACTCATAGCCTTCGAGCGTGTTGGATACTACGGCAGGTGGCCAAAAGTGGCGAAGAGCTTCTAGCCTCAGAATCCCAGCCCAGCAACACCAGTACGGTATTAACAATCTTCGAGACTTTCGCATCAAATAACATGCGGAAACGAACACTCCGCAACCTTGCGAAGTCTACCAAGTAGCAACAATAAATCCATGGAGGACACGGCTATTACCTTTAATGCCAAAGGATTTAACCCAAATTCGAACAGCCCGAGCACCGGCCGCATTGGTCCTCCGTCCGATGAGTGGGCGGCTTTGCATACTACTAAGGTACTCATGGATGGTGTCAGCAGACTAAACCTCATCTACGAGGAAACCCTCCGAAAATTGGAAATAGACTGGAACCGCATTGAGGGAAGCAGCACAACCTTTAAAGGAATAATCCCTAGCCGGGAAGCATGCTGCATGTAAAAAATCACACCGACGTAGTGTTCGCTCACGGACAATTACAGGTCCGAGGAGGTCACATTTCAAGTGGCCCGTTCAGCAGCGGATATCACGCTTTATTAGGGCGAGAGGCATTCACAATTTTTCAAGCTATACCCCATTATGGGTACATGAAGCTTAAAATGCCCGGACCTAACGGAATCATCACTATCGCTAGTGATCCGAAAATAGCACTACGCGCCGAAAACAAGACAGCCGCACTAGCCCTCGAGGCACTATCCGAAGCCCTAGCGGCCGAGGAACTAACTGCGATGCGCTCCACGGTGAACATGGATGATGTGATACTTGATAAAAGATCCAAGTCCACCTCGTTTAAACCAGCGGATGAAATAGTCAAATTCCAAGTCCACCCAATGGACCCTGCAAAGACGGCCTCCATTGGGGCACAATTAATCCCTGATGTAGACGCCGCACTACGAGAATTTCTATGAGAAAACTGGGACATTTTTGCTGGCACCCTTCGGACATGCCAGAATCCCACGTCGGTGGCCGAAAGCACAGCCTAAATACCCTAAAAGGATTCAAGCTACCAAACAGCTCTTCGGTGCTTTTTTGAACCCAAGAGACATGCCATGGGAGAGGAGCTAGCCAAACTTCCGAAGCCGGATTCATCGGAGATATAAAACATTCGGATGGCTAGCAAATCTGGTGATGGTACCAAAGAAGGATAAATCCTGGCGCCTATGTGTTGATTTCAAAGACCTTAATAAGGCTTGCCCAAAGGATCCCTTCCTCCCTCGCATTGATCAAATTATCGGCCTTCTGACAGGACTCATTGTGCTTCATCGACGCGTACTCCGGCTACCACCAAATCAAGATGGCGGAGCCAGACCAAGCCGCAATGGCATTCATCACTCCATACGGCCCATTCTGCTTCAACACAATGCCCTTCAGGCTCAAAAACGCTGGCGCAACATATCAGCGCATGATTCAGACATGTCTGGCAAACCAGATCGGCAAAACAGTGGAAGCATATGTAGATGACGTGGTCGTCAAATCCAAGCATGTCGAAACTCTAGTAGACGACTTGAGGCTCACATTCAACAATCTCCGAAAATCTGACATTAAGCTCAATCCGGAAAAATGCGTCTTCGATGTTCTAGCCGGAAAGCTCTTGGGCTTCATTGTGTCCGGTAGAGGAATTGAAGCAAACCCAGCCAAGATCCGAGCTCTGTCACAATTGGATATTCCAAAAGACCTCAAACAAATACAAAAATTGACTGGATGCATAGCGGCTCTAAGCCGCTTTATTTCCCGTTCGGGAGAAAAGGCGTTACCCCTTTACTGCCTCCTCCGGCGCGCCGAACACTTCGAGTGGACGGATGCCGCCACGGCCTGACTCGAAGAAATAAAAGCCATATTGGCAACAAATCCGGTGCTGGCCGTGCCCAACATGGGCGAACCAATGCTATTATATATCGCCGCAACACATCAAGTTGTCAGCGGTGCTCATCGTCGAACGAGAAACGGACGAACACAGGTTCCCTCTTCAAAAACCGGTTTACTATGTGTCCACTGTCCTAACTCCATGCAAGTCCCGGTACCCACATTATCAAAAGATAGCATACGTGGTGTTCATGGCATCCCGGAAGCTGCGACACTACTTTCAAGAGTGTTCGATAATGGTAGCCTCCGAAGTACCTCTTAACGACATTATAAACAACCGCGACGCGACGGGCCGGATTGCTAAATGGGCCATAGAGCTCCTCCCATTCGACATAACCTATAAGCTATGACGAGCTATTAGGTCGCAGGTTTTGGCCGACTTCGTGGCCGAATGGACCGAAGCCGAACTCCCTAAAGAGTACAGCGCAAACTCCAATTGGATCATGCACTTTGACGGCTCCAAAATGTTGGCCGGCCTGGGGGCTGGCGTCGTCCTGACGTCCCCAACAGGAGACACAGTCCAATACGTCCTTCAGATAATGTATACAGACTCCAACAACGCAGCCGAATACGAGGCCCTTACGCACGGCCTCCGGATGGCGATCCATGGGCATTAAACGCCTAGAGGTGCGCGGGGATTCGAACCTCGCGATATCTCAAATAAGCGGAGACTTTGATGCCAAAGATCCGAAAATGGCAGCGTACGCAATGCGGTCCTAAAAATGTCAAGACGGTTCAAGGGCTCAATTTCATCATATAGCCTGGGATAACAACCAGGCGGCAGACGTATTGGCATGCATCGGCGCAAAACGCGATGTCGTCCCACCCAACATCTTCCTGGAACGGCTGTTCAAGCCATCTGTACTATGGGAAGGGGAGTCCGGAAATAACAATCCGGACCCAAGCGCCTTGCTCGACACCGAACACTCGACACAATCGGAGGCTCGCCAACGAGATAACACCCTCCGCCCACGAAATAATGGCGGTTATCGCCCGTGGGCCGGAACCATTCCTAGCCTACCTAACTAGGCGAGAACTCCCCGAAGACCAAAATGAGGCTCGCTGCATAGTACGGCGATCCAAAGCCTATAAAGTCCATGAGGGAGAGCTCTATAAGAAAAGCACAACAGAGTCCTTCAAAGGTGTATCTCCAAAGAGGAAGGGCGAAACCTCTGGATGAAATTCATGCTGGATGGGTGGGCACCACGCCGCAGCCCGGGCCCTTGTAGGCAAGGCCTTCCGTGACAGGATTTTATTGGCCCGGCGGCCGGCAGATCTTGAGGATATAGTCCAACGATGCGTCGGTTGCCAGCTTTTTGCTAACCAAAGCCACATGCCACCCACCGCCCTCAAAACTATACCCATCACCGGCCGTTCACGGTGCAGGGGCTTGACATGGTTGGACCCCTTAAGGGAGGAACCCACAAGCAAAAATACCTATTGGTCATGGTGGATAAATTCACCAAATGGATAGAGGCCAAGCACATTAAAGCGGCGAATCCAGGCCGGTGATAGACTTCATATCGTGGGTAGTGCACCGTTACGGCGTCCCCCACAAGATCATCACTGATAACGGCACCAACTTCACGGCCGATGAGGTCAAATTATGGTGCAAAAACATGGGCATCAAGCTCGATTACGCCTCAGTCTATCACCCTCAAACCAACGGTCAAGTCAAGCGAGCAAACAGTCTAATCATGAGCGGCATTAAACCCAGACTAGTGCGGTCCCTCAAGTAATCTAACACGCACTGGGTTGATGAGCTCGACTCCGTACTCTGGGGGCTGCGGATCACGCCGAATCGTACTACCGGATTCACACCATTTTTTATGGTGTACGGCGCAGAGGAAGTCTTGCCCTGCGACATAATGCATGACTCACCTCGCGTGCGCATGTATGAAGAAAGATAAGCCGAGCTCGATCGGCAGGACAGTTTGGACGCATTGGAGGAGGAGTGCGACGTGGAAAAAGCTCGTTCCACATTTTATCAATAGCAGGCTCAAAGATATCAGAGCAGGGAAGTACGGGCCAAAGCTTACAACGTTGGCGAACTAGTTCTACGCCTTCCGGACAAGAAAAAGGACAAACTCAAGCCCAAATGGGAAGGTCCCTTCATCATCGACCAGGTCCTGACCGGCGGAGCATACTGTCTGCGACACGCATCGGATAACCAACTCGAGCCGAACCCATGGAACGCAGCCCGTCTAAGAAGATTCTACGCCTAAGCGCCGGACTCCGAGTTCGTCTCCTTCCTCCATCCACATTTTCTATTTTTGCTGTCTTTTATTTCTCTCCTTCCTCCTCCTTCTTCTTGAAGCCTTTAGAGGCTCGTTTATGCTTTGTTCGCACATACTTGACGCGCTGTCCGTGCTCATTATACCGGGGCTTCTTTAATGTAAACTTATTTATCTGGGCTTCATGCCCAACACATGTGTCAAACTTCCGCATGTACCTTTTACTCACCATTATATGCATCGATATGACTTAAGTTTTGGCCAAGCTGGGTTGCTCGGCTCCTGTACTTACCCCTCGTTCCCGATTGTTCGGCTAGGTGGTAAAGGGAGCACCTCTGCGATTATTCTTGCCGGGTCAGCCGGATGTGTACCTCGGTAGGTGAAGCCGAAAGCTAAGCGTTCTTAAGGGAATATTCGATTCGGTGAACTGAAAGATGATTTTTAACTATTTATCCATCTGCCCCCAGATGATTTTCTGCTTTCTTAGCAGTTTGGACATGCACTTTAGGGCATGCCTCCCAGGGAAAGGAACCCTTAACGGAACTATTCTCCCTAGAAGATGTTTCTTACTATCCACGTAATATAACATTACTAGTTGGGCACTTGTCTGATACAGCAATAACGACCCCTACGCCTTGTCTCCATGCATGCCCAGGTTCTTACATAACCGCGAGGGTATTCGGACACACTCCGGACTATTGGGTCCCGAGGTCGAAGCGAAAAGGTCCGCTATGACAAACGATCTATAATCCGGCTAGAAGACATTTTTCATGTCATATTCAATTACATAGTCAACTCGACTAATTGTATTCCTCCTCAATGCCATCTAATAGGCTATCTAATTTACAATCTTGCTGGGAATACTTGGCGGCCAATTCTACTTGGCCGTACACTAAGCTTACAGGGATCTCCTTCCCATCAGGCCCCACAGGTCCGACCTCGGCCATGTGGTTTGGGTCAGCCTTTGTGTACCGCGTCTTTACCATGGCCCAGGCCTCCCTGGCGCCTTGATGGCAGGCCGATATCTTCCATAGTCGGAAGCGTCACCGTGCTCCTTGAAGCCGCTCTGCCAGCTCCCCAATGCCTTTCAGCTCCTGCCGAACTCGTTCGTGCAGCTGACGCAGTTCGGGAAGAAGATCACCCGAAGAACTGGGCATCTCCTTCTCAGGACGACCTGTGAGCAAACCTACATACATGTTTATGTTAGTCGCCTTCCTCGCCGAACTCTTTCAAAGTTCGTTTAAGCACTTACTGAAAATGCCGCGACGAAGCCGTCGATTCTCCTTTACGGAGTCAGACAACTGGGCACGAACATCCTTTAGTTCCTCACCCAGTTGGGTGTTGGCATCTTGGAGGTTATTTTTCTCCTGCCGCACCCTCGTAAGCACGCTCTCATGACCTTTAGTCAGCCGCGAGGAGCTGTTGCTTGTCCGGATCCATCCTGGCGCTATCTTCAATATTAATGTCAGATTTATGCACACGCCGCACTTTGCGAAACTACTTCTACTTTGAAGGGCATATATTACCAGAGGGAGTCTTCATGGCTTCCCCGGTGCTGACGATCTTGGCCTCAAGTTGGGCCTTGCACTCTTCAAGCTCCACAGGACAAACGGGTATTCTTTTCGGTAAGAACCTGCATTCCAAATGATCCTTAAATCAGTTATCCTAACTATTTTAAGTCTCGGGGGCTACTGGCATATATAACTGTCGATCAGCTCCACCTTTATATCCGGGTCCTCTTCGGAGGCCGGATCGAGGGACTGTTCCGGGTCCTCGGGTTGTGGGGGCGGGCTGTGTATCTTCTCCACGGCCCGGCACAGTTCCTGTGTAGAAACCATGAAATGAGATATTTAACCACGGGAACATGGATCGGACGGGCCACAAAGATATTTGCTTACCCAACTTTGAGGATTATTCGAAGAAAACCCGTTCAGTGGACTGACGTGGAGAAAATCCTCCTCTTCCCCTTTGTACATGGCGGACAAGGTCTTCACCAGTTCGGTGACCGATCCCGGCCCTTTGCGGCCATGGCGGGTGGCATCTTCCTCCCCGTTGAAGTCCCACATGGGGTGGCCCCTATATTGGAGCGGCTGCGCTCCCCTCATAATGCAGATTGCCATGACTCCAATCATGGTCAATCCGGCATGAGCCAGTAATATTATTCGGCTCATCAAGTAAAGGACGTCCCGGTCATTTTCCCTCTGGGGGCTCCGCGGGCGCCAGCTTAGGCGCTTCTTCAGAGGAGCATTGCTGAACTCTGGGAGACCGATCCGAACAGGATCCGGCAGCGGGACATGTTCTATATAAAACCATTCCGAAGGCCAGTCTTCGGACGCCTTCTTCGGGGGTTCCGGATAGATATCCGGTCCCGGCGATGCGCCACAGCTCGGCTCCGCCCACTTGATATATTGACCCCTCATGAGAATGGGGTACAAGACAGAATAATCTCTTTCACAGCACAAAATGAGCCTCGATGCCCAAGAGGTGGCGAGTCCGGCTCGAATCGGAACCATGAAGGCCGGGGGAAGAAATCCCTTGGTTTGGAGTATCACTAGCTCGCTATGCGGGACTGTGCATCTCTCCCAATTTCCAGGCTGAGGGCTGGGAGCACGAGAGGAGGAGCCGCGTCGACTGTCCATGATGGAATGGATTTTTTGTCGGAGGCGCTCCGATGAAAGCTCGCGGAGGGGGGATGGTGTGACTCAGATCTAGATCCTCGTCCCTTTTATAGACAGCTCATTTGCGCAGCTAGGGGGATAAGTGTAAAAATACTCTGGCTTTTCGCGTTCATTCAAACACGTGGAATATGGCCATTATTGGGCGTAGAAGCCAAGGAGCGTAGCATTTATCAGAAGCCGGACACTATTCGACAAGTATACGGAATTTGGAGAAGAACCCGCCTCGCAATGCCGAAGACAAACTACGCGCCGGACTCATCGCCATTGAAGCCTGGTTCGGGGGCTACTGAGGGAGTCCTGGATTAGGGGGTGTCCGGATAGCCGAACTATCACCGTTGGCCGGACTCCTGGACTATGAAGATACAAGATTGAAGACTTCGTCACCGTGTCCGGATGGGACTTTCCTTGGCGTGGAAGGCAAGCTTGGTGATACGGATATGTAGATCTCCTACCATTGTAACCGACTCTGTGTAACCCTAACCCTATTCGGTGTCTATATAAACCGAAGGGTTTTAGTAATGAGGACGAACAACAATCATACCATAGGCTAGCTTCTAGGGTTTAGCCTCTGATCTCGTGGTAGATCTACTCTTGTACTACCCATATCATCAATATTAATCAAGAAGGAGTAGGGTATTACCTCCATCGAGAGGGCCCGAACCTGGGTAAAAACATCATGTCCCTTGTCTCCTGTTACCATCAGCCTAGGCACACAGTTCGGGACCCCCTACCCGAGATCCGCCGGTTTTGACACCGACACATGTATTATGTTTCCGGTTAATAAAATTCTAGCATGAATAATAAACATTTATCATGATATGCGAAAAAAAAATAACTTTATTATTGCCTCTAGGGCATATTTCCTTCAGTGAGATCCAATTACTTTTAGGGAAATGATAGAGACCTTAGTTATGATCATGCACTAGATCCATAGCTGGGACTTTGTGTATGTTCTCAAATTGCGTTTGTGGAGTGCTCATTAAGAAAGTTTCTATACAAGTTTCTGAACGAACTCCTTAACAAAAGTTCTCCAAAAGTTCCCCGTGAAACAATCCTTTGAAGCATCTTGTCATCACAAATGATTTGAATACTTGTGGATCCAAAACGGACTCTGTATGAGTCAGATATCCATGTTTCAGTTAACACTGCGCAAAACTGATTCCGAACGACAGTTACAGACTAGTTCTTGTGTAGTTGCATTCGATTTTTCCATTCTACTTCACTAAACATCTCCATATGAGATCCAATTACTTGTAGGGAAATGCAAGAGACCTCAGTTATGATGAGGCACTAGGTCCATAGCTGGGACTTTGTGTGTGTTTTCTAAATGCGTTTGTCGAGTGCTCATTAAGAACGTTTCTATATAATTTTCTGAACGAACTCCTTAAGAAAAGTTCTCCAAAAGTTCCCTGTGGAAGAATCCCTTGAAGCATGTGGTCATCACAAACCTTTTGACAACTTATGGAGCCAAAACAGACTCCCTATGAGTGAGATATCCTTGTTTCAGTTAAAGCTGCACAAAACTGATTCGAGCAGCGATTCTGAGACTAGTTCTTGTGTAGTTGCATACGATTTTTTCCATTCTACTTTGCTAAACATCTCCATATGATATACAATTACTTGTAGGGAAATTTAAGACACCTCAGTTATGATGATGCACTAGGTACATAGCTGGGACTTTGTGTATGTTCTCGAAATGCGTTTGTCGAGTGCTCGTTAAGAAAGTTTCTATACAATTTTCCAAACGAACTCCTTAAGAAAAGTTCTCCAAAAGTTCCGTGTGAAAGAATCCTTTGAAGCGTATGGTCGTCACAAACATTTTGACTACTTGTGGAGCCAAAAAGGACTCCGTATGAGTCAGTTATCCATGTTTCAGTTAACACTGCGCAAAACTGATTCCGAACGACAGTTACAGACTAGTTCTTGTGTAGTTGTATTCAATTTTTTCCATTCTACTTCACTAAACATCTCCATGTGAGATCCATTTACATGTAGGGAATTGCAAGAGACCTTTGGTATGATGTTTGTAACATCCCAATTTTCCTAAATTAGGATGTTATTAGATCATTCATATGCATACCATATTTTTATTGCCTTATTTGTCTTTTACGCAATATTCAATCATTATGCAACTAAAGGCAATTTATTGGAGCGGGGATAACATGACTTCTCACCTGTTTTAAAATGTTCATAATGTGAAGAATATTATTTCCAGTTCGTTTGATATGTTCTGGTAATTTTTGCAATCTCCAAAATATTTTAATTGTGTGTTATTTTACTGTTTGTGTGGCCTTTTGCATCAAAATGAATTTCTAAAATTGCATTAGGTGAGGAACTAGTGTTCCTGTAGTTTATATTAGCAGTATAGATTTTACTGTGTCTCTACGTATTTTTATTTAGTTTTTATACTGTTGTTTTATATTTAGTTTGTTTACTTATGTTGTTTTGTAAAAAAAAAACACGGTAGCAACCTGAAACCTTCTGTGCCCAGCTAATCCGCCACGGCCCACCAGTCGCAACAGCTTTCAACCACGCTGAAGCGGTATGCATCGCTTCGCACAGAGCCGCACGCCTTGATGCACCTCGCCCGATCGGCTGACCAGCGGGTCCTGCGCCTGTTCGTCCCCTCCACCGAGCCGGATACCGCCGCGCACGCCGCCGAGGCCGAGCCGGTTCGCCCGCGCCTGGTCAACCTCGAGCGCTCCCGAGCCGCCGTATGCAAGCGAAGACCTGTGGCAACCCCGCACCCCTGTCCCGATCTTCCTCGTCGCCGCATGCTCCGGTTAGGGCAGAACGGATCACGCCTGAGCTCCGCCGTCCGCCGCCGTTCGCGGAAGATTATGCTGCCGTAAGAGCTCAGACAAATGCCGGACTGTTGCCTGTTGAATCCCCTCTCGAAGCCACTCTCGCCTGACACTTTCTCGTGTCCGAAAATGCAGCAGAGGGAGAGGAATGAGCTCGACCACCGTCGCCGGAGCCGCCGCGTTCAGGTTTTCACCGCCGCCAGCACAGTCCGCCTCGCTGCCATCCGACACCACCACCGCCTCCGCCACTCGTCGCTGCACCCGTCCGTCCCTTCGTCGTCGCCGGAGCACCACCGGAGAGCCGCCGCCGCCGTCCTCTGTTATCTGGTGAGCATGTGCGCACAGAGTAGGCTCCAGCCAATCACGAGCTGCCACGTGGGCACAAGCTACAGTACACGCACGAACAGTGCACGAGTTTTCTGTTGTTTTCTGTTTTCTTTTTCAGATTTCAGCTAAAACTTCAACTAGCTATATCTTTTATTCTATAAATCCAATTTAGGTAATTCTTTTTCCTGTGCATTCACAAAAATCAGCACATTATCACAGTACCAAGTTTGTGCATGTTTGCACTATTCAAATTTGAATTTGTTTGAATTTGAATCAAATCTTCCGGAGGCCGTAACTTTCAAACCCTTTATAGAATGTTTTTCTTGCTGTTGTTGAGTTTTTAGAATGTTTTTCTTGCTGTTAAGCTGCTGTTGTTGAGTTTTTAGAATGTTTTTCTTGCTGTTGGTTTTGTTTTGGTTCTTTTCATGCTCCGGTGAATGATTTGTTGAATTGTGTGAAACGTGTAGATTGTCCAGAGTGCGACGCGAGCTATTGTCAGGAGTGTGACTTTCTGAACCAGAACCAAGGCAAGTTACATGTTGATCATCCTTTACCTATTGTTTTCTATGCATTGTAGTATATATCACACTATAACTTTATGCATTATAGGATTGTTATATTTTGAGCTATGCTGTTGAGCTATCTTCCCGTCGTTTGCAAACCGTGATAGTTGTAGTTGCTATGCTTTGTAGATGGGGGAGGTTCGTGTATTCATTGAGCTTATGTGAGGATTATAAATATAGCAAATTGAGTAGTTATTAAGGAGTTAATTCACCTCTGGGCGGAATTGGTATTGAAGGATGGTTTCAAGAACATCATGGTTTATACCCTCTGAATGTAAGTGGACGGCTGCCCAGACTCGAAAAGATCAGACAGACTTAGTGACTAGTAGCTTCCATGCGCAACTACTAGCTAAATGGGCTCTGGCTTAGTTGAGTAGGTTGTGGGATCCTCACCTAGGTAAGCTAGCAGATGTAGATATGAGTAGGTGCACCGACTGCCGGGGGTGGAGGTGACTGCTTCTGAAAGACTTCGTCTCAATCTGCGGGATTGAGTCTAGTGGGTTAAGTGTGCAAAACTCTGCAGAGTATTAAAACTAATCATGATTAGCCGTGACCCCGGTTATGCGTAAATTTGAGTGACTACGCCATTACAGTTGTTGGATGATCTTGACAGATGTGACACTTAATAATATTTGTGGGCAACTTAATAAAAGGGTAGGTTGGAGTTGATTTTGCCAACTCAACCTCGTGTATTTAATTGTAGTAATAAAAGAACTAAATAAAAATTTGTCTATTAGGTAGTTATTAGGATAAAATCAGCTTTCCGCAAAATAAACCCTCAAGCCTTCCTTTTGTTATACTATGCATATACATGTAGGTCTGCACTCAGCATCGCCAGTGGGCTATGATGGGACTCATCGTTATTTTTCTCCTACTTTCCGCTGTTTGATTGAATTAAGCTAGCCAAGTGCTATGCAGATTGTTTTATTTTATATATTCTGGATCAACGTTGTAATAAATGATGCACTTTCTATTCTGGTATTCATCTATATTGTGTGTGCTAGCGAGTTCGATCCAGGGACTAGCACGGTAAGCACAGAGACTCAAATCCTTCGAGGTTTGGTCGTTACAGATGGTATCGAGCGATGTGTTGACTGTAGGACGTGACCCTAGAAAATGATTAGAAAAGCCATAGGAGTGAAAATTATTTTATAAAACTAGCTATACTTCTTACTGTTTATTAGTTAACCCCCTCAAGTATCTTGAACGGTTAAGTAGGAACTAGTGCTGAGACCACCATTCATGCTTGCTTTATATTACCACGTTATCATGTTAGCGTATCTGATTATGTCCACTTTTGTGGTATGAAGATACTAGATTGTTTGCTTGATTGGTAGTTGTTTGTTAAATTGCTTAGTGTCAAAATTATTTGACTATATATATAATATTATCATATTATTTGTTGTTTGTTTGTTTGTTGGTGTTATTCGTTGTTGTGTTTTGTTGGCTTGATCATATTATGCATATGGGTAGAATATATTTATATATACATAGCGTTTGGCCCTATTATATCTATAACTCATCTATGCTTGCCCACCAGATGCCGCCGAGGCGTGACAATAGACGCAATGGTTCAGGAGGAGACAATGATGGCTATGATGTACCACCATACATGCAGCAGTGCGTCAGGGACAGGCTCAGTTGATCCAGTTGCTTGTCCAGAACCAGAACAACAAAAATAACAACAAAAATCCACCGCCACCTCCACCAGTGGATATGCTTACCAGGTTCTTGAGGTTTAATCCTCGTGAGGTTCTCGATTCCCCTGAACCTATTGTGGGCGATGACCGGCTCCGTGCAGTCAATAGGAACCTGGAGACGGTTGGATGCACAAATGCAGAGAGGGTGAGGTTTGCCTCACATTTGTTGGAGGGTCCTGCTGCAGCTTGGTGGGACAATTACTTGGTCACTTATCCCATTACTACTATCACATGGCCTCAGTTTTAGGATGCTTTTCGTGCTGCACATGTGTCTGCTGGTGCTATGAGTCTGAAAAAGAAGGAGTTTCGCAGTTTGCGATAGGGAGATCGCACAGTTAATGCGTATGTGGAGGAATTTAATAATCTTGCACGTTATGCTCCTAATGATGTTAACACTGATGCAGCTAGGCAGGAGAAATTCTAGGAGGGCCTTAATGATGAGTTGAGCCTTGATTGTGATGGCCACTTTTAGGAATTGTAATGCCCTGATTGATAAGGCTATTGTGCCGGAGGGAAATCAACATGCCATAGAGAATCGCAAGAGGAAGTACAACAACAATAACAGGTATAATTCAGGACCACAGTAGAAGCCACACACTTCATATCACGGTGATGGAGGTAATGGACATAATCATCATGGTGGTAATGGGCATCACAATCACCATGGAGGGAATGGCCACAACCATAATGGCCACCATCATCACAATGGGCACAAGAGTAACAATGGCAATGGTAGAGGTAATGGTAATGGTAATGGAGGGAATAATAATCAGAGCCACCAGAGTATGCCCGCGGCGGGATATTAGTCGAGTTCAAGCTATAAGTGTAGGCGGATGGGCCACTACTCCAATGCTTGTCCAGAGAGCAAGAACGGTAATGGGAATGCAGGAGTGAGCAAGCCAAACCCCATCCAAAGGGTCATGTCAACCATGTTAATGTGGAGGAGGTCTACAATGAACCTGATGAAGTGATTGGTAAGTGTTTGATCAATTCAATACCTGCGCTTGTTCTTTTTGATTCTGGTGCATCACATTCATTCATATCACGGGTATTTGTGGATAAACATAAGCTGCCTACCGTAGTACTTAAGTCACCTATTCTAGTAAGTTCTCCGGGGGCTGAGATGGCAGCAAGTTTAGGTTGTTTTCAGATGCCTTTGTCTACTGGGAAGCATATTTTTCCTACAGATTTGATTATATTGAAGTTACAAGGTCTGGATATTATTTTGGGAATGGATTGGATGATCAAATATCAAGGTATTATTGATTGTGCAAGTCGATCTATTACTCTCAGTGCACCAGGAGGGAAGAGGATCAAATATGTATGTAAGTATAAGCGTGATCAGTGCGGTGAACTCTCTTAAGGGGGTAGCACGGAAGAGGTGCCGATCGTGAGGATTATCCGGATGTGTTTCCAGAGGACTTGCCAGGTATGCCACCAGATAGAGATATTGAGTTTCTCATTGATTTAATACCAGGCACTGGACCTACTGCAAAGAGACCATATAGAATGCCTCCTCAAGAGTTGGAGGATTTGAAGAAGCAGATAAGAGAATTGCAGGCACAAGGAGTTATTCGCGCAAGTTCATCACCTTGGGGAGCTCCAGTTTTGTTTGTGGAGAAGAAGGATGGAACCTTGAGGATGTGTGTTGATTATCGTTCTCTGAATGAGGTAACCATTAAGAATAAGTATCCTTTGCCTATGATAAATGATCTGTTTAACTAGTTGGAAGGAGCCACTATGTTTTCTAAGATTGATCTCCGTTCTGGTTATCATCAATTAAAGATTCGTGAGCAAGATATTCCAAAGACTGCTTTTACTACGAGGTATGGGTTGTATGAATATACTGTTATGTCATTTGGATTGACTAATGCTCCTGCATACTTCATGAATATGATGAACAACGTGTTTATGGAGTTCTTGGATAAATTTGTGGTTGTTTTCATTGATGATATATTGGTATTCTCCAAGAATAAGCAAGAGCATGAGGTGCATCTGCGTTTGGTATTGGAGAAATTGAGGGAACATCAGTTGTATGCCAAGTTCAGCAAATGTGAGTTTTGGCTGGATGAGGTAGCTTTCCTTGGACATGTTGTGTCACGTAATGGAGTTACAGTTGATCCATCTAAGGTTGCTGCAGTTACAGAGTGGGAGACACCCATGACAGTTGGGGAGATTCGCAGCTTTTTGGGCCTTGCAGGTTATTATAGGAGGTTTATTGAGAACTTTTCGAAAACTGCAAAGCCTATGATTGAATTGCTGAAGAAGGAGAAGAAGTTTGTTTGGACTGATGAATGTGAAGCCAACTTTCAGGAATTGAAGCAGCGTTTGGTTACAGCACCAGTTTTAACTCTGCCGGATATACATAAGGACTTCCAGGTATATTGTGATGTTTCTCGTCAAGGACTTGGCAGTGTTTTGATGCAGGAAGGTAAAGTAGTTTCATATGCTTCACGTCATCTTAAGAATCATGAGAATAATTATCCCACACATGATTTGGAGTTAGCCTCAGTTGTGCATGCATTGAAAACTTGGAGGCCATACCTTATTGGTAATCCTTGTGATATATTTCTTGATCATAAGAGCTTGAAGTATATTTTTACTCGGAAGGATTTGAACCTCGTGCAGAGGAGATGGTTGGAGCTTATTAAGGATTATGATTTAAATGTGCAGTATCATCCTGGTAAGGCTAATGTTGTTCTTGATGCATTGAGTCGTAGGAGCCATGCTAATGCAATTAATGTTGATAATATGCCACCCGAGTTATGTGAACAGTTCAGAATCTCAGGTTGGAGATGGTTCCTAAGGGATATTTGGCAACACTTGAGGTAAAGCCTACTTTGCTTGACAGGATCGGGGAAGCTCAAAAGGGTGATAAGGAGATTGCCGAGATAAAAGAGAATATGGCTAAAGGTAAGGTAGAAGGTTTCCATGAGGATGAACATGGAGCCATATGGTTTGAGAAGCGTGTTGTGTACCTCAAGATGCAGATATCGAAGTTGATTCTTCAAGAGGCGCGTGATTCACCTTATTCTATTCACCCGGGTAATACTAAGATGTATTTGGATTTGAGGGAAAGATTTTGGTGGCCTAGCTGAAGAGGGAAATTGCTGGGTATATTGCAACATGTGATGTGTGCCAGAGAGTTAAAGCAGAACATCAGAGACCAGCAGGTTTGTTACAGCCATTGCCTATCCCTGATTGGAAGTGGGACGAGATTGGTATGGATTTCATTATAGGTCTACCCAGGACACAGTCTGGTTATGATTATATTTGGGTAGTTGTTGATCGTTTGACTAAAGTTGCTCACTTCATCCCGGTAAAGACTACTTATACTAGTGCTCAGCTAGCAAAGATTTATATGTCTAAAATTGTTTGTCTGCATGGAGTTCCAAGGAAGGTAGTGTCTGATAGAGGTACTCAGTTCACATCTAAGTTTTGGCACCAGTTGCATGAATCCTTGGGCACCAGGCTGGAGTTCGATGACTTTCGATCCACGTATGGATGGGCGGAGAGAGAGGGTAAATCAGATTTTGGAGGATATGTTGAGAGCTTGTGCTTTGGACTATGGGTCCAGTTGGGATGATAATTTACCTTATGCGTAGTTTTCATATAATAACAGCTTATCAGGCTAGTCTGAAGATGGCACCATTTGAGGTATTGTATGGAAGAAAGTGCAGGACACCGTTGATGTGGGATGAGGTTGGAGAGCGTCAGTTCTTTGGACCAGACTTGATCAGAGATGCTGAGGAGAAGGTCAAATTGATTCGTGACAGGCTGAAGATAGCACAGTCTAGGCAGAAGAGTTATGCAGATGCAAAACGTAAGGATGTGACATATGAGGTAGGAGACCGTGCATACCTTGAGTTTCACCACTTCGTGGAATTAAGAGGTTTGGAATCAAGGGTAAGTTAGCACCACGTTTTGTGGGACCTTACAAGATCTTGGAGCGTAGAGGAGAGGTAGCTTATCATTTGGAGTTGCCGTAATCCTTGTCGGGGAGTTCATGATGTGTTTCATGTACCTCAGTTGAAGAAGTGCCATGCAGAGATGATGGATGTTCCATTGAGGGACACGGTGCCACTTGAGGCAATTCAGTTGGAGAGTGATTTGACTTATGAGGAGAAGTCTATTAAGATTCTGGATCATGCACTAGATCCATAGCTGGGACTTTGTGTATGTTCTCAAATTGCGTTTGGGGAGTGCTCATTAAGAAAGTTTCTGTACAAGTTTCTGAACGAACTCCTTAACAAAAGTTCTCCAAAAGTTCCCTGTGAAAGAATCCTTTGAAGCATCTTGTCATCACAAATGATTTGACTACTTGTGGATCCAAAACGGACTCTGTATGAGTCAGATATCCATGTTTCAGTTAACACTGCGCAAAACTGATTCGAGCAGCGATTCTGAGACTAGTTCTTGTGTAGTTGCATTCGATTTTTTCCATTCTACTTCACTAAACATCTCCATATGAGATCCAATTACTTGTAGGGAAATGCAAGAGACCTCAGTTATGATGAGGCACTAGGTCCATAGCTGGGACTTTGTGTATGTTTTCGAAATGCGTTTGTCGAGTGCTCATTAAGAACGTTTCTATACAATTTTCTGAACGAACTCCTTAAGAAAAGTTCTCCAAAAGTTCCCTGTGGAAGAATCCCTTGAAGCATGTGGTCATCACAAACGTTTTGACTACTTATGGAGCCAAAACAGACTCCCTATGAGTGAGATATCCATGTTTCAGTTAAAGCTGCACAAAACTGATTCCGAACGACAGTTACAGACTAGTTCTTGTGTAGTTGCATACGATTTTTTCCATTCTACTTTGCTAAACATCTCCATATGATATACAATTACTTGTAGGGAAATTTAAGACACCTCAGTTATGATGATGCACTAGGTCCATAGCTGGGACTTTGTGTATGTTCTCGAAATGCGTTTGTCGAGTGCTCATTAAGAAAGTTTCTATACAATTTTCTAAACGAACTCCTTAAGAAAAGTTCTCCAAAAGTTCCGTGTGAAAGAATCCTTTGAAGCATATGGTCGTCACAAACGTTTTGACTACTTGTGGAGCCAAAACAGACTCCGTATGAGTCAGATATCCATGTTTCAGTTAACACTGCGCAAAACTGATTCCGAATGACAGTTACAGACTAGTTCTTGTGTAGTTGCATTCAATTTTTTCCATTCTACTTCACTAAACATCTCCATATGAGATCCAATTACATGTAGGGAATTGCAAGAGACCTTTGGTATGATGTTTGTAACTCCCAATTTTCCTAAATTAGGATGTTATTAGATCATTCATATGCATACCATATTTTTATTGCCTTATTTGTCTTTCCGCAATATTCGAATCATTATGCAACTAAAGGCAATTTATTGGAGCGGGGATAACATGACTTCTCACCTGTTTTAAAATGTTCATAATGTGAAGAATATTATTTCCAGTTCGTTTGATATGTTCTCGTAATTTTTGCAGTCTCCAAAAAAATTTAATTGTGTGTTATTTTACTGTTTGTGTGGCCTTTTGCATCAAAATGAATTTCTAAAATTGCATTAGGTGAGGAACTAGTGTTCCTGTAGTTTATATTAGCAGTATAGATTTTACTGTGTCTCTACGTATTTTTATTTAGTTTTATACTGTTGTTTTATATTTAGTTTGTTTACTTATGTTGTTTTGTAAAAAAAAACAGCCTTGTGAGCACTACTGTGGCTCGCCTAGCTAGCCACCTGACCCACTTGCGCAATACCAGCCCAACCGCCGCCAAGCGGTATGCATCGCTTCGCACCCGACCCGCACCAGCAGTCCACCTCGCCCCAGCCCGGCCAGTGGGTCCCACGCCTGTTCGTCCCCTCCACCGAGCCGGATACCGCACGCACGCACGCCGAGGCCGAGCCGGTTCGCCACGTGCGCCTGGTCCACCTCGAGCGCTCCCGAGCCGCCGTGTGCAAGCAGAAGACCCAGGACAACCCCGCACCCCTGTCCCGATCTTCCTCGTTGCCGCATGCTCTGGTTAGGGCAGAACGGATTTCGCCCGGAGCTCCGCCGTCCACCGCCGTTCGCAGGAAGATTGTGCTGCCGTAAGAGCTCGTATGGCCGGAGCTCTTGCACCGTTCGAATCCCCTCTCGAAGCCACTCTCGCCTGTCACTTTCTCGTGGCCGAAAACGCAGCAGAGGGAGAGGAACGAGCTCGACCGCCGGAGCCGGAGCTGCCGCGTTCAGGTTTTCACCGCCGCCGGCATAGTCTGCCTCGCCGCCGTCCGACACTACCACGGCCTCCGCCACTCGTCGCTGCACCCGTCCGTCCCTTCGTCTTCGCCGGAGCACCACCGGAGAGCCGCCGCCGCCGTCCTCTGTTCTCTGGTGAGCATGTGCACACAGAGTAGGCTCCAGCCAATCACGAGTTGCCACGTGGGCACAAGCTACATTACACGCATTTAACAAAGGCACGAGTTTTCTGTTGTTTTCTGTTTTCTTTTTCAGATTTCAGCTAAAACTTCAACTAGCTATATCTTTTATTCTATAAAGCCAATTTAGGTATTTCTTTTTCCTGTGCATTCACAAAAATCAGCACATTATCACAGTACCAGCTTTGTGCATGTTTGCACTATTCAAATTTGAATTCGTTTGAATTTGAATCAAATCTTCCGGAGGCCGTAACTTTCAAACCCTTTATCGGAATCGAGTGATTATTTTTGCATTGTGACCATAGAGCAATTTAGGTGCTGTTAAGCTGCTGTTGTTGAGTTTTTAGAATGTTTTTCTTGCTGTTGGTTTTGTTTTGGTTCTTTTCATGCTCTGGTGAATGATTTGTTGAATTGTGTGAAACGTGTAGATTGTCTAGAGTGCGACGCGAGCTATTGTCAGGAGTGTGATTTTCTGAACCAGAACCAAGGCAAGTTACATGTTGATCATCCTTTACCTATTGTTTTCTATGCATTGTAGTATATATCACACTATAACTTTATGCATTATAGGATTGTTATATTTTGAGCTATGCTGTTGAGCTATCTTCCCGTCGTTTGCAAAACGTGATAGTTGTAGTTGCTATGCTTTGTAGACGGGGGTGGTTCGTGTATTCATTGAGCTTATGTGAGGATTATAAATATAACAAATTGAGTAGTAATTAAGGACTTAATTCACCTCTGGGCGGAATTGGTATTGAAGGGTGGTTTCAAGAACTTCATGGTTTATACCCTCTGAATGTAAGTGGACGGCCGCCCAGGCTCAAAAAGATCAGACAGACTTAGTGACTAGTAGCTTCCATGCGCAACCACTAGCTAAATGGGCTCTGGCTTAGTTGAGTAGGTTGTGGGATCCTCGCCTAGGTAAGCTAGCAGATGTAGATATGAGTAGGTGTACCGGCTGCCAGGGGTGATGGTGATCGCTCGAAAGACTTCGTCTCAATCTGCGGGACTGAGTCTAGTGGGTAACGTGTGCAAAACTCTACAGAGTATTAAAACTAATCATGATTAGCCGTGCCCCCAGTTATGGCTAAATTTGAGCCACTACGCCATTACAGTTGTTGGATGATCTTGACAGATGTGAAACTTAATAATATTTGTGGGCAACTTAATAAAAGGGTAGGTTGGAGTTGATTTTTCCAACTCAACCTTGTGTATTTAATTGTAGTAATAAAAGAACTAATATTTTTTTGTCTATTAGGTAGTTATTAGGATAAAATCAGCTTTCCGCAAAATAAACCCTCAAGCCTTCCTTTTGTTATACTATGCATATACATGTAGGTCTGCTATATTATTACTCCTCTGTAACTTGCCAATACATTCAAAGTATTGACCTATATGGCTGCAACGTCTCATGTTGCAGGATATTCAGACGAAGAGTAAGGTACCGTTAGGGTCGCGAGTCTTCACTCAGCATCGCCAGTGGGCTATGATGGGACTCATCATTATTTTTCTGCTACTTTCCGCTGTTTGATTGAATAAAGCTAGCCAAGTGCTACACAGATTGTTTTATTTTATATATTCTGGATCAACATTGTAATAAATGATGCACTTGCTATTCTGGTATTCATCTATACTGTGTGTGCTAGCGAGTTCGATCCAGGGACTAGCACGGTAAGCACAGACACTCAAATCCTTTGAGGTTTGGTCGTTCCAATGATGCACTAGGTCCATAGCTAGGACTTGGTGTATGTTCTCGAAATGCGTTTGTCGAGTGCTCATTAAGAAAGTTTCTATACAAGTTTTCTAACGAACTCCTTAAGAAAAGTTCTCCAAAAGTTTCGTGTGAAAGAATCCTTTGAAGCATCTGGTCGTCACAAACGTTTTCACTACTTGTGGAGCCAAAACGGACTCCATATGAGTAAGATATCCATGTTTCAGTTAACACTGCACGTAATCGACTCGAGCAGCGATTCTGAGACTAGTTCTTGTATAGTTGCATTCGATTTTTTCCATTCTACTTCACTAAACATCTCCATATGAGATCCAATTACTTGTAGGGAAGTGCAAGAGACCTCAGTTATGATGATGCACTAGGTCCATAGCTAGGACTTTGTGTATGTTCTCGAAATGCGTTTGTCGAGTGCTCATTAAGAAAGTTTCTATACAAGTTTCTGAACGGACTCCTTAAGAAAAGTTATCCAAAAGTTCCCTATGAAAGAATCCTTTGAATCATCTGGTCGTCACAAACGTTTTGACTACTTGTGGAGCCAAAACAGACTCCGTATGAGTCAGATATCCATGTTTCAATTAACACTGCGCAAAACTGATTTCGGACAACAGTTACAGACTAGTTCTTGTGTAGTTGCATTCGTTTTTTTCCGTTCTCTTTCACTAAAAATCTCCATATGAAATCCAATTATTTGTAGGGAAATGCAATAGACCTCAGTTATGATGATACACTAGGTCCATAGCTGGTACTTTGTGTATGTTCTCGAAATGTGTTTGTCAAGTGCTCATTAAGAAAGTTTCTATACAAGTTTCTGAATGAACTCCTTAAGAAAATATCTCCAAAAATTCCCTGTGAAAGAATTCTTTGAAGCATCTGGTCGTCACAAACGTTTTGACTACTTGTGGAGCCAAAACGGACTCCGTATGAGTTAGATATCCATGTTTCAGTTAACACTGCACAAAACAGATTCCGAACGAGAGTTACAGACTAGTCTTGTGTAGTTGCTATCGATTTTTTCCATTCTACTTCACTAAACATCTCCATATGAGATCCAGTTACTTGCAGGGAAATACTAGAGACCTCAGTTATGATGATGCACTAGGTCCATAGTTTGGACTTGGTGTATGTTCTCGAAATGCGTTTGTCGAGTGCTCATTAAGAAAGTTTCTGTACAAGTTTCTGAACGAACTCCTTAAGAAAAGTTCTCCAAAAATTCCCTGTAAAAGAATCCTTAGAAGCATCTGGACATCAAAAACGGTTTGACTACTTGTGTATCCAAAATGGACTCCGTATGAGTCAGATATCCATGTTTCAGTTAACACTGCGCAAAACTGATTCCGAACGACAGTTACAAACTAGTTCTTGTGTAGTTGCATTCGATTTTTTTTCCATTCTACTTCACCAAACATCTCCATATGACATCCAGTTACTTGTAGGGAAATCCAAGAGACCTCAGTTATGATGATGCACTAGGTCCATAGCTGGGACTTTGTGTATGTTCTCGAAATGCGTTTGTCGAGTGCTCATTAAGAAAGTTTCTATACAAGTTTCTGAACGAACTCCAGAAGAAAAGTTCTCCAAAAGTTCCCTGTGAAAGAATATTTTGAAGCATCTGGTCGTCACAAACGTTTTGACTACTTGTGGAGCCAAAACGGACTCTGTATGAGTCAGATATCCATGTTTCAGTTAACACTGCGCAAAACTGATTCCGAGCAGCGATTCTGGACTAGTTCTTGTGTAGTTGCATTCGATTTTTTCCATACTACTTCACTAAACATCTCCATATGAGATCCAATTACTTGTAGGGAAATGCAAGAGAACTCATTTATGATGATGCACTAGGTCCATAGCTGGGACTTTGTGTATGTTCTCGAAATGCGTTTGTCGAGTGCTTATTAAGAAAGTTTCTATAAAAGTTTCTGAATGAACTCCTTAAGAAAAGTTCTTCCAAAGTTCCCTGTGAAAGCATCCTTTGAAGCATCTGGTCTTCACAAGCGTTTTGACTACTTGTGGAGCCAAAACGGACTCCGTATGAGTCGATATCCATGTTTCTGTTAACACTGCGCAAAACTGATTCCGAACGACAGTTACATACTAGTTCTTGTGTAGTTGCATTCCATTATTTCCATTCTACTTCACTAAACATCTCCATATGAGATCCAATTACTTGTAGGGAAATTCAATAGACCTCATTTATGATGATGCACTAGGTCTATAGCTGGGACTTTGTGTATGTTCTCGAAATGCGTTTGTCGATTGCTCATTAAGAAAGTTTCTATACAAGTTTCTGAACGAACTCCTTAAGAAAAGTTCTCCAAAAGTTCCATGTCAAAGAATACTTTGAAGCACCTGGTCGTCACAAGTGTTTTGACTACTTTTGGAGCCAAAACAGACTCCGTATGAGTCGATATCCATGTTCCGATTAACACTGCATAAAACTGATTCCGAGCAGCGATTCTGAGACTAGTTCTTGTGTAGTTGCATTCGAATTTTTCCATTCAACTTCCTAAACATGTCCATATGAGATCCAATTACTTGTAGGGAAATGCAAGAGACCTCGGTTATGATGATGCACTAGGTCCATAGCTGGGACTTTGTGTATGTTCTCGAAATGCGTTTGTCGAGTGCTCATTAAGAAAGTTTCTATACAAGTTTCTGAACGAACTCCTTAAGAAAAGTTCTCCAAAAGTTCCCTCTGAAAAAATCCTTTGAAGTACTTGGTCGTCACAAGTGTTTTGACTACTTTTGGAGCCACAACGGACTCCGTATGAGTCAGATATCCATGTTCCAGTTAACACTGCGCAAAACTGATTCCGAACGACAGTTACAGACAAGTTCTTGTGTAGTTGCATTCAATTTTTTCCATTCTACTTCACTAAACATCTCCATATGAGATTCAATTACTTGTAGGGAAATGCAAGAGACCTTAGTTATGATGATGCACTAGGTCGATAGCTAGGACTTTTTGTATGTTCTCGAAATGCGTTTGTCGAGTGCTCATTAAGAAAGTTTCTATACAAGTTTCTAAACGAACTCCTTAAGAATAGTTCTCCAAAAGTTCCCTATGAAAGAATCCATTGAAGCATCAGGTCGTCACAAGCGTTTTGACTACTTGTGGAGCCAAAACGTACTCCGTATGAGTCAGATATCCATGTTTCAGTTAACACTGCGCAAAACTTATTCCGGACGACAGTTACAGACTAGTTCTTGTGTAGTTGCATTTGATTTTTTCCATTCTCCTTCACTAAACATCTCCATGTGAGATCCAATTACTTATAGGGAAATTAAGGAGACCTCAGTTATGATGATGCCTTAGGTCCATAGCTGGGACTTTTTGTATGTTCTCAAAATGCATTTGTTGAGTGCTCATTAAGAAAGTTTCTATACAAGTTTCTGAATGAACTCCTTAAGAAAAGTTCTCCAAAAGTTCCCTGTAAAAGAATTCTTTGAAGCATCTGGTCGTCACAAGTGTTTTGACTACTTGTGGAGGCAAAACAGACTCCGTATGAGTCAGATATCTATGTTTCAGTTAACACTGCGCAAAACTGATTCCGAACTATAGTTACAGACAAGTTCTTGTGTAGTTGCATTAGATATTTTCCATTCTACTTCACTAAACATCTCCATGTGACATCCAATTACTTGTAGGGAAAATGCAAGAGACCTCAGTTATGATGATGCACTAGGTCCATAGCTGGGACTTTGTGTATGTTCTCGAAATGCGTTTATCGTGTGCTCATTAAGAAAGTTTCTATACAAGTTTCTCTCCAAAAGTTCCCTGTGAAAGAATCCTTTGAAACATCTGGTCCTCACAAGCGTTTTGACTACTTGTGGATCCAAAACGGACTGCGGATGAGTCAGATATCCATGTTTCAATTAACACCGCGCAAAACTGATTCCGAACGACAGTTACAGACAAGTTCTTGTGTAGTTGCATCCGATTTTTTCCATTCCACTTCACTAAACATCTCCATTTGAGACCCACTTACTTGTAGGGAAATGGAAGAGACCTCAGTTATGATGATGCACTCGGTCCATAGCTGGGACTTTGTGTATGTTCTCGAAATGCGTTTGTCGATTGCTCATTAAGAAAGTTTCTATACAAGTTTCTGAACGAACTCCTTAAGAAAAGTTCTCCAAAAGTTCCATGTCAAAGAATACTTTGAAGCACCTGGTCGTCACAAGTGTTTTGACTACTTTTGGAGCCAAAACAGACTCCGTATGAGTCAGATATCCATGTTCCAGCTTAACCTTTGCATAAACCGATTCCGAGCAGCGATTCTGAGACTAGTTCTTGTGTAGTTGCATTCGAATTTTTCCATTCAACTTCACTAAAAATCTCCATATGAGATCCAATTACTTGTAGGGAAATGCAAGAGACCTCGGTTATGATGATGCACTAGGTCCATAGCTGGGACTTTGTGTATGTTCTCGAAATGCGTTTGTCGAGTGCTCATTAAGAAAGTTTCTATACAAGTTTCTGAACGAACTCCTTAGGAAAAGTTCTCCAAAAGTTCCCTGTGAAAAAATCCTTTGAAGAACTTGGTCGTCACAAGTGTTTTGACTACTTTTGGAGCCACAACGGACTCCGTATGAGTCGAGATATCCATGTTCCAGCTTAACATCACAAGAAACTGATTCCGAGCAGCGATTCTGCACAAGTTCTTGTGTAGTTGCATTCAATTTTTTCCATTCTACTTCACTAAACATCTCCATATGAGATTCAATTACTTGTAGGGAAATGCAAGAGACCTTAGTTATGATGATGCACTAGGTCGATAGCTAGGACTTTTTGTATGTTCTCGAAATGCGTTTGTCGAGTGCTCATTAAAAAAGTTTCTATACAAGTTTCTGAATGAACTCCTTAAGAATAGTTCTTCAAAAGTTCCCTATGAAAGAATCCATTGAAGCATCAGGTCGTCACAAGCGTTTTGACTACTTGTGGAGCCAAAACGGACTCCGTATGAGTCAGATATCCATGTTTCAGTTAACACTGCGCAAAACTGATTCCGAACGACAGTTACATACAAGTTCTTGTGTAGTTGCATTCCATTATTTCCATTCTACTTCACTAAACATCTCCATATGAGATCCAATTACTTGTAGGGAAATTCAATAGACCTCATTTATGATGATGCACCCATAGCTGGGACTTTGTGTATGTTCTCGAAATGCGTTTGTCGATTGCTCATTAAGAAAGTTTCTATACAAGTTTCTGAACGAACTCCTTAAGAAAAGTTCTCCAAAAGTTCCATGTCAAAGAATACTTTGAAGCACCTGGTCGTCACAAGTGTTTTGACTACTTTTGGAGCCAAAATGGACTCCGTATGAGTCAGATATCCATGTTCCAGCTTAACATCGCAAGAAAACTGATTCCGAGCAGCGATTCTGAGACTAGTTCTTGTGTAGTTGCATTCGAATTTTTCCATTCAACTTCACTAAACATCTCCATATGAGATCCAATTACTTGTAGGGAAATGCAAGAGACCTCGGTTATGATGATGCACTAGGTCCATAGCTGGGACTTTGTGTATGTTCTCGAAATGCGTTTGTCGAGTGCTCATTAAGAAAGTTTCTATACAAGTTTCTGAACGAACTCCTTAGGAAAAGTTCTCCAAAAGTTCCCTGTGAAAAAATCCTTTGAAGTACTTGGTCGTCACAAGTGTTTTGACTACTTTTGGAGCCACAACGGACTCCGTATGAGTCAGATATCCATGTTCCAGTTAACCTTTGCATAAAACTGATTCGAGCAGCGATTCTGAGACAAGTTCTTGTGTAGTTGCATTCAATTTTTTCCATTCTACTTCACTAAACATCTCCATATGAGATTCAATTACTTGTAGGGAAATGCAAGAGACCTTAGTTATGATGATGCACTAGGTCGATAGCTAGGACTTTTTGTATGTTCTCGAAATGCGTTTGTCGAGTGCTCATTAAAAAAGTTTCTATACAAGTTTCTGAACGAACTCCTTAAGAATAGTTCTCCAAAAGTTCCCTATGAAAGAATCCATTGAAGCATCAGGTCGTCACAAGCGTTTTGACTACTTGTGGAACCAAAACGGACTCCGTATGAGTCAGATATCCATGTTTCAGTTAACACTCAAGAAAACTTATTCCCATTTACGGCGATTCTGAGACTAGTTCTTGTGTAGTTGCATTTGATTTTTTCCATTCTCCTTCACTAAACATCTCCATGTGAGATCCAATTACTTATAGGGAAATTCAGGAGACCTCAGTTATGATGATGCCTTAGGTCCATAGCTGGGACTTTTTGTATGTTCTCAAAATGCATTTGTTGAGTGCTCATTAAGAAAGTTTCTATACAAGTTTCTGAATGAACTCCTTAAGAAAAGTTCTTCAAAAGTTCCCTGTAAAAGAATTCTTTGAAGCATCTGGTCGTCACAAGCGTTTTGACTACTTGTGGTGCCAAAACGGACTCCGTATGAGTCAGATATCCATGTTTCAGTTAACACTGCGCAAAACTGATTCCGAGCAGCGATTCTGAGACAAGTTCTTGTGTAGTTGCATTAGATTTTTTCCATTCTACTTCACTAAACATCTCCATATGACATCCAATTACTTGTAGGGAAAATGCAAGAGACCTCAGTTATGATGATGCACTAGGTCCATAGCTGGGACTTTGTGTATGTTCTCGAAATGCGTTTGTCGTGTGCTCATTAAGAAAGTTTCTATACAAGTTTCTCTCCAAAAGTTCCCTGTGAAAGAATCCTTTGAAGCATCTGGTCCTCACAAGCGTTTTGACTACTTGTGGAGACAAAACGGACTCCGGATGAGTCAGATATCCATGTTTCAATTAACACCGCGCAAAACTGATTCCGAGCGACAGTTACAGACAAGTTCTTGTGTAGTTGCATCTGATTTTTTCCATTCCACTTCACTAAACATCTCCATATGAGACCCACTTACTTGTAGGGAAATGGAAGAGACCTCAGTTATGATGATGCACTAGGTCCATAGCTGGGACTTTGTGTATGTCCTCGAAATGCCTTTGTCGAGTGGTCATTAAGAAAGTTTCTATACAAGTTTCTGAACGAACTCCTTAAGAATAGTTCTCCAAAAGTTCCCAGTGAAAGAATCCTTTGAAGCATCTGGTCGTCACAAGCGTTTTGACTACTTGTGGAGCAAAAACGGACTCCGTATGAGTCGGATATCCATGTTTCAGTAAACACTGCGCAAAACTGATTCCGGACGATAGTTACAGACTAGTTCTTGTGTAATTGCATTCAATTTTTTTCATTCTCCTTCACTAAACTTCCCCATATGATATCCAATTACTTGTAGGGAAATGCAAGAGAACTCATTTATGATGATGCACTAGGTCCATAGCTGGGACTTTGTGTATGTTCTCGAAATGCGTTTGTCGAGTGCTCATTAAGAAAGTTTCTATACAAGTTTCTGAATGAACTCCTTAAGAAAAGTTCTTCCAAAGTTCACTGTGAAAGAATCCTTTGAAGCATCTGGTCTTCACAAGCGTTTTGACTACTTGTGGAGCCAAAATGGACTCCGTATGAGTCGATATCCATGTTTCAGTTAACACTGCGCAAAACTGATTCCGAACGACAGTTACATACTAGTTGTTGTGTAGTTGCATTCAATTATTTCCATTCTACTTCACTAAAAATCTCCATATGAGATCCAATTACCTGTAGGGAAATGCAATAGACCTCATTTATGATGATGCACTAGGTCCATAGCTGGGACTTTGTGTATGTTTTCGAAATGCGTTTGTCGATTGCTCATTAAGAAAGTTTCTATACAAGTTTCTGAACGAACTCCTTAAGAAAAGTTCTCCAAAAGTTCCATGTCAAAGAATACTTTGAAGCACCTGGTCGTCACAAGTGTTTTGACAACTTTTGGAGCAAAAACAGACTCTGTATGATTCAGATATCCATGTTCCAGCTTAACATAAGAAACTGATTCCGAGCAGCGATTCTGGACTAGTTCTTGTGTAGTTGCATTCGATTTTTTCCATTCAACTTCACTAAGCATCTCCATATGAGATCCAATTACTTGTAGGGAAATGCAACAGACCTCGGTTATGATGATGCACTAGGTCCATAGCTGGGACTTTGTGTATGTTCTCGGAATGCGTTTGTCGAGTGCTCATGAAGGAAGTTTCTATACAAGTTTCTGAACGAACTCCTTAAGAAAAGTTCTCCAAAAGTTCCCTTTGAAAGAATCCTTTGAAATACCTGGTCGTCACAAGTGTTTTGAGTACTTTTGGAGCCAAAACGGACTCTGTATGAGTCAGATATTCATGTTCCAGCTTAACCATCACAAGAAAACTGATTCCGAACGCAGCCATTCTGAGACAAGTTCTTGTGTGTTGCATTCAATTTTTTCCATTCTACTTCACTAAACATCTCCATATGAGATTCAATTACTTGTAGGGAAATGCAAGAGACCTCAGTTATGATGATGCACTAGGTCCATAGCTAGGACTTTTTGTATGTTCTCGAAATGCGTTTGTCGAGTGCTCATTAAAAAAGTTTCTATACAAGTTTCTAAACGAACTCCTTAAGAAAAGTTCTCCAAAAGTTCCATGTCAAAGAATACTTTGAAGCACCTGGTCGTCACAAGTGTTTTGACTACTTTTGGAGCCAAAACGGACTCCGTATGAGTCAGATATCCATGTTCCAGTTAACACTGCGCAAAACTGATTCCGAACGACAGTTACAGACTAGTTCTTGTGTAGTTGCATTCGAATTTTTCCATTCAACTTCACTAAACATCTCCATATGAGATCCAATTACTTGTAGGGAAATGCAAGAGACCTCGGTTATGATGATGCACTAGGTCCATAGCTGGGACTTTGTGTATGTTCTCGAAATGCGTTTGTCGAGTGCTCATTAAGAAAGTTTCTATACAAGTTTCTGAACGAACTCCTTAAGAAAAGTTCTCCAAAAGTTCCCTATGAAAAAATCCTTTGAAGTACTTGGTCGTCACAAGTGTTTTGACTACTTTTGGAGCCACAACGGACTCCGTATGAGTCAGATATCCATGTTCCAGTTAACACTTTGCGCAAAAACTGATTCGAGCAGCGATTCTGAGACAAGTTCTTGTGTAGTTGCATTCCATTTTTTCCATTCTACTTCACTAAACATCTCCATATGAGATTCAATTACTTGTAGGGAAATGCAAGAGACCTCAGTTATGATGATGCACTAGGTCGATAGCTAGGACTTTTTGTATGTTCTCGAAATGCATTTGTCGAGTGCTCATTAAAAAAGTTTCTATACAAGTTTCTGAACGAACTCCTTAAGAATAGTTCTCCAAAAGTTCCCTATGAAAGAATCCATTGAAGCATCAGGTCGTCACAAGTGTTTTGACTACTTGTGGAGCCAAAACGGACTCCGTATGAGTCAGATATCCATGTTTCAGTTAACAATTCGCAAAACTGATCCCGAACGACTGTTACAGACTAGTTCTTGTGTAGTTGCATTCGAATTTTTCCATTCAACTTCACTAAACATCTCCATATGAGATCCAATTACTTGTAGGGAAATGCAAGAGACCTCGGTTATGATGATGCACTAGGTCCATAGCTGGGACTTTGTGTATGTTCTCGAAATGCATTTGTTGAGTGCTCATTAAGAGAGTTTCTATACAAGTTTCTGAATGAACTCCTTAAGAAAAGTTCTCCAAAAGTTCCCTGTGAAAGAATCTTTGAAGCATCTGGTCTTCACAAGAGTTTTGACTACTTGTGGAGCCAGAACGGACTCCGTATGAGTCGATATCCATGTTTCAGTTAACACTGCGCAAAACTGATTCCGAACGACAGTTACATACTAGTGCTTGTGTAGTTGCATTCAATTATTTCCATTCTACATCACTAAACATCTCCATATGAGATCCAATTACTTGTAGGGAAATGCAAGAGACCTCAGTTATGATGATGCAATAGGTCCATAGCTGGGACTTTGTGTATGTTCTCGAAATGCGTTTGTCGATTGCTCATTAAGAAAGTTTCTATACAAGTTTTCTAATGAACTCCTTAAGAAAAGTTCTCCAAAAGTTACCCGTGAAAGAATCCTTTGAAGCATCTGGTTGTCACAAACGTTTTGACTACTTGTGGAGCCAAAACGGACTCCGTACGAGACAGATATCCATGTTTCAGTTAACAATTCGCAAAACTGATCCCGAACGACTGTTACAGACTAGTTCTTGTATAGTTGCATTCGGTTTTTTCCATTCTCCTTCCCTGAACATCTCCATATGAGATCCAATTAGTTGTAGGGAAATGCAACACACCTCAGTTATGATTATGCACTTGGTCCATAGCTGGGACTTTGTGTATGTTCTCGAAATGCGTTTGTCGAGTGCTCATTAAGAAAGTTTCTATACATGTTTCTGAACAAACTCCCTAAGAAAAGTTCTCCAATAATTCCCTGTGAAAGAATCCTTTTAAGCATCTGGTTGACACAAACGTTTGGACTATTTATGGAGTCAAAACAGACTCCGTATGAGTCAGATATCCATGTTTCAGTTAACACTTCGCAAATCTGATTCCGAACGACTGTTACAGCCTATTTCTTGTGTAGTTGCATTTGATTTTTCCATTATACTTCACTAAACATCTCCATATGAGATCTAGTTACTTTTAGGGAAATGCAGGAGACCTCAGTTATGATGATGTACTAGGTCCATAGCTGGGACTTTGTGTATGTTCTCGAAATGCGTTTGTCGAGTGCTCATTAAGAAAGTTTCTATACAAGTTTTCTAATGAACTACTTAAGAAAAGTTCTCCAAAAGATACCGGTGAAAGAATCCTTTGAATCATCTGGTCGTCACAAACGTTTTGACTACTTGTGGAGCCAAAACGGACGCCGTATGAGACATATATCCATGTTTCAGCTTAACATCGCATAAAACTGATTCCGAGCAGCGATTCTGAGACTTGTTCTTGTGTAGTTGCATTCGAATTTTTCCATTCTACTTCACTAACCATCTCCATATGAGATCCAATTACTTGTAGGGAAATGCAAGAGACCTCAGTTATGATGATGCACTAGGTCCATAGGTGGGACTTTGTGTACGTTCTCGAAATGCGTTTGTCGAGTGCTCATTAAGAAAGTTTCTATACAAGTTTCTAAACGAACTCCTTAAGAAAAGTTCTCCAAAAGTTCCCTGTGAAAGAATCCTTTGAAGCATCTGGTCGTCACAAGCGTTTTGACTACTTGTGGAGCCAAAGCGTACTCCGTATGAGTCAGATATCCATGTTCCAGATTCTGTTGCATCACAAGAAACTGATTCCGAGCAGCGATTCTGAGACAAGTTCTTGTGTAGTTGCATTCGATTTTTTCCATTCTACTTCACTAAACATCTCCATATGAGATTCAATTACTTGTAGGGAAATGCAAGAGGCCTCAGTTATGATGATGCACTATGTCCATAGCTGGGACTTTGTGTATGTTCTCGAAACGCATTTGTCGAGTGCTCATTAAGAAAGTTTCTATACAAGTTTCTGAACGAACTCCTTAAGAAAAGTTCTCGAAAAGTTCCCTGTGAAAGAATCATTTGAAGCATCTGGTCGTGACAAGTGTTTTGACTACTTGTGGAGCCAAAACGGACTCCGTATGTGTCAGATATCCATGTTTTAGTTAACACTGCGCAAAACTGATTCCGAACGACAGCGATTCTGAACAAGTTCTTGTGTAGTTGCATTCGATTTTTTCCATTCTACTTCACTAAACATCTCCATATGAGATCCAATTACTTGTAGGGAAATGCAACAGACCTCAGTTATGATGATGCACTAGGTCCATAGCTGGGACTTTGTGTATGTTCTCGAAATGCTGTTGTTGAGTGCTCATTAAGAAAGTTTCTATACAAGTTTCTGAACGAACTCCTTAAGAAAAGTTCTCCAAAAGTTCCCTGTGAAAGAATCGTTTGAAGCATACACTACAAAAAAATACAGTTCTGTGATGATACGTGTTTGTCACAGTAGGTCGCGTTTTTTGTCATGCATGTACATCCATGACAATTTTATGACAGAATCAAGATAGTCATACCTATGCTGTCGTAGAAGTGTTCCATGACATTACCAAAATTATCATCACGGAAGTGTCCACTTCCATGACGATAAATCGTGCGTCATAGAAGTGCTTTCTTCAAGGGTGACCGACACATGGCATCCACCGTAACGGAACGCCATTAAGCTATCGGGTCGGGTTTTGGATCCGATAACCCGTTAACCCACATTGGCCCATTCCTGTGAAAAGGCCGGCCCGTTTGACTTGGTCAAAAGGTGGCGGGCCGGCCCACGGAAAGCCTGTTAACGGGCTGTTCGCATATAGCCCATTTACAGCCCGCTAACACAGGGCCCGTTACTCCCTATCCGAATTAGGCCCAGTAGCGTCATCTGGGCCGTCCAATATGATTCGGCCCGTTTTAACTTCCGGCCTATTTGTGGCCCATGAGTTCTTCCGGCCCATATGAGGACCTTTGTAACTCTTGGCCCATTAACGGTCCGTGGTGAAACTGGCCCGTAATGAACATCGTATCACTTTATACCCATTAACAGCCCATTGTTCCATTAGGCTGTTTCCAGCCCAAGTTATCTTTCGGCCTTCTCAGGGCCCATTGATTCTTGGGCTCATTTGCAACATTCGGTTACATACGGCCTGTTTCTGTCATTTTCTGCTTGTGGGCCAAATTCAGCCCGTCATTACAGTCGGCCCGTTTGCGGACCGTTAATACATCGGGCCATTTTCATGTAAAAAAACCCGTTCGGCTGTTTTCATAGAATTATCAAATACGACCTATTAACACCCCGTTATGGTCCACCAATAGTATGACCCATGATTGGCGAAATGATGATACGCCCCGTAGAAGGCCCATGGATCCTACGGCCCGTATGAGGCCCATGGATAGTACGGCCCATAGAAGGCCCATGGATCGTACGGCTCGTAGAAGGCCCATGGACCCTACGGCCCGTAGAAGGCCCATGGACCCTAAGGCCCGTATAGAAGGCCGATGGATCCTACGGCCGGACGAAGGCCAATGGATCATACGGCCTGCAGGAGGCCCATGGTTACAACAGTCCGTGTGTTGCCATGATTATTTTGGCCTAGTTACCAAAAATAGGCTATTGTGGCCACTATAAAAAAACAGAAAAAAACTGAAGTGACTACAAGCAAACAACTAAACAAGACAATAAGGAAATAAATAAGCAAGCAATTAACACTAGCCTATTACCGCTATTACACGTATTACATCCACTGGGCATCAAAGTTCGCCACCAAAGGTAAATATAGGGAACAAAGCAGCACATTACATACATCGCCGGCCAAAATTGGCCACCAAAGGTAAATAAACGCGGCAAAGAAAACAAGAGCATAATCAAACAACTTCAGAAGAGCTCAAGAAACGTTATCCTGGGTATCCGCCATGCTGGCAATAAGCTTAGCAAGCTGATTAGCTTTGTCCTGTTTGGCGCTAAAATCCTCCAATGCTTGCTGTTGCACCAGAAAGTATGCATCTGAATGCTCCAGGGACTTTCGCAGTCCTTCCACTTCTTGTTGCAGCACATCTGATCGATGTCTTTCAGCTTGTAGTTGAGACTCAAGAAACCGAACTGATTCAGACAGTGAGTTTGAATAGCTTGTGCAAGCGGTAGTGGCCAGTAACTCGAACACTAAACCAAGACAGGACTTTGGGGTTGTCCCGCTGTATTCAAGATAGTCTTTCTTAGCTGTTTTATCAGCTTTGTTGGAGACCAACAAGGATGTGTCACTATCCTGAACCTTATCTGCATTACTTCCTTTACCATTGCTTAATAAGGCACTCTTCCCCAATATTCTCACAAGATTCTAAAAGAAGAAACAAGCGGACACATAACAAGTTTAGCATGTACTAGTATATGAAACTCATTTCGTGAACCAGTTCATTAGTAAGGTGGACAGGATTAAACTACCAAGTCTTCTAGTGCCAAGTACTAGTACATAATAAAAGCATCAAACAAACATATATCTATGTCCTATGGTCACTGCATTGTCTTGCCAAATCAAAATAGAGACACGGTTCAAATCATATCAGTTCAAGACAAAGCAACAGCGAAAGAATAAAAAGCATGGGAAACTACACGGCACAACAAGATTTCAGATGGGTACCACGGGTCTACATGTACAACAACACTATTGGCTCTATTGTGATGCTAGTAATGTGCATGATATGAAAGTCAATCAGATACACAATTGAAATTGAAATCAACGGAGCTATTGATAAGAGCAAACATGTTAAAGAAACATGCGTGAACATACCCTCTTGTGCCATTGGAGTTTCAATTGGATCCTTCAATTTAAAAATAAGTTTGTATGAGTAAATACAGTGATACAAGAGCAAAGCAATCATAGTTAAAAAAGGCGCGCCTAAGCGAGCACTTAAGCGCGCCTAGGCTCTAGGCGTTGGCAAAACGCATTGCGCATAACTACGCATAATCTGTGCATAACTGCGCATAAGCATGCGCTTTGGTCAGTAAAGCGCAAGGCGGTGGCAAAATTGACGCCTAGCGCTTAATTAACGCCTAGCGCTTTTTTGAACTATGATAGCAATGGAATCTTAAATTAGAACAGTTGTTCTTCAGGTTTTGGCACTTATTCTACATGAACAGAGTACAGTAAGACGCAAGAATATAATACTTCAAAATAGAAAATGAGCTCATAGACCTTACCACATTCTTGGTTCGGGACCAAGATGTAACAAGGCGTTCCCGATCATCGTCCGATAAATGTGTCTCAGGAGAACGTAAGGGAATTTGATGAGTTTCTTTGCCGGTGAAGTACGTTTTCTTCAGGTAATTCTGATATTGCCACCAAGCATTCTTGAAGATTGCAGAGGTATTAGCATAGGTTACCTCATCCCGAGTTTCCAAATCGGACCTTCTCTATAGAGAAAAATGGGAAAATTTCCTGTATTATAACCATCATGGAGGTAGGATGTATGGGACGAAGCAAAGTAATTGCTATGAATAACATTACTTACACAAAACTCCTGGACAAACACCTGCAACTTGCATTTTCCTTTATCTTCAGTATAATATTTCCAAGATGGGAAGATACGCACATACGATTTAACAACATCAAATGTGATAGATGCTAAACTACGACTAGCTGGTTGTGCTTCCTCCACAGGAATAGGCGTACTAACTGGTGGAGTTGGGGTTCGCCGTGATAGTACTGGCCCTTTTGGCACTGGAGCTGCCTTACTAACTGCTCTTGTTTGGGAGCTCTCTGGTGGAGATGGTGTTGTGTCAACAGGAACTGGGTTACTATCGGCTGGGGTTAGATTGCGTGAAGCTGGTACTCTGTCCTTCACAGTAGGGGTACAATCTGTGAGAGTTTGGGTTATGTGTGGTAGGGCTGGTTCTTCTGTGTCGTGGTTTTGTCACGGCGGATGTCCTCATGAAAGGACTTAGTCGTGGAGCCATCGCTATGGGATAGCTTAAAGGGGTTAAAGCGGACACAAGGACGCAAGAGAGTTTATACTAGTTCGGCCCCTTCGATGAAGGTAAAAGCCTACGTCTAGTTGTGATGGAATCGATGGGGGTTTCGATGACTAGGGAGCAAACAAGCTTCGCCTAAGTCTCGAGTTGTTGTCTGTTGTCCTGAATCGCCGCCGGGTCGTCCCCTTATATACATGGGTGACACCCGTCGGTTTGCAGAGTCCCGAGACTGGCTCATAGATGTGTTCGGTTCGGTCTCTAGTATTTCTAACTTACAATACAAGTTACATACTAAGGCCGGTTTACGGCTACAACCCTTAAACCGGTCCTGGCCTTGGGCCCTTATGGAATATCCTCACGGTCCTCAAGCATACTTGGCTACTGATGAAGTTAACCCAGCCTCTCCCGGCCGGTTTACGCCCAGTAGTAATATCCCCAACATTAGGCCCCAGATTGACTTGAACAGGTTCATGTCAATCCTTAGTAAAAAACTTCGTCTTCAATCATCTTCTTAGTTGAACCGCCGTGACATCATCTTCTCAGATTGTGCTGAACCGGCTTGACGTCATCTGTCATAAAGGATTATATATAACATCTTTGTTTTATAAACCTGCGACAATCGAGGCGACAGCTCCATTTCCAAACTCGCGGCTCCTTGATTCTCGCGCCTGACACATGTCCTTTGCCTTTATAAGTAGACCGAAGGGTCATTTCCTTTTTTCCCTTCGTGCCCCTCTGCTTCGTCTTCCTCGCGCTGCCCAGCTCCGGAGCTCCGCCGCCGCCGTCAACCTCTGTACCAACGTTGGCCGCTGCATCACCCTGAACGCACCAGAGCATCGCGACGCCCTTCCGCTTCTTCCTCCGCTCCGGTAAATCTTCTATCCTTTCATCGTAGATCTGTTCTTAGGGTTTCCATGTTCTTCGGTGTTCATCGTTTTATTTCTTCTTATATGATGATTGTCAGTTAAATCTGCGAATCCTTGTTCTGCATAGCGGTAGTTTTTTAGCATCAGCTGTTACCCACGCATCTCAAGGTCTTAGATCTCCCTGCGTCTTTGCTCGTTGATTCATTACTGCTCTGTTTTATACCTTGAACATTTATTTCTTTTCTGAATATGCTCCAGATCCAACGCTGTAACAAATCTTCGTGAAACCTGTTTTCGCACCTCCACACTTGATTCATCCATGTTTCAGACCAGGCGGTTTAACATTGTAGAAAAAACAGGCAACTCGGCATATACCATTAGTCCCCTTGTTGAACCGCCAAAGTTTTCCCAGTTTATATATTATCCTTTTGCAGAACACCGGTTTAACAATGAACGCACCAATCTATAGCCTTCCAATATGTTCTTGAACCGGTATTTACTGCCTTGCAGATTGCATTATGGCCAAGCAAGTGTATGAGTGTAACTGGGTCCCTTCTCGAGTGACTGAAACCCAACTGGAAACTTAGTTCGCACCGGCACTTTAGGACAGAAAAATGTCATTCACTGGAGGGTCCCTGGTCCGGAAAGTTCTCCAGAACCTAAGGATGGAGAAGTTGTCGTTTTTGCTGACCACCTAGCCCGGGGTTTCAGTCCGCCCGGTTCAAAGTTTTATCGAGATGTCTTGGCCAAATTCCAACTGCGTCCACAAGATATTGGCCCCAACTCCATAACCAATATCTATCATTTTCAAGTGCTCTCTGAGGTGTTCTTTCAGGAGGATCCCTCAGTTGAACTGTTTAGAGATTGCTTCCATCTAAACCGCCGCACTGAATTTTCTGACGGTCCCAACACCGAATTGAGTGGTGTGTCGATTCAAAAGCGGAAAGAGGTCACTTACCCTCACGCCAAACTGCATAGCCATCCCAAAGAGTGGAACTCAACATGGTTTTACTGCAAAGATACCTCTCCTGAAGGAGAAAATCCTTTACCGGGTTACCGTCCGGAACGGCTAAGCAATACACACCCTCTCCCTCAGAGACTGACTGCTAGGGAAAGAAGCAATATGCACCCCAACTATCCAAGCTCCGGGCCTTCATGGCCAACGGGTTGACAGGAGTTGATCTTGCTCGATCTTTGGATATCTTGGAGTATATCGCCCCGAGCTGCGCTCGGTTTGATGTGCAAATACACAGAAGATGTAAAAGACCCTCTCCGGCATATCGAGATCCAACTGACAGACGATGAAGTCACTGAAGCTGTTAAGAGGATGTTGAACGAACCGGAAGCTGCTTGCGCACAAACCGGCCTGGCTCCCTTTTCTGCCATTAATAAACCGCCAACTGTAAGATTCATAACTTATTCATTTATAAAATCTGATAATGTTCAAATACTCCTTGCTGATGTTTAACATCTTTCCAACAGGGTGATGATCCATTTTGGAGCAGGAAGACTCCACAAGAGAAACCGGTGGCCATAGCCCGGCCCAACACCAAAGTTGT
The DNA here is from genome assembly GCA_021605145.1 of Aegilops bicornis. Classification (NCBI taxonomy): domain Eukaryota; kingdom Viridiplantae; phylum Streptophyta; class Magnoliopsida; order Poales; family Poaceae; genus Aegilops; species Aegilops bicornis. The sequence goes on from CM038673.1 coordinate 185,034,338, forward strand.
GAAGAAACCAGCTTATAGAAAGAAAACCACTGCCTCCTCCGATCCACCAGCTGACGATGATGTGGGTTAACCAGACCTTGTGGTAGAACTTGACTCACTTGGTCTATTTTTTACACACCTTATTGATAATGATTATTACCAGGATGATGCTGAAGCTAGTCATGCTGATGTTGTAGAGGTAATCCCTCTTTCTTCCGATTCAAACCCTTTACCTTCAGTACAAATCCGTCGGGCAAAACGGAAAGTTAAATTTTCTCATCCTCTTGCTTACTTGGATCGAAACTTTCTTATGAAGACACAACATCATGAAGCTCGTCGCAAGAACCCCAAGACAAATGACCGGTAGTCACATCCACCGGTTTACCAAACAGTCCGGTTTGGAGACGCCGTTCAGAGGTCTCTAACTGTTTCGTCAATGCTTATCCTAAAGCGGGCTGCTTTCGTCATCCTATTAATCCATATGACTCCGATTATCAGGTGACTTGTCATTCTTCTTCTCGCGAGTCAACAGGCACCCAACTCCCACCGCTGAAGACAGTGCTTGGGTAAGCCATATTCCTAATAATGTTGTTTGGTATATCACTTTCAATATTCATTGGACTGATCCATCTTTTTCCTTTCAGAGCAGAGCCCAGGCCAAGAAAGAAAGCTCGCCTGGATAAAGCGGCAGAAGACGAAGCTCCTGAATAGGCCGAAACACCAAACCCGGAGGAACACATCCAGGAGCATATACTGACTGATCCACCATTGCAAGGTCACGATGTTACTGCTGAAGAGGCGTATGTTGATACCACCGGTCGTCCAAGTCAACCCACAAGTCCTGCCCAAGCTGACAAGGCAGCGAGTCCACCAAGGCAGAAGCATAAACCGCGACCCCGATTGCAAACCGCGAAGCCAAGGATGATGATGTTGTGATTCTTGGCTTTGTCCATTCCGAGCCGTAATCCAAATCGCCTTGTCCAAGCATACTGCCAAGGAGGAATTTACTGCCTTTGGTAAAGGCAAGTGGAATGCCGATTTGGCAACCTACGCCGCTTTGAATCCACAAGAGCTTCATTCCGGCTACTTGAACCGGTTATATACCAGTCGTGACTATGAAGCCGGTTTGGTAAACATGATGAAGGATAAATATGAGGTAAACTCCATAACTCTCTGCTTGTATATTGCAAACTGTCAACTCTGATAGCCCCCAAGGGCCGGTTCAACTTAATGTAGTTAAACCGACTTGAATAACATAAGAATTCTAGCATCATTTAATGATAGAGCCAATATGCATTAGCCCCAAGTGCCAAGTTGAATACTTGTATTGAGCTTGGGACTTTGTATATAAATTGTAGGATGAAAAGCAAATATGCATTAGCCCCCAAGTACCAAGGGCATAACTTGTTGTGGGGTTGGTACTTCAACTCTGCATCTCAATCCTTAAATGATTTTCTGTATGTAGGCTGATGTGAACAAGAAAGATAGTCAAATTACTGATCTTCAAGAAAATCTGAAATCCCAGCAAGCTGAAACTTCCAAAGCAAAGGAAGAATTAACCAGCGCTTTAAGCGTCATGGAAAAGCTTAAGGAGGGCTTCAACAAGGAACGGGCAGATTGGGCTACTGAAAAGGCCGCTTTAACTCAGCGGGCAGAACATGCTGAGGCTGCCCTTAAACCGGTGGTGGATGAACTGACTAGCGTAAAGCGGCAAGTACATGCCATGACTGCTGCTGTCTTTGGTAAGTCCTTTTTGATATCTGCTGTAATAAAGCCTTCTCATAAAATTTCCGGTTTAATAATCCTTTGAATGACATAGGGACACGCATTGGCCACTTGGGATCAGATGTGCGGAAAAAGTTGAAACCTTCTTATACATTGATAGAGCAACTTTATACCGGAGCGCAATGGATCATCAATACCGCTTCTCACAATAACCCGGCCCCGACCTTGATTCAGGACACCCTTAAAAGGTTGTCAATGCTTCCTGCCCGGTTTGAAGAATTAAAGAAATCTGCTGCTAGAATCGGCGCAATAAATGCTTTAATCCGGGCCAAAGCATGGGTGCCAGATTTTGATCCTGTTAAAGCGGCCCAAGGCTTAAGGCTTCCCAAGTTTGAAAGAAGACGGGACGGAATTCAACAAAGAAGATCTTCGAGCCATAAACCGGGAGGTGCGCCCTTTAGCCTGTCAGCTGGTTGAAGAAGCAAATTTGTCTCACTATCAGGCCCAGTATGATGGAGAAAACAAACGAGTGTCTGCCCCAATTCCTGAAGCGGAGAACCTTATACCGCCAATCCGTAAGCATACTTACGCGCCTGATATTGAACCGTTGTTGCTGATCAACGATGAAGCTGTATTCCAAGCATTAATGGGAATCGACTGGACAACTGTTGATTTCCAGCCGCTCGGTAGAGAATCAGAAGTTGAAGCAGCGCAGGATGACCCGCAACCATCAGGCCAAGCTGGCGATCAAGCATAAACCAGAGTCTGTTTTACATTACTGCTTCATGTTGTTTAAAACAATTATTATTCTGGGCACTGTGTTGCCTTGTAATAGACTAGTTGCCACAAGTGCTTGAGATTTGATCGTCGTCCGAGGCACGTATTTCAAATCGTGCGGCCCAAGCTCTATAGCCCACTTGGCAATCCGGCCAGTTGCCTCCCTGTTTTGAATTATATCTCCCAAAGGAGCAGAACTGACCACTGTGATGGGATGCCCCTGGAAGTATTGCTTGAGCTTCCGGCTTGCCATGAAAACTCCATACACCAGCTTCTGCCAATGCGGGTATCTTTGCTTGGACTCAATAAGAACCTCGCTGATATAGTAAACCGGACGCTGAACCGGATATTCTTTGCCCGCCTCCTTGCGCTCTACCACAATAGCTACGCTAACTGCACGAGCATTAGCTGCCACATATAGTAGCAATGGCTCCTTGTCAATCGGAGCAGCAAGAACATGCGGGTTGGCTAGTTGCCGCTTCAGATCCTCCAAAGCTTTATCAGCAGCCGGAGTCCAAACAAAGGGATCCGCTTTTTTCAGCATCTGATACAAAGGTATTGCTTTCTCACTCAGGCGACTAATAAACCGGCTTAATGCGGCAATCCGGCCTGCCAAACGCTGGACATCATTGATACTCTTCGGTTTAGCTAGAGAAGTGATAGCTGTGATCTTCTCCGGATTAGCCTCAATTCCCCTGTTGGACACCAGAAAACCCAATAACTTGCCTGCCGGTACACCAAAAACACACTTAGCCGGATTGAGCATCATCTTGTATGTCTGTAGGTTATCAAAGGTTTCCTTCAAGTCATCAACCATAGTTTCATTCTCTCTTGACTTAACCACAATATCATCCACATACGCATGCACATTACGGCCGATCTGCTTATGAAGGCAGTTCTGTACACACCGTTGATAAGTTGCCTGGGCACTCTTGAGCCCAAAGGGCATAGAGACATAGCAGAAGGCTCCAAAAGGAGTTATGAACACCGTCTTTTCCTGGTCCTTAACTGCCATCTTGATCTGATGATAACCAGAATATGCATCCAGAAAACTCAAATGCTCACAACCCGCCGTAGCATCAATAATCTGATCAATGCGGGGGAGGGCAAAAGGATCTGCTGGACAAGCCTTATTAAGATCTGTGTAATCCACACACATGTGCCAGGTGCCGTTCTTCTTAAGGACCAGCACCGGATTAGCCAGCCATTCAGGATGGAACACTTCAACAATAAAACCAACCGCTAAGAGCTTGGCTACTTCCTCTCCAATAGCTTTGCGCCTTTCTTCGTTGAACCGACGGAGAAACTGCTTCACCGGTTTATACTTAGGATCAACATTAAGAGTGTGCTCAGCGAGTTCCCTCGGTACACCTGGCATGTCAGAAGGCTTCCATGCAAAATGTCCGGTTCTCATGGATGAACTCGATGAGCGCGCTTTCCTATTTCGGATCCAAGTTGGCACTGATACTAAACTGCTTGGACGAATCGCCAGGTACGAAGTCAACAAGCTTGGTCTCAGCTGCCGATTTGAACTTTAGAGCCAGATCATGTCCTGTGGTTGGCTTTTTCAACGGAGTCATGTCAACCGGATCAACATTATCCTTATAATACTTCAATTCCTCAGTGGCACAAACCGACTCTGCATAGGCCGCATCACCTTCTTCACACTCCAAGGCAATCTTGCAACTTCCATGAACGGTTATGGTCCCCTTGTGACCCAGCATCTTGAGCTGCAGATAGATATAACAGGGCCGTGCCATAAACTTGGCATAAGCCGGCCACCCAAACAAAGCATGGTACGGGCTCCGGATCTTAACCACCTCAAAAACCAATGTTTCCGATCTGGAATCATGATCATCTCCAAAGGCTACCTCCAGAGCTATCTTGCCAATAGGATATGCTGACTTGCCTGGTACCACACCATGGAACACCATATTAGACGGTTTAAGATTCTTGTCTGTTAGCCCCATACGACGGAAGGTCTCGTAATACAAGATATTAATGCTGCTTCCTCCATCCATGAGCACCTTGGTGAACTTATAACCTCCCACCTGAGGTGCCACCACCAATGCTAGCTGACCCGGATTGTCAACCCGGGGCGGGTGATCCTCTCTGCTCCATATGATTGGCTGTTCGGACCAGCATAAATAACGAGGCACGGCCGGTTCAATCGAATTCACTTCGCCAGAAGCTTCGGTCCCGCTTATCCAAGCTAGTGGTGAATACATGATATTGCCCACTATTCAACTGTTTCGGATGGCTCTGATAACCCGACTGCTGCTGCTGCTGGTTGTAACCACCCTGGCTATTCGGATTATTTTGATTGTTATGTCCACCCGGGTCTCCATTGAAGCCTGAACCGGTGTTTCCTCCACCGTGACCCGACCCATGGAATCCGGATCCTGAGCCACCACCTGATCCATGATCATACCGGAAAGCATTAGAATTTTTAAATTCCTGCATAATATAACAATCCTTCCAAAGGTGGGTGGCTGGTGCTTCCTTCGTCCCGTGCTTCGGTCAGGGCTGGTTTAATAGATAAGTCAGGCGGTCCGGATTGGGACTTGGAGCTCCCCCATGATTTGGCGGTTTACCCTTCCGTCACTGACCCCTGTCCTGTGCGTTGGTATTAGCCACAAAATCCATGTTACCATCCGCTTTACGCTTGCCTCCGTTACCATGACCTGCCGCGTTGTCTTTGCTGCCCTTGGAGTTGCCGTTCTTCTTTCCTTCCTGTCTTGTCATCATCGGACTCGGGATCCTTGGTACCATCGTAATCAGCATACTCCACTAACGCAGTCATGAGGGTTACCATATCGCTGCAATGGCGCTTCATCCTTCCCAATTTCAACTTCGTGAGGTTTAAACCGGCAGTTGCTTTCCAAAGTTATAACCGCGGAGTCGGCGTTAATGCGGTCTGAGGAGTGCAAAATTTCCGAGACTCGGCGTACCCAGCGGGTTGTTGACTCTCCTTCCTCCTGGACACAGGCCGCTAAGTCCACTATCGACATGGGCTGCCTACATGTATCCTTGAAATTCTGGATAAACCGGGCTCGCAACTGGGCCCATGAACTGATAGAATTAGTTGGCAAACTCTGTAACCAAATACGAGCTGTCCCTTCCAGCATCATGGTAAAATACTTCGCACATGCCGCTTCATCTACATCAAGCATCTCCATGGCCATCTCATAGCTCTCTATCCATGCTTCCAGAGCCAAATCGGCCGTGTAATTTGGTACCTTGCGCGGACCCTTGAAATCCTTGGGCATGCGCACATTGCATAAAGCGGGGACAAGAGAAGGTACTCCCAAAGAACTAAAAGTAACCCCTGGCTCAGTTGTGGTGGTTGGACGAACCGGCGTAAGTTGACGAGCCTCATGCTGCGCTGCTAACTCGGCGTCCCTGCGTGCTCGGGCCCGGTCCACCACTTCCTGGGCATCTCCTGCCGGGTTACGGCCACGGGGCGCTTCACGGTACCATGCATTACTGGATACGGCCAGTTCATCCATCCGCTGCTAAAACTCCGGCTTGGGAGGGGGGTGGAATGAATCCGGTCACGGCTATATGACTATGCTTCCTGCTGCACCAAAGCTGTTCGAAGAAGTTCCTTAACCTGGCGTGTCTCCACCGCTAGCGGAGAATCTCCTTCAATTGGGATGGCCTCCAGCCATGAAGCGGCGGCAACAAGATTGTCCATCGGATTGGAATAATGACCTGGAGGCGTCTGGGCAGGCTGAGGCATGATGTTATTCTGTCGAGGTGGCTCCATCAGGCGAGGTTGAACCGGCGCACCCGTCCCCGGTGCCTCTGCCCGGTTTAACCACAGTGGGTTACTAGTCCCTGCTGCTAGGGTGTTAAAGAGGTTTCTGCCATCAAAGACTGTTGGCAGGCGAGACCGATGCTTCCTTTTCAGGACTTCATGCGACGCGGTCTGGTCCAGCATAAGCCTATAGGCCTGCGCATCCAAAGCGGCCCGCTCCGCGACCATCCTGTTGTTCTCGGCTGCCAAATCGGCCTTGGCCTGAGTGATCTGTTCCCTCACATTTGCAATCTCCGCATTGTGGGCATCCTGATCCGCCGGGTTAGCTTTTGCCATAAGCATAGCCAACGCATCAAACAAATCAGATAAAACTTGAGCCGGCGGGCGCACAGAGCCTCCTGCCCCGGCCGCCGCCGCTGATCCGGAGAACATTGCTGCTGCGCTTGAAGAGTGGACTGCTGCTTGTGTACCGGCCATGAATATCCCAACCCGATTGGGCAGATCAGAGGGGTCCGGAATACTGTCGCCATCAGAACAGCCCCCAATCCGGCCGTCCTGCAGCTGATGCAATGATTCGGTTTCTCCGGTCGAGGACTCGTCGCCAGAGTGAACAACGGTCTCGCTACCAGATGCCGATCCACCTTCACACTCTCCTCCGTGGATGACTCCCACGAAGGCATGCTTCATAGCCAGTTTAACCTGGGCAGATCTTGCACACTGAGCCGTTTCGACGAGGTCTATGCAGACGTCTGGCTTAGGGCCCGGTTCACCGATCTTGCCAATGAAGACGTGTATGCCACCAAAGGGGACCCGGTACCCGTACTCAATCGAGCCGGCCTTGTGGCCCAGCCTGAATCGTCGATGTAGAGCTTGCCGCGACGACTCTTGGTCATCCGGCCCACAGCGTAACCCTTGAGTCCTTCGAAGCTGCCCTCTAAGAACTTGAAACCATCGTGCGATAGCCCCACGGTGGGCGCCAACTGTCGTGGTTTTGTCATGGCAGATGTCCTCATGAAAGGACTTAGTCGTGGAGTCATCGCTACCGGTTAGCTTAAAGGGGTTAAAGCGGACACAAGGACGCAAGAGAGTTTATACTAGTTCGGCCCCTTCGATGAAGGTAAAACCCTACGTCTAGTTGTGATGGAATTGATGGGGATTTCGATGACTAGGGAGCAAACAAGCTTCCCCTAAGTCTCGAGTTGTTGTCTGTTGTCCTGAATCGCCGCCGGGCCGTCCCCTTATATACATGGGTGACACCCATCGGTTTGCAGAGTCTCGAGACCGGCTCATAGACGTGTCCGGTTCGGTCTCTAGTATTTCTAACTTACAATACAAGTTACATACTAAGGCCGGTTTATGGCTCTAACCCTTAAACCGGTCCTGGGCCTTGGGCCCTTATGGAATATCCTCATGGGCCTCAAGCATACTTGGCTACTGATGAAGTTAACCCGGCCTCTCCCGTCCGGTTTACGCCCAGTAGTAATATCCCCAACATTGTGCATGTACAACCGGGGTGCTATCTCCACCAAGAGGTAGCACTGTTTTATTTGAAGACCGTGTTTTTAGTCCGCTAGATACTGGCATCACCCGCTCCAATTCAAATGGCTGATAAACAAGAAACATAGTTGAATGTACAGACATTGTATGAGAGATAGATGCAATAGATAGTGTGGAAAAAAGAGGGCATGAAATAGTTGACATGTATATTGTTCAACTAAAACGGATAGCAAGACATAATTTCACATATATGATGTCTATCTAAACTGGATAGCATAGCATAACATAATTCAAAGATATGATGAATAACTAAACATGATCGCATGACATAATTCACCTACATGTTATCTAAGTAATCAGGATAGCATCATTTAATTCACATATGTGATTTATATGCTAAATAGAGGGCATTCGATATGATGTCTGAACTAAGAACATGGTGTTGAATATTGTGTATATGATGTCTAAACTATGCAATGCAAGACACCGTATGCATGATATGAGCAATATAACCGTGCCAAGTTAGAGCATACACCTCAGTGGGGGAATAGGACTGGTCATCTGTCTCTGAATCCATCTCTGAGGAGCTATCGGGACCCAACAAGAGATCTGCTTCGACAGGTAGCACTGTCTGCTCTGAAGGCCTTGTTTTCACTCCAGATTTTTCCATCTCCCACCCAAATGGATGATTCACAGGAAGAGTAGTTTAATGTACAAACATTGTCGACAAATGGAAATGTAATGAAGAAAAGGATGGGCAAGATATCATTCAAATATATGATGGCTGGTTAAACAGGATGGCATTGCACATTTCACATATATTATGGCTGGTTAAAAGACATGAGACTGCATAATTCCCATATATGATATAAAAACTAAACAGGTGGCACTACAGAACATTTGTAAATTAAGCAGATGACATATATGATGTAAAGTAGGCACTGCAAGGAAACATATGCATGATATGACTAACATCTTCATGCCAAGGTAGAGCAAACACCTTGTGGGGTAAATAGGAGTGGTCAGCGGCGTCTGAATCCACCTCAGAACAGATATCTTCCTCTGGATTACAATCTGGAGAGGGGTGGGGAGGGTTTTCCATTGAACCCACCATGGAGCGATGTTTGCATGACATTGTATTGCCGCGCAAAAGTCTTCTCTTTTTCTCTACATGTTCAGCATGACTGTGTACAATATCTGACATGCATACGAAAAAAATATGGTGAGATTATGTAAGCAGAGCATGCAGAAATTTAGAGCGATGGTAACAACCAGTGGATCGACGTTTTTCCGTTGAACCAAAATAGCCCTGATGGATCGATGTGAATGTATAGTAATAAGTGATGCAACAAGTGTACAACCTCTTTGCCGTAGCCGTGTCGACCTCAGCATCATTGGGTTGGTCGCTGAAGCAGTTGAGCTAGAGGTGGCTGTCGGAGGTGTGGAGGAAGATCTGAGGAATCTGTAGACGGCGTCCAGGGCACTGCTCTGTTGTGATGGATCGTTCTGTCGTTGGAGCAGCTCCGGTGAGCCGTAAGACGTCAAGGCTGAAGCAGCACAAGACAGACATCATCAATCTCAAGTGGGATTCTAATAGCATCTCCAATAGATGATGTAAAATGGATGTAAAATTAACATCACCAAAAACCACCTGACTACAGCAGATGAGGTAAAAACTGTTGACTCTGAACTTAACTATCAAAACTGAAATTTACTGTGGAATCTGAATGCTACCGGCGAAATTGAACGCAATGGTAGCAGAGAGGCACTTGACATGTAGTTTAGTGAGGGCCTGCAGTTCATCTTCAACCTGCACCCCACGAGCCGCCACCACCGGTCGAACCGCTGCCCCCAGCGCCGCCTCGCCACCCCGAAACAACTCGCCACCGCCACCCCGGCCAGCCCTCTAGGCCCCCCCCCCCCCGCCGCCTCGCCACCCTGAAACAACTCGCCATCGCCGCCCCGGCCCGCCCTCTAGGCCCCCCGCTGCCCACTGTGACGCCCGGGTAATCAGGCTACAGTAATCCCGTGTTAACGATGCCACGTCACCTCGGTTATCGTTGATAATCCCACGTTAGATCGAAACGGATTCAAAATTCTAAATTTGAATTAAAGTTAAAACAATTAAAGTTTTCAAAAGTCAAAACTAAAATGTTCGATGTGTTGAAAATATTCCCTAACTATTTGTCATGAAGAAACCATGTTTTTATATAAGGCCTATATTTTTAAAATGAGCTAAAACAGTAGAGAAAATAAAGAAAAGGAAAACAATAAAACAGAAAACAAAACTACAAAAAAGGAGAGAAGAGCCCCCTGCCAATCGGGCTGGACGGCCCAATGCCATCCAACCAGACCGGCCCAAACCCCCCCTCCATATCCCCCATCCCGGCCAAACCCTAACCCGTAACCCCCACTCGCTCCCCCACTACGCTCTCCTTTCCCCCCGATCCGATCTGGATTGGGGCTTGCCTCATCGCCCCCAGCGCTGCCAGACGCCCGCCCGGTGCCGTTGCTCCGACTTCGCCGGGCCGCCTCGCCGCTCGTGACGCCCCCTTGCTGCGCCCGACTACCACACCTCGCTGCCCGGCTGACGTTGTCTTCCCTAACGCCCGTCGTCGGATCGCCAAGAACCGCGCGTCCTCATCAGCACCTCGCCGGACGCCATCACCGGACTGCCTCCACGTCGCCGCCTGGATCCACATCGCCGGAGCCCCGCTCCACACGGCCGTCGCTCGTCGCCGTCCCCGTCTTCCTCCCCGAGCCCTACTGCCTAGTCCCCACGATCGCCGGTGAGGCCCCCGGCCTCTTCTCTTCCCCTGTCCCCGTATGCACGCGCTCGCGACCACCGCCACTGTTGGCATCGCCGTCGGCCATTGCGAGCCCCCTGCCTGCCTGTCTTTGCTCCCCACGGCGCGCCCGCGGCACCGTCGGCGCTCCTCCTCGCTGGTCGTGTCCACCCAGCCCAGCACTGACCCGGCCGCCGCGCCACCCTCGCCTCCGCTGGCCGTGGCCTCGGCTGGCAGCTTGCCCGCCGTGGTTGCCCGGCGGCCTCGTCTCGCCTGTGGCGAAGTGCCCTTCAGGTGCTCCCGCACCAGTTCACCGCCCACGACCATGAGGCCTGTGCCTCGACCTTGGGGCCCCATGCCCCAGAACGATTTTTTTAAAAAAATAGGAGAAAAGAGAATTTAGAAAATAAATAAATAAATATATTAATTAATTAAGTAAATTAATTAACTTAACTAATTATGTTTATTAAACCTAATTAAATAACTAACCCAGCTAATCTGTTATTTAATCTAATTAACATGGTTATTTAGTTAACAGACAATGATAGTGGGACCCACATGTCAGTTTGACTAGGTCAACTGACTAGTTGACTGCTGACATCACCCTGACATCATGCTGATGTCATAAATCTAATTTCTAATTAATTTAAATAATTAATTAAATTCCAGAAATTAATAAAATCTTTAGAAAATCATATCTTTTAATCCGTAACTCGGATTAAAATATTTTCAACATGAAAGTTGCTCAGAACGACGAGACGAATCCGGATACGCAGCCCGTTCGTCCGCCACACATCCCTAACCTATCGAACTCGCAACTTTCCCCCTCCGGCTCCTCTGCCCGAAAACGCGGAACCCCGGGGATACTTTCCCGGATGTTTCCCCCCTTCACCGGTATCATCACATACCGCGTTAGGGCACGCCTAGCATCACGCTTTGCTTTGTCATGCATCATCATGCATCTGTTTGCTTAAATATTCATTGTTTCTTCCCCCTCTTCTTCCGCTAGACACTGAGACCAAGCCGATGTCTTTGCGCGATTCGACTCACGGTGTTGATGATCCCTCCTTGCCGAGCAACCAGGCAAGCCCTCCTTTGATCACCAGATATCGCCTACTCTTCTCTATACTGCTTGCATTAGAGTAGTGTAGCATATTCTTTATTTTCAGTTAATCCTATACTGCTGCATAGCCTGTCCTTGCTACTACTGTTGTTACCTTTACCTGCTATCCTACTGCTTAGTATAGGATGCTAGTGTTCCATCAGTGGCCCTACACTCTTGTCTGTCTGCCATGCTATACTACTGGGCTGTGATCACTTCGGGAGGTGATCACGGGCATATACTATATACTTTACACTATTACATTACCTGTGATACTGTTCGGAGATGGGGGCTGAAAGGACAGGTGGCTCCATCCCGGTAGAGGTGGGCCTGGGTTCCCGACGGCCCCCGACTGTTACTTTGTGGCGGAGCGGCCGGGCAGGTTGAGACCACCTAGGAGAGAGGTGGGCCTGGCCCTGGTCGGCGTTCGCGGATACTTAACACGTTTAACGAGATCTGGGTATTTGATCTGAGTCTGGCCATTTGGTCTATACGCACTAACCATCTACGTGGGAGTAGTTATGGGTATCCCGACGTGGTATCAGCCGGCACTTCGTGACACCAATGACCGAGTGGCGCGCCGGATTGGAACGTAAGCCTGCTCTTGTATTAAGGGGCTAGTTACGCTTTCGTCACAGACGCAACGCAGGTGTGCTATGGGCGATGGGCCCAGACCCCTGTGCGCTTAGGTTTAGACCGGCGTGCTGGCCTCTCTGTTGTGCCAAGGTGGGGCTGCGACGTGTTGATCTTCCGCGGTCGGGCATGACCTAGGAAAGTGTGTCCGGCCAAATGGGATCAAGTGTGTTGGGTTATGTTGTGCACCCCTGCAGGGAAGTTAATCTATTCGAATAGTCGTGATCTTCGATGCAGGGCGACTTGGAGTTGTACCTTGACCTTATGACAACTAGAACCGGATACTTAATAAAACACACCCTTCCAAGTGCCGATACAACCCGATGGTCGCTCTCTCTCGGGGTTACGAGGAGGGATCGCCGGGTAGGATTATGCTATGCGATGCTACTTGGAGGACTTGATCTACTCTCTTCTACATGTTGCAAGACGGAGGCTGCCGTGCGTAGTCTTCGACAGGATTAGATATCCCCCTCTTATTCTGGCATTCTGCAGTTCAGTCCACTGATATGGCCCTTTACACATATATCCATGCATATGTAGTGTAGCTCCTTGCTTGCGAGTACTTTGGATGAGTACTCACGGTTGCCTTGTTCCCCATTTTCCCCCTTTCTTTACCCGGTTGCTGCGACCAGACGATGGAGCCACAGGCCGACGCCACCATCGACGCATTTACTCCTACTACACTAGAGGTGCCTACTACTACGTGCTTTTCTTGGCGACACCGGGAGTAGTTAGGAGGATCCCAGGCGGGAGGCCTGCGCCTCTTCGATCTCAGTATCCCAGCTTTGTGCTAGCCATCTTATGGCAACTTGTTTAACTTATGTCTGTACTCAGATATTGTTGCTTCCGCTGACTCGTCTATGATCGTGCACTTGTATTCGAGCCCTCGAGGCCCCTGGCTTGTATTATGATGCTTGTATGACTTATTTATGTTTTAGAGTTGTGTTGTGATATCTTCCCATGAGTCCCTGATCTTGATCATACACATTTGCGTGCATGATTAGTGTACAATTGAATCGGGGGCGTCACAAGTTGGTATCAGAGCCGAGCTGTGGAATCCCCTTCCAACTCCTTGGCCGAAGTCGAGTCTAGACATTACAAAACTGTTACTAACATGGCTGTGTGCCTTACGGGCCCACGTTGCCATTGGGTGTTATTAGAATCTTTTACTCCTCGACCTTTACTCTGGGATTCTGAACGCTCTTCTATTCGGGTTAAGCGATTTTTATTAAAATCTAACTTTAGGTTCTCGAAAAATACTTTCTCCCGGAGAGGCCCTTCAGTCCAGATGACCACCGACTGCACCAGAAGATTTCGGAGATACTCTTTGATACTCTCTCGAGATTTTGTGCCCATCACTTTTGCTATTCCCGACCATCGATAAATCCGTATAGAAAACTACTTACACTTGCCATTCATACGATCATCCCCCATTGATCTTCTTATTACAAGATACCCCAAAGTTTTCTCTATTGTTTCGAGAATACTTTGTGCCTACTGCCTAGCAGTTCCTTGCCACATGAATACCCCTTCAAATAAATACTCGCACTTGTCGAGTATCCGCTCATCCCCAGTTGTTCATGTGTTTCACAAAAGTCTTATAAATACTATTCAATCTTCCGAAAATCCTCTGGAGCCTTGGCTCTTGAAATTCTTGCTTGCTTGCATTATGGATAATCCCATAAGTCTCGTAGTCTTATTGACATTCCTTGTCATTATCATTTTGAGTCTGTTGACTCAATATGTTTGCGAATACACGCAATCATCATTGATCCTTATAAATTACTTTCCCGGCTGAGCTGCCGTTCTTTTAACTGGAATTGGTTCTCGACCAATCCAATTGTCGTTGATTGTACCCTAAGGCTATTCAACTTATCCATCCCTAATCAGAGCCTTGCTTCTGATCCCTTGATTTGGAAATCATAATTCCTTTGCATCTGACAATTGATTTAGTCAGTTGTTTCTATAATCTGTTCTCCTTGCATTCTTCCTCCTCTAAGTTGAGTACCGACGCCTACGTCAGATCCCTTGTGGACCACCAGATCCTTTGTTTGATTTTATCTGACAACGCCCTTCATATTCAATAACCTTGTGAGCCTTTCCTCTGATACATAATGCCTTTGGTAAATTGTATCCTCTGCTTTCTCAACCATGCTCTGCCTTCGAGCTTGAGTTAATTACTTCTAAAGATTCTGGTATATGGTTCTAAGATGCCCCGATGGGTTGAACCTATGCTTTTCGTAATCTGTGTGAACCCGAAAGTTTTCACGGGTCATACTCCTCTGGTAATTCACCAGGTGGGTTTTGACACTGAAATCTTTTTTTTATTTTGAGGAGTGAATGAAAGGTTATGCATTGGAGAAGTGGGAGTCGACCTTGAACTTTGTGTTCATGCCCATGGACGCGATGTATATCCTATCATGGAAGCTTCTTGTAATAATAACTATTTCCTTGATAACTAACATGTCGTATCTGTGAATTGATCCCTTGCAACCGTGGTTCCGACCATGATTGTTCTTCTTTGATTCCATTTCTCGGACAAGTTAAAACAATTGTATTCTATGGATCAATACACCAGTCCAACCTTTACTTTGATCTTGTGCCGAGTTTTACCCCCCTGGTATCTCGAGATTATCATGGAACTGCATAACTTCTTATGAGTTCTTCATCAAGTGCTACCTTCCCACTGATTCCAATTTTTCACGGGCTCTGAGTTATTAGTCACTCGAAAACACCGATAAGTGAATTGATTCCGCACTCCGATTCAATAACTCTTAAGTAATTTTTGTTGCTTATGAGTTTAATAATCATTCAAGTCATTCCTAGCCTGATCGGCTATATCCTTATCGTGCAACTTTTTAACTGTGCTACCTGGTCCTTATTCTCGGAGCACCACTTTCGATGATGAGCTAAGCTTACATCGATTTTCCTCGTCATGTCATTTCGCATTGAATAACAAACTTGATTTCGAGTTTGTGATGTACCCTTGGTTCCAATAACTTTTCGGTTCATCATTCCTTTGACTTGATGTCGTCGTCGATCGATTACATCTTCATGAACTCTTGCGACAAATGTGTCGTGGATATCATCAACATTCTGAGCTCTTCCAAGAGATCTATTGAATTCTTGATGAGAAATACCACCCTTTTGCTCTCGATGATTTGTGTTATCATCGACCACTTTAATGCCTTTCGTTCAACATAAACTTGTTCGTGTTCTGTGTTATATCTTGAGTTCCTTGCTATCCAGCAATTGTTCTTCTTTACCTTGGAGTATTACCATCTTTTCTGTCAAGAACGTCGTGATAACTTCATCACCTCTTAAGAATTCTTGGTATAGTGATACTTCTCACCCTCACCATTCTGTCTTGGTACCCGTGTTCTTTCTAACGGAATACCGACAATTGAACTATGTTTTGCGAATTCAAAGCTTCTAGCAACCCTATTGCTTTGAAGTTAATGGTCGAGTTTCATTCTAATACTTTGGTTATTGAAACACCATTCCGACGTTGGTCGTGCAACCCAGCCCATATTCGGGTGCACCTTTCAACCCATTTTTAATTGTGTATGTTTTCCTCGAGCATACCTCATTATGTCATCTGGTCTGACAAATGTTATCTCCTTATTCACATATTTGGGGAAATCCATCCTTTTGGAAATCTCGAGGAATTGTCGCTGAGTCCATCAGCCACCTCCTCGTTCTCTCCTTGGTTAAATGATGAACTCTTGTTTTGGAACTCACTTCCGTAGTTCATATCCCGAGAATCTTGAAATGACATCTCGTCAATTTGTGTTGCGACTTTTCTTCTCGGACATCCTGAGTCTGAGGTATCATGACACCAATCGGATCTGAATCTCAGTCAAATATGATGGTTGGGACAACTTTCCAAGAGTTATGATGTTGGTCCTTTGATGACCCGGTAACATGATGTCATGCCTAGCACCCCCCCTTGGGTGGAGGACCTATTGTTGTAGTATCCTTTTTAGCAAGTTTAGCCATTCTTCCCTGAGGAAATTGTAAGACTTATTTTATAAGTTTCTTCTGACGGATCCTTTGTGTATCCAAAGTATGATCTTTACCCAAAGACCATGCCAACGCTATCTCGAAGCATGTATGTGGTACTCTGATTTTCAACAAGAACATTTGAAGCCCAATGCTAAATGTTTCTTGCTCAGTTATCCAAACACCTTTGTATGGGTAATGTCATGAAATTTCTCTCCCCTTACCTAAAGGGTTTTCTACTTTCTATCCTCTTATGGATATCATGCCCTGCTTGTCCTTGGGAATAATATACCCCTGAATTATGTGTTTAAACACATATTTCTTTCCATTGTTCTGATTAAATCTGGTAATCACCTTTCCTTTACATTGGATTACTTAACCCTACTTGTGATCTATATTATATAAGCAGTAGTATTCTTCTGCTTATGTAAACACCTCGGTGTACAAATTCTGTCAGCAAGACCCTGTTACTATAGTTGATGACATTTCGGTAACCACCGATGGATGAGAACTTTGCCTATTGGTCCGCCTCGTTCAACGAGCAGGAGAATGGTTCTCTTCGTACCTCGTCCTTGGTACCGATGTTGTTGCCGACATAACTGACAGGCTATCCTCCGGCATGCCTTGCTTACATGATCGTGCAAGACGTCACCACCCTTCCTACTTTTAACCCACATGGTGGGCCCATAACCCACGGGTCCCAAGATCGAAACCTGACTCACCTGTACACCCCTGGTTTACAAAGTTATTCCTCGCGCTTGACTTCTTATGTAACTCACGAGCCATCTACCAAGTGATCTATTCGGGTATCAGACGCAATACTTATTCCCGATTGCTTTGAGCCCCTTTCACGCCCTGTTTCAGGCATCAAACGGTTGCCTGCTCGCTCGAAACTTCCCATGAAACCTCATTACTTTGCTCTCGATATTTCCTTAAGTTTCAATTCGGGAGTTACTTTCGCAACCTTCCACGATGTTAGCTACCGGTAGCAACCTTGTAGAGGTCGACCTTTTGGAGCTACCCTTACCCTTTTAAATGAAATGCGATGGAGATTCCGAAGAAAGGACGTCGACTTCATCATGATCACCTGAAGCAGACAACTGAAGACATCAATGTAATGGTTCGACCTCTTCGCGAAGAGCAACCAAAGACGAGAAGATTCGTTAGGATTTCGTAACCAGACCTTTCCCCCTAGTCCCCCTCTTAA
Organism: Aegilops bicornis; assembly: GCA_021605145.1. Classification (NCBI taxonomy): domain Eukaryota; kingdom Viridiplantae; phylum Streptophyta; class Magnoliopsida; order Poales; family Poaceae; genus Aegilops; species Aegilops bicornis. The sequence goes on from CM038673.1 coordinate 185,051,806, forward strand.
ATCTCGGGACGAGATTTCTTGTAGTGGAGGAGATTTGTGACGCCCGGGTAATCAGGCTATAGTAATCCCGTGTTAACGATGCCACGTCACCTCGGTTATCTTTGATAATCCCACGTTAGATCGAAACAGATTCAAAATTCTAAATTTGAATTAAAGTTAAAACAATTAAAGTTTTCAAAAGTCAAAACTAAAATGTTCGATGTGTTGAAAATATTCCCTAACTATTTGTCATGAAGAAACCATGTTTTTATATAAGGCCTATATTTTTAAAATGAGCTAAAAGCAGTAGAAAATAAAGAAAAAGGAAAACAATAAAACAGAAAACAAAACTACAAAAAAGGAGAGAAGAGCCCCCACAGCCAAGGGCGGGCAGCCCAGTAGCCATCCAACCAGACCGGCCCAAACCCCCTCCATATCCCCCATCCCGGTCGACCCTAACCCGTAACCCCACTCGCTCCCCACTCGCTCTCCTTTCCCCGATCCGATCTGGATCGGGCTTGCCTCATCGCCGCCCAGCGCCGACGCCCGCCCGATGCCGTTGCTCAGACTTCGCCGGGCGCCTCGCCCGCTCGTGACGCCCCCCACGCTGCGCCCCGACTACCACACCTCACTGCCCGGCGCTGCCGACGTTGTCTTCCCCAACGCCCGTCGTCGGATCGCCAAGCACCGCGCGTCCTCATCACCACCTCGCCGGATGCCATCACCGGACTGCCTCCACGTCGCCACCTGGATCCACATCGCCGGAGCCCCGCTCCACACGGCCGTCACTCGTCGTCGTCCCCGTCTTCCTCCCCGAGCCCAACTGCCTAGTCCCCACGATCGCCGGTGAGGCCCCCGGCCTCTTCTCTTCCCTTGTCCCCGTATGCACGCGCTCGCGACCACCGCCACTGTTGGCATCGCCGTCGGCCACCGCGAGCCCCCTGCCCCTCGCCCTGTGCTGCTCCCCACGGCGCCCGCAGCACCCGTCGGCGCTCCTCCTCGCTGGTCGTGTCCACCCCAGCCCCGCGCGCCACTGACCGCGCCGGCGCCACCCCCTCGCCTCCGCTCGCCGTGGCCCCGGCTGGCCGCGCCAGTTGCCCTGCCGTGGTTGCCCGGCTGACCTCGTCCGCCTCTGGCGAGCGAGTGCCCGGGTGCTCCCGCACCCATTCCACCCGTTACGCCCGACCCGCAAGGCCCCTGTGCCACTGACCTTGGGGCCCCATGCCCCAGAACGATTTTAAAAAAAAATAGGAGAAAAGAGAATTTAGAAAATAAATAAATAAATAAATTAAGTAAATTAATTAAATTAACTAATTATGTTTAATAAACCTAATTAAATAACTAACCTAGCTAATCTGTTAATTAATCTAATTAACATGGTTATTTTGTTAACAGACAATGACAGTGGGACCCACATGTCAGTTTGACTAGGTCAACTGACTAGTTGACTGCTGACATCACCCTGACATCATGCTGATGTCATAAATCTAATTTTGAATTAATTTAAATAATTAATTAAATTCCAGAAATTAATAAAATCTTTAGAAAATCATATCTTTTAATCCGTAACTCGGATTAAAATATTTTCAACATGAAAGTTGCTCAGAACGACGAGACGAATCCGGGTATGCAACCCGTTCCTCCGCCACACATCCCTAACCTATCGAACTCGCAACTTGCCCCCTCCGGCTCCTCTGCCCGAAAACGCGGAACCCCGGGGATACTTTCCCGGATGTTTCCCCCCCCCCTTCACCGGTATCATCACATACCGCGTTAGGGCACGCCTAGCATCACACTTTGCTTTGTCATGCATCGTCATGCATCTGTTTGCTTAAATATTCATTGTTTCTTCCCTCTTCTTCCGCTGAACCTTAGACCGGCCAGCTGCTGCTTTGCCTAGTTTGACTACGGTGTTGACGATCCCTCCGTGCCAGAGCAACCAGGCAAGCCCTCCCTTTGATCACCAGATATCGCCTACTCTTCTCTATACTGCTTGCATTAGAGTTGTGTAGCATATTCTTATTTTCGATTAATCCTATACTGCTGCATAGCCTGTCCTTGCTACTATTGTTGTTACCTTTACCTGCTATCCTACTGCTTAGTATAGGATGCTAGTGTTCCATCAGTGGCCCTACACTCTTGTCCGTCTGCCATGCTATACTACTGGGCTGTGATCACTTTGGGAGGTGATCACGGGCATATACTATATACTTTACACTATTACATTACATGTGATATCTTGTTGAGATGAAATTTGAAAGGGCGGTGGCTCCATCCCAGTAGAGGTGGGCACTGGTTCCCAGCTGACCCCATTTGTTACTTTGTGGCGGGCAGCAGGGCAGAGTTGAGACCACCTAGGAGAGAGGTGGGCCTGGCCCTGGTCGGCGTTCAGCGGATACTTAACACGTTTAACGAGATCTGGGTATTTGATCCGAGTCGGCCATTTGGTCTATACGCACTAACCATCTACGTGGGAGTAGTTATCGGTATCCCGGCGTCGTGGTATCGGTAAAACACTTCGTGGCCTTGACCGAGTGGCGCTGCTGGATTGGAACGTAAGCCTGCTCTTGTATTAAGGGGCTAGTTCCGCTTTCGGCCAGCGTCACATAGCGTCTTGGTGTGCTATGGGCGATGGGCCCAGACCCCTGTGCGCTTAGGTTTAGAGCGGTGTGCTGGCCTCTCTGTTGTGCCTAGGTGGGGCTGCGACGTGTTGATCTTCCATGGCCGGGCATGACCCAGGAAAGTGTGTCCGGCCAAATGGGATCAAGCGTGTTGGGTTATGTGGTGCACCCCTGCAGGGAAGTTAATCTATTCGAATAGCCGTGATCTTGATAGGGGCGACTTGGAGTTGTACCACGACTTTATGACAACTAGAACCGGATACTTAATAAAACACACCCTTCCAAGTGCGAGATACAACCCGATGGTCGCTCTCTCTCGGGGTTACGAGGAGGGATCGCCGGGTAGGATTATGCTATGCGATGCTACTTGGAGGACTTGATCTACTCTCTTCTACATGTTGCAAGGCGGAGGCTGCGAGCGTAGTCTTGACGGGATTATATATCCCCTCTTATTACGGCATTCTGCAGTTCAGTCCACTGATATGGCCCTTTACACATATATCCATGCATATGTAGTGTAGCTCCTTGCTTGCGAGTACTTTGGATGAGTACTCACGGTTGCCTTGTCCCCCCTTTTTCCCCTTTCTTTACCCGGTTGCTGCGACCAGACGATGGAGCCCAGGAGCCAGACGCCACCGTCGATGGCGACTCCTACTACACTGGAGGTGCCTACTACTACGTGCTGCTGTGGCGGCGACCGGGAGTAGTTAGGAGGATCGAGCGAGAGGCCTGCGCCTCTTCGATCTGTATCCCGATTTGTGCTAGCCATCTTATGGCAATCTTGTTTAACTTATGTGTGTACTCAGATATTGTTGCTTCCGCTGACTCGTCTATGATCGAGCACTTGTATTCGAGCCCTCGAGGCCCCTGGCTTGTATTATGATGCTTGTATGACTTATTTATGTTTTAGAGTTGTGTTGTGATATCTTCCCGTGAGTCCCTGATCTTGATCGTACACATTTGCGTGCATGATTAGTGTACGATTGAATCGGGGGCGTCACACCCACCCTGAACCCTAAGATAGATAATGGGGTACCTCTCCAGCGAGCCCCCGTCCCCGCTGCGGGTGGTTCTTCCTTAACTCCGGCGAGCCCCCCACCCCCAACCCCTGAAAATCGACTAAGCCAAAAGTCGATTTAGTCAACTGAAGTGTGGCTTAATCAGAGGAGAGCAGCAGTACGAGCAAGGGGGAGAGCAGCAACAGCAGCTGGGCAAGCGAGCGATCGAGCGAGAGCCGGAGCAGCAGCAGCAGATCCGGCTGGTATGGTATGGGCCTTCTTGCCGAAGGGCCTCGCCGGGAGAGCCACCGTGGAGATGTCGCCCGCGGCGCCGGCTTCAAGGTAGGCGCTCCATGGGGGTGCGGGATGGAGCATCGTCGGCGCCGGGAGGTCGAGTTTAGGAGAAGGTGCGATGCGATGAGTGTACAACCTCTTTGGTGGTGCCGAGTAGGCCTCGGCTTCATCCGAGGAGTCGGTGAGGATGTTGCGGTTCCGGTGGAGCAGGTTAAGGCGGCGCTGTGGGGATGGAGCAGCCGCGATAGATGAGGCGATCGTCGGAGCAGCTCCTTGGAGGTGGAGGGCAGGCGGCTGAACGGCGGACGGCGAGATGGGCCACGGATCCTCATGCGGGAGGTGGACGAGGGACGTCGAGCTGTTGCGGTGGGACGGCGTCGTCGGGAACGAGCTCCGGCTGGGCAGCGTGATTACGTGGTAGGCGGAGGAGGTGGGGTTTCAGCGGTGGAGCGGAGAGGTTATGGCGGCCTGGGATTTGAATGGCGAAAAGAGGCGATGGGAGGGGGTGAAGCATGACTTAGGGACGCGCTTGTCCAAAATGTAGAGTGTGTTACAAAAGTACCCCCCACCGATTTGAACTAGCGGACCTTTCGGCTCAGGGTTAGAAGGGGGATTTCGCGTGTTGGGATTTGGCAGCTGGAGGGAGTTTTCGCGCGCGTTGTAATTTCGGGATAGCAAGGCGCGGGTTGTGAAGGCTCCAGTTTTGGGAGCACGATATCTGAATTTTCGGGATATAACAAGACCCGGGTTGAATTTTAGGGGCAAGCCTAACATGTAGTAATATTGTACTTGTACATACCAAATCAATCCGCACTTACCTAAACCAAAAAGAAAATGAAAAAAATAAAACTATTCACACCACACAAAGAGAGAGTCTTGCCCCGTTTTACTATACAAATGATATTCAAAGCTACTCCCTCCTTCCATCTATATAGGGCCTAATGCGTTTTTCGATGCTAACTTTGACCAAATATTAGAGCAATGATATATGACATGCAACTTACACAAAGCACTCCGTTAAATTCGTCTGTGAATGGTTCTTTCAATGATATAATTTTCACATTGTGCATGTCATGTACTATTAATCTTGTCAATAGTCAAAGGCGGTCTTAAAAATCTCATTACGCCCTATATAGATGGAAGGAGGGAGTATGAATCCATGTTATGTCCGATTAATTTTTTAAACTTGCTGTATAATGCATGTAACCTACTCATACCAACATTTTAGTGCATTCCAAATGTCTATACTACAACTGCAATTCGAACTAAATTTGAATTTGTTTCTCTATTTCAATAAGAATCTACAATCATGATTGTTGCCAACTTCAACCATCATAGTTTCCTTGCTATCCGCAAGATATAAATCGGATGGCCTATAATGCAGGATGGCAGGCACACCATCATCAACAACTCCGTTTTTTATGAGTAGAGATAAAATATATTAAATGTAGTATAACATGTTCATAACCACACCATGTGTATCACCGTTATATATATTCACACATGCATCGGTTTGAAACACTATGCTAAATTCTTCAAATATCCGAATTCACTTTTTATAATGAAGTATATATGATCTCTATTCGTCTTTTACACCCATACAACCCTCTTATCTTTGTAGCTAGTGCTGTGCATGCACACGCCCGCATCCCTCTCACCCTCCCTCAGCATTTTCTAGCTCCATCGTGCAAATTCGTCTTTTCACTTTAGGTAGTTCAGCCACGGTGTGTGTAGGCCCCCAACTCCTTCTTTACGGCACACATCGATCGATATGCCTCTCTAGCCAGGTGTGTCTAGCACAAACACAAGCTTCCCCTCTTCTCTTGTCACCGTCCATGCCTCACTCCCACCACTCTTTTCATCGTTCTCGTACTCGCACACTCCTCCCCCTCGATATAGTATGCCTCTCATTCCACCTCCAACATGCATCCCTCTCTCTCTATCCTTCTCCTCATAACTCATCTGCTTCTAACACACACATGCATGTATACCAATCGATCTCCCAACATATACCTAGATCGACTTTAACTACCCCCCATCGATCGACGTACCTAACAAGTTATGTCTCTCCTTTCTCTAACAAAGGGCGATTGATCTTCCTATCTAGTTACGTCTGCTTACCACCGCCACATCGTCCCCCCTCATCATTCGTGCATGCCTCCTGACCCGTCTCTCACACGCACGTGCACAGACAACAAGCAGCCATCTCCTCTCTTATTGATATTGCGGGCATGCACTCCGTTTGTCTAGCAAGCCTATCCCACCATTTGTTAGAAGGAACTCCACTACCACCCCCTCCAACACTCTAGCTCTGTCTCTCTCCCAACCTTATTCCTCTCCTGCACATATGCATGGATGCCGATCGATCTCCCTTAATACATGAGGCAGATCAATCTCCTTAATACATGAGGTAGGCCTCTCTCCTCCTCCACACATATACCAGCCATTGTACCTCTATAGTTAATTGGGCCTCCCTCTTCCCCCACCACACACCGATAGTCGAGCACTTTGCAGTAGGTATCCATGCCACAGAGACAAACTGCACATGTCCCATCTCACGTTCGATGGGCTGCCACTCTATATCTTTGGCGTGGGCACACACAAATTCGATGGCACTCTTTATCTATCATACAAGACACACACACATCATCCCTCTCTTGATTCTATGGACACCTCAAGGCGATGATACCTCCACTCTCTTCTCGTGGATCGCCCTCTATATATATGTTATATCCGGGACTCTATTTCACACACATTGCATATGTTACATTTTTTGATTGACCCCCCAAAAAACTCTCAAGAACCCACACACTATATCTCTCTAGGTTTGTACTCTCACACAACCCCACATAGGTGGTGTACGTATACAAGAAGAGAATAGGTGCACCGCACGTACTCACGCTTCGTGCCCAGCCACACTGCTTGTGGTACGGTGGAGCTCATTTCTTCTTTACGAAATGGCATCCCACGTGCTAATTTGAGCGCTGTAGCGGTTGTTTACCTAGGGAGGTCGTGTACCATGCGTGCACGAAACAAAGTTCGACTTGACGCGTTGCCGCGTTATTTTTAAATAAAGTTATAGCGCTCAATGGCACGTACACAAAACATAAAACGATTTTTATGGAGAAAAAGGTAGTCCGCTCACTATACACAATGGAGCCTGCCTGCCTGGTTTGTCGCTCTTCAGAGTATCTCACACAAGGCTGAGGTGGCCTCTCTCTCTCTCACCATTGGTGACTGATCCAGCCGCATCCCGTCCGCCGAGGGAAAGGGAGTGCGGTGGCCTCTCTCTCTCTCGCTCTCTCTCTCTCTCTCTCTCTCTCTCTCTCTCTCTCTCTCTCTCTCTCTCTCTCTCTCTCTCACCGTTGGTCACTGATGGCCGCATCCCGTCCGCCGGGGGAAAGGGAGGAAGTGCATCATTTCTCCGTTTGACGGTGCCGAGGTAGCACGTCCCAATCTGCGGTACACGACGTTCTCTCTGACCAAGCTCCGGCGCGGCAGGGTCTACGCCACCTGCTCGTAGATTCCGCCCAGCGCCGCTCACCTAGTTACATCTCGATGACCTCCAGGTATCCCCTCCGGCCTTGCTCTAGTACCCGTCTTCCCACGTCGCTGCATGTGGATCTTCCATAGTTCTTTGCCCAAAACGTAGCTCGTCCGGCGTACTTTCCATATTGCATTCTCGTCCTCACACTGTTTTAGACAAACACAACTGTGTTGTTATCTTCCCTTAGGACAAGGAATATGCTTCTTTTTTGTCGTTGCATGTGTCATCAACTCTTATTGGCCAGTAATTGTTTCCTTTCTACCTCTTTTTTGCAAACAGGCTATCCATTTCACCTCGTTGCTATTGCGACCTTTTGGTGAACTGCACAAATCACTTTTTCTTAAGAGTGTTTTGTGCGGTTGTACTAAAATGTCACACGGGCAACGTCTCTACATTTCAGTCTTGTTGCACAAAGGGAGATTGGTTTTGCTCTATCCTCCTCATCCAACTCCGAGCCTAATCTTCTCCAACTAGTTAGTCTTAAGAGAGGCGCAAAGGTGACCGGCTTCTATTTGTGTGTTTATTGTTTCATCAGCAGTCCTCTATTATCGTAATCACACTTAATATCTTTGGAACAGGGACGCTCAGCTCTATTTTAGTGAAACTGCACAAAATGATCGGAATGTTGCATGCTCCAGACAGCTACTTTTTCCCAACATGCCTTGTTGATTTAGACAGAGCTGGGGGGACGTTGCTGCCAATGAAAGCATGGATCAATTTTAATTTAACATCCTTCTTACAACTCTGTCTTCAGTTGTGATGTAATTATTAGCTCTGATCTGCTAATAATTGACATGCATTAGCAAGGAAGTTAGTTTTTTATTGTTTCCGAAAGAGCATCGATGGCAAGACACGCGAAACAAAAGCTGAAAGCTCACACCATTGTACAATTTCATGTCATTTGGAAAATTATTTGTATAGTACGTCAATTATGTAAACAAATGATGGAAGCTTGATAGCATTGCCAGAAGCCTCTTCATCATCCGGGTCCATGTGCCATGCACAAAATTATACTCCTTCTTTCCTAAATATTTGTCTTTGTACAAATTTCAAACGGGCATATTTGCTTCGTATGTGTACTCCCTCCGTTCCTAAATATTCTATTCGTCTTTCTAGAGATTTCAACAAGTGACTACATACGGAGCAAAATGAGTGAATCTACACTCTAAAATATGTCTAAATACATCCGTATGTGCAACTCCATTAGAAATCACTAAAAAGACAAATATTTGAGTAGTCACTCGTTGAAATCTCTAGAAAGACAAATACTCCGGAGTATATTTAAGAACCGAGTGGGTAGTGCACAACCGCATGGGAGACTCAGCCCGGTCATTGCGCCGCATTAATAGTGAGTAATGAACAGTCAAATCATAAGCCCCACCTTTCCCACTGTAAGTTGCTCTGAAGAAGCAACCATTAGTAAGCTCTTCTTTGAATCCGCTCATACTACTCCATCTGTCACTGTTTATACAGCGCGCTTTAGAAAAAAGAAAAAAAATCTGTGGGACCAAGGCGACTATCCATCGGCTTGAAAAATAGCATTGGTAGTTATAGCACGGCGTCTATTACTAGAGGGAATAATGCGTACACACATGCATGCAGTGCTTCCACCCCGGGTACACACATGCATGCACTTACTCCACTCCGTATTAGTACAGTACATGGAGAGAAAATTGTGGACTTGCTTGCGATTACCACGCCCTAATTAATTGAGCATTAAACCAAACGCGTCTAAAGTCTCTCTGGTGGTGGGAATGCATTAAGAGAAATGCATCATAATGAAGCGCGCCCTGTAAACTGTGACGGAGGGAGGAGTAGTATGAAGGTGCAAAACCAAATACGCGTATGGCCGGTCGGTCAACGCACCTCCTCTTGGCATATCACTGACATGTGCGATAGGAGTGTGAGCAAACAAATCTCAATTGACGGCAAAGAGCCAACCCGCCGTTCCTTGAGAGAGACGAGGAGCGAGAACACATAGACGGTCTCACACGGAGGCCATGATATATTCGAGCATGGTTGGTTGATCGATATCATTCATTACATGTTGGGCTGCCATTTTACGCTCTTCTCCGGAATAAACGTGTACTTTATCAAAGAAACTTTTGAAGCATCTGGTCGTCACAAACGTCTTGACTACTTGTGGAGCCAAAACGGACTCCGTATGAGTCAGATATCCATGTTTCAGTCAACACTGCGCAAAACTGATTCCGAACGACAATTACAGACTAGTTCTTGTGTAGTTGCATTCAATTTTTTCCGTTCTCCTTAACTAAACATCTTCATATGAGATCAAATTACTTATAGGGAAATGCAACAGACCTCAGTTATGATGACGCACTAGGTCCATAGCTGGGACTTTGCGTATGTGCTTTAAATGCGTTTGTCGAGTGCTCATTAAGAAAAGTTTCTATACAAGTTTCTGAACGAACTCCTGAAGAAAAGTTCTCCAAATGTTCCGTGTGAAAGAATACTTTGAAGCATCTGGTCGTCACAAACGTTTTGACTACTTGTGCAGCCAAAGCGTACTCCGTATGAGTCAGATATCCATGTTTCAGTTAACACTGCGCAAAACTGATTCCGGACGATAGTTACAGACTAGTTCGTGTGTAGTTGCATTCAATTTTTTCCATTCTAGTTCACTAAACATCTCCATATGAGATCCAATTACTTGTAGGGAAATGCAAGAGACCTCAGTTATGATGATGCACTAGGTCCATAGCTGGGACTTTGTGTATGTTCTCGAAATGCGTTTGTCCAGTGCTAATTGAGAAAGTTTCTATACAAGTTTTTGAACGAACTCCTTAAGAAAACTTCAATAAAAGTTCCCTGTGAAAGAATATTTTGAAGCATCTGGTCGTCACTAACGTTTCGACTAGTTGTGGAGCCAAAACGGACTCCGTATGAGTCAGATAACCATGGTTCAGTTAACACTGGGCAAAACTGATTCGAGCAGCGATTCTGAGACTAGTTCTTGTGTAGTTGCATTCGATTTTTCCATTCTAGTTCACTAAACATCTCCATATGAGATCCAATTACTTGTAGGGAAATGCAAGATACCTCAGTTATGATGATGCTCTAGGTCCATAGCTAGGACTTTGTGTATGTTCTCGAAATGCTTTTGTCGAGTGCTCATTAAGAGAGTTTCTATACAAGTTTCTGAACGAACTCCTTAAGAAAAGTTATCGACAAGTTCCCTATGAAAGGAACTTTTGAAGCATCTGGTCGTCACAAACGTTTTGACTACTTGTGGAGCCAAAACGGACTCCGTATGAGTCAGATATCCATGTTTCAGTTAACACTGCGCAAAACTGATTCCGAACTACAGTTACAGACTAGTTCTTGTGTAGTTGCATTCAATTTTTTCCGTTCTCCTTAACTAAACATCTCCATATGAGAACTAATTACTTATAGGGAAATGCAACAGACCTTAGTTATGATGATGCACTAGGTCCATAGCTGGGACTTTGTGTATGTGCTTGCAATGCGCTTGTCGAGTGCTCATTAAGAAAGTTTCTATACAAGTTTCTGAACGAACTCCTGAAGAAAAGTTCTCCAAATGTTCCGTGTGAAAGAATCCTTTGAAGCATATGGTCGTAACAAACGTTTTGACTACTTGTGCAGCCAGAACTGACTCCGTATGAGTCAGATATCCATGTTTCAGTTAACACTGTGCAAAACTTATTCCGAACGACAGCTACAGACTAGTTCGTGTGTAGTTGCATTCGATTTTTTCGGTTCTCCTTAACTAAACATCTCCATATGAGATCCAATTACTTGTATGGAAATTCAAGAGACCTCAGTTATGATGATGCACTAGGTCCATAGCTGGGACTTTGTGTATGTTCTCGAAATGCGTTTGTCGAGTGCTAATTGAGAAAGTTTATATACAAGTTTTTGAACGAACTCCTTAAGAAAACTTCAACAAAAGTTCCCTGTGAAAGAATATTTTGAAGCATCTGGTCGTCACTAACATTTCGACTACTTGTGGAGCCAAAACAGACTCCGTATGAGTCAGATAACCATGTTTCAGTTAACACTGGGCAAAACTGATTCCGAACGACAGTTACAGACTAGTTCTTGTGTAGTTGTATTCGATTTTTCCATTATAGTTCACTAAACATCTCCATGTGAGATTCAATTACTTGTAGGGAAATGCAAGATACCTCAGTTATGATGATGCTCTAGGTCCATAGCTGGGACATTGTGTATGTTCTTGAAATGCTTTTGTCGAATGCTCATTAAGAGAGTTTCTATACAAGTTTCTGAACGAACTCCTTAAGAAAAGTTCTCCAAAAGTTCCCTGTGAAAGAATCCTTTGAAGCATTTGGTCGTCAAAAATGTTTTGACTACTTGTGGATCCAAAACGGACTTCGTATGAGTCAGATATCAATGTTTCAGTTAACATCATAAAACCGATTCCGAGCAGCGATTCTGAGACTAGTTCTTGTGTAGTTGCATTCAATTTTTCCATTCTCCTTAACTAAACATCTCCATATGAGATCTAATTACTTGTAGGGAAATGCAACAGACCTCAGTTATGATGATGCACTAGGTCCATAGCTGGGACTTTGTGTATGTGCTTGAAATGCGTTTGTCGAGTGCTCATTAAGAAAGTTTCTATACAAGTTTCTGAACGAACTCCTGAAGAAAATTTCTCCAAAAATTCCTTGTGAAAGAATACTTTGAAGCATCTGGTCATCACAAACGTTTTGACTACTTGTGCAGCCAAAACAGACTCCGTATGAGTCAGATATCCATGTTTCAGTTAACACCGCGCAAAACTGACTCCGAACGACAGTTACAGACTAGTTCTTGTGTAGTTGCATTCGATTCTTTCCATTATAGTTCACTAAACAGCTCCATATGAGATCCAATTACATGTAGGTAAATGCAAGAGACCTCAGTTATGATGATGCACTAGGTCCATAGCTGGGACTTTGTGTATGTTCTCGAAATGCGTTTGTGAGTGCTCATTAAGAAAGTTTCTATACAAGTTCTTGAACAAACTCCTTAAGAAAAGTTCTCCAAAAGTTCCCTGTGAAAGAATCCTTTGAAGAATCTGGTCTTCACAAGCGTTTTGACTACTTGTGGAGCCAACACGGACTCTGTATGAGTCAGATATCCATGTTTCAGTTAACACCTGCAAAACCGATTCGAGCGACAATTACAGACTAGTTGTTGTGTAGTTGCATTCGATTTTTTCCATTCTACTTCACTAAACATCTCCATGTGATATCCAATTACTTGTAGGGAAATGCAAGAGACCTCAGTTATGATGATACACTAGGTCCATAGCTAGGACTTTGTGTATGTTCTCGAAATGCGTTTGTCGAGTGCTCATTAAGAAAGTTTCTATACAAGTTTTTGAACGAACTCCTTAAGAAAAAGTTCTCCACAAATTCCCTGTGAAAGAATACTTTGAAGCATCTGGTCGTCACAAACGTTTTGACTACTTGTGGTGCCAAAACGGACTTCGTATGAGTCAGATATCCATGTTTCAGTTAACACTGTGCAAAACTGATTTCGAACGACAGTTACAGACTAGTTCGTGTGTAGTTGCATTCGATTTTCTCCATTCTAGTTCACTAAAAATCTCCATATGAGATCCAATTACTTGTAGGGAAATGCAAGAGACCTCAATTATTATGATGCACTAGGTCCATAGCTGGGACTTTGTGTATGTTCTCGAAATGCGTTTGTCGAGTGCTAATTGAGAAAGTTTATATACAAGTTTTTGAACGAACTCCTTAAGAAAACTTCAACAAAAGTTCCCTGTGAAAGAATATTTTGAAGCATCTGGTCGTCACTAACGTTTCGACTACTTGTGGAGCCAAAACGGACTCTGTATGAGTCAGATAACCATGTTTCAGTTAACACTGCGCAAAACTGATTCCGAACGACAGTTAAAGCCTAGTTCTTGTGTAGTTGCATTCCATTTTTTCCGTTCTCCTTAACTAAACATCTCAATGTGAGATCTAATTACTTGTAGGGAAATGCAATAGACCTAAGTTATGATGATGCACTAGGTCCATAGCTGGGACTTTGTGTATGTGCTTGAAATGCGTTTGTCGAGAGCTCATTAAGAAAGTTTCTATACAAGTTTCTGAACGAACTCCTAAAGAAAAGTTCTCCAATAGTTCCCTATTAAAGAATCCTTTAAAGCACCTGGTCGTCGCAAACATTTTGACTACTTGTGCAGCCAAAACATACTACATATGAGTCAGATATCCATGTTTCAGTTGACACTGCACAAAAATGATTCTGAACAACAGTTACAGACTAGTTCTTGTGTAGTTGCATTCGATTTTTTCCATTCTAGTTCACTAAACATCTCCATATGAGATCCAATTACTTGTAGGGAAATGCAAGAGACCTCAGTTATGATGATGCACTAGGTCCATAGCTGGGACTTTGTGTATGTTCTCGAAATGCGTTTGTCGAGTGCTCATTAAAAAAGTTTGTATACAAGTTTCTGAACAAACTCCTTAAGAAAAGTTATTGAAAAGTTCCCTGTGAAAGAATCTTTTGAAGCATCTGGTCGTCACAAACGTTTTCACTACTTGTGGATCCAAAACGGACTCCGTATGTTTCAGATATCCATGTTTTGATTAACCTTTGCATAAAACTGATTCCGAACGACAATTACAGACTAGTTCTTGTGTAGTTGCATTCAATTTTTTCCGTTCTCCTTATCTAAACATCTCCATATGAGATCTAATTACTTATAGGGAAATGCAACAGACCTCAGTTATGATGATGCTTTAGGTCCATAGCTGGGACTTTGTGTATGTGCTTGAAATGCGTTTGTCGAGTGCTCATTAAGAAAGTTTCTATACAAGTTTCTAAATGAACTCCTGAAGAAAAGTTCTCCAAATGTTCCTTGTGAAAGAATCCTTTGAAGCATCTGGTCGTCACAAATGTTTTGACTACTTGTGGAGCCAAAACGAACTCCGTATGAGTCAGATATCCATGTTTCAGTTAACACTGCGCAAAACTGATTTCGGACGACAGTTACAGACTAGTTCGTGTGTAGTTGCATTCGATTTTTTTCCATTCTAGTTCACTAAACATCTCCATATCAGATCCAATTACTTGTAGGGAAATGCAAGAGACCTCAGCTATGATGATGCACTAGGTCCATAGCTGGGACTTTGTGTATGTTCTCGAAATGCGTTTGTCGAGTGCTCATTAAGAAAGTTTCTATACAAGTTTCTGAACAAACTCCTTAAGAAAAGTTCTCCAAAAGTTCCCTGTGAAAGAATCCTTTGAAGAATCTGGTCTTCACAAGCGTTTTGACTACTTGTGGAGCCAACACGGACTCTGTATGAGTCAGATATCCATGTTTCAGTTAACACTGTGCAAAACTGATTCCGAACGACAATTACAGACTAGTTGTTGTGTAGTTGCATTTGATTTTTTCCATTCTACTTCACTAAACATCTCCATGTGATATCCAATTACTTGTAGGGAAATGCAAGAGACCTCAGTTATGATGATACACTAGGTCCATAGCTAGGACTTTGTGTATGTTCTCGAAATGCGTTTGTCGAGTGCTCATTAAGAAAGTTTCTATACAAGTTTTTGAACGAACTCCTTAAGAAAAAGTTCTCCACAAGTTCCCTGTGAAAGAATCCTTTGAAGCATCTGGTCGTCACAAACGTTTTGACTACTTGTGGAGCCAAAACGGACTTCGTATGAGTCAGATATCCATGTTTGATTAACACATGCAAAACTAATTTCGAGCAGCGATTCTGAGACTAGTTCGTGTGTAGTTGCATTCGATTTTCTCCATTCTAGTTCACTAAAAATCTCCATATGAGATCCAATTACTTGTAGGGAAATGCAAGAGACCTCAATTATTATGATGCACTAGGTCCATAGCTGGGACTTTGTGTATGTTCTCGAAATGCGTTTGTCGAGTGCTAATTGAGAAAGTTTATATACAAGTTTTTGAACGAACTCCTTAAGAAAACTTCAACAAAAGTTCCCTGTGAAAGAATATTTTGAAGCATCTGGTCGTCACTAACGTTTCGACTACTTGTGGAGCCAAAACGGACTCTGTATGAGTCAGATAACCATGTTTCAGTTAACACTGCGCAAAACTGATTCCGAACGACAGTTAAAGACTAGTTCTTGTGTAGTTGCATTAAATTTTTTCCGTTCTCCTTAACTAAACATCTCAATGTGAGATCTAATTACTTGTAGGGAAATGCAATAGACTTAAGTTATGATGATGCACTAGGTCCATAGCTGGGACTTTGTGTATGTGCTTGAAATGCGTTTGTCGAGAGCTCATTAAAAAGTTTCTATACAAGTTTCGAATCGAACTCCTAAAGAAAAGTTCTCCAATAGTTCCCTATTAAAGAATCCTTTAAAGCACCTGGTCGTCGCAAACATTTTGACTACTTGTGCAGCCAAAACATACTACATATGAGTCGATATCCATGTTTGATTGACACTGCAAAAATGATTACGAGCAGCGATTCTGAACTAGTTCTTGTGTAGTTGCATTCGATTTTTCCATTCTAGTTCACTAAACATCTCCATATGAGATCCAATTACTTGTAGGGAAATGCAAGAGACCTCAGTTATGATGATGCACTAGGTCCATAGCTGGGACTTTGTGTATGTTCTCGAAATGCGTTTGTCGAGTGCTCATTAAAAAAGTTTCTATACAAGTTTCTGAACAAACTCCTTAAGAAATGTTATTGAAAAGTTCCCTGTGAAAGAATCTTTTGAAGCATCTGGTCGTCACAAACGTTTTCACTACTTGTGGATCCAAAACGGACTCCGTATGTTTCAGATATCCATGTTTCAGTTAACACTGCGCAAAACTGATTCCGAACGACAATTACAGACTAGTTCTTGTGTAGTTGCATTCAATTTTTTCCGTTCTCCTTATCTAAACATCTCCATATGAGATCTAATTACTTATAGGGAAATGCAACATACCTCAGTTATGATGATGCACTAGGTCCATATCTGGGACTTTGTGTATGTGCTTGAAATGCGTTTGTCGAGTGCTCATTAAGAAAGTTTCTATACAAGTTTCTAAACGAACTCCTGAAGAAAAGTTCTCCAAATATTCCTTGTGAAAGAATCCTTTGAAGCATCTGGTCGTCACAAATGTTTTGACTACTTGTGGAGCCAAAACGGACTCCATATGAGTCAGATATCCATGTTTCAGTTAACACTGCGCAAAACTGATTTCGGACGACAGTTACAGACTAGTTCGTGTGTCCATTTTTTTCCATTCTAGTTCACTAAACATCTCCATATGAGATCCAATTACTTGTAGGGAAATGCAAGAGACCTCAGCTATGATGATGCACTAGGTCCATAGCTGGGACTTTGTGTATGTTCTCGAAATGTGTTTGTCGAGTGCTAATTGAGAAAGTTTCTATACAAGTTTTTGAACGAACTCCTTAAGAAAACTGCAACAAAAGTTCCCTGTGAAAGAATATTTTGAAGCATCTGGTCGTCACTAACATTTTGACTACTTGTGGAGCCAAAACGGACTCCGTATGAGTCAGATAACCATGTTTCAGTTAACACTGGGCAAAACTGATTCCAAACGACAGTTACAGACTAGTTCTTGTGTAGTTGTGTTCGATTTTTCCATTCTAGTTCACTAAACATCTCCATATGAGATCCAATTACTTGTAGGGAAATGCAAGATACCTCAGTTATGATGATGCTCTTGGTCCATAGCTGGGACTTTGTGTATGTTCTCGAAATGCGTTTGTCGAATGCTCATTAAGAGTGTTTCTATACAAGTTTCTGAACGAACTCCTTAAGAAAAGTTCTCCAAAAGTTCCCTGTGAAAGAATCCTTTGAAGCATTTGGTCGTCAAAAATGTTTTGACTACTTGTGGATCCAAAACGGACTTCGTATGAGTGAGATATCAATGTTTCAGTTAACACTGCGCAAAACTGATTCCGAGCAGCGATTCTGAGACTAGTTCTTGTGTAGTTGCATTCAATTTTTTCCATTCTCCTTAACTAAACATCTCCATATGAGATCTAATTACTTGTAGGGAAATGCAACAGACCTCAGTTATGATGATGCACTAGGTCCATAGCTGGGACTTTGTGTATGTGCTTGTAATGCGTTTGTCGAGTGCTCATTGAGAAAGTTTCTATACAAGTTTCTGAACGAACTCCTGAAGAAAATTTCTCCAAAAGTTCCCTGTGAAAGAATACTTTGAAGCATCTGGTCGTCACAAATGTTTTGACTACTTGTGCAGCCAAAACAGACTCCGATGAGTCAGATATCCATGTTTCAGTTAACACCGCAAAAAACTGATTCCGAACGACAGTTACAGACTAGTTCTTGTGTAGTTGCATTCGATTCTTTCCATTCTATTTCACTAAACAGCTCCATATGAGATCCAATTACATGTAGGGAAATGCAAGAGACCTCAGTTATGATGATGCACTAGGTCCATAGCTGGGACTTTGTGTATGTTCTCGAAATGTGTTTGTGAGTGCTCATTAAGAAAGTTTCTATACAAGTTTCTGAACAAACTCCGTAAGAAAAGTTCTCCAAAAGTTCCCTGTGAAAGAATCCTTTGAAGAATCTGGTCTTCACAAGCGTTTTGACTAGTTGTGGAGCCAACACGGAGTCTGTATGAGTTAGATATCCATGTTTCAGTTAACACTGCGCAAAACTGATTCCGAACGACAGTTACAGACTAGTTGTTGTGTAGTTGCATTCAATTTTTTCCATTCTACTTCACTAAACATATCAACGTGAGATCCAATTACTTGTAGGGAAATGCAAGAGACCTCAGTTATGATGATACACTAGGTCCATAGCTGGGACTTTGTGGATGTTCTCGAAATGCGTTTGTCGAGTGCTCATTAAGAAAGTTTCTATACATGTTTTTGAACGAACTCCTTAAGAAAAAGTTCTCCAAAAGTTCCTTGTGAAAGAATCCTTTGAAGCATCTGGTCGTCACAAACGTTTTGACTACTTGTGGAGGCAAAACGGACTCCCTATGAGTCAGATATCCATGTTTCAGTTAACACTGTGCAAAAATGATTCCGAAAGACAGTTACAGACTAGTTCGTGTGTAGTTGCATTCGATTTTCTCAATTTTAGTTCACTAAACATCTCCATATGAGATCCAATTACTTGTAGGGAAATGCAAAAGACTTTGGTTATGATGATGCACTAGGTGCATAGCTGGGACTTTGTTTATGTTCTCGAAATGTGTTTGTCGAGTGCTAATTGAGAAAGTTTATATACAAGTTTTTGAACGAACTCCTTCAGAAAACTTCAACAAAAGTTCCCTGTGAAGAATATTTTGAAGCATCTGGTCGTCACTAACGTTTCGACTACTTGTGGAGCCAAAACGGACTCCGTATGAGTCAGATAACCATGTTTCAGATTAACATCACATAAAACTAATTCCGAGCAGCGATTCTGCACTAGTTCTTGTGTAGTTGCATTCAATTTTTTCCGTTCTCCTTAACTAAACATCTCCATGTGAGATCTAATTACTTGTAGGAAAATGCAACAGATCTAAGTTATGATGATGCACTAGGTCCATAGCTGGGACTTTATGTATGTGCTTGAAGTGCGTTTGTCGAGAGCTCATTAAGAAAGTTTCTATACAAGTTTCTGAACAAACTCCTAAAGAAAAGTTCTCCAACAGTTCCCTATTAAAGAATCCTTTGAAGCACCTGGTCGTCACAAACATTTTGACTACTTGTGCAGCCAAAACGTACTACAGATGAGTCAGATATCCATGTCTCAGTTGACACTGCGCAAAACTGATTCCGAACGACAGTTACAGACTAGTTCTTGTGTAGTTGTATTCGATTTTTTCCATTCTAGTTCACTAAACATCTCCATATGAGATCCAATTACTTGTAGGGAAATGCAAGAGACCTCAGTTATGATGATGCACTAGGTCCATAGCTGGGACTTTGTGTATGTTCTCGAAATGCGTTTGTCGAGTGCTCATTAAGAAAGTTTCTATACAAGTTTCTGAACAAACTCCTTAAGAAAAGTTATTGAAAAGTTCCCTGTGAAAGAATCTTTTGAAGCATCTGGTCGTCATAAACGTTTTGACTACTTGTGGAGCCAAAACGGACTCCTTATGAGTCAGATATCCATGTTTCAGTTAACACTGCGCAAAACTGATTCCGAACGACAATTACAGACTAGTTCTTGTGTAGTTGCATTCAATATTTTCCGTTCTCCTTAACTAAACATCTCCATATGAGATCTAATTACTTATAGGGGAATGCAACATACCTCAGTTATGATGATGTACTAGCTCCATAGCTGGGACTTTGTGTATGTGCTTGAAATGCGTTTGTCGAGTGATTATTAAGAAAGTTTCTATACAAGTTTCTAAACAAACTCCTGGAGAAAAGTTCTCCAAATGTTACCTGTGAAAGAATCCTTTGAAGCATATGGTCTTCAAATTTTTTTTGACTACTTGTGCAGCCAAAACGGACTCCGTATGAGTCATATATCCATGTTTCAGTTAACACTGCGCAAAACTGATTCCGGAAGACAGTTACAGACTAGTTCGTGTGTAGTTGCATTCGATTTTTCCATTCTAGTTCACTAAACATCTCCATATGAGATCCAATTACTTGTAGGGAAATGCAAGAGACCTCAGTTATGATGATGCACTAGGTCCATAGCTGGGACTTTGTGTATGTTCTCGAAATGCGTTTGTCGAGTGCTAATTGAGAAAGTTTCTATACAAGTTTTTGAACGAACTCCTTAAGAAAACTTCAACAAAAGTTCCCTGTGAAAGAATCTTTTGAAGCATCTGGTCGTCACTAACATTTCGACTACTTGTGGAGCCAAAACGGACTCCGTATGAGTCAGATAACCATGTTTTAGTTAACACTGGGCAAAACTGATTCCGAACGACAGTTACAGACTAGTTCTTGTGTAGTTGTATTCGATTTTTCCATTCTAGTTCACTAAGCATCTCCATATGAGATCCAACTACTTGTAGGGAAATGCAAGATACCTCAGTTATGATGATGCTCTAGGTCCATAGCTGGGACTTTGTGTATGTTCTCGAAATGCGTTTGTCGAATGCTCATTAAGAGAGTTTCTATACAAGTTTCTGAACGAACTCCTTAAGAAAAGTTCGCCAAAAGTTTCCTGTGAAAGAATCCTTTGAAGCATTTGGTCATCAATAACGTTTTGACTACTTGTGGATCCAAAACAGACTTCGTATGAGTCAGATATCAATGTTTCAGTTAACACTGCGGAAAACTGATTCCGAACGACAGTTACAGACTAGTTCTGGTGTAGTTGCATTCAATTTTTTCCATTCTCCTTAACTAAACATCTCCATATGAGATCTAATTAATTGTAGGGAAATGCAACAGACCTCAGTTATGATGATGCAATAGGTCCATAGCTGGGAATTTGTGTATGTGCTTGAAATGCGTTTGTCGAGTGCTCATTAAGAAAGTTTCTATACAAGTTTCTGAACGAACTCCTGCAAAAAATTTCTCCAAAAGTTCCCTGTGAAAGAATACTTTGAAGCATCTGGTTGTCACAAATGTTTTGACTACTTGTGCAGACAAAATAGACTCCGTATGATTCAGATATCCATGTTTCAGTTAACACCGCGCAAAACTGATTCCGAACGACAGTTACAGACTAGTTCTTGTGTAGTTGCATTCGATTCTTTCCATTCTAGTTCACTAAACAGCTCCATATGAGATCCAATTACATGTAGGGAAATGCAAGAGACCTCAGTTATGATGATGCAAGATGGGTCCATAGCTGGGACTTTGTGTATGTTCTCGAAATGCGTTTGTCGAAAGTGCTCATTAAAAAAGTTTCTATACATGTTTCTGAACAAACTCCTTAAGAAAAGTTCTCAAAAAGTTCCCTATGAAAGAATCCTTTAAAGCATCTGGTCGTCACAAGCGTTTTGACTAGTTGTGGAGCCAACACGGACTCTGTATGAGTTAGATATCCATGTTTCAGTTAACACTGCGCAAAACTGATTCCGAACGACAGTTACAGACTAGTTGTTGTGTAGTTGCATTCAATTTTTTCCATTCTACTTCACTAAACATCTCCATATGAGATCCAATTACTTGTAGCGAAATGCAAGAGACCTCAGTTATGATGATGCAGTAGGTCCATAGCTGGGACTTTGTGTATGTTCTCGAAATGCGTTTGTGAGTGCTCATTAAGAAAGTTTCTATACAAGTTTCTGAACAAACTCCTGAAGAAAAGTTCTCCAAAAGATCCCTATGAAAGAATCCTTTGAAGAATCTGGTCTTGACAAGCGTTTTGACTACTTGTGGAGCCAAAACGGACTCCGTATGAGTCAGATATCCATGTTTCAGTTAACACTGTGCAAAACTGATTCCGAACGACAGTTACAGACTAGTTGTTGTGTAGTTGCATTCGATTTTTTTTCCATTCTACTTCACTAAACATCTCCATGTGAGATCCAATTACTTGTCGGGAAATGCAAGAGACCTTAGTTATGATGATACACTAGGTCCATAGCTGGGACTTTGTCGAGTGCTCATTAAGAAAGTGCTCATTAAGTGCGTTTGTCGAGTGCTCATTAAGAAAGTTTCTATACAAGTTTTTGAACGAACTCCTTGTGAAAGAATCCTTTGAAGCATCTAGTCATCACAAACGTTTTGACTACTTGTGGAGCCAAAACGGACTCTTTATGAGTCAGATATCCATGTTTCAGCTTAACCTTTGCAGAAAACTTATTCCGAGCAGCGATTTACATACTAGTTCTTGTGTAGTTGCATTCAATTGTTTCCGTTCTCCTTAACTAAACATCTCCATATGAGATATAATTACTTGTAGGGAAATGAAATAGACCTCATTTATGATGATGCACTAGGTCCATAGCTGGGACTTTGTGTATGTTCTTGAAATGCGTTTGTTGAGTGCTCATTAAGAAAGTTTCTATACAAGTTCCTGAACGAACTCGTGAAGAAAAGTTCTCCAAAAGTTCCTAGTGAAAGAATCCTTTGAAGCATCTGGTCATCACAAACGTTTTGACTACTTGTGCAGCCAAAACGGACTCCGTATGAGTCAGATATCCATGTTTCACTTAACACTGCGCGAAACTAATTCCGAACGACAGTTGCAGACTAGTTCTTGTGTAGTTGCATTCAATTTTTTCCATTCTAATTCACTAAACATCTCCATATGAGATCCAATTACTTGTAGGGAAATGTAACAGACCTCAATTATGATGATGCAATAGGTCCATAGCTGGGACTTTGTGTATGTGCTTGAAATTCGTTTGTCGAGTGCTCATTAAGAATGTTTCTATACAAGTTCCTGAATGAACTCCTTAATATAAGTTCTCCAAAAGTTCCCATTGAAATAATCCTTTGAAGCATCTGGTCTTCACAAATGTTTTGACTATTTGTGGAGCCAAAACGGACTCCGTATGAGTAAGATATTCATGTTTGATTAACACTGCATAAAACCGATTCGAGCAGCGATTCTGAGACTAGTTCTTGTGTAGTTGCATTCGGTTTTTTCCATTCTCCTTAACTAAACATCTCCATATAAGATCTAGCTACTTGTAGGAAAATGCAAGAGACCTCAGTTATGATGATGCACTAGGTCCATAGCTGGGAATTTGTGTACGTGCTTGAAATGCGTTTGTCGAGTGCTCATTAAGAAACTTTCTATACAAGTTTCTGAACGAACTCCTGAAGAAAAGTTCTCACAAAGTTCCCTATGAAAGAATCCTTTCAAGCATCTTGTCGTCACAAACATTTTGTCTACTTGTGCAGCCAAAACGGACACCGTATGAGTCAGATATCCATGTTTCAGTTAACACTGCGCAAAACTGATTCCGAACGACAGTTATAGACTAGTTCTTGTGTAGTTGCATTCGATTTTTTCCATTCTAGTTCACTAAACATCTCCTTATGAGATCCAATTACTTGTAGGGAAGTGCAAGAGACCTCAGTTATGATGATGCACTTGGTCCATAGCTGGGACTTTGTGTATGTTCTCAAAATGCGTTTGTCGAGTGCTCATTAAGAAAGTTTCTATACAAGTTTTTGAGCGAACTCCTTAAGAAAAGTTATCCAAAAGTACCTTGTGAAAGAATACTTTGAAGCATCTATTCGTCACAAACGTTTTGACTACTTGTGGAGCCAAAACGGACTCCATATAAGTCAGATATCCATGTTTTAGTTAACACTACGCCAAACTGAATCCGAACGACAGTTACAGACTAGTTCTTGTGTAGTTGCATTCAATTTTTTCCGTTCTCCTTTACTAAACATCTCCATATGAGATCTAATTACTTGTAGGGTAATGCAACAGACCTCAGTTATGATGATGCACTAGGTCCATAGCTGGATCTTTGTGTATGTGCTTGAAATGCGTTTGTCGAGTGCTCACTAAGAAAGTTTCTATACAAGTTTCTGAACGAACTCCTGAAGAAAAGTTCTCCAAAAGTTCCCTGTGCAAGAATCCTTTGAAGCATCTGGTCGTCACAAACATTTTGTCTACTTGTGGAGCCAAAACGGACTCCGTATGAGTCAGATATCCATGTTTCAGTTAACAATGCGCAAAACTGATTCCGAACGACAGTTACAGATTAGTTCTTGTGTAGTTGCATTCGATTTATTCCATTCTCCTTAACTAAACATCTCCATATGAGATCTAGTTACTTGTAGGGAAATGCAACAGACCTCAGTTATGATGATGCACTAGGTCCATAGCTGGGACTTTGTGTATGTGCTTGAAATACGTTTGTCGAGTGCTCATTAAGAAAGTTTCTATACATGTTTCTGAACGAAGTCATGAAGAAAAGTTCTCCAAAAGTTCCCTGTGAAAGAATCCTTTGAAGCATCTGGTCATCACAAAAGTTTTATCTACTTGTGCAGCCAAAACGGACTCCGTATGAGTCAGATATCCATGTTTCAGTTAACACTGCACAAAACTGATTCCGAACGATAGTTACAGACCAGTTGTTGTGTAGTTGCATTCAATTTTTTCCATTCTCCTTAACTAAACATCTCCATATGAGATCTAATTACTTGTAGGGAAATGCAACAGACCTCAGTTATGATGATGCACTAGGTCCATAGCTGGGACTTTGTGTATGTGCTTGAAATGCGTTTGTCGAGTGCTCATTAAGAAAGTTTCTATACAAGTTTCTGTACGAACTCCTGAAGAAAAGTTCTCCAAAAGCTCCCTGTGAAAGAATCCTTTGAAGCATCTGGTCGTCACAAACGTTTTTACTACTCGTGCAGCCAAAACAGACTCCGTATGAGTCAGATATCCATGTTTCAGTTAACACTGCGCAAAACTGATTCCGAACGACAGTTACACACTAGTTCTTGTGTAGTTGCATTCGATTTTTTCCATTCTAGTTCACTAAACGTCTCCATATGAGATCCAATTACTTGTAGGGAAATGCAAGAGACCTCAGTTATGATGATGCACTAGGTCCATAGCTGGGACTTTGTGTATGTTCTCGAAATGCGTTTGTCGAGTGCTCATTAAGAGAGTTTCTATACAAGTTTCTAAACGAACTCCTTAAGAAAAATTCTCCAAAAGTTCCCCGTGAAAGAATCTTTTGAAGCATCTGGTCATCACTAACGTTTCGACTACTTGTGGAGCCAAAACAGACTCCGTATGAGTCAGATAACCATATTTCAGTTAACACTCGGCAAAACTGATTCCGAACGACAGTTACAGACTAGTTCTTGTGTAGTTGCATTCAATTTTTTCCGTTCTACTTAACTAAATATCTCCATATGAGATCTAATTACTTGTAGAGAAATGAAACAGACCTCAGTTATGATGATGGGCTAGGTCCATAGCTGGGACTTTGCGTATGTGCTCGAAATGCGTTGTCGAGTGCTCATTAAGAAAGTTTCTATACAAGTTTCTGAACGAACTCCTGAAGAAAAGTTCTCCAAAAGTTCCCTGTGAAAGAATCATTTCAAGCATCTGGTCATCACAAACGTTTTGACTACTTGTGCAGCCAAACGGACTCCGTATGAGTCGATATCCATGTTTCGATTAACAACTGCATAAAAGCGATTCCGAGCAGCGATTCTGAGACTAGTTCTTGTGTAGTTGCATTCGATTTTTTCCATTCTAGTTCACTAAACATCTCCATATGAGATCCAATTACATGTAGGGAAATGGAAGAGACCTTAGTTATGATGATGCACTAGGTCCTTAGCTGGGACTTTGTGTACGTTCTCGAAATGCGTTTGTCGAGTGCTCATTAAGAAAGTTTCTATGCAAGTTTCTGAACGAACTCCTGAAGAAAATTTCCCCAAAAGTTCCCTGTGAAAGAATCCTTTGAAGCATCTGGTCGTCACAAATGTTTGGACTACTTGTGCAGCCAAAACTGACTCTTTATGAGTCAGATATCCATGTTTCAGTTAACACTGCGCAAAACTTATTCCGAACGACAGTTACATACTAGTTCTTGTGTAGTTGCATTCGATTTTTTCCATTGTCCTTAACTAAACATCTCCATATGAGATCCAATTACTTGTAGGGAAATGCAAGATACCTTAGTTTTGATGATGCACTAAGTCCATAGCTGGGACTTTGTTTATGTTCTCGAAATGCGTTTGTCGAGTGCTCATTAAGAATTTTCTATACATGTTTTTGAACGAAATCCTTAAGAAAAGTTCTCGACAAGTTACCTGTGAAAGAATACTTTGAAGCATCTGGTCGTCACAAACATTTTGACTACTTGTGGAGCCAAAACGGACTCTGTATGAGTCAGATATCCATGTTTCTGTAATATCATGCAAAACTGTTTCCGAGCAGCGATTCTGAGACTAGTTCTTGTGTAGTTGCATTCGATTTTTCCTTTCTACTTCACTAAACATCTCCATATGAGTTACAATTACTTGTAGGGAAATGCAAGAGACCTTATTTATGATGATGCACTAGGTCCATAGCTGGGAATTTGTGTATGTTCTCGAAATGCGTTTGTCGAGTGCTCATTAAGAAAGTTTCTATACAAGTTTCTGAACGAACTCCTGAAGAAAAGTTCTCCAAAAGTTCTATGTGAAAGAATCCTTTGAAGCATCTGGTCGTCACAAACGTTTTGACTACTTGTGTAGCAAAAACGGACTCTTTATGAGTCAGATATCCATATTTCAGTTAACACTGCGCAAAACTAATTCGAGCAGCGATTCTGAGACTAGTTCTTGTGTAGTTGCATTCGATTTTTTCCTTTCTACTTCACTAAACATCTCCATATGAGTTCCAATTACTTGTAGGGAAATGCAAGAGACCTTATTTATGATGATGCACTAGGTCCATAGCTGGGAATTTGTGTATGATCTAGAAATGCGTTTCTCGAGTGCTCATTAAGAAAGTTTCTATACAAGTTTCTGAACGAACTCCTTAAGAAAAGTTCTCCAAAAGTTCCCTGTGAAAGAATCCTTTGAAGCATCTGGTCATCACAAACGTTTTGACTACTTCTGCAGCCAAAAGCGGACTCCGTATGAGTCGAGATATCCATGTTTCGATTAACAACTGCATAAAACTGATTACGAGCAGCGATTAGAGACTAGTTGTTGTGTAGTTGCATTCAATATTGTCCATTCTACTTCACTAAACATCTCCATATGAGATCCTATTACTTGTAGGGAAATGCTAGAGGCCTCAGTTATGATGATGCACTAAGTCCATAGTTGGGACTTTGTGTATGTTCTCGAAATGCGTTTGTCGAGTACGCATTAAGAAAGTTTCTATACAAGTTTCTAAACGAACACCTTAAGAAAAGTTCTCCAAAAGTTCCCTGTGAAATAATCCTTTGAAGCATCTGGTCATCACGAACGTTTTGACTACTTGTGCAGCCAAAATGGACTCTGTATGAGTCAGATATCCATGTTTCAGTTAACATTGCGCAAAACTGATTTCGAACGACAGTTACAGACTAGTTCTTGTGTAGATGCATTTGATTTTTTCCATCCTAGTTCACTAAACATCTCCATATGAGATCCAATTACATGTAGGGAAATGCTAGAGGCCTCAGTTATGATGATGCACTAGGTCCATAGCTGGGACTTTGTGTATGTTCTCGAAATGCGTTTGTCGATTGCTCATTAATATAGTTTCTATACATGTTTCTGAACAAACTCCTTCAGAAAAGTTCTCAAAAATTTCCCTATGAAAGAATCCTTTAAAGCATCTGGTCGTCACAAGCGTTTTGACTAGTTGTGGAGCCAACACGGACTCTGTATGAGTTAGATATCCATGTTTCAGTTAACACTGCAAGAAAACCGATTCCGAGCAGCGATTCTGAGACTAGTTGTTGTGTAGTTGCATTCAATTTTTTCCATTCTACTTCACTAAACATCTCCATATGAGATCCAATTACTTGTAGCAAAATGAAAGAGACCTCAGTTATGATGATGCACTAGGTCCATAGCTGGGACTTTGTGTATGTTCTCGAAATGCGTTTGTCGAGTGCTCATTAAGAAAGTTTCTATACAAGTTTTTGAACGAACTCCTTAAGAAAAGTTCTCCACAAGTTCCTTGTGAAAGAATCCTTTGAAGAATCTAGTCGTCACAAGCGTTTTGACTACTTGTGGAGCCAAAACGGACTCTGTATGAGTCAGATATCCATGTTTTAGTTAACACTGCGCAAAACTGATTCCGAACTACAGTTACAAACTAGTTGTTGTGTAGTTGCATTCGATTTTTTCCATTCTACTGCACTAAACATATCCATATGAGTTCCAGTTACTTGTAGGGAAATGCAAGATACCTTAGTTTTGATGATGCACTAAGTCCATAGCTGGGACTTTGTTTATGTTCTCGAAATGCGTTTGTCGAGTGCTCATTAAGAATTTTCTATACATGTTTTTGAACGAACTCCTTAAGAAAAGTTCTGCACAAGTTCCCTGTGAAAGAATCCTTTGAAGCATCTGGTCGTCACAAACATTTTGACTACTTGTGGAGCCAAAACGGACTCTGTATGAGTCAGATATCCATGTTTCTGTAATATCACAAGCAAAACTGTTTCCGAGCAGCGATTCTGAGACTAGTTCTTGTGTCGTTGCATTCGATTTTTTCCTTTCTACTTCACTAAACATCTCCATATGAGTTACAATTACTTGTAGGGAAATGCAAGAGACCTTATTTATGATGATGCACTAGGTCCATAGCTGGGAATTTGTGTATGTTCTCGAAATGCGTTTGTCGAAAGTGCTCATTAAGAAAGTTTCTATACAAGATTCTGAATGAACTCCTGAAGAAAAGTTCTCCAAAAGTTCCCTGTGAAAGAACCCTTTGAAGCATCTGGTCGTCACGAACGTTTTGACTAATTGTGTAGCCAAAACAGACTTTATATGAGTCAGATATCCATGTTTGATTAACCTTTGCATAAAACTGATTCCGAACTACGATTCTGAGACTAGTTCTTGTGTAGTTGCATTCAATTTTTTCCGTTCTCCTTAACTAAACATCTCCATATGAGCTCTAATTACTTGTAGGGAAATGCAACATACCTCAGTTATGATGATGCACTAGGTCCATAGCTGGGACTTTGTGTATGTGCTTGAAATGCGTTTGTCGAGTGCTCATTAAGAAAGTTTCTATACAAGTTTCTGAATGAACTCCTTAAGAAAAGTTCTCCAAAAGTTCCCTGTGAAAGAATGCTTTGAAGCATCTGGTCATCACAAACGTTTTGACTACTTGTGCAGCCAAAACGGACTCCGTATGAGTCAGATATCCATGTTTCAGTTAACACTGCGCAAAACTGATTCCGAACGACAGTTACATACTAGTTGTTGTGTAGTTGCATTCAATTTTTTCCATTCTACTTCACTAAACATCTCCATATGAGATCCTATTACTTGTAGGGAAATGCTAGAGGCCTCAGTTATGATGATGCACTATGTCCATAGCTGGGACTTTGTGTATGTTCTCGAAATGCGTTTGTCGAGTGCGCATTAAGAAAGTTTCTATACAAGTTTCTGAATGAACTCCTTAAGAAAAGTTCTCCAAAAGTTCCCTGTGAAATAATCCTTTGAATTATCTGGTCATCACAAACGTATTGACTACTTGTGCAGCCAAAATGGACTCCGTATGAGTCAGTTATCCATGTTTCAGTTAACACTGCGCAAAACTGATTTCGAACGACAGTTACAGACTAGTTCTTGTGTAGTTGCATTCGATTTTTTCCATTCTACTTAACTAAACATCTCCATATGAGATCCAATTACATGTAGTGAAATGCTAGAGGCCTCAGTTATGATGATGCACTAGGTCCATAGCTGGGACTTTGTGTATGTTCTCGAAATATGTTTGTCGAGTGCTCATTAAGAAAGTTTATGTACATGTTTCTGAACAAACTCCTGAGGAAAAGTTCTCCAAAAGTTCCCTATGAAAGAATACTTTGAAGCATCTGGTCGTCACAAGCGTTTTGACTACTTGTGCAGCCAACACGGACTCTGTATGAGTCAGATATCCATGTTTCAGTTAACACTGCACAAAACTAATTCCGAACGACAGTTATAGACTAGTTCTTGTGTAGTTGCATCCGATTTTTTCCATTCTACTTCACTAAACATCTCCATATGAGATCCAATTACTTGTAGGGAAATGCAAGAGACGTCAGTTATGATGATGCACTAGGTCCATAGCTGGGACTTTGTGTATGTTCTCGAAATGTGTTTGTCCAGTGCTCATTAAGAAAGTTTTTATACAAGTTTCTGTATGAACTCCTTAAGAAAAGTTATCGAAAAGTTCCCTGTGAAAGAATCCTTTGAAGCATATGGTCGTCACAAACATTTTGACTACTTGTGGAGCCAAAACGGACTCCGTATGAGTCAGATATCCATGTTTCAGTTAACACTGTGCAAAATTGATTCGAGCAGCGATTCTGAGACTACTTCTTGCGTGAAGTTGCATTCGATTTTTCCATTCTAATTCACTAAACATCTCCATATGAGATCCAATTACTTGTAGGGAAATGCAAGAGACCTCGGTTATGATGATGCACTAGGTACATAGCTGGGACTTTGTGTATGTTCTTGAAATGCGTTTGTCGAGTGCTCATTAAGAAAGTTTCTATACAAGTTTATGAACAAACTCCTGAAGAAAAGTTCTCCAAAAGTTCCCTATGAAAGAATCCTTTGAAGCATCTGGTCGTCACAAACGTTTTGACTACTTGTGGAGCCAAAACGGACTCCGTATGAGTCAGATATCCATGTTTCGGTTAACACTGCACAAAACTAATTCCGAACGACAGTTACAGACTAGTTCTTGTGTAGTTGCATTCGATTTTTTCCATTCTACTTCACTAAACATCTCCATATGAGATCCAATTACTTGTAGGGAAATGCAAGAGACCTAAGTTATGATGATGCACTAGGTCCATAGCTGGGACTTTGTGTATGTTCTTGAAATGTGTTTGTCGAGTGCTCATTAAGAAAGTTTTTATACAAGTTTCTGTATGAACTCCTTAAGAAAAGTTCTCCAAAAGTTCCCTGTGAAAGAATCCTTTGAAGCATCTGGTCATCACAAACGTTTTGACTACTTGTGGAGCCAAAACGGACTCCGTATGAGTCAGATATCCATGTTTCAGTTAGCACTACGCAAAATTGATTCCGAACGACAGTTATAGACTACTTCTTGTGTAGTTGCATTCGATATTTTCCATTCTACTTCACTAAACATCTCCATATGAGATCCAATTACTTGTAGGGAAATGCAAGAGACCTCAGTTATGATGATGCACTAGGTCCATAGTTGGGACTTTGTGTATGTTCTAGAAATGCGTTTGTCGAGTGCTCATTAACAAAGTTTCTATACAAGTTTCTGAACGAACTCCTTAAGAAAAGTTCTCCAAAAGTTCCCTGTGAAAGAATCCTTTGAAGCATCTGGTCATCACAAACGTTTTGACTACTTCTGCAGCCAAAACGGACTCCGTATGAGTCAGATATCCATGTTTCAGTTAACACTGCGCAAAACTGATTCTGAACGACAGTTACAGACTAGTTGTTGTGTAGTTGCATTCAATATTGTCCATTCTACTTCACTAAACATCTCCATATGAGATCCTATTACTTGTAGGGAAATGCTAGAGGCCTCAGTTATGATGATGCACTAAGTCCATAGTTGGGACTTTGTGTATGTTCTCGAAATGCGTTTGTCGAGTGCGCATTAAGAAAGTTTCTATACAAGTTTCTAAACGAACACCTTAAGAAAAGTTCTCCAAAAGTTCCCTGTGAAATAATCCTTTGAAGCATCTGGTCATCACAAACGTTTTGACTACTTGTGCAGCCAAAATGGACTCTGTATGAGTCAGATATCCATGTTTCAGTTAACAGTGCACAAAACTGATTTCGAACGACAGTTACAGACTAGTTCTTGTGTAGATGCATTTGATTTTTTCCATCCTAGTTCACTAAACATCTCCATATGAGATCCAATTACATGTAGGGAAATGCTAGAGGCCTCAGTTATGATGATGCACTAGGTCCATAGCTGGGACTTTGTGTATGTTCTCGAAATGCGTTTGTCGAGTGCTCATTAAAAAAGTTTCTATACATGTTTCTGAACAAACTCCTTAAGAAAAGTTCTCAAAAAGTTCCCTATGAAAGAATCCTTTAAAGCATCTGGTCGTCACAAGCGTTTTGACTAGTTGTGGAGCCAACACGGAGTCTGTATGAGTTAGATATCCATGTTTGATTAACCTTTGCATAAAACTGATTCCGAGCAGCGATTCTGAGACTAGTTGTTGTGTAGTTGCATTCAATTTTTTCCATTCTACTTCACTAAACATCTCCAGATGAGATCCAATTACTTGTAGCGAAATGCAAGAGACCTCAGTTATGATGATGCACTAGGTCCATAGCTGGGACTTTGTGTATGTTCTCGAAATGCGTTTGTCGAGTGCTCATTAAGAAAGTTTCTATACAAGTTTTTGAACGAACTCCTTAAGAAAAGTTCTCCACAAGTTCCTTGTGAAAGAATCCTTTGAAGAATCTAGTCGTCACAAGCGTTTTGACTACTGCGCAAAACTGATTCCGAACTACAGTTACAAACTAGTTGTTGTGTAGTTGCATTCGATTTTTTCCATTCTACTGCACTAAACATATCCATATGAGTTCCAGTTACTTGTAGGGAAATGCAAGATACCTTAGTTTTGATGATGCACTAAGTCCATAGCTGGGACTTTGTTTATGTTCTCGAAATGCGTTTGTCGAGTGCTCATTAAGAATTTTCTATACATGTTTTTGAACGAACTCCTTAAGAAAAGTTCTTCACAAGTTCCCTGTGAAAGAATCCTTTGAAGCATCTGGTCGTCACAAACATTTTGACTACTTGTGGAGCCAAAACGGACTCTGTATGAGTCAGATATCCATGTTTCGGTGTCTTTGCGCAAAAGCTGTTTCCGAGCAGCGATTCTGAGACTAGTTCTTGTGTAGTTGCATTCGATTTTTTCCTTTCTACTTCACTAAACATCTCCATATGAGTTACAATTACTTGTAGGGAAATGCAAGAGACCTTATTTATGATGATGCACTAGGTCCATAGCTGGGAATTTGTGTATGTTCTCGAAATGCGTTTGTCGAGTGCTCATTAAGAAAGTTTCTATACAAGATTCTGAATGAACTCCTGAAGAAAAGTTCTCCAAAAGTTCCCTGTGAAAGAACCCTTTGAAGCATCTGGTCGTCACGAACGTTTTGACTAATTGTGTAGCCAAAACGGACTCTATATGAGTCAGATATCCATGTTTCAGATTAACCTTTGCGCATAAACCGATTCCGAACTACGATTCTGAGACTAGTTCTTGTGTAGTTGCATTCAATTTTTTCCGTTCTCCTTAACTAAACATCTCCATATGAGATCTAATTACTTGTAGGGAAATGCAACATACCTCAGTTATGATGATGCA
The DNA here is from genome assembly GCA_021605145.1 of Aegilops bicornis. NCBI lineage: Eukaryota > Viridiplantae > Streptophyta > Magnoliopsida > Poales > Poaceae > Aegilops > Aegilops bicornis. Next base: position 185,085,136 of record CM038673.1, read on the forward strand.
CTAGGTCCATAGCTGGGACTTTGTGTATGTGCTTGAAATGCGTTTGTCGAGTGCTCATTAAGAAAGTTTCTATACAAGTTTCTGAATGAACTCCTTAAGAAAAGTTCTCCAAAAGTTCCTGTGAAAGAATGCTTTGAAGCATCTGGTCATCACAAACGTTTTGACTACTTGTGCAGCCAAAACGGACTCCGTATGAGTCAGATATCCATGTTTCAGTGAACACTGCGCAAAACTGATTCCGAACGACAGTTACATACTAGTTGTTGTGTAGTTGCATTCAATTTTTTCCATTCTACTTCACTAAACATCTCGATATGAGATCCTATTACTTGTAGGGAAATGATAGAGGCCTCAGTTATGATGATGCACTATGTCCATAGCTGGGACTTTGTGTATGTTCTCGAAATGCGTTTGTCGAGTGCGCATTAAGAAAGTTTCTATACAAGTTTCTGAACGAACTCCTTAAGAAAAGTTCTCCAAAAGTTCCCTGTGAAATAATCCTTTGAATTATCTGGTCATCACAAACGTATTGACTACTTGTGCAGCCAAAATGGACTCCGTATGAGTCAGTTATCCATGTTTCAGTTAACACTGCGCAAAACTGATTTCGAACGACAGTTACAGACTAGTTCTTGTGTAGTTGCATTCGATTTTTTCCATTCTACTTAACTAAACATCTCCATATGAGATCCAATTACATGTAGTGAAATGCTAGAGGCCTCAGTTATGATGATGCACTAGGTCCATAGCTGGGACTTTGTGTATGTTCTCGAAATATGTTTGTCGAGTGCTCATTAAGAAAGTTTATGTACATGTTTCTGAACAAACTCCTGAGGAAAAGTTCTCCAAAAGTTCCCTATGAAAGAATACTTTGAAGCATCTGGTCGTCACAAGCGTTTTGACTACTTGTGCAGCCAACACGGACTCTGTATGAGTCAGATATCCATGTTTCAGTTAACACTGCACAAAACTAATTCCGAGCAGCGCTTATAGACTAGTTCTTGTGTAGTTGCATCCGATTTTTCCATTCTACTTCACTAAACATCTCCATATGAGATCCAATTACTTGTAGGGAAATGCAAGAGACGTCGATTATGATGATGCACTAGGTCCATAGCTGGGACTTTGTGTATGTTCTCGAAATGTGTTTGTCCAAAGGCTCATTAAGAAAGTTTTTATACAAGTTTCTGTATGAACTCCTTAAGAAAAGTTATCGAAAAGTTCCCTGTGAAAGAATCCTTTGAAGCATATGGTCGTCACAAACATTTTGACTACTTGTGGAGCCAAAACGGACTCCGTATGAGTCAGATATCCATGTTTCAGTTAACACTGCGCAAAATTGATTCCGAGCAGCGATTCTGAACTACTTCTTGCGTAGTTGCATTCGATTTTTTCCATTCTACTTCACTAAACATCTCCATATGAGATCCAATTACTTGTAGGGAAATGCAAGAGACCTCAGTTATGATGATGCACTAGGTCCATAGCTGGGACTTTGTGTATGTTCTAGAAATGCGTTTGTCGAGTGCTCATTAACAAAGTTTCTATACAAGTTTCTGAACAAACTCCTGAAGAAAAGTTCTCCAAAAGTTCCCTATGAAAGAATCCTTTGAAGCAGCTGGTCGTAACAAATGTTTTGACTACTTGTGGAGCCAAAACTGACTCCGTATGAGTCAGATATCCATGTTTCAGTTAACAATGCACAAAACTAATTCCGAACTATAGTTATAGACTAGTTCTTGTGTAGTTGCATTCGATTTCTTCCATTCTACTTCACTAAACATCTCCATATGAGATCCAATTACTTGTAGGGAAATGCAAGAGACCTAAGTTATGATGATGCACTAGGTCCATAGCTGGGACTTTGTGTATGTTCTTGAAATGTGTTTGTCGAGCGCTCATTAAGAAAGTTTTTATACAAGTTTCTGTATGAACTCCTTAAGAAAAGTTCTCCAAAAGTTCCCTGTGAAAGAATCCTTTGAAGCATCTGGTCATCACAAACGTTTTGACTACTTGTGGAGCCAAAACGGACTCCGTATGAGTCAGATATCCATGTTTCAGTTAGCACTACATAAAATTGATTCCGAGCAGCGGTTATAGACTACTTCTTGTGTAGTTGCATTCGATATTTTCCATTCTACTTCACTAAACATCTCCATATGAGATCCAATTACTTGTAGGGAAATGCAAGAGACCTCAGTTATGATGATGCACTAGGTCCATAGTTGGGACTTTGTGTATGTTCTAGAAATGCGTTTGTCGGGTGCTCATTAACAAAGTTTCTATACAAGTTTATGAACAAACTCCTAAAGAAAAGTTCTCCAAAAGTTCCCTATGAAAGAATACTTTGAAGCAGCTGGTCATCACAAACGTTTTGACTACTTGTGCAGCCAAAACGGACTCCGTATGAGTCAGATATCCATGTTTCAGTTAACATCACAAGAAACTGATTACGAGCAGCGATTCTGAGACTAGTTGTTGTGTAGTTGCATTCAATATTGTCCATTCTACTTCACTAAACATCTCCATATGAGATCCTATTACTTGTAGGGAAATGCTAGAGGCCTCAGTTATGATGATGCACTAAGTCCATAGTTGGGACTTTGTGTAAGTTCTCAAAATGCGTTTGTCGAGTGCGCATTAAGAAAGTTTCTATACAAGTTTCTGAACGAACTCCTTAAGAAAAGTTCTCCAAAAGTTCCCTGTGAAATAATCCTTTGAAGCATCTAGTCATCACAAACGTTTTGACTAATTGTGCAGCCGAAATGGACTCCGTATGAGTCAGATATCCATGTTTCAGTTAACATCGCATAAAACTGATTTGAGCAGCGATTCTGAGACTAGTTCTTGTGTAGTTGCATTCGATTTTTTTCCATTCTAGTTCACTAAACATCTCCATATTAGATCCAATTACATGTAGGGAAATGCTAGAGGCCTCAGTTATGATGACACACTAGGTCCATAGCTGGGACTTTGTGTATGTTCTCGAAATGTGTTTGTCGAGTGCTCATTAAGAAAGTTTCTATACAAGTTTCTGAACAAACTCCTGAAGAAAAGTTCTCCAAAAGTTCCATATGAAAGAATCCTTTGAAACATCTGGTCGTCACAAGCGTTTTGACTACTTGTGCAGCCAACACGGACTCTGTATGAGTCAGATATCCATGTTTCAGTTAACACTACACAAAACTAATTCCGAACGACAGTTACAGACTAGTTCTTGTGTAGTTGCATTTGATTTTTTCCATTCCGCTTCACTAAACATCTCCATATGAGATCCAATTACTTGTAGGGAAATGCAAGAGACCTCAGTTATGATGATGCACTAGGTCCATAGCTGGGACTTTGTGTATGTTCTCGAAATGCGTTTATCGAGTGCTCATTAAGAAAGTTTCTATACAAGTTTTTGAACAAACTCCTTAAGAAAAGTTCTCCAAAAGTTCCCTATGAAAGAATCCTTTGAAGCACCTGGTCGCCACAAACGTTTTGACTACTTGTAGAGCCAACACGGACTCCGTATGAGTCAGATATGCATGTTTAAGTTACACTGCGCAAAACTGATGCCGAACGACAGTTACAGACTAGTTGTTGTGTAGTTGCATGCGATTTTTTCCATTCTACTTCGCTAAACATCTCCATATGAGATTCAATTACTTGTAGGGAAATGCAAGAGATCTCAGTTATGATGATGCACTAGGTCCATAGCTGGGATTTTGTGTATGTTCTCGAAATGTGTTTGTCGAGTGCTCATTAAGAAAGTTTCTATACAAGTTTCTGTATGAACTCCTTAAGAAAGGTTATCGAAAAGTTCCCTGTGAAAGAATCCTTTGAAGCATCTGGTCGTCACAAAACTTATGACTACTTGTGGAGCCAAAACGGACTCCGTATGAGTCAGATATCCATGTTTCAGTTAACACTGCACAAAACTAATTCCGAACGACAGTTATAGACTAGTTCTTGTGTAGTTGCATCCGACTTTTTCCATTCTACTTCACTAAACATCTCCATATGAGATCCAATTATTTGTAGGGAAATGCAAGAGACCTCAGTTATGATGATGCACTAGGTCCATAGCTGGGACTTTGTGTATGTTCTTGAAATGTGTTTGTCGAGTTCTCATTAAGAAAGTTTTTATACAAGTTTCTGTATGAACTCCTTAAGAAAAGTTATCAAAAAGTTCCCTGTGAAAGAATCCTTTCAAGCATCTGGTCGTCACAAAAGTTTTGACTACTTGTGGAGCCAAAACGGACTCTGTATGAGTCAGATATCCATGTTTCAGTTAGCACTACGCAAAATTGATTCCGAACGACAGTTATAGACTACTTCTTGTGTAGTTGCATTCGATATTTTCCATTCTACTTCACTAAACATCTCCATATGAGATCCAATTACTTGTAGGGAAATGCAAGAGACCTCAGTTATGATGATGCACTAGGTCCATAGCTGGACTTTGTGTCTGTTCTAGAAATGCATTTGTCGAGTGCTCATTAACAAAGTTTCTATACAAGTTTCTGAACAAACTCCTGAAGAAAAGTTCTCCAAAAGTTCCCTTTGAAAGAATACTTTGAAGCAGCTGGTCATCACAAATGTTTTGACTACTTGTGGAGCCAAAACTGACTCCGTACGATTCAGATATCCATGTTTCAGTTAACACTGCACAAAACTAATTCCGAACGACAGTTATAGACTAGTTCTTGTGTAGTTGCATTCGATTTTTTCCATTCTACTTCACTAAACATCTCCATATGAGATCCAATTACTTGTAGGGAAATGCAAGAGACCTCAGTTATGATGATGCACTAGGTCCATAGCTGGGACTTTGTGTATGTTCTCGAAATGCGTTTGTCGAGTGCTCATTAAGAAAGTTTCTATACAAGTTTCTGAACGAACTCCTTAAGAAAAGTTCTCCAAATGTTCCCTGTGAAAGAATCCTTTGAAGCATCTGGTCATCACAAACGTTTTGACTACTTGTGCAGCCAAAACGGACTCCGTATGAGTCGGTATCCATGTTTCGATTAACACTGCATAAAACTGATTACGAGCAGCGATTCTGAGACTAGTTGTTGTGTAGTTGCATTCAATATTGTCCATTCTACTTCACTAAACATCTCCATATGAGATCCTATTACTTGTAGGGAAATGCTAGAGGCCTCAGTTATAATGATGCACTAAGTCCATAGTTGGGACTTTGTGTATGTTCTCGAAATGCGTTTGTCGAGTGCGCATTAAGAAAGTTTCTATACAAGTTTCTGAACGAACTCCTTCAGAAAAGTTCTCCAAAAGTTCCCTGTGAAATAATCCTTTGAAGCATCTAGTCATCACAGACGTTTTGACTAATTGTGCAGCCAAAATGGACTCTGTATGAGTCAGATATCCATGTTTGATTAACACTTTGCATAAAACTGATTTTGAGCAGCGATTCTGAGACTAGTTCTTGTGTAGTTGCATTCGATTTTTTCCATTCTAGTTCACTAAACATCTCCATATTAGATCCAATTACATGTAGGGAAATGCTAGAGGCCTCAGTTATGATGACACACTAGGTCCATAGCTGGGACTTTGTGTATGTTCTCGAAATGCGTTTGTCGAGTGCTCATTAAAAAAGTTTCTATACATGTTTCTGAACAAACTCCTTAAGAAAAGTTCTCCAAAAGTTCCCTATGAAAGAATCCTTTAAAGCATCTGGTCATCACAAGTGTTTTGACTACTTGTGGAGCCAACACGGACTCTGTATTAGTCAGATATCCATGTTTCAGTTAACACTGCATAAACTGATTCGAGCAGCGATTCTGAGACTAGTTGTTGTGTAGTTGCATTCAATTTTTTCCATTCTACTTCACTAAACATCTCGATATGAGATCCAATTACTTGTAGCGAAATGCAAGAGACCTCAGTTACGATGATGCACTAGGTCCATAGCTGGGACTTTGTGTATGTTCTCAAAATGCGTTTGTCGAGTGCTCATTAAGAAAGTTTCTATACAAGTTTTTGAACGAACTCCTTAAGAAAAGTTCTCCAAAAGTTCCTTGTGAAAGAATCCTTTGAATAATCTGGTCGTCACAAGCGTTTTGACTACTTGTGGATCCTAAACGGCCTCTGTATGAGTCAGATATCCATGTTTTAGTTAACACTGCGCAAAACTGATTCTGAACGACAGTTACAGACTAGTTGGTGTGTAGTTGCATTCGGTTTTTTCCATTCTACTTCACTAAACATCTCCAAATGAGTTCCAGTTACTTGTAGGGAAATGCAAGATACCTTAGTTTTGATGATGCACTTAGTCCATAGCTGGGACTTTGTGTATGTTCTCGAAATGTGTTTGTCGAGTGCTCATTAAGAATTTTCTATACAAGTTTTTGAACGAACCCCTTAAGAAAAGTTATCCACAAGTTCCCTGTGAAAGAATCCTTTGAAGCATCTGGTCGTCACAAACATTTTGACTACTTGTGGAGCCAAAACGGACTCTGTATGAGTCAGATATCCATGTTTCAGGTAATACTGCGCAAAACTGTTTCCGAACGACAGTTACAGACTAGTTCTTGTGTAGTTGCATTCGATTTTTTCCTTTCTACTTCACTAAACATCTCCATATGAGTTACAATTACTTGTAGGGAAATGCAAGAGACCTTATTTATGATGATGCACTAGGTCCATAGCTAGGAATTTGTGTATGTTCTCGAAATGCGTTTGTCGAGTGCTCATTAAGAAAGTTTCTATACAAGATTCTGAACGAACTCCTGAAGAAAAGTTCTCCAAAAGTTCCCTGTGAGAGAACCCTTTGAAGCATCTGGTCGTCACGAACGTTTTGACTAATTGTGTAGCCAAAGCGGACTCTATATGAGTCGATATCCATGTTTCGATTAACCTTTGCATAAAACCCGATTCCGAGCAGCGATTCTGAGACTAGTTCTTGTGTAGTTGCATTCAATTTTTCCGTTCTCCTTAACTAAACATCTCCATATGAGATCTAATTACTTGTAGGGAAATGCAACATACCTCGATTATGATGATGCATTAGGTCCATAGCTGGGACTTTGTGTATGTGCTTGAAATGCGTTTGTCGAGTGCTCATTAAGAAAGTTTCTATACAAGTTTCTGAACGAACTCCTTAAGAAAAGTTCTCCAAAAGTTCCCTATGAAAGAATGCTTTGAAGCATCTGGTCATCACAAACGTTTTGACTACTTGTGCAGCCAAAACGGACTCCGTATGAGTCTGATATCCATGTTTCAGTTAACACTTCATAAAACTGATTCGAGCAGCGATTCTGAGACTAGTTGTTGTGTAGTTGCATTCAATTTTTTCCATTCTACTTCACTAATGTAGCGACCCGACCCAAATGGATCAAGTCTCTATGCTTTCGTGCCATCCCTGGATCGGTATGCTGACACACACAGTACTCGAAGGATTTATAACAGAGGTAAATCACATGTATAAAGTAACGTAAATACTATTACCTCGATCCAAAATATAGCGGAAGCAACAAGGTTGTGGATTCCCATCAACACCAACGGCAAAGTTGAGTATAGGAAATCGTAACCCTAACGTATCACTTACTCGTAAATGCGAAAAGTCTCCAACATGAAAAGTTGCAGCCTGAAAACGGTCAGCACATGGAATATGCTGGCAATGTAACACATAGAGAGTAATGAAAGAATAAGCTATACTACATGCATATATGGCTGGTGGAAAGCTCTATGGTTACAGTTTTTTGCGAAAAGCCAATTTTTCCCTCTTGCAAAGGAATAAATTTATTTAACTATCATGGTGGTTGTTGAACATTGAGAATGGTTGACGATCCTCAATCCCAATTAAAAGTACTCATTAAACCCAAACAAATTATATTAAGTAACGTGATGAGATCAACAGGATATCCAGGTACTAGATACTCAAAATTGTCCATAACCGGGGACACGGCTAACCATGATTAGTTTGTACACTCTGCAGAGGTTTGCACACTTTTCCCCACAAGACTCGAGCGCCTCCATTTGGTTTCTCGCACTACATGGTGTTTGAGAGACGGATGACCGAGACATAGTCTTTCAGAAGCACTAGCACCTTACATGTGGGTAGACCGTACCAACCTACATCCCCTACATCTGCTAGTCTACCCGTAAGAGTTCGCACAACTTAGTCAACTACGCCAGAGCCCATAATGGCTTGTGGCTACACACGGAAGTTTCTAGTTTGAATAATCTCATGATCCCTTTGGGCCTGGGTGGCGGTCCGAAGAAATACAGGCAAATCCTGTCTACCCAGGTGCTTTGACAGGCAAGTCCTGGAATAGCCAGGTGCCTCAATCCACCCAGATGTGTGTTTAAGTTGCCACCTTAGATAAACCATTAATTATCAATCTCGCATACATCATGGATATTCACTCAAACCCAATCCACGTCTCTGAGCATAGCATTGCGTAATAAGCAAACGTAGAAGTAACTCCCAAGGGTTTGATAATAAAACAGGTAATAGGTACTACCTCAAACTACTTCCCATCCCACAATTTAATTAGATCCTAATCATGCAAGTGTTTGAGGAATAGATCTAATGCATAAAAAGCGGGAATGAGAAGAGTATGATCAAAGTGTTACTTGCCTGCAAAGTTGATGAAGATGGTTCGCACTCAAAACTCTTGATAGATCTACTCGTCACACTCCGGTCAATCTATCGTAATCAAGCAATAGCAACCACACATAAGCAATCACTCAAAAGATCTCAAGGATCGAAGAAACAATTCGGAAAACGTCAAAACCAAATCTAATAACTCTTGCAGCATAAAACAATTTCTATCAGTACCAAAACTATGTGTATTTGGCCTTATCAGAAAGTTTAGGTCAAGATCTTCGATTTGCAAAAAGAATCAACTAAATCGAGATTCTGAAACTCAAGTTATGATCAAACGAAGTTCAAATACAAATCTGTTTGAATTCAAATTTTAAAACTTTCGAAAACATGTTTGAGTTGTGTTACTGGATAGAGGAGATAATAACGAAGAAGTGGGCGTTGGTTTCGTTGGATTCCGACTTACGAGTAAAAAGTTATGACCGTTTGAAGATTAGGGACTAACGGATAGGTCCCTGACGGAAATTAAAAATAAAAAGAAAAATCAATCGAGCGAACGCTCGCTAAACAAAACCGGAAAGAAAAACTGGCGAGAAAATCGATCTAGGGTTTCAGAAAGGAAACCGAAACGAAAAACCGATCTAGAAAACGGAACGGAAACCGATATAGAAAACCGATCTAGAAAAGGTGACGCGGCGCGGGGCTAGTACCTCGAAGAGGCGAGGCTCCGGCTCGGCGGCGTAAAGCGGCGGCGTGCAAGTGGCGGCGGCGCGTGAGGCGGCGGCGTGGGGCGGCGGCGGCACTTCTTCTTCTTGCTGCGTAGGAGAGGAGAGGAGAGTTGATTTGATGTGTTGGAGGGGGTGCTTGGGTATTTATATTGGGGAGGAAGGGTTTTGCTTGGGGTAGGGGACAAGAAATAGATTAGGATTAGGAATCCTAGGAATAAAAAACGGAATAACAAAAACGGGATCAAATCCTACTAGGATTTGTAATAGAATAGGAAACTTGGGGCTCCCTGGCTCCCCTAGGTGCGTGCGATGTGTGCGTGGCCTTGGCCTTCGGCCGGCCGGTGGCTTTGGCGGCTTGGGCCTTTGGCCCAGGCGCTACCTCCTTTTTTATTTTTTTATTTCCAGACGAAAGAAAAATAATAAAACCAAATAAATAAATATATTATATAGGCATATAATATATCAAAATTTTCAGAAAAAGATTTCCTACATGATGAACTTTATTCTAGCATTAAATAAAATACACACAAATTTAAATAAAGCAAAGAGTGCTTCTGGTCCAATAAAATCCAACAAAAATCATTTTTTAGAATACCAAAATGACTTCAAATTAATTTCTCTCCAATTTTCTGATGTAGGGAATCATGTTACCCTATTTTCCATATATTTTATTTTTGGAGAAAAATAATTTGAATAAAACTCAAATAACTCCAATTTGAATATAAATTCAAAAGAACTTTGAATTTTAATTCTTTGAAAACTCCCAACTCATATTTCGTATAATTTGAAGAAGTCATTTTATCTTCGCTCGTGAAAATCATTGAGTTGCATAAAGTTTCAGAATTGGAAATATTTTCCAAATGAAATTCAAATATTTTCAACACCTCTTGTCATTTAAATAAATGGAAGAAGTCATATCATCTTCTCTCCAGGGTTTTGTGATGAAGAGTATTTTAATTCCCTAAGATCATAAAAGCAAAATGAAAGTTTGGGAAAGTCCTTTTATTCCCTCTCATCTAACTTTCAAAAAGTTTCGAAATCACTCACTTTCAGTCAATCAATCAAGCAATCAATCAAATCCATCTATTTGTTTATAACATTCCAAAATTTAGAATTTTGGGATGTTACAAACTACCACCCTTAAAATGAATCTCGTCCTCCAGATTCGGAGAGGCTAGAAAGAATAGGTTAGGGTTTGGGTGGGGGGGGGGTCTTCTCAAAAATCCATCGATCGTCTCCGGGGTCTCGGATGCTACCACCCTTAGAAGCATGGTTACGGTTCCATCAAAACTTATATACTCCATCCTTATTGTTGACAGTGTCGGTCTTCTCAGGTCGGAAGGATAATTCCTTCTCTGGGCTCTTCCGGTAGCGACATAACCTTTTCCTCAATTTCTTATGTCCCTTTTTTCTTGGTACGGTTATCCCGAAACTGGGTCCTCTTAGCTGACAGGTCTGGTGCCAATGCTAAACAACTATCGATATCTCATGGTGGTCAACAATTCATGGTTTCTCCTGCAGAAAATGGGTCTGGGTTGAACCTCACCGTATATCCTACGGTTGGCAACAACTGCCTTGTACAAGGGAAAATACTTATACCATTCTAAGGTTCAAACAAGGTTTTGATCGTCGTCTCTCGACTATAGGTAAGTCACTCAGATTTACCATCCCATATAGCAAAGCGAATAATAAGAGTAAGTCGGTATGGTGATCAATCCATCCCGCACCTAAATCATTACCTTGTACATGGTTCGGCGAATCTAGCATTCTAACACTCGGTCATCCTCACAAGCATTGCAGAATTTCTCTTATCGACGAACCAAGTTCGGAAAATCCATTGATTCTGCAAGCCAAACAAACATCTATCGTTCCTTAACAACTCTCAGGTTTTGCGTAAACTCCTATAGAATCGTCGGTTGATACAAGTCGTAACTTCTTCCAGGGTTTTTCCTTCAGCAAGAGTGTGCTTGCTTCCTGGCAGGTCCTGGGGCCTGTGGGTTATGGGCCATCTCATCACTTATAATCCTTGAACACATCCTCGGGGCAATTGATCATTATTCCAACATTCAACTTCCAGTTTTCTTAAATCCATTCAATTGTACTGTCTTCCTTCCTTCTATTGGCACCAAACTAGACATGATTACTCAGACTCATCATGGAATTTCCATTTATCCATATTTCCAACATCATACCTCCTTTATATCCAATAACACTTCATCTCTTCATCCTCATGGGATGTCCCACATACCGTGGTAAAACTTATACTTATGAAATCCATACTCCACTTCGTGGAAAATTTTTATCCTTTCCAGGGTCAAGCGTCCTTACAGGGGAATATTGGTCATCTCTGCATGGCACTTCTTCAACTGGGAAACATGAAACACATCATGAACTCCTGACAGTACTTCGGGTGACTCCAACTTGTTAGCCACTTCTCCCATACGCTCCAAAACTCCGTATGGTCCTACAAATCTCGGGGCTAACTTTCCCTTAATACCAAATCATTTAACACCTCGCAGAGGTGGCACACAAAGATATGCTCTGTCTCCGATTTCATAGACTACCTCCTTGCGTTTTTGAGTATGCATAACTATTCTGCCTGGACTGAGCTACCTTCAGTCTATCTCGAAACAACATAACATTCTCTTCCGAATCCTTGATCACATTTGGTCCAAACAACTGACGGTCTCCAACGTCATCCCACACTCTCTTGGGGTATCAAACATATCAAGACAAAACTCCTATTCCTTTTGTCCAAATCCATTCGATGGGTATCCTTATCTTTTCCAGGGTCAACGGTTCTTACAGGGTACTACCACCCTTAAAATGTTCCAATATTCCATAGACCATATTTCTCATATCCTCGAAATTGGTCAACATCTTTCCTCATAGGGTAACTCATAAAATCCAAAGCAGTGCCAACACTGCTAACTTTATTGACTCTTAAATTATTACAATCTCTCGCTTTTCCATTACATGTCTCAACTTAACACCTCAATATAAAAGAAAAAGCTCTCACTTCTACTACTCCATTTCTTTTGTTACAACTTCAATCAGATATCATCAGTCTCCTTCTCCTTGGACAATCTTTGGCAAAGTGCCCTGCTACATTACAACAGAAACATATTACTTCTGACGGGTTTTGAGGTTTCCTCATGATCACATAGCCTCTTTGGGTCCTCGGCTTCCATTTTGGGCAAGTGTTGATGTAGTGCCCTGACTCCTTGCATTTGTAACAGGTGACATGACTCAGATCCTTCCTGGAATCCAATCTATTCCTCTTCCGGGACTTTTCTGTTCCAATCAGGGCTTTTATTTCATGTGGGTCATACTCTACCTCCTCTACCGGGAATTCTACTAGATCTCCATTCAGACAATCTTGGGAGATGTGCCCTTCTTCTGCACATGAATAGCATGACTTGGTGCGGGATTTAATTTTGTTTCCTTTGTGTATGTCCTCAACATCTTCCTTCGTCACAGTTTCTTCTAACATCTCCATGAGGGCTCCTTTCATTTCTTCTTTCTTCTGCTGGATGGTTCTTTGTACCATGGGGTAAATGTGACACTGAGCAGGGTAGTGGGTAGTCCCTTCACACAAGAAACAAGTGATCTGCCTAGTTGGGCATTCTTGACTCGTGACTTCCTTCACAATTAGGGCATTCATCCTTGTGTTCCTTATGGGTGTGTCCTATTTCTCCCACAGAGCTTGTGCGCAAGGTTTCTTCATATCCTTTCCATAAGGCTTCAACTTCACGGGTCACAAACCGAGACTTTAGCAAAGTCAACTTAAATTCTTCCCAAGTGGTTACTCTTTGCAATCCATTGATGGTTTGGTACATCCTCCACCAAATAGCAGCACCTCTTTCAAAGCACTGAAGAGCATGCTGGGCCATATCCTTTCTGACTATAGGGTTGTTCTCCATATGGTCCTCCATGTTCTGAATCCATCGGTCCGTCTTTAATTGACTCATCGGTCCCGAAAATACGAGCTCATCTCCATTCTTCATCTATTGGGTCCATGGGTTTGGGGTGGGATAAGAGAGATCGAGAGGGATGCACACAATACAAACAATGGTTTTGAAAAGACAGATTTTATTGTGGCTGTCGGAAAAACATCAAACAAAATGACAGCTCACAATCGTCGCATCTAACATAGGTATGTAACAGGGGTTTGGTCTTCTAAAGGTCAATAGATCTTCAAAGTCGTCAAACTCTTCAAGTCTTGTTCATGTCTCCAATGGCTTCTTCCGATCGTGCTTGTCTTTCTCAAGTTCTTTTGCCAAATCATCTCTGTTGACGCGAAGTCTCTCGCGACGTCCTTTAATATTTCTGGAGTTGCATTCCAACTTCTGGTTTCATCAACCTTGATATGAACGATGATCCTACTGTGCTTCAGTTCCTGATAAATCTTTGATGTCTCAAGGTTTTGCTTCTCAGCTTGTCTACTTTCAGTTTCAGGTTCCTGAATTCTTCATGAATTGCCTCCTTGTCAAATACGGCTTCCTGCAGATCCATCTTAAACTTCTTGATGTAATACTCCAGATCCTGGTGATACACCAGTAATGTTAAAAATGCATCCTTTGCTGACAGATGCTCCTTCAGCCTTCTACCATCCAATCCTTCTGAGGAAATGCATGCTTAACTCCGCACAATGGCAATAGCCTAAGCGGGTGATAACATCATGGATAGCCGTGTTTTTTGCTCTTGTCATTTCCATGAGTTATCTCTCCATAGTTGATATCTCCTGCCTTAGGGTTCTCTTGACAAAACTTTGAGTTACTAACTCTCCATGCTCCGGTCTTTCTCCGATACACCTTGATCTCGGTATTGATAACTTCCATAGTCTGCGGGTTCCATAAAGGTAGCCTTCCTTGGTCATACAAATTTGGGAATTCTTCAGAGCCTTCAAATTCTCCAAGTCTTCGGAGTCTTCAACAGTTGTAGTTTCCATTTACATGGAAAAATCCTCTTCATTCCAAATGGTCTTAGTTGTCCGATATCTTGTCTCATTGGAGTGGTCTCATCGGTCAAATGTTCGAGTGGTCAAAAGGGAAAAGGGGTACGGTCTCACTAAAAAGGGAATATTTGAATAAACTCAGAAGAGAAGAGAGTTAAAAGATCTTTTTGAAAATGAAGTTGTAGAGAAAAATCTTTCCTATGGGCTTGTCAGTTTCTAGGGTCACGTCCTATAGTCAACATGTGCTCTGATACCATCTTGTAGCGACCCGACCGAATGGATCAAGTCTACGTGCTTTCGTGCCATCCACGGATCGGTATCTTTGACACACACGATGTCGAAGGATTTATAACAGAGGTAAATCACATGTATAAAGTAACGTAAATACTATTACCTCGATCCAAAATATAGCGGAAGCAACAAGGTTGTGGATTCCCATCAACACCAACGGCAAAGTTGAGTATAGGAAATCGTAACCCTAACGTATCACTTACTGTCGTTCGAAAAGTCTGCAACATGAAAAGTTGCAGCCCGAAAACGGGTCAGCACATGGAATATGCTGGCAATGTAACACATAGAGAGTAATGAAAGAATAGGCTATACTACATGCATATATGGCTGGTGGAAAGCTCTATGGTTACAGTTTTTGTGAAAAGCCAATTTTTCCCTACTGCAAAGGAATAAATTTATTTAACTATCATGGTGGTTGTTGAACATTGAGAATGGTTAACAGCATCCTCAATCCCAATTAAAAGTACTCATTAAACCCAAACAAATTATATTAAGTAACGTGATGAGATCAACAGGATATCCAGGTACTAGATACTCAAAATTGTCCATAACCGGGGACACGGCTAACCATGATTAGTTTGTACACTCTGCAGAGGTTTGCACACTTTTCCCCACAAGACTCGATCGCCTCCGTTTGGTTTCTCGCACTACATGGTGTTTGAGAGACGGATGACCGAGACATAGTCTTTCAGAAGCACTAGCACCTTACATGTGGGTATACCGTACCAACCTACATCCCCTACATCTCGCTAGTCTACCCGTAAGAGTTCGCACAACTTAGTCAACTACGCCAGAGCCCATAATGGCTTGTGGCTGCACACGGAAGTTTCTAGTTTGAATAATCTCATGATCCCTTTGGGCTGGGTGGCGGTCCGAAGAAATACAGGCAAATCCTGTCTACCCAGTGCTTTGACAGGCAAGTCCTGGAATAGCCAGTGCCTCAATCCACCCGGATGTGTGTTTAAGTTGCCACCTTAGATAAACCATTAATTATCAATCTCACATCTGTCATGGATATTCACTCAAACCCAATCCACGTCTCTGAGCATAGCATTGCGTAATAAGCAAACGTAGAAGTAACTCCCAAGGGTTTGATAATAAAACAGGTAATAGGTACTACCTCAAACTACTTCCCATCCCACAATTTAATTAGATCCTAATCATGCAAGTGTTTGAGGAATAGATCTAATGCATAAAAACTGGGTATGAGAAGAGTATGATCAAAGTGTTACTTGCCTGCAAAGTTGATGAAGATGATTCGCACTCAAAAATCTTGATAGATCTATTCGTCACACTCCGGTCAATCTATCGTAATCAAGCAATAGCAACCACACATAAGCAATCCCTTAAAAGATCGGAAGGATCGAAGAAACAATTCGGAAAACGTCAAAACCAAATCTAATAACTCTTGCAGCATAAAACAATTTCTAACAGTACCAAAACTATGTGTATTTGGCCTTATCAGAAAGTTTAGGTCAAGAGCTTCGATTTGCAAAAAGAATCAACTAAATCGGAGTTCTGAAACTCAAGTTATGATCAAACGAAGTTCAAATACAAATCTGTTTGAATTCAAATTTTAAAACTTTCAAAAACATGTTTGAGTTGTATTACTGGATAGCGGAGATCATAACGAAGAAGTGGGCGTTGGTTTCGTTGAATTCCGACTTACGAGTAAAAAGTTATAAGCGTTTAAAGATTAGGGACTAACGGATAGGTCCCTGACGGAAATTAAAAATAAAAAGAAAAATCTATCGAGCGAACGCTCGCTAAACAAAACCGGAAAGAAAAGCCGGCGAGAAAATCGATCTAGGGTTTCGGAAAGGAAACCGAAACGAAAAACCGATCTAGAAAACGGAACGAAAACCGATCTAGAAAACCGATCTAGAAAAGGTGACGCCTTGAGGCTAGTACCTCAAGAGGCGAGGGCTCCGGCGGTAAGTGGCGGCGGCACTGGTGAGGCGGCGGCGGCTATGGCGGGCGGCGAGGGCGGCGGCGGCGGCGGCACTGCTGCTGCTGCGGAGGAGAGGAGAGGAGAGTTGATTTGCTGTGTTGGAGGGGGGGTGCTTGGGTATTTATATTGGGGAGGGGAGGGGTTTTGCTTGGAGTAGGGGACAAGAAATAGATTAGGATTAAGAATCCTAGGAATAAAAAACGGAATAACAAAAACGGGATCAAATCCTACTAGGATTTGTAATAGAATAGGAAACTTGGGGCTCCCTGGCTCCCCTAGGTGCGTGCCATGTGTGCGTGGCCTTGGCCTTCGGCCGGCCGGTGGCTTTGGCGGCTTGGGCCTTTGGCCCAAGGCGCTGCACTCCTTTTTTTTATTTTTTTATTTTCCAGATGAAAGAAAAATAATAAAACCAAATAAATAAATATATTATATAGGCATATAATATATCAAAATTTTCAGAAAAAGATTTCCTACATGATGAACTTTATTCTAGCATTAAATAAAATACACACATATTTAAATAAAGCAAAGAGTGCTTCTGGTCCAATAAAATCCAACAAAAATCATTTTTTAAAATACCAAAATGACTTCAAATTAATTTCTCTCCAATTTTCTGATGTAGGGAATCATGTTACCCTATTTTCCATATATTTTATTTTTGGAGAAAAATAATTTGAATAAAACTCAAATAACTCCAAATTGAAAATAAATTCAAAAGAACTTTGAATTTTAATTCTTTGAAAACTCCCAACTCATATTTCGTATAATCTGAAGAAGTCATTTTATCTTCGCTCGTGAAAATCATTGTGTTGCATAAAGTTTCAGAATTGGAAATATTTTCCAAATGAAATTCAAATATTTTCAACACCCCTTTCATTTAAATAAATGGAAGAAGTCATGTCATATTCTCTCCAGGGTTTTGTGATGAAGAGTATTAGAATTCCCTAAGATCATAAAAGCAAAATGAAAGTTTGGGAAAGTCCTTTTATTCCCTCTCATCTAACTTTCAAAAAGTTTCGAAATCACTCACTTTCAGTCAATCAATCAAGCAATCAATCAAATCTATCTATTTGTTTATAACATTCCAAAATTTAGAATTTTGGGATGTTACAACTAAACATCTCCATATGAGATCCTATTACTTGTAGGGAAATGCTAGAGGCCTCAGTTATGATGATGCACTATGTCCATAGCTGGGACTTTGTGTACGTTCTCGAAATGCGTTTGTCGAGTGCGCATTAAGAAAGTTTCTATACAAGTTTCTGAACGAACTCCTTAAGAAAAGTTCTCCAAAAGTTCCCTGTGAAATAATCCTTTGAAGCATCTAGTCATCACAAACGTTTTGACTAATTGTGCAGCCGAAATGGACTCCGTATGAGTCAGATATCCATGTTTCAGTTAACACTGCGCAAAACTGATTTCGAACGACAGTTACAGACTAGTTCTTGTGTAGTTGCATTCGATTTTTTACATTCTAGTTCACTAAACATCTCCATATGAGATCCAATTACATGTAGTGAAATGCTAGAGGCCTCAGTTATGATGATGCACTAGGTCCATAGCTGGGACTTTGTGTATGTTCTCGAAATGCGTTTGGCGAGTGCTCATTAAGAAAGTTTCTATACAAGTTTCTGAACAAACTCCTGAAGAAAAGTTGTCCAAAAGTTCCCTATGAAAGAATCCTTTGAAGCATCTGGTCGTCACAAGCGTTTTGACTACTTGTGCAGCCAACACGGACTCTGTATGAGTCAGATATCCATATTTCAGTTAACACTGCACAAAACTGATTCCGAGCAGCGATTCTGAGACTAGTTCTTGTGTAGTTGCATTCGATTTTTCCATTCTACTTCACTAAACATCTCCATATGAGATCCAATTACTTGTAGGGAAATGCAAGAGACCTCAGTTATGAGGATGCACTAGGTCCATAGCTGGGACTTTGTGTATGTTCTCGAAATGCGTTTGTCGAGTGTTCATTAAGAAAGTTTCTATACAAGTTTTTGAACAAACTCCTTAAGAAAAGTTCTCCAAAAGTTCCCTATGAAAGAATACTTTGAAGCATCTGGTCGTCACAAATGTTTTGACTACTTGTAGAGCCAACACGGACTCCGTATGAGTCAGATATGCATGTTTCAGTTACACTGCGCAAAACTGATGCCGAACGGTAGTTACAGACTAGTTGTTGTGTACTTGCATGCGATTTTTTCCATTCTACTTCACTAAACATCTCCATATGAGATCCAATTACTTGTAGGGAAATGCAAGAGACCTCAGTTATGATGATGCACTAGGTCCATAGCTGGGACTTTGTGTATGTTCTCGAAATGTGTTTGTCGAGTGCTCATTAAGAAAGTTTCTATACAAGTTTCTGTATGAACTCCTTAAGAAAAGTTATCGAAAAGTTCCCTGTGAAAGAATCCTTTGAAGCATCTGGTCGTCACAAAATTTTTGACTACTTGTGGAGCCAAAACGGACTCCGTATGAGTCAGATATCCATGTTTCAGTTAGCACTACATAAAATTGATTCGAGCAGCGGTTATAGACTACTTCTTGTGTAGTTGCACTCGATATTTTCCATTCTACTTCACTAAACATCTCCATATGAGATCCAATTACTTGTAGGGAAATGCAAGAGACCTCGTTTATGATGATGCACTAGGTCCATAGCTGGGACTTTGTGTATGTTCTAGAAATGCGTTTGTCGAGTGCTCATTAACAAAGTTTCTATACAAGTTTCTGAACAAAATCCTGAAGAAAAGTTCTCCAAAAGTTCCCTATGAAAGAATCCTTTGAAGCAGCTGGTCGCACAAATGTTTTGACTACTTGTGTAGCCAAAACGGACTCCGTATGAGTCAGATATCCATGTTTCAGTTAACACTGCACAAAACTAATTCCGAACGACAGTTATAGGCTAGTTCTTGTGTAGTTGCATTCAATTTTTTTTCCATTCTACTTCACTAAACATCTCCATATGAGATCCAATTACTTGTAGGGAAATGCAAGAGACCTCAGTTATGATGATGCACTAGGTCCATAGCTGGGACTTTGTGTATGTTTTTGAAATGCGTTTGTCGAGTGCTCATTAAGAAAGTTTCTATACAAGTTTCTGAATGAACTCCTTTAGAAAAGATCTCCAAAAGTTCCCTATGAAAGAATCCTTTGAAGCATCTGGTCGTCACAAACGTTTTGACAACTTGTGGAGCCAAAATGGACTCCGTATGAGTCAGATATCCATGTTTCAGTTAACACCGCACAAAACTGATTCCGAATAGCGATTCTGAGACTAGTTCTTGTGTAGTTGCATTCGATTTTTTCCATTCTACTTCACTAAACATCTCCATATGAGATCCAATTACTTGTAGGGAAATGCAAGAGACCTCAGTTATGATGATGCACTAGGTCCATTGTCGGATGTGGGGTTCCGGCAAACCCTCAAGGTTCGAACTCTGGGGTGCGCGCGAAGTCTTTCCCTCCTACCAATCCACGCCCTAGCTCGCTAAGATCTCACGGACGAACTCGTTGTGGTGTAATACCCTGCCCTAGTGTGGTGGTGGTGGATTGCCTCTTGGGCTGATGATGAACAGTACAAGGCGAAGAACAGCTTCCTGAGGTTGAGGTGTTCTTATGCTCGACCAGCTTGTGTGGGTGAGATGCCTCTAAGTGAGTTCATTCTCTACGGTGGTGGCTAGCTCTACTTATATACACTAAAAAAATACACTTCCGTGATGATACGTGTTTGTCACAGTAGGTCGCATTTTTTGTCATGCATGTACATCCATAACGATTTTATGACAGAATCGAGATAGTCATACCTGTGCTGTCGTAGAAGTGTTCCATGACATTACCAAAATTATCATCACGGAAGTGTCCACTTCCATGACGATAAATCACGCGTCACAGAAGTGCTTTCGTCAAGGGTGACCGACACGTGGCATCCACCATAATGGAACGCCGTTAAGCTATCGGGTCGCGTTTTGGATCCGATAACCCGTTAACAGCCCCGACCAATGGGGATTTTCCACGTGTAAAATCGTCATTGGCTTGAGGAAACACGTGTCGGCTCATCGTTGGGACAGATGTCATCCACTATTGGACGGAAGGCCCTATGATACGTCGACACGTGGCACGGCCCAACAGAGGCCCATTCCTGTGAAAAGGCCGGCCCATTAAAAATTAGCAGGCCAGCGCATATAAGGCCTATTTGTGTCAGGTCCACTTAAGCCCACGGCCCATACGAGATGTGCCAATTCGGCCTGTCAACGGCCCTTTAAAGATTTGACACCATTGCAGCCCATCGTCAGTTCGAGCCCGTTAACAGCCCGCTATATATTTGGGCTCAATATCGGCCCGATGAGATTTCGTCCTGTTAACGGCCCATTTAATGGATGGGCCAATTTTCAGGATGTACATCTTTCGGCCTTTTAGCGACCCATTTAAATGTTGGGCTAGTTTACGGCCCGGTGTGTCTTTCAGCCTGTTGACGGCCCATAAATCTGATGGGCCATTTGTTGTCGGACCTAAGTTTCGGCCTTTTAGCGGCCCATTTAAGTGTTGGGCCAATTTTCTGGCCCGGTGTCACTTTCAGCTTGTTGACGGCCCATAAATCAGTTGGGCCATTTGTAGTCGGACCTGAGTTTTGGCCTTTTAGTGACCCATTTAAGTGTTGGGCCAATTCCCGGCCCTGTGTGCCTTTCGGCCTGTTGACGGGCCATAAATGAGTTGGGCCATTTGTAGTCGGACCTTAGTTTTGGCCTTTTAACAGCCCATGCCCTTCATGGTCCAATACCAGCCCGGTTTCTCTTTCTGCCTGCTAAAGGCCCACAACACAGTTGGGCCATTTACAATACGACCTGACTTTCGGCCTCTTAGCGGCCCATGGTCTTCATGGTCCAGTACAAGCCCACTGTCTCTTTCGGCCTGCTAAAGGCCTACAGTATAGTTGGGCCATATGTAGCCCAAACTTAGTAACGGCCTGTTAACGGCCCGTGAAATAAACTGGGGCCACCATTGCCGCTTCAATGTCGGCTCGTTAACGACCGGGAGGTAAGAGGGCTGACCATTAACTTCGGCCTAAGTAACGGCCCATTAACTTAATGGGCCCACTAAAGTTTGTACATGTCTTTAGGCCAAATTAGATAATTTGAGCCCATTACGACGAAACAATTATGCACGGGACCAAAACCGATCACGCAAAGGTACGGCATACAGGGAATAACGTTGCACATCTAGCATATACTACAGGAAATTACATCCACTGGGCAATCAAAGATTGATGCTAGTGCAAATAAATGAGCAGAACCTAACCATCTACAACGTCACAATCTGCAACCTCAGTACAGATGACGCCCATAAGCATGTGGGCAAGTTCTTTCTGCTTTGATACACTGTCTCTGAAAACATTTATCAGTTGTTGTGTCGCACGACTCTGCACCTCTGACTCATCCACCATTTCCATCATTGCTTCAGCCATTAATTGGTTCACAAACATACATTTATTCCGTTGCATTCGAGGCGAGAGGATCTTGAGCAGATTCGGATGGCGATTTTGGCGAGCTTGTATTATTGATAGTGGAGAGTGTCTCGACCACCTTTGCATCATAACATAAATTAGGGGCGGAACCAAACAGATTAATCATGATTTATTGCCATATTACCTGGCCTAGATTTCTTTGGAAAGAAACAATGGGGTTGCCTTGCTGTTTTCAGAGTTTGTCTTCTTATCTTCAGCAGCCAACACAAAATTAACACACTAGCATTGTTATCATTGGCCAAGTCAGAAAATAGGAAAGCAACATTGACACAACAAACGTTTGGGCAACTAGCCTACACCAAATTAACACAATATGGCACAGCTATCATCAGCCAGGTAAGGTAGTACGAAAGCAACATTGACATAATGAATGAATGGGCAACCAGAGAAGCACTACAATTCAGTAATGTGCGTGATATGAGATAGTACATTCATGCATTTCGATTATGCAAAACTACCAGGCAGTTTTCCTTACAAAAATCAACATTGGCGCTTTTAAAATTTTGCTACAACTAATTTTAGATCAGATAAAGGTTAGATTCACGCCGATTAACAAAATACATGTTGATGTAAAAATATAGTGATATACAACAGGTACTTACATCAGCATTGGAGCACAGAGGATTCTCGCAAGATATTTTCCTCGAATACGATCCCAATGGAGGAAGTCTTCTATCGTTTAACCTTATTTTCTAAAAGCGAGATGGGTAAGAAACATGTAGAAAATATGATCAGAATGCTATAAAATTTCATGATGCGAGGATACGTACACGCTTCTTAGAATGGAGTTGACATTCTTTTGCTGGACTGGAGCGAACTAGTTCTTTGGCCACTGGAATCTTCTTATTATCAGTGGGACTTGGTTTCTCTATGCTGGAGCAGTATCTATGAAAAATGGAGTTGGTTTATTATCTCCTGGCGTTTGGCTCTTTTGCAAAGACCTGGTTTGTAACCCTTCAGATTCTAACATAGCCGTCTTCCCCTTGCATGCCTTATATAGAAGAATGGTGATTCAGTTATAAAACATGCTACAGCAGAGATGGAATAGGTACTGAAGAATAGAAAGGCATGACATATTGACATGTATTCCCTCCATCCGGAAATAAATGGACGGGTCTAGGAATATTTTAGTTCTAGATACATCCAATTTTATCCATTTCTGTGGCATTTAATCTAGACGGAGGGAGTATGATGTAAGAGCTAGGGATACGACAGGACAACACAGTAAAAAAACACTGAAAAACCCACTACAGAACCAAAGTATTCAAACCCACTGATATGAGATAGTACACTCATGCAGCTCAGGATGCAAAACTACCAGGCAGTTTTCCTTTCAAAAATCAACATTGTGGCCTTTAACCATACATTTTGCTACAACTAAATTTAGATCAGATAAAGGTTGGATTCACACCGATTAACAAAATACATGCTGATGTAAAAATATAGTGATATACAACAGGTACTTACATCTACATTGGAGCACATAGAATTCCTGCAAGAATCTTTCCTCATAAGCGATACCATTGCAGAAATTCTTCTATCTGATAAGCTTATTTTCTAAAAGAGAGATGGGTAAGAAACATGTAGAAAATATGATCAGCATGCTATAAAATGTCATGATGCAAGGATACGCTACGCTTCATAGAATTGAGTTGACATATTTTTGCCGGATCGAGCGGACTAGTTCTTTGGCCCCTGGAATCTGCTTATTATCAGTAGGAGTTGGGTTTCTCTGTGCTGGAGCAGTATCTATAAAAACTGGAGTTGGTTTATTATCTCCTGGCATTTGGATCTTTTGCAAAGGCCTTGTTTGTACCCTTGATTCTAACATAGTCGTCTTCCCCTTGCATGCCTGTATAGAAGAATGGTGCTTTAATTATAAAACATGCGGCAATGAGAGATGGAATAGTCTTGAAGAATAGAAAGGCATGACATATTGACATGTATTCCCTCCATCCGGAAAAAAATGGATGGGTCTAGGCGTATTTCAGTTCTAGATACATCATTTTTTATCCATTTCGGCAACATGTAATACGGACGGAGGGAGTATGGTGTAAGAGCTAGGGATACGACAGGACAACACAGCAAAAAAACTAGTTGAATGTAAAACTATATGCTAGCGGAATACGTACAAAAATAACTAAGGCAACATACACGTGTATGATTGGGAAAATAAGATGGCATTGCAACAGAGCACTAGAACAACACTTCAATGTAAAAAAACATGGTATGGCAGACAAATGAAGTACATACTGATGAATAACAATGCATAAGATATTCAGAAGCATGATGTCCAAATTAAGCAGATGGCATTGCGATAGAGTAGAATGACAGTACTTGAATTTGAAAACATGTTATTATGAATGGAATAGGTACTGAAAAACAGGAAGGCATGACATATTTACATGCATGATCAGCATGCTAAGCACATGGCATTGCAACAGAGTAGATACACTCCAGGACATTATATGCATGTTGTACCCATATCACAAGCCAAGTTAGAGCAAGGACCTTGTGGGGTGAAGAGAATTCATCATCTTTCTGCAAGTCTTCTGAAGAACTGCCTTTACATGTTCCATCATATTGGGTATCATTGACATCAAGTTTATTGGCCTTTACATTGCTCGTGAGGTTCTTGTGGATATATCGGTGTGTGCAATTATATCGACATGCATGGAAGACAACTAGTAGTTAGATTTATGTAAATGAGTGCCTGTAGGAGGTGACATAAATAGTAGGACTGGGGTTAACTAGCGACAACAGGTCTCATAAACTAAAGGGAGAACACGGATGAAAGCTACATAATATGTATCGTTTGTACTCGAGATTAACTAGATGGCACACAAAAGTATTAAAGAACAACATAGGTAATACTAGAAGTGGTATAATACTATAATCACCAGCCTGTGGGATAGCATTGGCTGATGGATGATAACTATGGAACAACGTTACCTAAAGAACAAGTATCTTAACTGAACTATGGAACAGCGTGAACTCCTGAACAAGACCCGTAAGAGATCAACATGAATATACAATGAAATGTGTGATCTATTTTCCGTGCTTAGATGAATAACAAAGCCATAAATGTTGCCCACAAGTAAGATGAGGGTACAACCTATCTGGCTGCCATCCATAGGAGTGAGCATCATGTGCTGACTTGTCGATGGCCCTGCAGCTTGTTGTGGCTGTCCATGTCGGGCACGCCAGCATTCGATCTGTGGAACTGTTGAATGGGGACTGTAGCTCCCTTCGGTGTATGCTTCCCTTGTTGGAGCAGCTGCGGTGAGTCGGAAGGCGGTGTGTGCGAAGATGCATATAACGCATAATGTTAAGAACGACATATCTCTTTGATCCAAGAAATACACTAAGAGATCAACAAAGAAGGTACGAGAGTGGTCACACGTCATTGGATCAAGACTAAATTGGGGTCACACAATTTTATTTTATTTTAATCTGTCCGATCTACTCCGGATGGCTTGATGGCCGTCTTGTGCCTCCCGGTGACACTGCTCGGAATCTTCCCGAAGAGCGGCGACCAACGGCAGATTAGCTCGCCTCCGCCCGTGGCCCCGGCCAAAACCCGCTCCCCACCCCACCTTTGCCGTGGTTGCGCCGCCCGGGACAATCCACAAAGACTCCCGTCATCGAGATCCGGCGGCGGCGTACCTTCAACCCACGCAACTCTAAAAGATAGCCATCTAAGCGCTGCTTCATTGCGAACTTGCGGCCCCGCACCCTTACGTTAGACACCAGCCAACCGGCAGCCTAGGAGCTCCGCCGCCTCAAGGGGTGCTGCTTCCCATTGGGAATCGATTGGCCCAGAATAAAAATTCAGACAACTGACGCCTAAATAAAGTGATTTCAGATGAGGGTGTGACCGATCTGGCGGCATGGTGAAGTAGGCAGGTCCAGCTGCCGAGTCGGTGAGGCCGGCGCGGTTGCGGTGGCGACCGGCGGCAGGTAAAGAGCGATGTCGCCATGGTCGACGGCTACGCGGAAGCAGCGCCAGGACTCTGGACGGATCCAAAGTTGGAGCTGCTCCGTCGCCGCGAAAAATGGTGGGGGTGAATCGGCTCCGGTACGGTTCACGCGGTCGTCGTCGAGGCAGCACCAGCAGGATGGAGTAAGAGGCACACGGCCCAGTGCACGACAGCAATTGGACAGCGTCTCCGGCATTAGGGAGGAGGGCGGCTGTGAAATTGGTGCGGTGGGGGCGCCATGGAGGTGGGGCTGAGGTTTTGCGGCTCGCGAGAAGGGAGCTTCCCGGGGAGAAGGTGATTTGGCGCCCACGAGGTATGAATGGGGGTGGGCAGGGGGGGGGGGAATTGGGAGGGGAGTGGAACCATGTCTTGCGGACGCATTTTGTCTACCCTTGACTATAGGCTTCTAGGCTTGGGTCTGTGTACTGAGGGTCGGGGATAGTAGAGTAACTTGGCTTCTCCCCAAGTAGTGCGCGGGAGCGATTTCGGGCGAGGAGGGCGTGTTTTGAAATATAGTGGGCGCGAGCGATTTCGGGCGAGGAGAGCGTGTTTTGAAATAGTGGGCGCGAGCTATTTCAGGCGAGGAGAGGGTATTTTGCCGACCATGGTTTATGAATTATTCGGCACATGTCATTTCGGCCGAGGAGAAGGCGCGCTTGGATGAAGTTACGAACCTACCCTCGATGTACAACGGGCCAATTGATGCGTGTCCCACATAGGACGGTAATTTCGCGTCTCCCATTTATTTGCTCGGGCGAATTCCACAGAGCAGAGAGGATGTTTAACGGTTCGTTCAAATTTTGGGAGAACGACCATCCATGTCTACCTTACCAAGTCGATTCGAATCAAATTTTGAAATATTAGCTTGCCATTTCTTTTTTAGATGGAGAGATGATGCTCGGGAGTAATGTGTTTTTACATGCTCGTTGCTAGCTATTTACTATATGACAAATAGTTGACCCACTCAAAAACGTGAATCAAACCCAAAATGAAATATCCCGATTCAATGAACTAGCTCGTTCAGTAGGTCAAAATAGTGAACTAAATCCAAAATTGAACACCTCAATCGAGTAGCATGTTGTACAATGTTATAGTACTCCATGAACATGTTGAAAGTCAAATTAATGAACTTGTTTGATATACGCATATATTCGTTCATGTGTGGATTGCAAACAACATGTTCTCCAATTTAAATATTTGAATGCAAGTTTATATCGAAACATGGTTTATATCAGTCTTTGATGCATAAAACGCGACCTCCCCCTCTCCCAGACTCCTGTTCTCTCTCTCTCTCACTCTCGACAATCTTCAATTACATGCATACGCATCCGACACAAAAACCTTGTTGGTCCCTCTCCCTCTCCCTCTCTCTCTCTCTCTCTCTCTCTCTCTCTCTCTTTGTGTGTGTGTGTGTGGGGGGGGGGTCTTTCTAGTTCGCATTCATATATACACCATCTATAGGTCTCTCTACACACTCAGTATGATACTCTAGCTAGTACAAGCTAGATATCTTGGGTGCACTCATCGTGCACACAAATTCCTTGGCTCTTTGCAGAACTCTCTCACGCACCACTATGTCGCCTCAAGCTCTTCCCCCTCTCTCAAACTCTCCATCCACCTGGGTCACACATACACATGCATATCTCACTCGCACTCGATAGGCCCATCTAAAACTCTATCTCTCTCTCCCTCGTTCTCTCTCCATCTCACACGCACACACAGACACTATCTCATGCCCAGCTAGCCAAGTATGATGGTCTCTCACTCAATTGTAGGCACACACAGTCCCCCCTATATGTATATGACTAGCTAATCTTAGTCTCCATCACAAACATGTGCATGGTCTATCTCGATTTCTCTTGGGGCTTATTTCTATCAAGACGCACTCCCTCGATCTCCCACCCATATAGTCCCCTCACGATCTCGAGGGGATCTCTCTATCACAAACACACCCTCTCTCCCTCCCCATGCGTCCATGCCATCCATGTGTCCCTCTCGACCTTTTTCCTTGTTGGCCAGACCTCTATTGGACATGTGCTACAGGGGTGTCTCTCTCCGTTGCAAACAATCAAACACTAGCTATCTTCGTGTATCTCCTCGCCTCGCTTTTCCATCTCGGAGATGCATGCGTGATATGTTCGCATAAGAAACGAAAAAACACTCTCTCTCTAATTTATCGTTTGTAGTCACTTTCTCTTTCACACACATACTCTTTTTGCACACTTACTCATTCTCCTTCACGCGCACTTGATCTGTTTCGACTGAGGTACTCTCCTCCGTCCATAACACATAGATTATTGAAAGGTCAAACATCACAAAGTTTGACCATGTACGTGGAGAAAAAGAATTACATCTAGTAAGGCAAACATATACCATTATATTCACCATGAGATGTAGTTTTGTATGATGTATCTTTGGTATTGTAGATATAAATAACATTTGCGTAAACCTGATCAAAGTTTCCAAAGTTTGACTTCTAAAAATTTACATACCTTTGCATTATCGAGCGGATGGAATATCTCTTTCCCCCTCTCAGCTATCTCGACGCACCACTCAGCCTTATCGGGATCCTCAATCTCTCTCAAACATTATTGGTCAGTTTGGTTCGTGACTGACCCTCATGCCTTGATGGCGGTACTGCCTGGTGTGGACGTGAGATGTAAAATATTTCTGCTGGCGAGGCTTGTGTAGTCTTGAAGCGTTTCGTTCATGCAGGCGACAAAGCATCAACGTCCCATCAATCAATCCATGCATCAATTATTTAATGCTAATATCCATGCATGTTGGCGTTAGCCTCGTGGCCGCACGACCAGGCATGGCTAGGCGTTCGAAATCGGTCACTTGGGCCAGGCTACTTGCAGTGTCTGGAGTTCAGCCAGGCTAATTAAAGTGCAAGGGAACCCAACACAGGCGGGCTTTCTGTTTCACACGTAGCAACCAAACAAGTGTGCATGAAATCCAGCCACAACCCCAGGCCATGCAAAAGATGCTCACGACGCAAAACAAACTGGCCTTATATCTCCCTGGTTCACACATACACATGTCTCGCTCGCGCTATACATATAGACCCATCCAACACTCTCCGCCCTTATTCTCTCTCCATGTGACACGCACCCCCCTAAGTACCATAATCCCTCACTCCATCATAGGCTATGTTTGGATCCATGGGTTAGAGTTAGTTTGGGTTAGTTTGGAGTCAACTAACCCAAAAAGATCCAAACAGGAGGGTTAGTTTAGGTTAGATGCATCTAACCCATCCAAAAAAACTAACCCATCCAAGAGGTGCTTATTTGGGTTAGTTCTTCTTGGGACCATTAATAAACACTTTTTTCTCTCGCTCTCCCCGCAGCAGATCCCTCCCCACTTCCTCGAAGCTTCTCGTCCTCTCCCTCCCTCCCTCTCGCACCGCCTTGGTGAAGGTGCCTCGCCGTATCCGCGCTCCATCTAACCCTGCCATCCAAACACCTCTTTACTTAGAGTTAGTTCAGGGTTAGAATCTAACTGTAACCTCTAACTGAGTTAGAGTATCCAAACAGGGCCATATGCGCAAGCACTCCCCCCTCCTAAGTATGATTATCTCTTACTAGCCATCAGGAACACACGTATTGTGTCCTTCCATCCATACGTCTATCTCGATATCTCTCGGGGCATCTTTTATCGCGCACACACCTTGTCACTCGATCTCCCACCCATGTAGTCCCATCACGATCTCCAAGGGATATCTCTATGACAAACATACACTCTCTCCTCCCCATGTCTGCATTTTCTCCGTACGTCTCTCTCGACCTCTCTCCCTTGTTTGTCAGACCCCACTTGGCCACGTGCTAGGGGTCTTCCTCTCTCGGTTCCAAACAACCACACACTATCTCCTCACCTTGCCTCCGTTGTCGAAGATGCATGTGTGATATGGTTGCATAAGACACGCACGCCTTTTCTCCACTTTCATCGTGTGTTGTCCATGTCTCTTTCACACATGCACACAAACTTTTTTCACTCTCTCTCTCTCTCTCTCTCTCTCTCGTAAGGGACTCTGTCACGTCCATAAGCATATGGATGTTTTGAAAAGTCAAACCTCAGAAAAGTTTGACCAGGTATATGTGGAGAAAAACATTTACATCTGGAACGATCATTAGATTCATCACAACATTTACTTACTTCATACTATCATTTATCTTTGGTATTGCAGATATAAGTAATTTCTTTCTAAACTTGGTCAAAGTTTCAAAAGTTTGACTTAAAAAAATGTTGTAACTACATTATCGAACGGAGGGAGCAGCTCTTTCTCTCTCTCTCTGCTATCTCTCACGGGCCTCCCCTCTCACTCAAACTCTTTATACCGACGGATTATATGCTCATTGTGTCAGTGTATAGCTCCGTATATTGTTTAGTTGACCGGTCAAACAATCCACATGCTGCGTTGTCAGCTCGTGTTCTGTATCTTGGTGTGCTGGCCCATGTGGCAGTGGGTGAAAATAAGTAAACTAGAGGGCAAACTTCTTGCGCGTGAAGGGCCTTTTCGCGCCACGATTCACCAGCTTGTCGCGGCATGCAGAAGGACGGCCTTTTCAGCGCTGCACCGAGCACACAACACACACCAGCACACGTGTACACCGGGGTCGCCGCCGGTTGAGATGGACGGCGAGGCAGGCAACAAGAGGAGGCCGCTCGAGCCAAAACCGCATCCGGCGAGCCTGTACTTCATCAGCAGCCTCCCCGATGACATGTTGCTCGTCATCATCGGCCTCCTCCCCACCAAATCTGCCGTGCGGACCACCCTGCTCTCACGGCAGTGGCGCCCCCTCTGGCGCTGCGTCCCCCTCAACCTCACGGACGACATCTGCCTCTGCGACGGGGATTGCAAGCGCGTAGCGCGATCTCCAAGATCCTTTCGCCATCGCCTGGGCCAGCCAGACGCCTTGACATCCGCATGTTCGGTACCAACCGCAAGGTCCAACCCAAGTTCGATGAGTGGTTCTTATCCCCGCTCTAGATCAGCTCGAGGAGCTCAGCTTTCAAGGCTGGGCGATGTCGCTCTCTGCCGCCGTCAGCGCTCGCCTCACGCCAGCAGCTGCGCCGTGCGGCTTCAGCTCCTGCTATCTTCCCCAGATTAATGCCGCGCCCGCCCTTCTTCTCCCTCAACTCAAGCAGCTCGACCTCTTCGACGTTGTCATCTCGAAAAAGGCTATGGAGCACCTGATCCGTAGCTTACTGCGCTCGAGTACCTTCGTCTTGAGTAGATCCACGGGTTCATTAGCCTCCACATCGCCTCGACGAATCTCCGATGGATTTATGTATCTTGCTGGCCCCGCAACAAGACATCAATTGGGAAGAGATCACTCCAGCTGTTCCACGTTATGGTCATTGAGAATGCGCCTTTCCTTGAGAGATTGCTTGTATCGGATCTAGAAGGTCCAACAAAAATCAGGGTCATTATTGGCGCTTGAAATTGACAAATTGGTGTACTCGTCGCCAAATTCTCCGAACTTTTATTGGATCTGTAATCGTTCGTGTACAACACTCATCTTCTTCTCCGTCTTCTTGAAATTCACATTTTAAATTTCTTCTTGATGTATTTACGATCGTCTTCGGAAAATGATTCCCACAAGCTTGACCACTCCATGCATACGGTGAAGATCTTAGCACTAAAATCTATCAGCCCCAATCTGGATCAAGTTGTTGGATTCCTTACATGCTTTCCATGCACGGAGAAGCTACTCATCGAGGTGAAACTTCTTTCTTATTAGTAAACGGTAATCTGGCGTAGCTCAATTTTTTGTAATTTTCCCAAATTACGATGACAAGTGTAGTGTTCAAAACTACATCTACGCACTGCACCGAAAGAAATGTTTTTAGTTTTTTTTCTCACGTGATCACCTGGATCATTTTTATGATGTACTACTATAGTAGCCTAGGCTAGTCATAGTGGAAAGTAACTTAGACTACTCCAGTAACTCTATGGTTACCCTAAGGGTAAGTACTACCTTCGTCCCGGTTTACTCTTCCAATTTTGTAGTATCAAAATTTGACCATAGATTTAACTGACAAAATGTTAATGCATGTCACTAAGAACTATATAGTTGGATTCCTATTTGAACATAATTTCAAATGGTGTAATTTTTAGTGACATGCATTGGCATTTTCTTAGGTAAATCTATGGTCAAAATTTTATACTAAATCTGAGTAGTATTCCTCCGTCCCAAAATTCTTGTCTTACATTTGATTAGATACGGATGTATCTAACACTAAAATGTAACTAGATACATTTGTATTTAGACAAATTTAAGACAAGAATTTTGGGACGGAAGAGTACAAAAGTGGGCTATGTAGGCCAAAACACGTGCCAAATTCACTTGTGATGCATTTGGCATCGATGCCCCTCCATTGCTCACCTGGTGCCCCAATCTGGATCACCTACTTTGCTCCGGTGTCAAATTAACTCACGCAATGAAAAAACACTGCGTGGGAGAGAGAGAGGACCGAGGCAATAAAAAAACACTTGTTTGGGAGAGTGAGAGGCTCGTGTAGTTGGTTTTATTGATTTGTTTATACATGTGGGTGCTGTGCACGGTGGTGCCAACTCTCTCACATCGCGAGCGGTGCCAAAATCTTTTGATTTGACATTGATGTGTATTATGTGGCATAATTTTGCGAAATATGGCATCGGCCACATAGTGGAAGGCAACAAATGCCCAAGCTCTTCACGTGCTCCTAGTTAAATGAGAGGAAACAGAAAGATAGAGAGAGAGGGAGAGAGAGAGTGAAAAAATATCACTAGCCAGCCAACCCTATCGTATGAGCGAATGATATTGGTACCTCTTGATGACACGGCAATCTTATGCAGCCAGCTGCTCTAATATGTTCACTTCTTTTGCAAATAAAAAAAGACCCGAAAGTGAAAAATGTGCTGCACTATAACAATCTCATCGAATGCCTTGATCTCCATCTTATAGAAATTGATTTGATCGACTATCGACGCAGCACATCTGAGATTAAATTGGCCAGGTTCTTTGTTCTGGAGGCAAGTGTGCTCAAGGTAATGACGTTTGGCGTTCTCTGGCGCAACAATGAATGGCGTGCTGATCACCGCAAGTGTCTAAGCCTAAATGACAAAGTCTCCGCAGAAGCTGAATTTGTTTTTGAAACATCAAGTGGCCAGAGACTCGAAAACTTATTTGCCCATTAGTGACTTGTCAGGGCGGTGGATTTTAGTTTGTACAATAACGCTGCATCCACATAAAGTAATGAAAGTTCTTACGTAAACTTCCTAGTAATTTCCTCTTCCTAGGTGCAGCATTACTCCTAACATTTGTAATATCAGTTTGAAAGTAATATTGTCGTGTCCTATTCCTGCGTTTTCAAAATCCTGCGAATCAAACAGGTCCTGAGTTGGTGATGATGTTGTGCCTCCCATCTTTGACCAATAGCCGTCGGATCTAGATCTGACGCATACAAACCAAGCTTCTCCATTTTTGCAAAAAGATGCCCGCACTTGTTCCCTATTTACAAACAACTCCTTGTCTCTCACAATCAGCCTTATCTCCTCCCCACCACATCTGGAAGGCCGTGGAAAAATCTGGCGCGATGGCCGCTGCCGGAGCCGTCCACCCCCAATCTTGGTGTTCCGTGCAATGCACAGTCATCTACGCACGGGAAATTATGTCGAACAGGGCTAGTTGTAAGCAGGCCAGATCTACAGCCATGATGATAGTGACTGCAGACGGTGAGGCTGACTATGGTATGCCGAACACGGCGCCTATACTCAGGTGTCATCTCCGGCGCAGGGTCTTGTCACTTCACTGTGAGGAGTAGCACGTAATAATTTGACCAACGGGTAGTACATTGCTAGTACTCCTAGGAGTACTACATTGGTAGTACTACTACTAGTACTAGTAGCACCACCGTCTGGATTTAGGAGTACTACCACGTCCATCTGGATTTTAGTATTTGACTAGCAGTATCTAGTAATGCATGTCACAAAAAATGTACTACTCCCTCTGTAAATAAATACATGGTGTTTTATTCCTATCGGCGCGAGAACTTAATGTTTTTTTGCTAACTAAAGTACTAATAGGATTACATGCAATGAACTAACCACTGCATGTCATGTTTGGTAGTCTCAAGTCATTGAAAGCATGCACGGCCCACATCTCTCATTGGTTGATATGTCACGAAATAAGAAACAAGGAGGGAGTTAATGCACCGTGCCTAAGTGTTTTGGGATTATTTGGTTTTAATATTGTGACTTACACAACATTTTTATTTACATGCATTAACATTTTATTAGTTAAATCAAAAGTCAAAACTTGGCGCCAAAATGCAAAGGGACCAATAAACCACTAAACATCAAACTTCTCTCGTTTGGCCCCAACTAGAGGTCGGTGAGATGACTATCTTGCACAAGCACGGAGGGCGCAGCTTCATTGACTTCTGCAACTGCCTTTGGGTGAATGACACGTGGGCCCGGGGTGGCTGGCCCACCTATCATACAACCAAATGCAGGTGCGATGAAAACGAGGAGTAGTACAAAATCCCTACGCACCTACGCACGCTAACCAAGGGCAAGAGTGATCACTCGAATCGCAAGATCAGTTGACTACTACCTCCGTCCTGGTTTCTTAGTCTCCTTTGTAATTTGTGCTAAATTTTGACCAAAGGTTTAACTAACAAAATGTTGATGCATGTCAACAAAAATTATATTTTTGGATTCATATTTGAACATAGTTTTCAGTGATATAATTTTTAGTAACATGCGTAAATATTTTGTTAGTTAAATCTATGGTCAAAATTTGACACGGATTACAATGGGAACCAATAAACCAGGACGGAGGTAGTAGAAGCTAAGCTAGACCCATGGAGGCGATGAGCGCGAGCATCAGCCAGCTGTGCCAGATGGTCCACGACGCCGGCCCGCGGCCCGGCAACGAGGAACGTCTCCAGGTAGTATTGCTTGAGGCCGCGAGGCGAGGGCGCTTGGGCGGCAACCGTCTCCTTGTTCGACGAGGTCCTCGTCGGTTTCCTCGACAAGTTCACCATCGTTAAGAAGCTCACGGACGACTTTGACGTAAGCCTCTAGCCGACGTACCCAGGCTCTGTGATGCCCGCCACCCTCAACGGCCACTATGGTGACAACCTCTTTGACGCACTGGTGGCCCTGCGACTGCCCACCGCCGCGCCGGAGAATGTCCACCTCGAGGTTGTGCTCGCCATGCAGCGCCTGGCGCAGCAAGACACCATCGACTTAATCACCCACGTCTATGCGCATGCAAGAGGATGATGATAGGACGCTAGCCTTCTTAGACCGCAGGGCAACCTTGGACGGCACTATTCAGAAGCACGTTGAGCTCGCCGCCAACGCCGCTGCTCCTCACACGTCGGTTGGTGACCCGGCGCACTAGGGCGTGAGGATGTCGTTGATGGATCCGTATGTATTTTTATCTTTCCGTCAAATCCATGTAGTAGTATATGATACTCCCTCCGTCCGAAAATACTCGTCATCAAAATGGATAAAGAGGGATGTATGTAGAACTAAAATACGTCTAGATGCATCCCCTTTTATTAATTTTGATGACAAGTATTTCCGGACGGAGGGAGTACTACAATAATTATCTTACCTTTCGCATCAACTTCATAATTTTTGTACGTACTCCATGCATGAACGACACCAGAACCAAAATTCTCATTACTCTAGGCAAAATCGTTATTTTCTATCTATCGATCGCGCCATGAAGCAGAACCAAATTTTACAAGTTATGATTTCAAAAGGAAAAGCCTGCCGTGTTCGCGTCGCACCCCCACACGGTTGGTCCCAACGCTGCTCCAGTGAGGAATGCGTCTTGATGTTGCATTTTCACTTCGAGTGGGACTGTAGTTGAGCAAACCGACTATCAGCAACCCCCACCCCGCCCACCGCGCGATGGCTGAGAAAACAAGAGGGAGAAGAGATGATTGTAGCACGGACTCCAAGAAAATTGGTGTCGGATGGGACTCGTGTGGGTGGCATGTGCCGTACTGCTAGACATGAATGCTAGTTATGGCCCATGCCACCCCACTATATCGAGCCTATATCAAGGTACGTAGAACAAATTTCCTGCAGTCCATGCACAGCACTCCTGTATCTCTCTTCTCAGCCAGCCAGCGGACGCGCAGAGCCCATCGTCTGTTTGCCCACATGCGGTCCCACATGTCAGTGAAAACGCAAGAAGACCCACTGAACCTGCACATCTTTCACCTCGGCGTCTTTGGTGATGAAAAACAAATCCAAGAAAGATCTTGGTGGCCGCTTTAGGAGTTACTCAAGAGTAGTAAGATTCTATTCTGATTTAACCCAAGATGCACATCTCGTGGCTTCAACTACCACTCTATTTTCTTTCATGACACGACACGGATGCTTTGGATGTCCCAAGTGTCGGCAAAAGGAGGAAGAACCCGACCAAATCTTCGATTGTGCTCTCGGATTAGACTAGTTGTGCTAACTTAAAAAATTTATTGTGTACTCCCTCCGTTCCAAAATACTTGACTTCCATTTGTCCAAAAATGGATGTACCTATATACTAAAACATGTCTAGATACATATATATTTTGACAAATAGAAGGCATGTATTGTGCAACGGAGGGAGTATAATGGATTCAAGTTTTTGTATTGGGAAGAAGAGTACTTCCATATATTGATAGAGCGCAATTTAGTAGATGTTCTATCACTTTTAGCTAGCACAGAGGCTATAGATGAGATTAGTGCACTTGTTGATACTCCTACTTGGTATGCGTGTTGCTGCTTAGACACAGAGAAAAACAGACCGGAGGGAGTACTAGAATAGAGGCTAGACATGAGACTAGATGCGAGGAAGCAACGTCTACTTCTTTACACTCGATGAAGAAAGAAGCACGGAAGATCGAGCCTCCGCAGATCAACAATGAATGCATCAAAAAGGCACTAATCCAACTTACAGGAGTAGTAAAATGTATTCTTGTGGTTCTTGTTTTCTTTGGTCTTTCTTTTCTAGTCAAAATTATCATTGGAGTTCATGCAAAACGGAGGTCCGTTTGGGGTCGTGCGTTGCAATTGGCCTTGCAAGTGGGACCGCAGTTAAGGAAACCGACTATCGGCAAACCCCCACCTCGCCCGCCGTGTGATGGCTGAGTTAGAGAAACGATGAGGTTGAAGAGATTGCTCTAGCACGGAATCCAAGAAATATGGTGTCAGATGGAAGTCGTGCTGGTGGCGTGTGCTGTACTCTTGGACATGAATGCTTGTTCTGGCCCATGCCACCCTACTACTCCTACTACTTACTACTAGTACTACTAGTATAGAGGATTCAAGGTGCTGGTTACGTAGTACAATATGGTTACAGTAAAAACACCCATACGGCCTTGCGAAGCATGTGAAGCTAGTACAAATAGTGTACTACTATTGTTGATTGGCCTCATCCGATAACCTGTTGCAATGCACATACAATTATGTATTCGAAAAATAATTTTTTGCCTCGTTGCACCACTCACTCACAGAAGCAACTCGAAAGCCATTCATAAATTTAGTAAGTTTATCACAGGCATATCATTTTATTACATACAACATGTCATCAACCCACATCGACAATGAGGATACATTATAAATACTAAAGTTTTCACCACACAACAAATAACAAGCAATGAAATGAACTTCAACTCAACCATTCCTCGGCGTTGGAAACGCTTGCTTTGAACCACAAGTGATTCTGGGACGGGCCATCCATTGTCGATCTGGAGACCAACGCAGGACTGATCATCCAGGCTGAAGCGGCCTACTATATCAGTACCAAGGTAGGGAACCACCCAAATGTCCGAGGTATAGACACAGTTGCTTCTCATAAATGGTAGTAACATTGTGTCAATAGCAGTTGGATCGCCTTTCACTATCATTGGATAGTTTTGTCCAAGGAAGAGCGAGTTTTATCCAAGACTATCAATTACATGCAGGGGAGAAGGAGTTGGCGCTAGCACACTAGTATCCATCCCGAATACCATGCAGCGGGTGTTGGAATAGGTCCGGAGAGTGCGACCATGGGAGACTACACCTGCTTCCTTAGGAGTAACATCATCGATTGGGCTGTATACACACGAGAAGAGGTGATCCATCGGAAATAGTTGCCGGTAGCCAAATAGTATATGGGCTGCTCGTCCTCATGCTCGTGATCATCACCATCATCATCTCCCCCTTGGTTATAAAAATCTTCAAGTATAGGTGGTGGAATGTCCACAGGACCTTGGAAACACAAGAAGAAGGTTAATTAGTAAGGCTGGCCATAGTGGGGGTAACATAACTAGTATCATGCACTTGGGACTGTAAACATGCTTATGTGGCGGGCAATTAAGGAAGAGAGAGATGGTTATAGTAACATAGGTAGAATCGTAACATAATAAATGTGATGCTACTATGTGTCATGCATGGCAATAAATGAGACCACCTATGATACTAATCTAAGATACTATGCACTAAAGGGAAACTTGCTAACTCGCATGCATGTGGATGAAACAATTATAATTACGGTGGAAGACAAACGTACCGAAACAACGAGGATGCCATGCAAAAATAGTGCCACGAGTGGTGGCAGCAAACACAAGGCCCTCGTATTGAATTGCATCACAGTACTCATCCGTGTACAGAAACTGATTTTTGAGCAATATCCATCTAGTCAAACCACTGAGGACGGCAACAAGCTTGTCGAAGATAGCAAAAACTTCATAGTTGTTGTAATTCCAAGAGCGGTTAGGGACTCGAGAAATTGCTATCTTCCGTAGAAGACAGTCACCATGATTGTATTTGAACGTGCGTACAATACCGGTGTGCTCAACCTCTGGGAAGTCTGCTTTTTTGGAAGTGGAACCCGGTCGCGAGTGTACACATTCACAAGTTCCCACTCGCAGTTGGACCCAATGTAAACAACCCAATCTCCATTTGCGCCCGCCCAAGCCTTGCCCTCGAGCGATGGCATTTTAACATCATACGTATCATTATCAAGCGGCATCAACTTGCACAGGGCGAGGCCTCCGTCGTGATGGCGCCAGTCATCAGGGTCATGGCGAAGAAGATAGGGGAGATCAAACCGCTCCTTGACACTTGGGTTGCTTGTAATGATGTTATTAGTTGAGTCGAGAATGGGATTGAACGAACCTGCCATGCTAGCTGAGGTGCGCACCGATCAATGAGTTCCTCCACCACGTCATCTTTC
The DNA here is from genome assembly GCA_021605145.1 of Aegilops bicornis. Taxonomy (NCBI): domain Eukaryota; kingdom Viridiplantae; phylum Streptophyta; class Magnoliopsida; order Poales; family Poaceae; genus Aegilops; species Aegilops bicornis. The sequence continues at coordinate 185,124,332 of CM038673.1, forward strand.
AGATCGGGGCAAGAATAACGGGGTCGTTTCCATCCTGTTCCCTCCATGGAGAAGACAATCGAACAATGGCAGAAGAAAGGGTGAAGGGCTGAAGGAAAATGGAGGAGGGAGAGGAAGAGCGTGCGACAACAGTTCCAAATCGAGAGGGAAAGGCGAAGAGTCGGTGGACGGTTGCCGGTTGCCACGCAGTTCCACGAAGGGTGCCCGGCCTACACGTCGGTTCGGAAATACTCCAACTACTCGCCTTCGTCTCACTGATATGTGGAACAGGACCACATGTCAACGAAACATGGTGTGTAATTTCTCGTGCAAAATGCGATCTGGCGGCGTTGGCCCGAGGTGCCGCATTAGTTATCAACCTTTATTTTTTTAATGGCGTGCCGTTCAGTTTTGAAGCACGACTAAGCTGATGCTGTATCACGAGAGAAAATATAAACTACTCTACCACTACTCCACCTCCGGCACTAGTAGTATAAAGAAGATATATAGGCTGGAGCTTGGTAGCTTTCTTGCCAAGGGCTGCCCACTTGCTTCTCACACTACCACCCTCTCTCCAGATCTAAAAAAGACGGCCCCTCTCTCCCTCCTCACCGGTGGTTACAGATCCGCCGGGGAAGAAAAGGACGTGCAGCGTTGACACACTCGTCGTCGGCTTGTGAGGTCACGCACTGACGATAAGGTCGTCCTCTCGGACCTAGCGCCCGCGCGGGATGGCCTCTGTCCCCAAGCTCGCTGCCGTAGTGTGTGCGGAGGACGACGACCATGAGCGAAGCCACTTCCCGCCGACCCTCAGGTATGCTACCTCTTTCCGAACCATACCCTTGTTCTATTGCCCCATCTGGCACGTTGTTGCATGTGGATATTTTTCCACTCCACCATCTTCCCAATTTGCTATCCTCTGCTCTGCTGGCCACGCAGACGAAAACCATAATTTGCACTATTAAAGGAAACCCTACTTCATGCAGACTAATGCATATGCAGGTTGAATAAGGAAAGGAAGGTAGACTGTCTTTGTCCAAGAGAGTAGGCATCGAACCCACATCTAGGTTGAAAAGGGGAAAATCAGTAGCTAAGGAGGCAGGTCTCGTGTCTCTTGGTTGAAGAAGGGTAGAAAGGCATGACAACGCAATAGAGAATGACCAGGTCGATCGGTTTGTTGTCCTCACATAGGAAAAAGGTGGCTAAAGAGAGCAAAAATGGTACATAATCCACATATGCTTCCTGGATATTTGTTGCTCTGGGCAACCATACCTCCCTCACCACTCTGCGTCCGTGGAGGTACATTGTACTGGTGCGCCCACTGTCCGAATGGGCCTCCCATGCTCTTATTGCCACTTTTTTTTCTTTGTTAGTATAACGCCATGACAGTCAAGTCAAGCAATGCTACTGCTAAAGTGATGCCACATTTAACTAATGCCACTCTCGGTCTAATGCCACGAGATAAATTTAAGCAGTGCCATTTAATGTCCTTTGGATCATTTCGAGGTTAGCTGTTGATTGTGGATGTATTAAAGATTTTTCAGCTAAGGCATTCTAATCTTTGTTGCCTGACCCGATATACCAACGATGAAACTTGTTAATACCTTCAGATTTTTGCCTTTATTAATGCTTATAGATTACACACCTCACTTTCATGAGATAAGTTAATTTTTTTGTACAGTGTCACCAAAATGCCAAGGCGGTGATGTCATTTTATTTTGGTTAAACTGCACAGACAATTATGAAGACAGGAGGAAAGGTCAAGAGTGGGCACCTCCTCCTCCGGCTGTTCTCTTGATTCGTTCGATCAAGTTTTTATGTTTGATCAATTATCAAGATTGGGATAGCAATTTTTAAGGTCCCCGAGTTCGAAATGATATTTACCTTGGAGGTACATGGTTTGCAATTTTTTATCTTGTCATTAGTTAATAATGCTAGTTACCTTGAGACTTCTGTATTTGGTTTAATGCTCATGTGCAGCTAGTATACCAATGCTTTGAAACTTGTTACCTTTACATTTTGTATTGTTAATTCTTATAGAAACCTTCCATTGCTAGAGTTTATTGAAATCTGTTTAGTAAAACCATTGTCTTGTACCTTGTAATAAACTAACTACTCTCTTTGTTGCATTAGCCACTGGATTAGTGTATATTTGTAGTATTCGAATGGTGTTGCATTAGCGTCTGGACATAAATAAAGTGTGACAAGCTTTCCCAGATATATGCTCAAGAAAACTATTACCTGTTTTTCTAAATACTAGACGTTTGGGTACTTTAAATTGAACCGCGAAAATGTCTTATATTAAGGAACAGAGGGTGTAGAGTTCACTCAAATTATCCTGGTAAAGCTAGTCACACCTTTGTTAAAATTAATGTCATTATGTTATCGGAGGAATGCATATGTTTGTCTCTAATGCCTGTCTACTACATACCCAACATCATGATGTAATGTTAAGTCATTTCCTTTTATGCAGTGTCACTAAATTGTCAAAGCGGTGATGGCATTTTATTTTAGTAGAACTGCACAAAATTTGCTTAAAAGAAGAGGAAAGGTCGGGCATGGCTCAGCTTTTCGAAAAAACTATGTATGCCTTCACGACATCGGCCGTTGTTGCTTTATTTATTCCTTCAAACAGGTGGTTAGAAACAGTCTTGCTACCTTTTCCCATTAAGAAATTGGAATGCTTATATTTGTGAGTCTATGCTTCAACTAGTGCCACTTTTATAGTAATCACACTTCCAATATCTATGCAAACAGGGATGCTCGATTTTAGTGGAGCTGCATAAAAAGTCCAACTGGTTCAACATTAGGAGCATGTTTTTTCCAAACCTTTATATCCAATTGGTGGCACTATGAGCTGTTCATTACGAAGGTACATGGTTTGCTACTATCTTGCTACTCTTTTTGTACTGTCATTAGATAGTAATACTAGTGGTTTGCATGTGAATTTATTGGCAGGGTGGACCTACATTGGAGGTGCAGGACAGGATTCAATGATTGGATGCTCAATTTCGGTTGTATTGATTTCACCTCTTCCATCACTGCGAACATGGTGTGGTATATGTTTACTAGCTGCTTGATATTTGTGCAAACAGAGATGTCTTCCCGTTGCTATTTGGCAAACAAACAAAGTGTCCGCAATTTCGGTTGAACTGCACAAGAGAATAGTATAGTCACTGCATGCAGTGCCATTTGAAAATACACACAAAGATTGGATAGTCACTTCATGGACTACAGAGAAGTAGTATTGTACTATTTACTGGCCAACACTAGGTGCTTCATTCCTTTGGTCTGATTATACAATGGGCATCATTTTCCCTAAGTTAAAGTTTGTATTCCGAAAATAGTCTCGCGGTGTGATCGAGAGAAGACCAAATCATATTGAAGTGGATGTTCCTCCATCATGTGTGGTTCATTATCATGGTTCCAGTTGTTGGTGAAACCACATACTATTGCAAGAGGAATTGTATTCTTCTCAAACAATTTTGTCTTTTCGATGCATCTTGAATGTTGGCCAAGAAGAAGCATCCATGTTAGTAGGAAGAAAAATGTTTTTCTAGATCTTTGCTTTTGGAGCTACATATTTGTATATGATCTGTGAATCATTGAGATGCATTAACATGTTGATCTTATGTATGGGAATCGTACTAGTTAGTTTTAGTTGCGATGCAAGATCCGAAGTGGCTGATCTTTGCTTTTGGAGCTACAAATTTGTATATGATCTGTGAATCATTGAGATGCATTAACAGTTACTAATTTATGTTCGCTCAAAGTTTACAAGTTACTGATCGATCACTAGCTAGCCTACAAATGCGCTCCTGGTAGTTTTATTTGCGACGCAAGATCCAAAGTGGCAGTTTTTTGAATAAAAATGCCTACCTCTGAAGAAACTGACAAGCTACACTATCGATCCTACACGGATAAAAATGCATACCTCTGAATAAACTGACAAGCTACACTATCGATCCTACACGGATAAATAGCGGATTACGCACGAACTACTTCCTTTCCGGTTTGCAGGGCTCAATTCAAGAAACGACCTACTCGATCCTACACGAATAAATAGCAGATCACGCACGTACTAGTACCTCCTTTCTGGTTTGCAAGGCTTAATTCAAACCTCTCACCAACCAAGGTACTCCCTCCGTCCGGGTTTATTAGTCCCGTGAGCAAAGCAGCAAGACCAAGGCATGGAAATAATTAACGGCATTCAGAAGTTTAAGCCTAATTAATTCCAGCGATTTAAGTGGCTACATGCGTGCCCTCAGCTACGACTCGTTGCATGCTGCTTCGCGTACTACCTGCGAGCGATTCTGAGTGCCTGCATGCAGCCGGCCGTAATTAAGGCAGCTAACTGATGCGAAAAAGATACGCTTTAATTGTTGCGGGCTTTTTAAATCCGTGAAATCATTATTGACAAGGAGGGAGATGATTCGAGTGCACTCGTTTGACCACCATGCCGGCGTGCGACCCAGACGAGACGGGACAACATAGTCATAATTTCAGTTTCCCTAGTTTTCCACGGCAAGCTGGCGCGCTAAGCCATTATGCATTGAATTCCGATGACCGTCGCGCTACCTTCCCCCTATAAGTACTGTTTCCCGGCCTTCTCCAGTGCCACCGTGACCCAACTCGCCATATCCTCATAAGCCCCCACCGGCCCAACGTCGCTCGCCACGTCCGCCATGCCCCCGCCCGTCCGCGGTAGGCGGCCTTGGCGGTCACTGCCGGAACTAGTGTTCGGTTTTTCACCGGAAGGCAGACGTAGGGAGGAGGCATTCTATCTGTCTTTAGATGGCAATGCACAGATCGAGGATTTGTTGGAGTGCGACCGCATGGCGGAGGAGCAGGAGTTGTTGGAGCACGACCGGCTGGCGGAGGAGCAGCGTATCGCCGATTTGCGCCGCCAGCGGGACATGGAGCAGCAGCGCACCCATGCTCTGAGTTGCGAGCAGAGCGCCCGCAACTTGGCCGACTACGTGGAGGCCGGCTCGACAAATAGCCACAGAGGCTGTCGAACGCGCCGCGTTCATGACGCCAAATTTTACTACCAGCTCGTCAAGTGGGTTTCCCGCTTGGAAGCCGAAGCTTCGGTGGACCACGCCTTCATGGAAAGGGCCAACGCGCGCGAGCAACGTGCCCTATCGCACATCTGGCAAGTCCGAGGCGAGGCGCAGGACGTTGGTCCCGGCGTTTAGCGTGTACCGCCGGCATCGTCTAGTTAGCTAAGAGTAAGTTAGTACTTGTCTAGTGGGAGTAGATAGTTAACTTGGCTATGATGGTTGTCAACGTGGAAGTTCAGTACTCTATATGTGGATCAGACCTGTTACTTTGCTCTGAATGTTGAACTTTCCGTTTGAATGTATGGAATCGAATGTTATTTTTTTAAATGGGTTGTATTTGTCCTCCACGGGTTTAGAGGCTGACTTGTGGGCCTAGCAAGTTGACGCGTACACAATCAGGAGATGATTGTACGTAGAGAGGATGACAGCAGGGACCCGCCAAGGTCATGGCGATGCATAAGCAAGTGCCTCCTTATTTCAAGCCAATAAAAAATGGCTCCTCCTAGTGGATTTCGACATCCGGGTCCCATGCCATTGTCAACGTAGTCAATAAACGAGAGAATTACAACGAGCGGTGACAACAGGGACCCAACAGCTAAGCCCAATTATTTTTTGTTTTGGGTTAATTTGATAAATGCCTCTGAGAAATGCCACTACAATTTCCAAACTTTGAAAAATGCCATTTCATGCCATTTCTAGTGGCATTTTTTGAAGTCTGGAGTGGCGTTTTTCAAAGTTTGCAAACTGCAGGGGCGTTTTTCAAAGTTTGCAAAAATTGCATTGGCATTTTTCAAAGTTTGGAAATTGCAGTGGCATTTTTATGAATCGCCATAATTGGAGAGGCATTTATCTAATTTGTTTTTGAGACGTAAGCAGGGTGTCAACTGGGTTATGCGGGACACTATGGCCTGTCTAGACAGCATTTTCTTTTATGTTTACCACAGACCAGCCCAGTAGTTTTGTTTTCTTTTTGAAAATGGCTAGCCCAGTTTTTTTGTGATTTGTCAAGTAATTCACTTTATCAGGCCTGTTGGGCTGCAAATCTTTCAAGACGAGGAGAGCTTCATTAATTTGGCGAGAAAATGGCCTATCAGTAATGAGAAATGGGCTGTACATTTTTAAAACACATCAAACCGGCAATTAGTTTCAAACATCTTTTTTCATTTCGAGATTTTAAATTGCATTGATTTTTATGCGTGGACAATTTATTGGTATATTGATATACATTTATTTTTAAAACCAGTCTGAATGTGACTCGAATTTTCGGGATTAAAAATAGTTCAGACTGCACCCACATATGCAAAATTTCGTATAATTTTTTAACCGTGGCCACAATATGGGCTGTAATGCTAACAAAAAGAATATGGGATCCAAAAAACCCGTAAGAATTAGCAAATGGGCTGTAAACTATTTGAAATAATGGCAGATGGGCTATATGCTGTTTTCCACAGATTTGAGGCTTTCCACAAATGGCCTGTATACTGTTGGATGTCCATCCAATGGCCATCGTGCTTCTTCAATCTCTGCTCTTCCTGCTCCAGCCGCGCAAACAAGCGTCGGCGGGACTGCCTGCTCCCTCCTCCCTGCGGCCGGCTGTTCTGCCGCGCAGGCCTCACCGCCCCACCGTACTCCCATAGCTGGCCTAGCCATCCCTCTACTCACTCACACATGCTGTTATTCTCCGGCGACGGCAGACGAACCAGTAAACCCTCGTACTCCTCCGTGTGGGAAACAACTGCCGAGTATTCCCTGGCTCCGTGTCGTTCCCTTCCTAGGCCACACCGTCATCCACTGCCCTGGTGCTCTCGGCGTGGCCTGGTGAACATGGTCAATGAACGACATCCATCAGAAGTGGACTGTACGTGGAGAGGCTGACAGTTGGGTCCACGGCCGCACGCAAGGAAATGCCTCCTTATTACGCGCAAAATAATGATTCCTCCACCTGACATCTGGGACCCACCGAAAGGGCCTCTGTATTTCGCGAAAAAAACGTTACCGCCGCTGACAGCTCGGACCCACCAGCTATATCTTCGCACGCAAGGAAGTGCCTCCTTATTACGCCCAAAAAAAAGAATACTCCCCCTGCTAGCTGGGACCCAGTATAGTGGGCCTACTAAGTTGACGGGGACGAAGGGCTTTGTCAACTTAGTCAATATGCACGATTCTAGCTCGACTGACCATATGATGTCCATCCAACGGCTGTAGTGCTTCTTCAACCTCTGGTCTTCTTGCTCCAGCCGCCCAAAGCAGCGCCGGTCGTGCCGCCTGCTCATGCCTCCCGTGGCCGGCTGTGCTGCCGCGGAGGCCTCACCACCCCCATACTACTCCCACCACTGGCCAGGCCATCCCTCCACTCCACTCACCCACACCCCCTGTTATTCTGCAGCTACGGCAGCGCAGCCGAGCCAGTGAACCCTCGTACTCCTCTCCGCGTGGGCATCCACTGCGGCGTCTTCCCCGGCTCCGCGTCGTCCCCTTCCTAGGCCTCGCCGTCGTCCACCGCCGTGGTGCTCTTGGCGCGGCATGGTCAATGTGGTGAACGACCGAATTCCATCGGAAGAATACTGTACGTGGAGAGGCTGACAGCTGGGTCCATGGCAGCCGCAAGGAAGTGCCTCCTTATTACGCGGAAAATAATTATTCCTCCACCTGACAGCAGGGACCCACCGGACGGGCCACTAGTATTTCGTGAAAATAACGTTTGCCCCTGACTGCTGGGACCCACCCTATGGGCCACCGTATTTCGTGAAAAAACGTTCCCCCTGCTATCAACTCGGACCCACCGGAAGTGCCTCCTTATTACGCACAAAAAAATGAATACCCCGCTAACTGGGACCCACCTTGGTGGGAGGCTGACTTAATGGGCCTACTAAGTTGGCAGGGACGGAGGGCTTTGTCAACTTAGTCAATATAAATGATTCTAGCTCCAGTGACCGTACGATGTCCATCCAACGGCCGCAGTGCTTCTTCAACCTCTGGTCTTCTTGCTCCAGCCGCCCAAAGCAGCGCCAGTCGTGCCCGAATGCTCCTGCCTCCCGTGGCCGGATGTGCTGCCGCGGAGGCCTCACCGCCCCCTACTATTCCCACCGCTGGCCAGGCCCTGCGGCGATGGCAGCCTCACACTGCAGCCGAACCAGTGAACCCTCGTAGTCCTCTCGGTGCGGGCTTCCACTGCCGCGTCTTCCCCGGCTCCCCGTCGTCCCCTTCGTAGGCCTCGCCGTCGTCCACCGCCCTGCTGCTCTCGGCGCGGCGTGGTCAACCTGGTCAAGGAACGACTTCCATCGGACGTTGAATGTATGTGGAGAGGCTGACAGCTGGGTCCACGGCCGCAGCAAGGAAGTGCCTCCTTATTACACGGAAAATAATTATTCCTCCACCTGACAGCGGGGACCCACCGGACGGGCCACCGTATTTCATAAAAAAAACGTTTCCCCCTGACTGCTGGGACCCACCAGCTACACCTTCGCACGCAAGGAAGTGCGTCCGGGCAAATAAAACCAAAACGATTCGCCCCCCCTGACTGCTGGGACCCACCAGCTACATCTTCGCAGGCAAGGAAGTGCTTGACAGTCGGGACCCACCTGGTCGAAGCGTACGTAGCTTTGTCATTCTGGTCGCGAACGTGTACATACATACTGGTTGTTATAGAGGCACACACATGTCGTAGTAGAGGCGTGCACATAGCATGTACACGTACGTACATCGGCGAGGGTGAAAGAAAGAAAATACATCCATGTACGTACATACGGGCAGGGTCTCGAACGGCTACTCGTGCATACGTACATGGCTGGGTCGGAACGGAGAAACAACATCGTCGTCGTGTTCATGGGGAGGCAACGGAATGCATCGTGTTCATGGGGAGGCAACGGAATGCGTCGTGTTCATCGGGAGGCAACGAAACACGTGGGAGCCAACCGGCTGGGTTGGAACGGAATGCGTGGTCGTGTTCATCAGGAGGGCTTGGGCCGGAACATGCGATGGAAAGCGAGGCTGGCGTCTTGCACAAAGGAGAAGCGGCCTTGTGTTCGACCGGCCCACGTTGAAATGGGATCCTGTTCATCGGGAGGGGTCTAAGCGTCTGCCAAAAGCGGAGGAAATGGACCTCCCTACGGTCAAACGGGGTCCTGTTGATCGGGAGGGGTGTGGCGTCCGCCAAAGCAGACCAACGGACCTCCTACGGTCGAAATGGGGGTCTTGTTGATCGGGAGGGGTGTGGCGTACCGCAAAACGGACGAAACATACTTGTGTTGGAGTGCTACGATCGAAACAGGGGTCCATTTCATCGGGAGGGGTGTGGCGTACCGCAAAACGGGACTCCACGGGATACTGTTCATCTCCACCATCGACCTCCTCCAGCCTCCACGGGCTACCGTCGACCTCCTCCAGCCTCCACGGGCTCCTGTTCATCCAACCTCCACCGCGCGCTACTCCACGGGCTACTGTTCAACCACCCCTCCACGGCCACCCCTCCACCGTCTACTGTTCATCCAGCCCTCCACACCACGGGGTCCTATTCAACCACCCCTCCACGACCACCCCTCCATCGTCTACTGTTCATCCAGCCCTCCACACCACGGGGTCCTGTTCATCCGGAGGCAACCCACCGCTCCTTTGTTCATCCAACCCCCCCGCCGCAACACTCACTGTTCATCCAATCGATCGGCTTCAGTTAGCAGCGGTAGCGAAGGAATCGCTCCATCGGGTTCAGTTAACAGCCATCGATCGATCGCTTGGGTTCAGTAACTCGTAGCCTGCAGTGCAATCGCTCGGGTTCTGTTAGAGCCCAACGCCTCGCTCGGGTTAAGTTAGAGCCAACGCCTCGCACATGTACGAGAGAAATGCGCATCGCTCCCTGACCTCCCATCGTAACCAGCAACTCCCCGAAATATTCCTCCCCCTCGCTTCGACCATGGTTTTTTCCGTCATGGACGGCCCAAAGAATGTCATGCAGCTGCATCTCCAGCCCGCCCAGGACGAAAAGCCCATTTTCTGTCATGATTTTTTGTCATAGAAGTAGGAGCCCACCACATCTATGATGATACCGGGTTTTGTCACAATTATCGTCATAGAAGTGTCATATGTATGACAGAAAAAAATTGTTCGGCCCAAAATGTCACGGATGTGTCTTTTTTTGTAGTGATAGGCCCTGGTGGTAACGCCGCCTTGGGAAGGGAGCCAACAACGACGGGCAAATTTAAAGGGGGACAGCTAGTACAAGCTATCCTGACAAAAGTGGTCTTCTCCTGCGAAAGGCTCTGGTGGTAACGCCGCCTTGGGCTCCACGATGACCTTCGTCCTGCCATCCTTCTGGTCTTGGTCTCATTGCACCAATAAGGCAACCTTTGCCCGATGCCTCGGCACTCCTCGCTTGCGCTGGCCTCCTTAGCACCAAAGAGGAAACAAGGACGCTGCGCGTGCTGGAGCCCGCCTGGTCTCGATCGTCATGGCTCACGTCACGAGAGCCTCGTGAGGTTTTCCCCACCTTTATATCTCCGCTCCTCGTGAGCCTGCCTGGCCAGGCCACTCCTGAGGAGGTCTTGCGTCGTCCGCCTCGCGAGGGTTGGCCCCTCGCCAGGGTCTTGGATGCCTCGTTGATGAAGATGGGTTGTACGGCCCGCTGACTTAGCCACGCTGTGGGCCGCAGGCAGGCAAGTCTGGGGACCCTCATTCCCAGAACACCGACAGTAGCCCTCGGGCCCAAGGTGCGCTCGGTCTTGGCTTCGGCGAGGCCAAGGGTCAAGTACGGAGCACCGCAGGCCCCAAAAGCCTGCGGCCTTGGTTGACGCATGGCGGTTGATTGGACGTGGGCGTCTCCACTTCCCCACGCTGCCTCGGCAACTGTTCTACTTGACAAGTCCCTGCGACATGCAAGGAAAACCATCATTAACTGCGATCGTGGGGGCGCCGGTTGGCCTCCTTCCGCTATAAATGGAGAGGGAGGCAGAGCCCCCATCGCCCATCTCTTCCTTTCTTGTTTGCTTCTTCTTCCTCGCTCCATTGCCAGCGACCAAGGAGCCTATTAGAAGGTTCTCCGCTGAAGAGAAGGGAAAGGTCCCACGCGAAGAAGAGGTCGGTCCACCGCCGTGATGAAGCAGCGATGCAGGTGGTGATGAGGACTTGGTGCGAGCGGCCTCCTCCAGGATATCCGCTACCCTCGTATGCCCGAGCCAAGGGCTCAGGAGGACGGAGTGACGAACGGTGCCACCCGCGCCGTGCCCGTGGTCGCCACGCCATGGTGACACGCGCTGTCACCCCTGGAATCCACACCGCGGACTCCTCGCGCGAGCTTGTGCTATGGGCGCCGATGCCCCCAAGTTCTATGATCCGCTTCCCGCGGTTCTTCTGCGATGTGATGCCGCCGAGGGGGCCTCTTGAGCTCTGGTTGCGGCACGCCGACTGCGACACTCCGGTGACCGGAGCAGAGACCGAAGCGGTCCCCACCGGCAAGATCTTCATGACCCGTGGCTGGGGCGAGATCGCGCGGGTCTGTCGTGCGAGAGGCGCCCTCGCGATCCACTTTGAGTACGACGGCGCCTCCACGCTCTTCTTCAAGGTCTTCGATGTGGAGGGCCGCCGCCTGGAGTGCTGCTCCGGAGGGGAGCGTCAGGTTGATGCGAGCCCCGCTCGCGGCCACTCCAGCAGCAGTAGCCCTTGGGAGTCCAGCGTCTCTCCCGAGCTCTACGAGACTCCGGAGACAAGCGACGACAGCTATGTGCCCCTGAGCTCTCGCCGCGCTTGGAGCAGAGCTGCGTCGTCCGGCCGTCGCCGCCGCTGATCTGGATGGGGTTGGCGCCGGCCTCCCGTGGCCCACTGTTGGTGATGGCGTCCGCCGCGGAAGGGTGTAGATAGGGTCCCTCTTAGTTCTGGCTTTTGTTCCCTGCGAAGGATCATGAAGTACCCCGTGGGGGTGTGTAAAGGGTCTGTAATGTCTTTTGCACTCATCTTCCTTGTTATGAAAATTTGCGAACGCATGTCCTGTCGAGGCTCGGTCTCCCCTTTCTTCCCTCGCGATAGCTTGTTGCTCTACGCTGACAGGTCCCGGTCCCCAGGCAGGCTACAGCCGTCGCTGGTATGCCAGGTCGCGTGCCGTGGTCAAGGCCAGGAGGTGTGCGGCCCGAGGTCCAGTAAGAGCCCCTGAGGCGCGATGCTCAGGAGGTCCCCCTTAGCGCTCAAGCAGCCATGGTAAGGCAATAAAGGGAGTCGACGTGGCCGCAACGGGGCTGCCGCAAGGCGAGGGTGACCCTTAGGCCCCAACATTTAGCCGATCTGGGAGCGGGACTTATCTTGTCGCTTTCGTGGCGATTCCTGATGGTGCGCTAGGCCTGCGCGCCAGCTTGTGCGGCATAACCAGGTCTGACTCATACAAGTTTCCCTCCTCCCATGCTCTCCTTAGTGCTCAGGTCCCGGCCCCTGAGCGAGCTCAGCCGCCGCTGGTATGCCAGGTTGCGATGCCATGGTCAAGGCCAGGGGGTGAGGGCTGGAGAGCTAGTAAGAGCTCCTAAGTCGCGATGCTCAGGAGCCCCCCTTTCAACGCTCAAGCGAATTGCACAAGAGAAAAGGAGACTCACGGTACTGCCTGCTATCCTCCTTAGGGGATCCCTGTGAACAGGCACAAGAAGAAACATGGTTTGCCGTTATAGCTGCCAGCCTGCCGCTGGTTGCTCTGAGATGAGGTGAAGGCACTGAGGGCCTGGTGAGGTGACGTCTTGCGGGGCATGCCATGAGCCGAGCTTCGACCGCTCAGATTTGTCGACGTGGCAGGGACGGACCCACGCACCAGTGCCGTGCCTGTGGGGAGGCCACGTGGGAGGCGATGATTGAGCAGGTAATAATCGTAGGCAGGTTAAGCAAGGAAGGCAAATCAGCTTGGGTAAATGCAGGGAGATACATGCCACTGGGTCCGGCCTGAGCGGCTTGGGGATGATGTAGCCTGAGGGGTGCCCCCAGCAAAGTAAGCTAAAGACATAAGCAAAAGGGATACATGCCACAGGGACGGACCAATGCGGCCTGGGAATAATGCAGCCCGAGGGGCGCTCCCAGCTAAACGAGCTTGGAAAGTGTCACATGGTTCTATAAACGAAGCAGAGTTGGTGCAGCTGAAGGCGTGCGTAAAAGGAATGAACCTTCACGAGCCACCGGGGCCCTAAGCCTCGGGAGGCTCTGGGGGCTCGGGAGGTTCCCTGAAGGCCGTCTCCATCTCTTCCAGGATAGCGTGGTACCTGGTCTCCTGAGCTGCCAGGACACGCCGCATGTTGCGCTGATAGGACGACGCCGCGCTCGGCAAGCCGAAGGGAATGCGAACGTAGCTGTGCGGCGGGCCCTCACAACGGCCGACACGCGAAGGCCGGAGACGCTCCTGAATGTGGCCCTGTTGAGCCCTGGGACATCGATGCAGACATGCAGCCCAACATCCTCGCCTGGATGGGGAGCTGCGCCTCGTGAGCGGCTGTCGCCGTGCATGGCTCTTGCGTCTTGCAGTTCCTGGGTGGTCTTGGTGATGAACTCCTGAGCGGTGGGAACTCCTTGACCTGTGTTCTCCTAAGGGAAACGTGCCACGAAACACGCCTCCAAGTGGTGCCCAAGCGCCTCCCACGTGAGGTTGGCAAGGTCGTTGGCCCTCCAGAAGAGATCCCCCGAGCCCTGCCCGACGAGGGCGCCGGGCGCGCCTTCCTATGCGACAGAGGGAGACGCCCCTGGAGCGGGCACTGATCCTGACCAGGCTCCTGATGTGATGCCACCCTCCTGAGGCTCGGCACGGCGCAACTGCTTCTTCTTGGGGATGCCCTCCGGAGGGCCCTCTCTTCTGCTGTCGGGGTCGCTGATTGCTGCAGCTTGGAAGGCGCGCTCGAGGGAGCACACCGCATCTCTCTCTTCACATGGGGCCGTGATGATCCCACCGCTTCCCGGCATCTTGAGGACATTGTAGCCATGGTGGGTGACTGCCATGAACTTGGCTAGGGCTGGATACCCGTGGATGGCGTTGTACGGCAAGCGGAGGTGCGCAACGTCAAAGTCGATGAGCTCGGTGCGGTAGTTCTTGCGCTCTCCGAAGGTGACGGGCAGGCGGACCTGTTGTGTCGGTGTGGTGGAACCATCGGTCACTCCTGAGAAAGGCTTGGTAGGCTGAAGCTGCTCATATGGCACTTGGAGGTTGTCGAATGTGTCGACGGACCTGACGTTGAGCCCTGCGCTGCCGTCAATGAGGGTCTTGGTAACTTGCACATTGCTGATGACTAGGGAGCACAGCATTGGGAGGGCGCCAGCGGTGGTTGCGCACTTGAGCTGATCTGCCGAGTTGAGAGTGATGGCGCGTTGGGACCACTTGAGCGGGCGTGGCTCGAGATTGGGGAGCACCGTGTTCACTCCGCGAGCGAACTGTTTGAAGATGCGCTGAGAGGCTAGGGCTTGCGCACCGCCCAAGATGCATGCGATTGAATGCGGCTCCTGGAAGCCCCCAGCCCCCTCGTCCTGATGGTGATCATCGTTCCTTCTTGTTGGCGGCAGCGGGGGAAGACCGGCGTTGCCTTGGGGGCGATCCTCACGAGGCTGGTCCCTCCAGGCACCCTCACGAGGATGGTCCTGCCAGCGGTCCTCACGAGGCCTGTCGCGACACTCTTGGCGTGGGCCACGGTCGTCCCAGCGTCCGCCTCCATGTCCTCCTCCACGGCCGTAGCCCCGGTCGCTGCGCTCGGGGCGTCGACCGAAACGTCCCTCGCGAATGGCTTTGAGCTCTTGACAGTCACTGGTGTTGTGCGTGTCAGGTTGTGGAAGGCGCAGAACGGTCGGCTATTCTTGGATGACTCGGGCTGATCTTTGCCACGCGTGGTGTCGGGCTCCGCGGCTAGCACTGCCGCTTCCTTGCGCTTCACCTCCTTGGCCTTGGCCTTCTTCTCTTCTGCTCCCGCAGCTGGCAGCTCGAGGGGGGAAAGGCGCCCCTCCTCAGCTCTCGCGCACTTGGTCGCCAGGTTGAACAACTCCTGAGATTTGCACAGCTCCTCTTGGACTGTGACCTCTTCCTTCAATTTGACGTCACGGACGCCGTCTGAGAACACGAAGATGATGGCCTCGTCCTTGACCTTAGGGATCTTGAGCCGAGTGTTGTTGAAGAACTGGATGTACTTCTGCAGGGTTTCTCCTGGTTGTTGCTTGATGCGGCGCAGGTCACCCGCGGCCGGCGGGCGGTCGCGAGTGCCCTGGAAGTTGACGACAAAGCGGTCGCGCATCTCGCCCGAGGAGGATATCAAGCCGTGATGCAGGTTCAGGAGCAAGGAGTGGGCTGCATCCTTGAGAGCCATGGGAAACTAGTTCGCCATGACTTTCTCATCGCCGTTGGCCGCTTCGATGCTCAGATCGTAGAGCTGCAGGAACTCCGCGGGTTCGGCGGTGCCGTCGTAGCGAGGAGGCAGATCCAACTTGAACTTGCCTGGCCAGGCGACGCTACGCAGCTCAGGGGTGAAGGCGCGGCAGCCGGCCGTGGTTGCCGGGGCCCGCCTCGGAGGTGGAGCTTGGTCTTGATGAGGTCCGCGCGGCGCCGCTACGGGCGGCGCGCGGTCTTGACAAGGCGGCGCGGGGAGCGCAGGTGCAGCTTCTCGTGGCCGTGGGATTTCTTGTCAGCTTCTCTCTTTGCGCGCGGGCGCAGGACGTGGCGGCTCACGCCGTGGGGCCACGCGCCTTGGCGCCAAGGCGCAGTCTTGGTGCAAAGGTGGTGGAGGCGCGCCATGAGCCACATCGCCTGTGGCTGGCGGAGGGTGGGGCAGAGAGTGGGACGGCGTCGGGGAGCCCCAGCAGCGCCTTGAGCAGCCGGGCGACGCGATCGAGCCACTCCTCGTGAGAGGTCGCTCATCAGGCGGTACTGCAGAGCTTCGTTATGGCGAGGAGTGCGGCCCGCGTGTCGGAGTAATGGGCCACGGGTAGGCTAACCCGAGCCCCTGAACCTTTCAAGACATCGGGGCAGGCTGCGCCCCTCAAGACCCCAAGATGAAGAGCCGCTTTTTGAGAGTCGGCGGCAAGGCCGCCGACTGCCCCTCATGGCCGAGTCCCAGGGAAGACTTCGAGATAAGCCAACTCCTAACTGGCGGCTTCCAGAGAAGTCGGCTATGGGGAGTCGGCCCGCGACTCCAACCACCTCCTGCCTTCGCAATGATGGACGGGACGGGGTGCGGCCACCGCGTGACCCATTCCTGCCCCGTTTGCGAAGGGCAGGCATGGCTACGATGCGCCCGTACCAACGGAGATCTCCGTCCCGTGGCATCGCTGCCATGCCAGCCTCGATATCAGCCCCGTGGCGGCGCCCTGTGCCCACGACGGCCTGTCTGCACGACCGTAGGCGGTGGTTCCCGCCTATCGGCGGGTATGTAAGACGGCGAGCGCCACAAACCGGACCCGTTGGGTGTCGGCCCCCTGGTGTCGGCTAGCCCCTCCCCCGGGCCCCGCACGCCATTAACCAGACAAGCGGGGTAATGGCAACTGTGATCGCTCGTCTGGCGGCGGCACTGTTGCCATGACCCCATGACCAAGCCAGCGTCATTAGAAGCACGGCTACAGTAATCCGCAGCCGGCAAGACCCGCCCGCGGCGGACAAGGCCTGCCGGCTCCGTACCGGACCCGTCGGCAGGCCCCAGCAATCGGCGGAGAAGACGGCGGCCTGAGAGACCGACGGCTGGGACCCGCACCCAGCCGGATTACCATTGTACCCCCGGGAGGTAGGCCTATATAAACCCCCCGGGGCACCCATGCAAGGGGTTGGACCCTGATAGTTTTAGACACACATAGAGGGAAGAGGAGAGCTAGCCGTGCCCTTCTCCTTCCTAACCCCGAAATGCTCGAGGAGCCTCTTGTAGCCCTTGTTCATCTAGTGATCATGCGGAGAGCCCGCAGAGCAGAAGTAGGGGCGTTATCTCCACGGAGAGCCCTCAAGCTGGGTAAGATCCGACGACGTGCATGTCTTCGCCTACTCCCGATTCCAGGCACCGGCGACGTTCTACTCGCCCCCACCATGATAAGCCATCCCTTGGCATATGTCGCACCCAACCCCCGACATTTGGCGCCCACCGTGGGGCGAGGTGCACCGTCGTCCGGAGACCTGCTCTGGACGGGAACCCTTTTTCTCCCTGGCGAGCGCAGCCAGCCCGGCACGCCAGACGGGGTCTACGCCGACGCGCTGCACGGCGCTGAGATCGCCTGCGCAGCCAACTGCCTCGCCGAACTTGTCGGCGAGGTTCGCCTCTCCGACGAGCCTGCATCCGACGCAGGCACGGGCGGCCCCCGGAGCCTCCTCGCGGGCCTCCTTGACCAACTACACGTCGCCGGCGAGCCTGTAGTGGACTTGGAGTCCGTAGGCTCCACCAACCCAATGTTGGTCGAGTCCAACACCGCGTCGCTCGACGCGTTCCCCACCAACGTGGTGGTCTACGATGAGCCGCTCTCGCTACGGAGAGCGGCGGAAGCTTACCACTGCCAGAGGTGCTGCGCCATCGGTCATGGCGAGCATTTGGCGAAGAGCTCATGACCCACTCGGCCAGCGGCTCTGCAAGACCCTAACGCGCCTATTCCGGAAGACGGCGGCGAGACGCTGGAGGCGGCGCCGCCTTCAGCTTCGTTGAAGGTGCGGCGGTAGCAAGCATGAGACGCTTGTCGAAGCCTACCAGCGTGAGATGGATCGCGCCGTGGCGGCTCGCCGCCCCAATCGGGCCTAGCCACCTAGGCGCGGTCCATCGCCAGCGGCGTGGCTATCGCCAACCTGTTCGGGCCAATCGTCCCCTGTACGCCACGCCTGCGGAGAACATCCGCGCCGCTTCAGCGGCGCGAACGAAGCCAGAACAACCGAGGGTGAAGAGCGCCGCTGATGACGGAGCGAGTCCAGCAGTTTCCTCGGCGGCTGCCGCCGCATGCATGAAGCCGGCTGCCGCACAGAGGCGCCGCAACAACGAAACAACGACCTGCCTCCCCGCCGTGATCAAGGCGCGACGTATCGGAGACCGACTGGCGTGGCCGCAGAAGAAAAGACAAGGATCCGGCTGTCAGCCACAGTCGGACTCGCATCACCATCGAGTGCAACCAAGATGGCCGCCCAAGAGCAGTGGAATGGCGGGACGACTATCTGCCTCCTCCTCCTCGCAAAGAAAGGTGAGTCTCCCCGCCACCCGTCGAGCATCCGACTCTTGGCGACCGCCTTGGCCGCCGAGAGGGAGTCGGAGAGAATGATGCCCGCCACCGGATCGACCGACTCCACCGATCCCTGGTGCTGGAAGAACAAGACGAGTTGGGTCCGCCCTGTTTTGGACCTCGCATCCGAGACAAGCCCTTTCCCATAGGGTTCACACTCCCCCGAGACACGCCCAAGTACACCGGCTCTGTAAAGCCGGAAGACTGGCTGGTTGACTACTCCATGGCCGTCAACATAGCGAAGGGCAACAAGCGTGTTGCCGTAAAGTATGTTCCACTCATGCTCCAGGGCACGGCCCGGACATGGTTGAACAGCCTGAAGCCCCGCAGCATCAACAGTTGGGTCGACTTCACCGAAGGCTTCGTTCGCAACTTCACAAGCACGTATAAGCGACCTCCCAAACCTCGCCAGCTTTCCTTGTGCGTGCAAGGCCCCAACGAGTCAACTCGCGACTACCTCACACACTGGGCCCAGCTTCGGAACTCCTGTGAGGGTGTGCACGAGATGCAGGCTATCGAGTACTTCACTGCCGGGTGCAGAGAAGGCACCCTCCTCAAGCACAAGTTCCTCTGCGACGAGCCGGAGACCCTCGACGAGCTGCTGATCATAGCAGACAAGTACGCCACAGCCGACTCCTCCATGAAGGCAGAGATTCAAGTAAGTGCGACCGGCAAAGTGGCCCCTCAAGCTCCCAGAACTCCGGCTGGAGACACCAGTCGGCGACAACAACAGAACGATCACAAGCGCAAGGCCCCACAACCGGCTTCTAGCAGCCGGCAGGTTGCGACAGTCGAAGACCAGCAGCCGGAAGGGCAGCCTCTGACCAAGCGACAGAAAGGCGGCAAGTCCAACTGGTTGCCGGCCTTCTCTTATGGGCACACTCTAGATGGTCCCTGCAAGTTCCACAGCGGCGCGAAGCCGTCAAACCACACCACCCGAAAGTGCCACTGGCTCACCAGGATCGCCAAGGAGACGGCCTCCCTGCCTCCCCGCTCGCTAGGGCCGCCTCATCACAGCCAAGAACATCGACAAAGCCGGTCGGCGCAAAGACAAGATGAGTACCAAGAAGAGTAGTGTGGCTGACGATCGACGCAGCAGGCGGCTACAGCAGCAAGAGGTGAATGCAGTAGCATCAGATACTCCAGAGTTCATGCACTGGTCCGAGAAGCCTATCACCGAGCAGCTGATCACCCAGAGGTGATGTCGACTCCGGGCTCCTACGCCCTGGTCTTGGGTGCCACCTTTGCCACAGATAGGCGGGCCGCTCGCTTCTCGCGAGTGCTGATAGACGGAGGCAGTAGCATCAACATCCTGTACAAGGATACCATGGAAAAGTCAGGAATCAAGCAAAGCCAGCTTCAGAGCAGCCGGACTGTGTTCCACGGCATTGTTCCTGGCCTTTGCTGCTCACCAATTGGCAAGATCCTGATAGACGTCCTCTTTGGGGACAAAGATCATTTCCGCTGAGAGCCAGTTTGGTTTGAAGTGGTGGACCTTGAAAGTCCATACCATGCGTTGCTTGGCCGACCTGCTTTGGCCAAGTTCATGGTGGTCCCCCACTACGCCTACCTCAAGATGAAGATGCCGAGTTCCAAGGGGATTCTGACCATAGCCGGCGACTCTGATGAAAGTCGCCCGCTTGCGGCTGAAAGCGATCGGCTAGCCGAGTCCCCGTGATCGCATGGTGAGAAGCGGCTTCTTGATCGGGTTGTGGCGATGGCCGGCAAGCAGCCCGAGATATCGCCCAACCCCAAGGAGTCGGAGGCTGAGGATTCGTCCAAGCCGGCCAAAGAAACGAAGAAGATACCCTTGGACCCGGAGCACCCAGAGAGGTACGCTATCATAGGTGCAAACCTTGACAACTAATAGGAAGGCGAGCTTGTCGATTTCCTCCATGAGAATTGGGACATCTTCGCATGGTCCCCTAAAGACATGCCAGGTGTACCGACGCAATTCACCGAGCACAAGTTACAAGTCCGATCTAATGTGAAGCCCGTCAGGCAGCCCTTGCGCCGCCTGTCAGAAGAGAAGAGAAGAATTGTTGGAGAAGAGATAGCCCGACTCCTAGCAGTCGGCTTCATTATGGAAGTGTTTTTTCCAGAATGGTTAGCAAACCAGTCCCGTGGCTGAAGCGAGAACATGCGATTGGCGGATGTGTATTGACTACACAAGCCTCAACAAAGCTTGCCCCAACGACCCATTCGCTCTACCGAGAATTGATCAGGTGATAGACTCCACAGCCGGATGCGAGCTGTTGAGCTTCTTAGATGCATATTCAGGATATCACCAGATCAAGCTGAACCCGGCTGACAGACTGAAGACCGCCTTCATCACGCCGTTTGGAGCCTTCTGCTACCTGACCATGACGTTCGGCTTGAGGAATGCCGGCGCCACCTTTCAGCGTTGCATGTAGAAGTGCCTCCTCAAGAAACTCGGCAGAAATGCCCATGTCTACGTGGACGATGTGGTGGTGAAGACGGAAAAGCGTGGAACACTGCTGGAAGACCTCAAGGAAACCCTTGAGAACCTGCGCCGATTCCAGATCAAGCTCAACCCTCAGAAGTGCGTCTTCGGAGTACAAGCCGGCCAACTCATTGGCTTCCAGGTCTCTGAACGCGGCATGGAGTGCAACCATGTAAAGATCAAGGGCATCGAGAGGATGGAGGTACCCAGCCGACTGCTAGATGTGCAAAAGTTCACCGGCTGCTTGGCGTCCATCAGCCGATTCATCGATCGGTGGGCGAAAGCTCTCCTTTATACCAGCTCATGAAGAAGACCACCTTTTTGAATGGAACCACAAAGGTGGGCGAAGCTTTTCTCCGATTGAAGAAAATGTTGACTACTCCCCCTGTCTTTGGCAGCCCCGACTCCTAAAGAGCCCATGCTCCACAGTACATTGCCGCCACCAGCCGGGTAGTCAGCACCGATCATTGTAGTTGAACGCATAAGGAGGAAGGCAAGGCACTACCCGTCCCGAAGACCGTATATTACCCGAGCGGCATCTTGTCGACCTCCAAGCAGAACTACCCCCACTTCCAGAAGATGTGCTACGGCGTGCACTTTGCCGCCAAGAAGTTGACGCCTTACTTTCAAGAGCATCCAATCACCGTGGTTTGCACAACCCCACTAGCCGAGATCATCGAAAGCCGAGATGCTTCTGGCCGAGTGGCCAAATGGGCCATAGAGCTGGCTCCCTACACCATCTACTACCAGCCCCGCACGGCCATCAAGTCGCAAGCACTGGCCGACTTCCTCGTCGACTGGGCCGAGACCCGATTGCCGCCAATACCGACTCCACCCATTGGCGAATGCATTTCAATGGCTACAAGATGCGCACCGGCTTGGGAGCCGGCGTTGTCCTCACTTCCCCCAAAGGCGACAAGCTCAAATATGCGCTGCAAATCCATTTCGCCACCTCCAACAACGTCGCCGAATACGAGGCGCTCATTCACGGGCTCCGGCTTGCCAAAGAACTTGGCATTCGCCGGATCCTGTGTTATGGCGACTCAATTTAGTGGTCCAACAGTCATCTGGCGATTGGGACGCCAAAGATGCAAACATGGTGAGCTACCGTTTCCTTGTACAACAACTCAGCGGATTTTCGAGGGGTGCGAGTTCCTTCACGTGCCAAGAAATGACAACGACCATGCAGACACCCTGGCACGAATCGGCTCCACCCGCCAAGCAATACCATCCGGCGTCGCCCTTGGCGCCTCCTCAAGCCGTCTGTCAAGCCTTCACTGAATCAGACTCCATCTTTGTGCGGCTCCCCGAAGAAGTCGGATCCGACTCAAGAGCCCCAAAGAGACGGCACGAGAGTTCTTGCAGATGGCTCCAAGAACGCCGCAGTCGAAGCCGGCCCGGGGACTTCAGAACCCGGCCCGGGGACTGCGGCGACCAGTACGAAGACTCCAGAGCTCGGCCCGGGGACTGCACCCGGTCGGCCAGGACTTCATCAATCCAGAAGAGGTCATGACTCCAGCCCGCCGCCTCCCACCCCAGCCGCCCTCGTCCAAGTCGCAGTGCTGGCAGTTGAAGAAATAGCAGCACCCTCATGGGCCCAGCCCATCCTCAAGTTCCTAGTGAGAAAAGAGCTGCCAACCGATGAAATCTTGGCTCGGCAAGTACAACGCCGAGCGGCAGCCTACACCATAGTCAACAGAGAGCTGGTCAGGCGCAGCGTCACTGGTGTCTACCAGTGTTGCGTCGAGCCAGAGCAAGGCCAAGCAATTCTCAAAGACATCCATCAAGGCGAGTGCGGCCACCATGCGGCCTCAAGAGCACTCGTCGCCAAAGCCTTTCGACACGGTTTCTTCTGGCCAACTGCCCTAGAAGAGGCCATGGAATTAGTCCAAAAATGAAAAGGGTGCCAGAAGTTCCGCTCCAAGCCACATCAGCCGGCTTCCGCACTCAAGACTATCCCCATCGGCTGGCACTTTGCGGTTTGGGTCCTGGACATGGTGGGACCATTCAAAACAGCACGAGGCAGCCTAACTCACTTACTTGTCGCGGTGGACAAGTTCACCAAGTGGATAGAAGTAAAGACCGTCAAAAAATTGAATGGTCCGACTGCAGTGACTTTCATCTCCGACATCACGACTCGGTACGGCATACCACACAACATCATCACTGACAATGGCACAAATTTTGCCAAAGGCGCCTTGTCCTGTTTCTGCGCGACACAGGGCATCCGACTAGATTTAGCGTCCATCGCCCATCCGCAGTCAAACGGCCAGGTGGAGCGAGCAAACGGCCTCATCCTGTCTGGCATCAAGCCTCGACTGGTCAAACCACTGGAACGTTCGGCCGGCTATTGGCTTGATGAATTGCCAGCCGTCCTCTGGAGTCTGCGCACGACTCCAAACAAGTCAACCGGCTTCACACCTTTCTTCCTCGTCTATGGTGCTGAAGCCGTCATCTCAACAGACATAGAGTTCGACTCCCCGTGAGTCACCATGTACACCGAGGAGGAAGCAGAAGAAGCACGTCAAGACGGTGTCGATCTGCTGGAAGAGGGCCGGCTGTTGGCACTCAGCCGGTCCAAAGATCTACCGGCAGAGCTGCGCCCGATACTACAACAGGAAGGTCAGGCCGAGATCTTTCCAAGAGGGCACCTTGTGCTCCGGCGATCCATGAACAATGGCCGTCAAGCTGGTCGGTGCCTTTGGAAGGCCCCTTCATTGTCGACAAAGTGCTGGGCAATGACTCCTAATACCTGATCGACGCCGAAGCCCCGAAAGCGCCAAGAAGAGGGACGACTCCGGCAAAGAGACGGAATGGCCATGGAACGCAAATCTTCTCCGAAGATTTTACAGTTGATGCAGTATGTACCACGCTACCCTTTGTATTAAAGTACCAAGACTCCCCCCCCCCCCGAGACAAGCTCGGGAACTACCCTTTTTGTTATCTATATGATAAGAATTATGCCTTCGTGTATGCTACTCTTTGTTATGCCGCTTGGCACCGGGTTCAACTAGTCGGCCCGGGGACTCGCCGCCTCGCGCTATGAAATGCTTCCTGCAGTCGGACAAGTAGTGTGTGGTGCCTAAGCCGTCTCCTGTCTGCAGCCACAGCTCGCAGAGCGACTGTTTGGTGGGCAGGAGTAAGGAAGAATGGGCGCCCACATGAAAAATGGCTAAGGACTCAAAGCAGAAACATAGCTTAAGCTGGCTCCCAGGCTCTCTTCGCAAAGCCGACTCTTGAGTAGTCGGCTTGCCGCTTTCTATCCAACTTGTTAAAAAGACTCTAAAAAATGGCCAAGTACTTGCCTTCCCAAAAGTAGCCAAGCATTTGATCCAGCAGCAGTCCGCAGAGCGGTTGTCCGACTAGCAAGGCGGCGACTAAGGGAAGGCGGCAAAGGAAAAAGCCAAAGGAGCAATGAGCAAGAAAAGATAGAATCCGGATAAATATTTACATAACATAGGCCCTTGGCCGAATCTTCAAGCAGAAGTTCAAAATACACCCGCTGGGTGGAATTGTCTGAATTAACAAGTTCTTCAAAGACTACTAAAGCAGATAAAACAAAGGCAAGACGGCAGCCTAGGAAGCGGCATGTGTTCAAGGGTCGGAAGAGACGGCAAGTGTCGGCGCCGGGCGGCCGGCGGTCGATCTCGGCTTGATCGTTTCCGGCGGCAGCCGGCTCGGTCGGCGCGGCTGTCGGAGGCGCTTTGAGCCGGTGAGGCTGGTCGCCCGCTTCCGTCTTCGGCGCGCTCTGTCTCACCTCGGTCCTCCGCCGCTTTCCTCCTCGGCGCTGAGCCGATCACCTCCACCGAGTCCTCATCATAATCCGGGTTCATCTCGAACCTGTCCGTGGCGCCTCCCGCCGTCTTCAGCGCACTTCAGGACGTAAGACGCTGTGTCTCGTAGTCGGTGATCGCCACGACGCTTCGGCGAGGGCGTCTTCCACAGCTATCAGCTCCGCTTGGGCCTCTGACCGAAACGCGGCCAGCCGGTCCAGGTCCAGCCCTGGATACCACACCTTGACGAATTCCAAGGCCCGGCGCGCTCCAGCCAGTGCCAAGGAACCCTTCCAGGCCTCAAGATAGCTAGCCGCGACCTCCAGCCAGTTGGCGGCTCGACCGAGGCGCAGAATCGCATGTCGGCCCACAGGCAGCATCGCTGGCGCCGACACGTTGAAGCCGGCGCAACATCCGATGGGCCGGCCGCAGACGAGCCTTGATGCTCAGAAGCTGCTTATCAAGGGTCCGGGGGCGTTGGCGGCAATCTCCGCACCATTTGCCCTCCGCGCCTCGCGATCAGCCTCGATGGCTTGAGTGGCCACCTGCGTGTGGCCAGGGAAGAAGTCTGCCAAGACGAAAAAGAAGCAAGTAAAAAAATCAGGAGTCGGCCCGACCTATAGTCAGCGGCTCAAAGAAAGAAAGTAAAGAAACTCACCGTCGATGATGTCCTCGATCTCATGGAAGCCGGAGGTCAGCAGTGCCTCCTTGTCGGTCCAGGAGGAGCGCTCGCTTTCGAACTCGGCCAGGAGAGCAGCCTCTTTCTTCTCCGCTTCGCCCTGCGCCTTCTTAAGCAGCTCCCTTTGCTCCGCCACTGCGTAGCCAAGTGTGTCGCGCTCATGGCGACTTGTTGCACTCCTCCCCTTGGCACGCATAAAGGCGGTGTTGGCTTCACCAAATTCTGCTGAAAGAGTGGCGTTGGCCTCTGAAGAATAAAAAGAAGAAGGACATTAAGTCGTCAACAAAGAAGGTCGCCGGGAAGATCCGGCCCGACTGCTAGGCAGTCGGCCCGAATCTCGGGGACTACAGCCCGTGGGTGCGCCAGCGCGCCCCCGCGAAGAAGAAGGAGGACTCACTCCGGCTCTCCGACAAGTCGGCAGTCTACTTGACCAGCTCCTCAACATTGCGGTTGAAGGCAGTGACGCGGAGGTTGTGATACTCCTGTGATAAATATTTTAGACAAAGGTAAATATTTGGAACTCACCAGATGGAGTTCGAGCCGCTGCCGGCCGGACCGAAACTTCGGGGACTACACCAGTGGAGTGTATTTGGCCGCCCATAGAGAAGAACAACAAAAACAAAGTCAAAAGAAGAAAGCATACCCGGACGGCTGCTCGCGACGCCAGATGCGCCTTGGTGCAGTTATGGATGGCGTCGTCCTCGGCTCGCAGCTTCGCCTGAACGTCCAGAAGCACACAGTTCAGCGGGCTGCGGCCTCCTCGCACTCACCAACGCGCGGCGCTGCAGCCTCGGCGTCTGGGATGGCCGAGCTGGCGGCGCCGATCTCGAAGGGGCGTGGCGCCGAAATCGCCTTCTCAAGACGGCGGCGCACTAGTGAGGCGACTTGAAGGAGCAACTTCGCCACGGCCTCGTCTTCAGTCTGCGGCACCGTCGGGTCCGCCAGCTGTTTACCTTGCGTGCTCCCGGACAGCGGCGGAGGCGGCGGTGGCGGCACGGCCGTGCCCGACATGGAGGTCTCGCCGCCTTCCCACTCCATGATGGGGTTCTCGCTGCCGGCTTCCCCAGTCTGCCCCGTGAACTCCGGGGGCGGCGGCGCGGAGCTCAGCGGGATGATGAGCAACGCCGATTGGCGGTGCGTGGCCTCCTCAGCTTGCCGCTTTGCCGCGATGGCGGCTTCGGCCTCATCCAGCTTCTTCTCGGCGGAGGACGCCGCCTTCTCGGCCTCCGCCTTCTCCAGGCGGGCGGCTTCTTCCTCGTCGCGCTTCTCCTGCGCGTTCTGCTCCGTCGCATCCCGGAGGTCGGCGGCGGGGTCAATCCGCCGAGTAGTGGCGGACGTCTCTGCCGACCCCATGATGGAGGGGGCAGTGACCCTCTCTAAAGTAAGGGGAGCCCTGAAGCGAGGAAGTCATGTAAAATATTTGGAAAAGATTCACCAGAAGAAAACAAGAAAAAAGGCGGAAGCACTTACGCAGAGACCAGTGGCGGCCTTTTCACTTCCTTGCGGAAGCGGTTGGCCTTTGCGACCGCCTCTTCCCGCTTGGTCGCAGCGGCCGCCCCCTTGAACTTCTTCGACCGGCCGCCAAGCAAGCTCGGCCCGGCCCAGCGCTTCTTCGCGCCGCCTTGACCATCCAAGCCGGTGGAGGAACTCGCGCTCGGCTGGCCGACCTTTGACTGGTGGCGCGGGGCGACTTCCCCCTCGGTGTCGTCATCAGGCCAGTCGGCAAAGGTGGCCGAGGCCCGGAAGCCGCCTGCTCCTCCTCCTCCTCCTTCGGTGTCGGCCTCCATCGCCGCCGCCCCCAAGTCAGGGTCGTCGACGTCGCTCTCCGCTCGGTCGGGGACGAACTGACGGGCCGGTCCCGTGGTGCCGGCTGAAGGCTGGATGAGGGGGTTCTGACTCGAAAAACCAAAAAAGATCAGAAGTCAGATTCGGCTGAAAAAGAAAACAGAAGAAGAAGAGAGACGACTTACAACAGGCGGGGGGTTGGCGCGTGAGTACGGCTCCTTACCGAACCACCAATCCGCCGTGAGATTGCCGTTCGCGATATAGTTCACTGTGTCCGCCACCTCCGCATGGGGCATGTCCTTGGAGAACATCCGACTTGGATCCCGGTGGCCGCACATCTGGCAGATCAGATGAGGTCGGCCTTGGAGTGGGAGGACTCGGCACGCCACGAAGGCGGCCAGCAGGTCGGCCCCGGTCAAACCCTCCCACTGCGTCAGCACTCGGAGTCGCAGGACGGCGGCGGCACCAGTGGGAGTCAGCGTCCTGGCCCGGTGGGACCAGCAGGGAGCCTCGGCCCGGTCAAGCGCCGGCTTAAGTAAAATGGCGGCAGATTGACCCAGTCGCCTTCTGGGGCGACGTTCTTCACATAAAAATAAGACCGCTGCCACATCTTCACCGACTTAATCAGCGAGATGGTGGGAAACGGGTTGTCAGCCACCGATCTCCGCATCGCGATGAAGGCACCGCGATCGGGCTGGCACGCCGCGACGCATGCCGAGCTTGATCGAAGAACTCCCCCCATAGCTCGATGGTGGGGAGAACGCCGAGGAAGCCTTCGCACAAGGTGGCGAAGGCACCCAGCAGCACCACCGTGTTCGGAGTAAGGTGGTGCGACTGGAGCCCGTGGAACTCCAAGAAAGAGCAGAAGAAACCGCTCGCCGGCAACCCTAGGCCGCGCATGAGGTGCGACGGAATACGACCCGCTTGCCCTCCTCCGGCACCGGCGATACTTACCTCGCCGGCGCGGCACGGGCCCGCACTAGGTTCTTGCCGGAGAGCGACGTCTTTATGAAGGAACTCGATGTGGTCGCTATCCACCTCGGTGCCGGGCCCCACATGCCGGAGCGCCGACGGCAGGATGCGGCGGCGGAGGAAGAGCTCATCGCTGCGTGGCGTGGTTTTCAGAGCAAGGGCGGGAGGAAGAAGAAGCAAGAGGAAGCGAAGGGAGTAGGGAAGATGGGCGCGCGTGCTTCGCCGCCCCCTCCTCCCGCCCACTTATAGGCTCGTGGGCTGAGAAATCGTGGAGCGGACGTGGGATTAACTATGCCCAGGACCCCACGCCCCCCACGATTTACCACACGAAGTTACTGTGCGCAGTTACGATGTGGGAACCCCAACCGTCCGCACGGCCGCAACGGATCCGTTCACGTGCCGAGGCGCAGTAGTGGCGGGTCCCGCCTGATGGCATGTCCCGTCGCACGCGTGGGTGGGCAGATTGACCCTGCCGCATGGCGCCACGCGACGGGTCCGCAACGGGCATCTGCCTGGAAGCTTATCAGGCACGCTGCCTGGATCCCACTACGACTTTCAAACTCTTTATGGGGCTAGACTGCCTTCTGCGGGTCCGGCTCCAGCTAGTCGGCCTAGAGGAAGACAGCGAGCAAGGCCCAGATTCCACCACCAGGAGGATGAAACTGTTGAGGCTCCTCGACGTGTCACCCTCGGCGCCCCACCAGCTTCGGGGACTACTGTCGGAGTAATGGGCCACGGGTAGGCTAACCCGAGCCCCTGAACCTTTCAAGACATTGGGGCAGGCTGCGCCCCTCAAGACCCCAAGATGAAGAGCCGCTTTTTGAGAGTCGGTGGTAAGGCCGCCGACTACCCCTCACGGCCGAGTCCCAGGGACAACTTCGAGATAAGCCGACTCCTAACTGGCGGATTCCAGAGAAGCCGGCTATGGGGAGTCGGCCCGCGACTCCGACCACCTCCTGCCGCACGAATGATGGGCCGGGGCGGTGCGGCCACCTGGCCCCATTCCTGCCCGTTATGGCGAAGGGCGTATGGCCAGATCGCCCGTACCAACGGAGATCTCCGTCCGGCGCGGCACTGTTGCCATGTCAGCCCTGACATCAGCACCCGTGGGCGGCGCCCTGTGCCCACGACGGCCTGTCTATACGACCCAGAGACGGCGGGTCCCGGCTGTCAGCGGGGGTACAGAAGACGGCGCGAGCGCCACAAGACGGACCCGTTGGGAGTCGGCCCCCAGGAGTCGGCTAACCCCTCCCACGGGCCCCGCACGCAATTAACTAGACAAGACGGGGAATGGCAACAGTGATTGCTCGTCAGGCGGCGGCACTGTTGCCATGACCCCATGACCAAGCCAGCATCATTAGAAGCACGACTACAGTAATCCGAAGCCGGCAAGACCCGCCCGCGGCGGACAAGGCCTGTCGGCTCGTCATCGACCGGCGGGCCCCAAAGAATGGGCGGAGAAGACGGCGTTGAGAGATCGACGGCTAGGACCAGCGCCCAGCCGGATTAGCATTGTACCCCCGGGGGGTAGGCCTATATAAACCCCCCGGGGCACCCATGCAAGGGGTTGGACCCTAATAGTTTTAGAAACACATAGAGGGAAGAGGAGAGCTAGCCATTCCCTTCTCCTTCCTCACCCCGAACAGCTCGAGGAGCCTCTTGTAGCCCTTGTTCATCTAGTGATCATGCGGAGACCCCACAGAGCAGCAGTAGGGGTGTTATCTCCACGGAGAGCCACAAGCCGGTAAGATCCGCCGGCGTGCATGTCTTCGCCTCATCCCATTTCCAGGCACCGGCGACGTTCTACTCGCCCCCACCATGATAAGCCATCCCTTGGCATATGTCGCACCCAACCCCCGACACCGCGCCTCCATGGGAGCGCGGCGTGCGTGAGACGCAGAACCGGCCGGGGTCAGTGACGGAGTGGAGGTGTGGCTGTCTTGCCGCACCAATGGATGCAGCAAGGACGCTTGCTGCTCGTTCCTCGCCTGGCTGGTGGCGGCATTGGCGGCGGGAGATGGAGAACAACGAGGTGGCCCGCCGACGGGAGCCGTCTGAGCAACGCGGGCGGTGAGGGCAGCCCGGCGCTCAGGTCGAGCGCGGCGAGCGTCCGCCATGGAGACAACGGAGCGACGGAGCGAAGAATTGATGGAAGGGAAGCTACGGCGCACCCCTACCTGGCGTGCCAAATGTCGGATGTGGGGTTCCGGCAAACCCTCAAGGTTCGAACTCTGGGGTGCCCGCGAAGTCTTTCCCTCCTACCAATCCACGCCCTAGCTCGCTAAGATCTCACGGACGAACTCGACGAACTCGCAACACAAAAAGACACGAGGTTTATACTGGTTCGGGCCACCGTTGTGGTGTAATACCCTACTGCAGTGTGGTGGTGGTGGATTGTCTCTTGGGCTGATGATGAACAGTACAAGGGGAAGAACAGCCTCCTAAGGTTGAGGTGTTCTTATGCTCGACCAGCTTGTGTGGGTGAGATACCTCTGAGTGAGTTCGTTCTGTATGGTGGTGGCTAGCACTACTTATAGAGGCCCTGGTCCTCTTCCCAAATATTGAGCGAGAAGGGAGCCAACAACGGCGGGCAAATTTGAAGGGGGACGGCTAGTACAAGCTATCCTGACAAAAGTGGTATTCGCCTGCAAAAGCCTCTGGTGGTGACACCGCCTTGGGCTCCATGATGACCTCCATCGTTCTGTCCTTCTGGTCTTGGTCTCGTTGCACCAATAACTCAACCTTTGCCCGATGCCTCGGTACTGCTCGCCTGCGCTGGCCTCCTTAACACCAAAGAGGAAACAAGGACGCTGCGCGCGCTGGCGCCCGCCTGGACTCGATCGTCATGGCTCACGTCACGAGAGCCTCATGAGGTTTTCCCCGCCTTGATATCTCTGCTCCTCGTGAGCCTGCCTGGGGAGGTCTTGCGTCGTCAGAGGTATCTCACCCACACCTCAACCTAAGGAGGTTGTTCTTCCCTTGTAGAATTCATCATCAGCCCAAGAGGCAATCCACCACCACCACACTGGAGTAGGGTATTACACCACAACGGTGGCCCGAACCAGTATAAACCTCTTGTCTTTCTGTGTTGCGAGTTTGTCGAGTTCGTCCGCGAGATCTTAGCGAGCTAGAGCGTAGATCTGTAGGAAGGAAAGACTTTGTGCGCACCCCAGTGTTCGAACCTTAAGGGTTTGCCGGAACCCCACATCCGACATTTGGCGTGCCAGGTAGGGGTGCGCCGTTGCTTCTCCTCCACCAACCAGCTAGTCGATGCTCCCCAGCCACAATGTCCGGCGACTCAAGGGCCGGCTCTGACCGCTGGGCAGCCTAGCCAGCCCGGGCAGCGTCACCTGCCCATGAAGATCTCGACCCGCACTCTAGGCGGCGCAAGCACCGCCAAACTCCGCCGGTCGCGGGCAGCGCGGCCAGGCGTCGTCCACCCTCACCCCACAGCAAGTACGGGCCTCCGCAAGAGCAGCGAGCCATGCCGCAGCAACGGTGCCGCACTCACGGCAGGAGCAAGCAAACATGCGGGCAGCGCTCACCGTGGCAAGGGAGCTTCTGCGATGCAGGCTGACGGAAAGCAGCCAGGATACACTGCTGGAGCGTGTTGTCGAGCTGCTGGATGCAGCGGCGTTGGGAGAACCACCCTTCTGCTATCGACTTCCTCCTCAGGCCACTGCAGGGCCGCGTGGTGAACCTCACCACATCCACGCGCCATCAACTACGCCCGGGGGCTTCATCAACATCAGCACGGCCAGCGGCGTAGGGGGTTCCGACTCCCCCATGCCACCCGCAACAAGCACGAGTGCAAGTGTTGCCCTGCATGGTCCCAGCCGGATGCCACACTATCATCCTCAGGACGCCACCCTGGGCCTAGCGACATGGAGCATGGGGCACCACGGCGAGGTGTTCGGGGTGACGGCCCTTGAAGCCTACGTGCCCCGCATGATGGACCAAGGGTACGCACCAAAGGACAACCATGGCTCATTCATTGGAGAAGATTGGGGAGAGGGGGCGCTAGGAGCCGAAGCCTTCCAAGAACCAACGGAGAACCACGACGGTCGCGCCGGCAACGACAACTATAGGGTACCACTAATCTCTCAGGAACAGGCTTATGCTAACCATGGGCTGCAGATGACTCAGGTTGCAGCGACGATCGACGACCCTGGTACGGCAGCACCCATTCCAACAAGGGAGACACGCTGGGGGCCGCCGGGAGGCGGTCAGGAGCAAGGCCCCTCCCTGCGGCGTGCGACGCCTGGCGACACCCGGAGGTAGGCACTCTGCCGGGGAGGCCTCGGCGACCCTTCCCCCGACAGAGGACCTATGGTCGCCGGAGGCACCGCTGGCGTCCTCTTTCCCTCCTTTGTGTCGTCCCGGTGACCGTTCGGCTCAAAGGAGGTCAAGGCTGGCGCAAGGCGGGGCCCTCGTCTGGCGATATGAAGCAAGGCCGTTACCTGTGAAGAAGGCCGAGTGCCTGTGAAGCTCGCCGCCCATGACACTCTCACGTAATAATGAGTTGGGGCTGTACACGCCCCGGAGTCTCAGGGGTACCGGCCTCAGGCCCTAGGGCTCCCTCCCATGCCTAGTGGAAGCACCTAGCTCCACACTAGTGAGAAGACTTGAAGACCAGAAGACTAGATTAGGTGCCGGACGCGGCCTTTTGCTTTGGATCTCTCTCTTTGTAGCTTTGCTTTCTGGATCTGGATTTGAGTTGAAGCTGAGATTTTATCGATGCGCGCGGGGGGAAACTTTTCTCGTTCGAGCAATTTCTTGCCTTTTGGATCTTGTTTTGCCTAGGACTGATGTCCATCCCCTTCCCACGAGCTCCTCGCGAGCGGGGCAGCGCGAAGCGCGCACGCCCAGTGCGCACTAGCACTACAACTGGTGCTCACCTCTTGTGAGGCCCCTTCTGATGGGGCGACGAGCTCCGCAGGGTTCTAAGAAACTCGTTGTGTCACGACCCAGCTCAAAGATGGCACTGGCAAAGGTAAATCACGACAGATAACTCGCATCCTGATACACGAGTTCACGAGGACACAAACTCACATCGCATAGGAGAGTAAAAACTGCAATTTGCTTACATGAGGGACTCCCCCTCCCAAAATGCTCTTACAAGTTTCCCAAGGGACGTGCCCGAGCTTCGTGTGCAGGATGAAACGACGGGAGAACATGGGATCAGCCAGAAATGTCGCTCGCTACATCACCCGCGGATGCGGTCGGTGTCAAAACCGGCGGATCTCGGGTAGGGGATCCCGATCTGTGCATCTTAGGCTGATGGTAACCGGAAGAAAGGGACACAATGTTTACCCAGGTTCGGGCCCTCTCGATGGAGGTAAAACCCTACTTCCTGCTTGATTAATATTGAAGATATGGGTAGTACAAGAGTAGATCTACCACGAGATCGTAGAGGCTAAACCCTAGAAGCTAGCCTATGATGGTATGATTGTAATTGTGATCGGCCTTCTAAGGACCAACCTCTCAGGTTTATGTAGACACCGGAGAAGGCAAGGGTTTACATGGAGTCGGTTACAAGGAAGGAAATATAACATCCGGATCACCAAGCTTGCCTTCCACGCCAAGGAAAGTTCCATCCGGACACGGGTTGAAGTCTTGAGTCTTGTATCTTCAGCTTCAATAGTCCAGACGATGTATATAGTCCGGCCTTCCGGATACCCCCTAATCCAGGACTCCCTCAGTAGCCCCTGAACCAGGCTTCAATGACGATGAGTCCGGCACGTAGTCTTGTCTTCGGCATTGCAGGGCGGGTTCCTCCTCCGAATACTCCAAAGTAATCATCGAACACTTAGATCGTGTCCGGATCCACGAGGGGATTCTTACACATTGCTGTAGGGAACATAGCATAAATCTGATCCACTGGTGATCTTCGTACGCCGTGCCTTCGCATCATGGCCCAGTTCAACACGAACCGGTGCTTCTCGCCCCACCTTGACTCGCGCCGCGAGGCGGTTTTATTAGCACGTCCCGTCGAGGCAGAGATCGTGTTCCTCTTATTACGGGATCTTTCATTAATGAGGGCGTGCGTAGCCCTACGACGGCCGTTGGTATGACTCCGTGTGCCGTAAGGTAAACCTCAAGCAGTCACCCTAAGGACTCTTGATATTCACCCCCTTTATAAAAGGGGCCAAGGCCTATGCCTCTTTTCCACCTCGTTGGCGCCTCCTCGCACCTCGAGTTCTAACACCCGAGATCTAAGCTTCAACACCCCGATCCTCCAATATGTCCGGATCCATCCCTCAAGGCCGGTGGGTGGCCTCCTCGATTCAAAAGGAGGACATTGTGAAGCATAGGGATATCGGATATTTGACCGCCGACATCCAGCACAGGCTTCCTGCTCTAGGGCAGGTCATCCCTACGCCGGAGCCCAATGAGTGCGTCGTGTTTGTTCCTCACTTCCTCCGTGGCTTGGGCCTCACCCTCGATCCTTTTGTGAGGGGGCTCATGTTCTATTATGGGTTGGATTTTCATGATCTAGCTCCGGATGCTATCCTCCATATCTCATCGTTCATTATAGTGTGCGAGTCCTTCCTCCATGTCACTCCACACTTCGGCTTATGGCTCAAGACCTTCAATGTGAAGCTGAAGATGATCGAGGGGCGACACGCGGAGTGCGGAGGTGCCGTAATAAGAAGGAACGCGGATGCCCCATGGCCAGAGGGTTCTTTCCCAGAAGTATCTGATGTATGGCAACAGAGGTGGTTTTATGTCACGGCTCCCAGAGGCACAAAGTGGGTGGCCGCCCCCGAGTTCCGCTCGGGCCCTCCGTCACAACTAGCGTCTTGGACCGACATAGGACGGAATTGGGGGCCCGCTGGTGATGTACCAGTACTGCAGAGCCGCATCCGAGAGCTCTTGAGGGGGACATTAACCTTGTCAGCATAATGCAAGTGATGTTAATCCGACGGATGTTGCCGTGCCAATGCCAGCCTCTCCGGATGTGGGAGTTCAATCCAGAGGGTCTGCAGACTGTTAAGCACTTCTTCGGCCTGAAGCTCGAAGGGATGTGCAAGTTATTCTTCGGACCGAAAGTAGAGTGTCCGGACACAGGATGCGGGCCTAAGCTGCAATCGCCTAGATACCCAAGTAAGTAAATCTGATACCGGACACCTTATTTTGTATTTGTCATAACTATTTATTCTGAAAATCATCCGTGGCCAGGAATGGCTCAGCAAGGCAGAGAGAATTAGGTGTCCGGCGCCACTTCCCGAAGGCTCGCCTGGTCCTGCCATGGCCAAGATGCTTGACCGGGTACTCAGCAGAATGCCTTCAGGGAAAGACAAGGGCAAGAACGAAGAAACCGAACTTCACACGCTACACCCGAACCGGGGGAATTGTTGCCTCCCCTAAGGAGGATAGTCGGGAAGGGGAGGCTAAGGCCTCCTTCCCGCGCGGTAAGAAGAGGGCTGCCTCCGAAGACTCGGAGACGGAGATGCCCAAACCAGGGAAAAAGATATCACCAGGGGGCTCTGCCCCGATGGGCACCCTCACCGCATCGTGCCCACCAACGGGCCAGCCCTCTACCGAGCTGTAAGCTAATGTTTAATTCGAAGGTACTATGTTTCTCCTAGATCAATAACCAGGATTCGTCTTTTGCAGTCCAGCTAGCAGCCCTTCTCAACAAAGTTCATCTTCGGGGGATCTTCCTCCAAAGATGATGGAGAGCGAGACCCCACCCACCTCTCCGGCTCATGAAGCGAGCGACACCGAGGTGTTGTCACGAAGGTGTCCGGATCTGCAGAAGCCGGAAGCCAATGCGTCAGCCGCCCTGAGCCCGGAGCGTTTGGCTCCCACGAGGGGCGATGGGAAGTGTCCGCAAGACAGCTTTGATGTCCGGCGAGACGTCTTGTGGGCCTACTAGAGCGAGCTGCACTCTCGGAGGAGCACTGCTCATTAATGAGCGCGGTGCTCAAGAAGATTTCATCCGCTACAAGCGGTTTGAAGGAAGCATTTACAAGTCTGCTCAGAGCCGGACATACTTTGCCACAGAATTTTCTGTCAAAGAGAGAGTTTCTTCACCGGTGTAGCATTTACAAGTCTGCTCAGACAGACTTATAAATGCTACACCGGTGAAGCAGGCGACGAATTTCTTCTTCGCCTGCTTCCAGTTCGTCGCCTGCTTCCCACTCGAGCCGGACATACTTTGGCCCGGAATTTTCTGTCAAAGAGAGATTTTTTAACGAGTTCAGGATGTCGCCAAAGGGCGAGTGCTGGAAGATATCCGCAGCAGTGAACTCCATTACCGGAGCCCAACCTGGCTCGGCTGGCTCGGGAGTGCGCGGACCGGAACCACCATCCGGATACGAATCCGGGGGTCTAGAGTCATAGGCCACCACAGAGGTAAGGCCCGTGTTCGGCTCCACCGCCGATGAGTGTGCGACCTGCGGGGCGGGGTCCAGCCCTCCGTCCTTAGGCAACGCAGCCTGCTCCGTATTTAGGTCCGAGGCTTCTGCGGGGGTGATACCCCGAGCTTTATCCGACAGCCGGTCTAAGCCGTGCTCGTCATGACTATCCGGTGCTCCTGGCATAGGCACGAATCCTTTGGCGATCCAGTTTCCACGGATATCCGACGTGTAATTCAGGTTTCCGATCCTGATCTGATGGCCAGGGGCGTAGCTATCGATCTGCTCCAGATGGCTGCTTAATTGGCGAGAGGGCGGGTTGTACTGCGAAGATCTGTCCGGAGAAAGGTCTCACCCGGGACCGTGTTGTTGATGATGGTTGAAGGAGCCATCGAGCCCCGTAGCGACGACACAGAGGAACTCTCAATGAAAGCACCAACGTCGGTGTCAAAACCGGCGGATCTTGGGTAGGGGGTCCCGATCTGTGCGTCTTAGGCTGATGGTAACAGGAAGCAAGGGACACAATGTTTACCCAGGTTCGGGCCCTCTCGATGGAGGTAAAACCCTACTTCCTGCTTGATTAATATTGAATATATGGGTAGTACAAGAGTAGATCTACCACAAGATCGTAGAGGCTAAACCCTAGAAGCTAGCCTATGATGGTATGATTGTAATTGTGATTGGCCTTCTAAGGACCAACCTCTCCGGTTTATATAGACACCGGAGAAGGCTAGGGATTACATGGAGTCGGTTACAAGGAAGGAAATATAATATCAGGATTGCCAAGCTTGCCTTCCACGCCAAGGAAAGTTCCATCCGGACACGGGTCGAAGTCTTGAGTCTTGTATCTTCACGCGTCAATAGTCCGGAAGATGTGTATAGTCCGGCTGTCCGGATACCCCCTAATCCAGGACTCCCTTAGATGCGTCACTCGTGTCGTCATCGTCTTCATCGGCAACGTCGCCACCACCGGCGACGCCCCTGGCGCCATCGTCAACCACGTCGCCTTCGTCTGTGGCGACCACCACCCCGTCATCTTCCATAGTGAAGGCCCTGACCAACGCGTCAGGTCGTCCCGGACGACCGTTGGAACGGGGGCGATGGCAACATCGTAATCAAAGTTGGGGTCGGCATTCAGAAGGTGGCTGAAGACACGGGAGAAAGCACGCTCAAGCAGGCCACGCCCCCTTTCCTCCACGAGCTGGCGAGCTCTGGTAGATCAAGCCTCCAGGCACGTCACCACCTCAGTGCAGAAGATCAGATGGCTGGCATAGTCATTCGAGTGAGGGGCCGGCACCTACACATCGCAAATATGGCCTAGGGTGGTGTTGGCCCTGTTCCGAAGATCCTGAAGCATAGGAGCATGCTCAAGGCCTCCGGCTCGGCCGTTGGAGCACTTCCTCCGTGGTCTGCCGTGCAACGGCCTCGGCATCATCAACCTGCCTACGAAGAGAGTTCAGCTCGGCACAGGCGGAGGCCAAGTCCGCCTGCGCCGTAGCCAGGGCGGCGACCGTGGCCTCCGCGCGCCTCTCAGCCTCATCCAGCCTGGGCCTGAGGGCAGCGCCCTTCCCGCATCCTCCGTGACTCCATGAAGCTTCAGCTTGTGTCGCATCTACCCTCCAGGTCCGCGTGTACCTCAGCCACCCGGCGGTTCACCTCCTCCTCGACTCTGACCTCGCGAGCCCTGACGGCATCTTCTGCTTGAGCAACTTGACATTCCCTCGTCTCCAGTCGCTCGAGCTCGAGGTTGCGCTCCACGGCTTCCAGGGCTAGCGTCTCACCGCACTTCCGGACCTCCTCGTCCTCCACGAGCGTCCCCCTCAGTGATGCAAGAGCGGCCCTGCGCGCCTCCACCCACTGCTCAAGGGATGCGCTCCAGGCCTGGAGCTCCCACGCGCATTCCTCTGCAGCCTCGCGTCGGCGGTCAGCCTCGCGAGCCTCTTACAAGGCTCGCGAGCGGGCTTCATGGGCGATCTTGAGGGATGCCTCGGCCTTCGCATTCTCAGGTCGCACTGGTAGTGACCGAGGTTGATGGCCACCCTCAGCTTGCACCGCTCCTCCACCAGCCGGAGACCCTCGGCCTCAAGGCGCGAGCCAACACCCACGAGCTCTTCACCAAGTCGACTCATCGCAACCGTCGCCTTCTGGAAGAGCTCGTGGCGAACCATGCTCTGCCCGCACTCGAGCTCGAACGCTCGACCCTCCTCGTCCTCCACCACGGGGGCCGCGGGCGGGGCGCCAAGCGGTGCACTACCCCCCGGCAGGGGTCTTGGGGCTGACGCCGCACCTAACGCTAGCCCGTCCTCGCGAGAAGCCCAAGCTGGCTAAGGCTCGCTGCTTGAAGAGGAACCAAAGATCGAAGCCAGCCAGCCGCTGCCTATGAGCGAAGGAGGAGCCTTGGGCACGCTCACCAAGCTCCACACCAGACCGTGGGGGAGGGATGGCCAAGCAGCGGGCTCAGCGCGCCGTGGAGGCAAAGATGCTCTCCCGACCGACCCAACTCCATGGGCGGTAGGAAGACCAGGAACGCTCAAGGCAGATAGTGGAGTTGATGAAGGAGGAGGCGACTTCTTCGGAGACGCAACAGCTTCAGCGGAAAGAGCCCTGGAGAACTGACGTTAGGACAAGAAGGCAACACGAAGGAAGCTGTGACAACAAGGTACTTACGCGTTAATGGCGATGTACTTTCGCCGCTTTAACGAACCGAAGCTGCTGCTACCGCTAGGGGATCCTTTCCTCTTGCGGAGCTCCCCGAAGTCCACACAAAGACGACCGAAACGCTGGACGTGGCGGCTGGCGTGCAGAGGGGCCGAAGAAGAGCCTGGAAGGATACCTTCGAAGGTGCCCGGTTGCGGCAAACAGCCGGGCACCGTCTCACCACAACCTCCCGAGGCCCCTGGAGCCTTGGCCTCGGGAGCCGCATGCTGCGCCTCCTAAATAATCGGCGCCTCACGAGGGGGGTCGCAGGCCCCCAAAGATGATGCCCCAGGATCACCATTCGGCATGTGTTCCTCAAGACTCAGGCCACCGGCCCCCGTCGGAGCTCGCTCTCCCGCACCTTCACCTGGGGCGAGCTCGGTGCCGGCGGCGAAGAAGGGAACCACGACGACGTTGTTCTCGCGGGGCCCCACCATTCCAATCGGCCGCAACCCCCATTCGTCGAAGGAGGTCATGCTCACTGCAAACTCATCCTTGTTCTTGCAGCGATACAATAGGCAAGTCTTCCCAGGCATTTCGGCCGGCAAGGGGACACCCGTCAAGACCTTGAGCACTGCTTGTCAAGGCCCCAAGAGGGAGCCCAGACTCCTGGAACCTCATGTGGTCTTGACTGTTGAGCAAGGTCCACATTGGGCGAGAATGGCACTGAAGCGGAGCAACCCGGCGTTTGACGAACTCCTTCACCACCATCGGCGCGGTCACACCATGGTCCTTTAGCAGCCTCAGCCTGGCCCTGACGAGAGAAAGGCGGGGCTCGAGAGCTTCTGGTGGCTCCAGCCGGAGTTTGGAACAGCAGGCCCCGTCGGGAGACGAAGCAGGGGGCTGAGCACGCTAGCATCGACAAACACCCATCGCGTACAAAACTCGCTCGTGGATGAAGGGAGCTCGAAGACAATCCCCGCGCCTGCAGTGACAGCCACGGCCTGGAAGCTCACGCACCCCAAGCATTGCTGAGGGTCGGCCAGGTGCAATGAGAAGAAGTGACAGAGGAGGGCCACCGAAGGAGCGATGCCCACCATGGCTTCGCACACGACGGCGAAGATAGCAAGAAGAGTCACCGATTGGGGGTCAAGATGCAGCATGTGGATCTGGTAATGCTCCAGCAACGCATTGAGGAAGGCAGAGAAGGGAGGAAACAGGACAGCCCAGAGGGCATCTATGAAGATTGGGATCTCAGTGGCTGCCCGAGCCATGCCAGTGCGAGACGCATGCCAAGCCACCGTCTCCCCCACTCGTTGAAGCTGGAAGAGAGCATAAGACGCACCTTGTCCATGACCTCGTCGTTGAGCACCCGATATCGGCCTAGCGCCGGCTCGACAGCTGGAGGTGCGCCTGACGGAGACATCGGCTTCTTCCCCTTGTCCGCTTGTTTTGGCGCCATGGCAATGAAGCAGGGGGAGGGCAGGTCAGATCGGCGAAGGGAAGCAGAGTCTCAAGGAAGCAGGGGGATTGGGGAAGCATGGTGCAGGTGACGGAGGAATAACTGTGTAGGCCACGGGGGTCGCATAGCTAGGCGGATTCAAAGGCAGCGTGGGGAAGCGGAGACGCCCACGTCCAATCAACCCGCGGTGCTCCGAACTTGACCCTTGGCTTCGCCGCGAAGCCAAGCCCGAGCGCACCTTGGGCCCGAGGGCTACTGTCGACGTTCTGGGAACGGGGGTCCCCAGACTTGCCTGCCTGCGGCCCACAGCGTGGCTAAGCCTGCAAGTCATACAGCTCATCTTCATCAACAAGGCATCCAAGACCCTTGCGAGGGTCCGAGCCTCGCGAGGTGGACGACACAAGACCTCCTCTGGAGTGGCCTAGCCAGGCAGGCTCACGAGGAGCGGAGATATCAAGGCAAGGCAACCCTCACGAGGCCCTCGTGACGTGAGCCATGACGAACGACACCAGGCGGGCGCCACCACGCGCAGCGTCCTTATTTCCTCTTTGGTGCTAAGGAGGCTAGCGCAGGCGAAGAGTACCAAGGCATCAAGCAAAGTTTGCTATATTGGCGCAATGAGACCAAGACCAGGAGGACGGCAAGACAGAGGTCATCGTGGAGCCCAAGACGGCGTCACCACCAGAGCTTTTCGCAGGCGAAAACCACTTTTGTCAGGATAGCTTGTACTAGCTGTCCCCTTTCAAATTTTCCTGCCGTTGTTGGCTCCCTTCCCGCTCGATATTTGGGAAGAGGACCAGGGCCTATATAAGTAGAGCTAGACACCACAGTAGAGGCATCTCATCTTAGCTTGATCCAACCCGATCGAGACCCAACCCACACGAACACCTCAACCTCAGGAGGCCGTTCTTACCTTGTATTGTTCATTAGCCCTAGAGGCAATCCACCACCACCACCACACTGGAGTAGGGTATTACAGCACAACGGTGGCCCGAACCATTATAAACCTCGTGTCTTTCTATGTTGCGAGTTCGTCGAGTTCGTCCGCGAGATCTTAGCGAGCTAGAGCGTTGATCGGTAGGAAGGAAAGACTTTGCGCGCACCCCAGTGTTTGAACCTTAAGGGATTGTTGGAACCCCACATCCGATAGCGACCTCAGTTATGATGATGCACTAGGTCCATAGCTGGGACTTTGTGTATGTTCTTGAAATGGGTTTGCCGAGTGCTCATTAGGAAAGTTTCTATACAAATTTCTGAACGAACACCTTAAGAAAAGTGCTCCAAAAGTTCCCTGCGAAAGAATCCTTTGAAGCATATGTTCGTCACAAACGTTTTGACTACTTGTGGAGCCAAAACAGACTCCGTATGAGTCAGATATCCATGTTTCAGTTAACACCTTTGCAAAACTGATTCCGAGCAACGATTCTGAGACTAGTTCTTGTGAACTTGCATTCAGTTTTTTCCCTTCTACTTCACTAAACATCTCCATATGAGATCCAATTACTTGTAGGGAAATGCAAGAGACCTCAGTTATGATGACGCACTAGGTCCACAGCTGGGACTTTGTGTATGTTCTCGAAATGCGTTTGTCGAGTACTCATTAAGAAACTTTCTATACAAGTTTCTAAACAAACTCCTTCAGAAAAGTTCTCAGAAAGTTCCCTATGAAAGAATCATTTGAAGCATATGGTCGGCACAAACGTTTGACTACTTGTGGAGCCAAAACAGACTCCGTATGAGTCAGATATCCATGTTTCAGTTAACACTGCGCAAAACTGATTCCGAACTACAGTTACAGACTAGTTCTTGTGCAGTTGCATTCGATTTTTTTCCATTCTACATCACTAAACATCTCCATATGAGATCCAATTACTTGTAGGGAAATGCCAGAGACCTCAGTTATGATTAGGCACTAGGTTCATAGCTGGGACTTTGTGTATGTTCTCGAAATGCGTTTGTCGAGTGCTCATTAAGAAAGTTTCTATACAAGTTTCTGAACAAACTCCTTAAGAAAAGTTCTCCAAAAGTTCCGTGTGATAGAATCCTTTGAAGCATATGGTCATCACAAACGTTTTGACTACCTGTGGAGCCAAAACAGACTCCGTATGAGTCAGATATCCATGTTTCAGTTAACACTGCGCAAAACTGATTCTGAACGAAAGTTACCGACTAGTTCATGTGTAGTTGCATTAGATTTTTCCATTCTCCTTAACTAAACATCTCCATATGATATCTAATTACTTGTAGGGAAATGCAATAGACCTCAGTTATGATGATGCACTAGGTCCATAGGTGGGACTTGTTGTATGTGCTTGAAATGCATTTGTCGAGTTCTCATTAAGAAAGTTTCTATACAAGTTTCCGAATGAACTCCTTAAGAAAAGTTCTCCAAAAGATCCCTATGAAAGAATCCTTTGAAGCGTCTGGTCGTCACAACGTTTTGACTACTTGTGGAGCCAAAACGGACTCCGTATGAGTCAGATATCCATGTTTCAGTTAACATTGCATAAAAACTGATTCGAGCAGCGATTCTGAGACTAGTTCTTGTGTAGTTGCATTAGATTTTTTCCATTCTCCTTAACTAAACATCTCCATATGAGATCTAATTACTTGTAGGGAAATGCAACAGACCTCAGTTATGATGATGCACTAGGTCCATAGCTGGGACTTTGTGTATGTTCTCGAAATGCGTTTGCCGAGTGCTCATTAAGAAAGTTTCTATACAAGTTTCTGAACGAACTCCTTAAGAAAACTTCTCCAAAAGATCGCTGTGAAAGAATAATTTGAAGCATATGGTCGTCACAAATGCTTTGACTACTCGTGGAGCCAAAACGGACTCCGTATGAGTCACATATCCATGTTTCAGTTAACACTGCGCAAAACTGATTCCCAACGACAGTTACATACTAGTTCTTGTGTATTTGCATTCGATTTTTTTTTCATTATACTACACTAAACATCTCCATATGAGATCCAATTACTTTTAGGGAAATGCAAGAGTCCTCATTTATGATGATGCATTAGGTCCATAGTTGGGACTTTGTGTGTGTTCTCGAAATGCGTTTGTCGAGTGCTCATTAAGAAAGTTTCTATACAAGTTTCTGAACGAACTGCTTAAGAAAAGTTCTCGAAAAGTTCCCTGTAAAAAATTACTTTGAAGCATATGGTCGTCACAAACGTTTTGACTACTTGTGGAACAAAAACGGACTCCGTATGAGTCATATATCCATGTTTCAATTAACACTGCGCAAAATTGATTCCAAAGGACAGTTACAGACAAGTTCTTGTGTACTTGCATTCGATTTTTTCCACTCTACTTCAATAAACATCTCCATATGAGATCCAATTACTTGTAGGCAAATGCAAGAGACATCAGTTATGATGAGGCACTAGGTCCATAGCTGGGACTTTGTGTATGTTCTCGAAATGCGTTTTTCGAGTGCTCATTAAGAAAGTTTCTATACAAGTTTCTGAACGAACTCCTTAAGAAAAGTTCTCCAACAGTTCCCTGTGAAAGAATCCTTAGAAGCATGTGGTCGTCACAAACGTTTTGCCTACTTTTGGAGCCAAAACGGACTCCGTATGAGTCAGATATCCATGTTTCAGTTAACCCTGCGCAAAACTGATTCTGAACGACACTTACAGACTAGTTCTTGTGTAGTTGCATTCAATTTTTTCCATTCTCCTTAACTAAACATCTCCATATGAGATCTAATTACGTGTAGGTAAAGGCAACAGACCTCAGTTATGATGATGCACTAGGTCCATACCTGGGACTTTGTGTATGTGCTTGAAATTCGTTTGTCGAGTGCTCATTAAGAAAGTTTCTATACAAGTTTCTGAACGAACTCCTTAAGAAAAGTTCTCCAAAATTACCTATGAAAGAATAATTTCAAGCATCTGGTCGTCACAAACGTTTTGACTACTTGTGGAGCCAAAATGGACTCCGTATGAGTCAGATATCCATGTTTCAGTTAACACTGCGCAAAACTGATTCCGAACGAAAGTTACAGACTAGTTCTCGTGTAGTTGCATTCTATTTTTTCCATTCTACTTCACTAAACTTCTCCATATGAGATCCAATTACTTGTAGGGAAATGCAAGAGACCTCAGTTATGATGATGCACTAGGTCCATAGCTGGGACTTTGTGTATGTTCTTGAAATGCGTTTGTCGAGTGCTCATTAAGAAAGTTTCAATACAAGTTTCTGAACAAACTCCTAAGAAAAGTTCTCCAAAAGTTCCCTATGAAAGAATCCTTTGAAGCACCTGGTCGTCAAAAACGTTTGACTACTTGTGGAGCCAAAACGGACTCCGTATGAGTCAATATCCATCTTTCAGTTAACACTGTGCAAAACTGATTCCGAACTACAGTTACAGACTAGTTCTT
Source organism: Aegilops bicornis (assembly GCA_021605145.1). Taxonomy (NCBI): domain Eukaryota; kingdom Viridiplantae; phylum Streptophyta; class Magnoliopsida; order Poales; family Poaceae; genus Aegilops; species Aegilops bicornis. Next base: position 185,169,062 of record CM038673.1, read on the forward strand.
GTGTAGTTGCATTTGATTTTTTTCCATTCTACATCACTAAGCATCTCCATATGAGTTCCAATTACTTGTAGGGAAATGTAAGAGACCTCAGTTATGATGAGGCTCTAGGTCCATAGCTGGGACTTTGTGTATGTTCATGAAATGCGTTTGTCGAGTGCTCATTAAGAAAGTTTCTATACAAGTTTGTCAACAAACTCCTTAAGAAACTTCTCCAGAAGTTCCGTGTTATAGAGCCCTTTGAAGCATATGGTCTTCAGAAACGTTTTGACTACTTTTGGAGCCAAATGGACTCCGTATGAGTCAGATATCCATGTTTCAGTTAACACTGCGCAAAACTGATTACGAAGGACAGTATAGACTAGTTCTTGTGTAGTTGCATTCGATTTTTTCCATTCTACTTCACTAAACATCTCCATATGAGATCCAATTACTTGTAGGGAAATGCAAGAGACCTCGGTTATGATGAGGCACTAGGTCCATAGCTGGAACTTTATGTATGTTCTCGAAATGCGTTTGTCGAGTGCTCATTAAGAAAGTTTCTATACTAGTTTTTGAACGAACTCCTTAATAAAAGTTCTCCAACAGTTCCCTGTGAAAGAATCCTTAGAATCATGTGGTCGTCACAAATGTTTTGACTACTTGTGGAGCCAAAATAGACTCCTTATGAGTCATATATCCATGTTTCAGTTGACACTGCGCAAAACTGATTTTGAACGAGAGTTACAGACTAGTTCTTGTGTAGTTGCATTCGATTTTTTCCATTCTCCTTAACTAAAAATCTCCATATGAGATATAATTACTTGTAGGGAAAGGCAACTGACCTCAGTTATGATGATGCAATAGGTCCATAGCAGGGACTTTGTGTATGTTCTCGAAATGCGTTTGTCGAGTGCTCATTAAGAAAGTTTCTATACAAGTTTCTGAACGAACTCCTTACGAAAAGTTCTCCAAAAGTTCGGTGTGAAAGAATCCTTTGAAGCATATGGTCGTCACAAACCTTTTGACTACTTGTGGAGCCAAAACGGACGAGGTATGAGTCAGATATCCATGTTCAGTTAACACTGCGCAAAACTGATTCCGAACGACAGTTACAGACTAGTTCTTGTGTAGTTGCATCCGATTTTTTCCATTCTACTTCACTAAACATCTCCATATGAGATCCAATTACTTGTAGGGAAATGCAAGAGACCTCAGTTATGATGATGCACAAGATCCATAGCTGGGACTTTGTGTATGTTCTCAAAATGCGTTTGTCGAGTGCTCATTAAGAAAATTCTATACAAGTTTCTGAACAAACTCCTTAAGAAAAGTTCTCCAAAAGTTCCCTATGAAAGAATCCATTGAAGCATCTGGTCGTCAAAAATGTTTGACTACTTGTGGAGCCAAAACGGACTCCGTATGAGTCAGATATCCATGTTTCAATTAACACTGCGCAAAACTGATTCCGGACTACAGTTACAGACTAGTTCTAGTGTAGTTGCATTGTATTTTTTTCCATTCTACGTCACTAAACATCTCCATATGAGATCCAATTACTTGTAGGGAAATGCAAGAGACCTCAGTTATGATGATGCATTAGGTCCATAGTTGGGACTTTGTGTATGTTCTCGAAATGCGTTTGTCGAGTGCTCATTAAGAAAGTTTCTTTACAAGTTTCTGAACGAACTCGTTAAGAAAAGTTCTCCAAAAGTTCCATATGAAATAATCCTTTGAAGCATATGGTCGTCACAAATGTTTTGAATACTTGTGGAGCCAAAACGGACTCCGTATGAGTCAGATATCCATGTTTCAGTTAACACTACGCAATACTGATTCCAAACGACAGTTACAGACTAGTTCTTGTGTAGTTGCATTCGATTTTTTCCGTTCTACTTAACTAAAGATCTCCATATGAGATCCAATTACTTGTAGGGAAATGCAAGAGACCTCAGTTATGATGATACACTATGTCCATATCTGGGACTTTGTGTATGTTCTCGAAATGCGTTTGTCGAGTGCTCATTAAGAAAGTTTCTATACAAGTTTCTGGACGAACTCCTTAAGAAAAGTTCTCCAAAAATTCCCTGTGTAAGAATCCTTTGTAGCATCTGGTCGTTACAAACGTTTTGAATAACTGTGGAGCCAAAACGGACTCCGTATGAGTGAGATATCCATGTTTCAGTTAACACTGCGCAAAACTGATTCCGAACGACAGTTACAGACTAGTTCCTTTGTAGTTGCATTCGATTTTTTCCACTCTACTTCACTACACATCTCCATATGAAATCCAGTTACTTGTACGGAAATGCAAGAGACCTCAGTTATGATGATGCACTAGGTTCATAGCTGGGACTTTGTGTATGTGCTTGAAATGCGTTTGTCGAGTGCTCATTAAGAAAGTTTCTATACAAGTTTCTGAACAAACTCCTTAAGAAAAGTTCTCCAAAAGTTCCCTATGAAAGAATCCTTTGAAGAATCTGGTCATCAAAAACGTTTTGACTAATTGTGGAGCCTAAACAGACTCCGTATGAGTCAGATATCCATGTTTCAGTTAACACTGCGCAAAACTGATTCCGAATGACAGTTACAGACTAGTTCTTGTGTAGTTGCATTCAATTTTTTCCATTCTACTTCACTAAACATCTCCATATGAGATCCAATTACTTGTAGGGAAATGCAAGAGACCTCAGTTATGATGATGCACTAGGTCCATAGGTGGGACGTTGTGTATGTTCTCGAAATGTGTTTGTCGAGTGCTCATTAAGAAAGTTTCTATACAAGTTTCTGAACGAACTCCTTAAGAAAAGTTCTCCAAAAGTTCCCTGTGAAATAATCCTTTGAAGCATATGGTCGTCACAAACGTTTTGACTACTTGTGGAGCCAAAACGGACTCCTATGAGTCAGATATCCATGTTTCGGTTAACACTGCGCAAAACTGATTCAGAACGATAGTTACAGACTAGTTCTTGTGTACTTGCTGTCGGTGTCAAAACCGGTGGATCTCGGGTAGGGGGTCCCAATCTGTGCGTCAAGGCTGATGGTAACAGGAAACAGGGGACACAGATGTTTACCCAGGTTCGGGCCCTCTCGATGGACGTAAAACCCTACTTCCTGCTTGATTAATATTGACGATATGGGTAGTACAAGAGTAGATCTACCACGAGATCGTAGAGGCTAAACCCTAAGAGCTAGCCTATGATGGTATGATTGTAATTGTGATCGTCCTTCTAAGCACCATCCTCTCTGGTTTATATAGACACCGGAGAGGGCTAGGGTTTACATGGAGTCGGTTACATGGAAGGAAATATAATATCCGAATTGCCAAGCTTGCCTTCCACGCAAGGAAAGTCCCATCCGGACACGGGGCGAAGTCTTGAGTCTTGTATCTTCACGCTTCAATAGTCTGGACGTTGTACACAGTCCGGCTGTCCGGATACCCCCTAATCCAGGACTCCCTTAGTAGCCCCTGAACCAGGCTTCAATGACGATGTGTCCGGTGCGCAGTCTTGTCTTCGGCATTGCAGGGCGGGTTCCTCCTCCGAGTACTCCAAGGTAATTATCGAACACTCAAACCGTGTCCGGATCCACAAGATGATCTTCGCATGCCACCGTAGAGAGAATGATGTTTCACAAATGCAACCTACTGACAACTTTTTAGGCAACGCGACGTGTCATTACGGTCAGGTCATTATTCGAACTGTCTTTCCACAACCAGCCACAGTGCATATTGCGAGGCGGTTTCCTTGACACGTCTTGTCAAAGCAGAGATCGTGCCCCCTTATCGCGGGATTCTCATCAATACGGGTACGGGTAATCCCACCACATCATTAATCGTGGCGCTTGGGAAGCAAGCGATTCCCAACGGGCAAGTGGGGAGGCGCACCACTTTCATCGCCTCTATAAAGGGATAAGATTTCCCCAGTTTTACCCACACCTTCTTCCTCCTTTTGCCCACTCTTGCCCCCTCGAGCTCCAGCGCCCAGGCCCAAGTCTCCTCTGCACAGCTAGACATGTCCGGAGCAGGAGGCAAGTGGGTGGCTTCCATCGTCGAGGAGAAGCACATCACAAATCTTCGGGCGGCCGGATACTTGGCCGCAGACATAGCGCACTGGCTAGCGGACGCTGGGCAGGTCATTCCGACCCCGGGACCCCACGAGAGAGTCGTGTTCGTCGCCCACTTCGTCCGTGGACTGGGCTCATGTTCTACTACGGGCTAGATTTCCATGATCTAGCCCCGAATTTCGTCCTCAACATCTCGGTGTTCATCGTCATATGCGAGGCCTTCCTCCGCATCCGGCCTCACTTCGGCCTGTGGCTGCAAATCTTCTGCGTGAAGCCGAAGATCGTACGCGGCTAGCAAGCGGAATGCGGAGGGGCCATGGCGGGCAAGATGCCTAACGTCAGCTGGCTGGATGGCTCCTTTGCGGAGACCTTAAAAGGGTGGCAATCGGGGTGGTTCTACATCACCGAGCCGCGCGGCGCCAACTGGGCGGCGGCCCCCGAGTTCCGATCCGGAGCCCCCATGTGGCTCACCTCCTGGGAAAGGAAGGACCTGACTTGGGGCGCACCTACAGAGCTGACCAGACTCCAAACCTGCATCAAGAGCATGAAGGACAAGAACATCAAGCTTGTCAACGTGATCCAGGTCATGCTCGTTCACGGATTCTCGCCAGCGCCAAAGGCGGGCATTCAATCTTTGGGAGTTCGTCCCGGCCGAACACCAGACGCTCTAGAGGCTCTATGGCATGAAGCACAAACACGCGTGGAAGGAGTTGTTTAATTCCTCCGAAGTACCTCCTCCCACATCCGAGGACCGCGGACTTCATGCAGCACGGCCCCCTCGTCCGGTGAGTTTTGGGACTACCACCGGGTTCGGTTTTTCCCAATACATTCATGGGGGAGTCTTATGTATTTGTGTATATTTGCCTCGTGATTATGTGGAGATAGCAGAGCAGATTTACTGTCCGGCTCTGCTGCCAGAGAGCCTAGCTGACGCTGTCCTGACGGAGATGCTGGTCCCGGCACCGTACAGGGTGCCGGAGAAGAAGGCCGAGAAGAAGGCCCCGAGGACCCGAAAGGGTCTCCGGCGTAAGGTTATGCCAGAAGCCTCGTCCGAAGATGACCAGACAGACTCCTCCCACAAAGGGGAGGAGGAAGAAGAAGAAGACGCCCCATCCGGAAAGGATGAGGGGCCCGGAGAAGTGGGCCAGGGGGCCAGAAAAGGACCTCGGCGCAAGGCCGTTATACCCCTGCCGTCCGATGACGACGAGACAGATTCCTCCTGTGGAGGTGGGGGGAATCAAGAGGAAATTCCACCTCCCCGCACTAGGGGGAGAAGAAGAGAAAAGCCGCCCCGGAGGGGGAGGCTGGGGCGTCCAAGAAGGGGAAAACATCCCTTCCGGACTACTCCACCATGGCCGCTCACAGCGATGAAGGGTGGCTGCCCAGGGGGAAACCCCCGGCGCGATCGTAAGTGTCCGCACTCTACCGTGGTTTTACGTCATAGCTATTTAATAACGCCGAACATATATGCAGTCCGGCCAGGACTCATCCGGTGGTGTCGTCTTCGGATGGGTCTCTGAGTGCTTCGGAGATGAACTCGCTCCCGACGGCCACTACCCCTTAACACGAGGATGACACGGAGGTGTTGTCCCAAAGGCTCCCAGAGCAGGGGGAGGTGACTCTGGAGACGCCCCACGGTGGGATTCTAGATGCCGGGCATGCGGGGTTCAAGATCCCCGCGGATCGCGTCGATGAGAGCCGCAACAAGGCGAACCCTCGACCGAACACTGCTCCGGAACCTCCGACGGTTCCGGACTTAGGCGGGCAGCTCCTCGTTAGGGAGGGCGAGCCGCCTGTGCCGAGGACTTCCGGTGCATCAACGGCGCCGGATAGCCTGGTGGAAGCGCTCCGAGGAGCTTCCATGGAAGAAGAGCACCGTACTCTTATGAGTGTGGTGATTCAAAAGGTTATGTCCGCCAAAAGTGGACTAACCGAAGCCTGCACAAGCCTCCTGACGGGCTTTGAGGTAAGTAATCAAAATGTATGAAATTACCACCCGATAGGTAGTAGCCCTGATACTCTGGTTGGTGTTCGGATAGAAAATCCAAACGGAGGGTCAATTGTAATCCGCAGGAGTCTAATAATAAGTATTGTTGTGAATAAGCAGGTCGTGCTGCTTGCCGCTGCTGCTCGTACTGCCAAAGTTGCTGTAACAACCAAACCTCGAAGGATTTGAGTATCTGTGCTTACCGTGCTAGTCCCTGGATCAAACTCGCTAGCACACACAGTATAGATGAATAACAAAATAGCAAGTGCATCATTTATTACAATGTTAATCCAGAATATATAAAATAAAACAATCTGCATAGCACTTGGCTAGCTTTATTCAATCAAACAGCGGAAAGTAGCAGAAAAATAACGATGATTCCCATCATAGCCACTGGCGATCTTTGAGTCTTGAATCATGACCGAACGGTACCTTACTCTTTGTCTGAATATCCTGCAACATGAGACGTTGCAGCCATATAGGTCAATACTTTGAATGTATTGGCAAGTTACACAGGAGTAATAATATAGCAAACCTACATGTATATGCATAGTATAACAAAAGGAAGGCTTGAGGGTTTATTTTATGAAAGCTGATTTTATCCTAATAACTACCTAATAGACAAATTTTTATTTAGTTCTTTTATTACTACAATTAAATACACAAGGTTGAGTTGGCAAAATCAACTCCAACCTACCCTTTTATTAAGTTGCCCACAAATATTATTAAGTGTCACATCCACAAGATCATCCAACAACTGTAATGGCGTAGTCGCTCAAATTTACCCATAACCGGGGGCACGGCTAATCATGACTAGTTTTAATACTCTGCAGAGTTTTGCACGCTTTACCCACTAGACTCAATCCCGCAGATTGAGACGAAGTCTTTCAGAAGCAGTCACCTCCACCCCAGGCAGTGCATACACCTACTCATATCTACATCTGCTAGCTTACCTGGGCGAGGATCCCACAACCTACTCAACTAAGCCAGAGCCCATTTAGCTAGTGGTTGCGCATGGAAGCTACTAGTCACTAAGTCTGTCTGATATTTTTGAGCCTGGGATCTCGCCCGGAGCTCCGCCGTCCGCCGCCGTTCGCCGGAAGATTGCGCTGCCGTAAGAGCTCGTACAGCCGGACCTCTTGCACCCTTCGCTTTCCCCCTCGAAGCCGCTCTCGCTGACTCCTTCTCGTGGCTATAAACACAACAGAGGGAGAGGAACGAGCTCGACCGCCACCGCCGGAGTCGCCGCGTTCAGGTCTTCACCGCCGCCGGCACAGTCCACCTCGCCACCGTACGACACCACCCCCGCCTCCTCCACTCACCTCCGCACCCGTCCATCACCTCGCCTTCGCCGGAGACCCATCGGAGGAGAGCCGCCGCCAACGCCCGAGATCGCCATCGTTTTCCTCTGTTTTGGGTGAGCACACACGCCCGGCCAATCGGACGCTGCCACTTGGCACTTCGCTACAGGACAAGCACATGAGTTTCCACAGTAGCGCGTGAACTGTGCAGGAGATTTCTGTTGTTTTTGTTTTTCTTTCCAGATTTCAACTCTAACTTCAAATAGCTATAGCTTTTATTCTGTATACCCCAAATTAGGTAATTCTTTTTCCTATGCACTCACAAAAATCAGCCCTTCATGACAGTACCAAAATTTCTCATGTTTGCACTGTTTAAATTCGAATTCGTTCAAATTCAAATTAAATCTTCCGGAGATCGTAACTTTCAAACCGTTTATCGGAATCGAGTGATTCTTTTTGCCTTCTGACCCTAGTGCAATTTAGGTGCTGTTAAGCTGCTGTTGTTGAGTTTTTAGAATGTTTTTCTTGCTGTTGGTTTTGTTTTGGTTCTTTTCGTGTTCCGGTGATTGATTTGTTGAATTGTGTGAAACGTGTAGATTGTCCGGAGTGCCACGCGAGCTATTGTCAGGAGTGTGACTTTCTGAACCAGAACGAAGGCAAGTTACATGTTGATCATCCTTTACCTATTGTTTTCTAAGCATTGTAGTATATATCACTCTATAACTTTATGCATTATAGGATTGTTATATTTTGAGCTATGCTGTTGAGCTATCTTCCCGTCTTTTTCAAACTGTGATAGTTGTAGTTGCTATGCTTTGTAGATGGGGGTGGTTCGTGTATTCATTGAGCTTATGTGAGTATTATAAATATAACAAATTGAGTAGTAATTAAGGAATTAATTCATCTCTGGGCGGAATTGGTATTGAAGGGTGGTTTCAAGAACATCATGGTTTATACCCTCTAAATGTAAGTGGACGGCCGCCCAGGCTCAAAAAGATCAGCCAGACTTACTGACTAGTAGCTTCCATGCGCAACCACTAGCTAAATGGGCTCTGGCTTAGTTGAGTAGGTTGTGGGGTCCTCGCCCAGGTAAGCTAGCAGATGTAGATATGAGTAGGTGTACCGGCTGCCGAGGGTGGAGGTGATCGCTCGAAGACTTCGTCTCAATCATGGATTGAGTCTAGTGGGTAAAGTGTACAAAACTCTGCAGAGTATTAAAACTAATCATGATTAGCCGTGCCCCCGGTTATGGGTAAATTTGAGCGACTACGCCATTACAGTTGTTGGATGATCTTGACAGATGTGACACTTAATAATATTTGTGGGCAACTTAATAAAAGGGTATGTTGGAGTTGATTTTGCCAACTCAACCTTGTGTATTTAATTGTAGTAATAAAAGAACTAAATAAAAATTTGTCTATTAGGTAGTTACTAGGATAAAATCAGCTTTCCGCAAAATAAACCCTCAAGCCTTCCTTTTTTTATACTATGCATATAAATGTAGGTCTGCTATATTATTACTCCTGTGTAACTTGCCAATACATCCAAAGTATTGACCTATATGGATACAACGTCTCATGTTGCAGGATATTCAGACGAAGAGTAAGGTACCGTTAGGGTCGCGAATGCACTCAAAGATCGCCAATCGGCTATGATGGGACTCATCGTTATTTTTCTGCTACTTTCCGCTGTTTGATTGAATAAAGCTAGCCAAGTGCTATGAAGACTGTTTTATTTTATATATTCTGGATCAACGTTGTAATAAATGATGCACTTGCTATTCTGGTATTCATCTATACTGTGTGTGCTAGCGAGTTCGATCCAAGGACTAGCACGGTAAGCATAGAGACTCAAATCCTTCGAGGTTTGGTCGTTACAGTTGCCGAACTGAAGTGGGACCTGGAGCAGGCGCAGGGAGAGCTCGTCCTCACGAAGAGGCAGCTCAAAGAGAACAAGGGTAAGTGATTCATGCTCTTATGCATTTAAGGATAGGCAGAATTGATGAGTCTAACACCTAAGTGTCGTGACCGTGTAACAGGGGCCACTGCCCAAGTGGCGTCCCTGAAGAAGGCGCTGTCCGAGGCCGAAGACAAGGCTGCCTCGGAGTGTAAGGAGCACGAAAAGAAAAGTGCTAGGGTAGGTTAGGTACAGCAAGAGCTCCAGGACCTCGGCAAGAAATGCGAGTCCGTGGAGCATGATCTGAAGGCGAAGGAGGCCGAGCTTGCGAAGGCCCTTGTAAGTTTGAAAGATGCGAAGGCCGAAGCCAAGAAAGCACAACAGGAGATCCAGGAGGCCGAAAAGATAGCAGCGGGTAAGAAATTCTTTATGCAAAGCAAACATGTGGAGGAGGCGTTTCTTTTACTTACTCGAATACGGAGCTCTCCAGGGGCATTTGCAGATCTGCCACGCAGTGTCTCAGACGCTGCGGAGTTCTACCGTGCCCAGGAGGGGAGCTCAACGGAGAAGTTGTTCTGCTCCCAGTATGCTGGGGCCGACCATCCGATGCCTCTGAGCGACCAACTGAAGCAGTTGGTCGAACTCCACAGGGCGGCCGAACTGGCTATGAAGGACTTCATAGTCGAGGATGTAACTGGTGAGCTCCTGCCCAGTAGCTACTTTGGCCTGATCAAGCGGATAGTGGATGCCTGCCCGCGGCTTGAAGTGATCAAGCGATCCGTTTGCATCGAAGGTGCCCGCCGAGCCTTTGCCCGCGTCAAGGTGCATTGGGGCAAACTGGATGCGGAGAAGCTGGTCAAGGACGGGCCGCCGGAGGGCAAGGCGCATCGCCATCCCGAGATGTACTACGTTGGCGTGATGAAGGGTGCTCGTCTCGTCGCCAATTAGTGTACCAAGGACGCCATTTTGGAATGAATTCACTTCTGTCATGTTTGTAACTAAAGACGAAGTTACTTGCGCTATGTAGCGCTTTTGTTATTTAAAATATTACCTTCTGCGGCTGTTTATAAAATTCTGAAAGTAGGCCAGTCGTCGGCTTCCTCCCCCACGTAACTAGTACTGGGGTGTTCGTGGAAAACCCGGACACTCTTTATCCAAATGTTTGGTCCCTTAAGGAGGTGTCCGATGCAGCGAACAAGGCAATCGGACTATGTGGCTTTATAACTTTCACTTAGCCATAGAAGTGTACAATTTTAAATTTCAGCGAAGCCCCTAGAATCCGGAAGGCCGAATCGGGGCGCTATACACGCCTAGAACGGACGAAGCCGATGTATCGCCTAAAGCGGAAAATCTTTAAGGATTTTAGAACCTCTCGAACAGCGACCAGCTCTCGCCACATCATGCCGGTCAGTTTTCGGCTTTCTCTACTGAGGTGCTCGTCCTGAAGAACCGGGACACAATCACAGTAGTTCTCCCTGCACTACCTTAGCCGATATAACGGAATGTAAGGCACCAAAACAAGGGAGCCGGGCTATCCCAGCTGTAGACCCAAGACATGATTCGGAGCTGATGCATATAGTGCTATAAGTTCGGGGTGCCGCCTTTGTTGAAAGTGTTCGGACTTTATTTGCCATATTACGGGCACCATGAGAAGCCCTCGGCAAACCGCCGCACCAAGGTGTAATGGATGCAATATCAAATAAACATTTATAAGAGAAAGAATGCTCAAATAAGAATAATAAGCTGACGCTATATATAATCTCCCATTGACGAAAAATACGTTTAAGCGTACATTTACAATGGATGCGTTAAGCAGAGATAAAATAGGACTATTTGACATGACCTATCCAGGGGCAGGCTGTGTTCAGATAGATAAAGCAGGTATAATGATCGTAAGTAGATTCCACTTGGGTATTTCCTTCTGTGCACAACGTCTGTTGCCTCCTTGGATGTCTCTTCCCTATAAGTCCGGCAATTCGGCTCTTTTGAGGATGCTACGCCAACGCGGTGTCCTGAAAGGTAAGAGGGAAAGAGTATGAAAGTATTTGGCGGTTACCCACACTATTGACTGAGTCGTTGATGCGCCTCTGCCTACGCCCATGGTATTTTAAGTGCGTAATTGTGTGCGCGTGGCACGAATGCTGCTTTGATGGGGCTTAAGCGAAGGCCGGACTGCTAGTCGTGCTCTTGGCGTGCCTGATGATCCTGTTGTGGGGTGCTCCGGACTCGCTTGACTGTGCTCGGAATTGTTGTTGCCGGATTGGTTTGTCGGAGAAGTCCGCATTGTATTTCTGCCGCGAGGGCTGCGGTGTGTTCTTCTGTTCGTAGAGAGAGGTCCATGTTTCCGTTCACCGTTATGACCCCGCGTGGTCCTGGTATCTTGAGCTTGAGGTATGCGTAGTGTGGTACCGCATTAAATCTAGCAAATGCGGTTCGTCCAAGCAGTGCATGGTAACCACTGCGAAAAGGGATAATATCGAGGATTAACTCTTCGCTTTGGAAGTTATCCGGAGATCCGAAGACCACTTCCAATGTTATAGAGCCCGTACAGCGGGCCTCTACTCCAGGAATTACACCTTTAAAGGTGGTTTTAGTGGGCTTGATGCTTGAAGGGTCAATGCCCATTTTGCGCACTGTGTCCTGATAAAGCAGGTTCAGGCTGCTGCCGCCATCCATAAGGACTCGCGTGAGGTGAAATCCATTGATGATTGGGTCTAAGACCAATGCGGCTGAGCCGCCATGACGGATCCTAGTAGGATGATCCCTACGATCAAAGGTGATCGTACAAGCTGACCATGGGTTGAATTTAGGGGCGACTGGCTCCATCGCATAGACGTCCCTTAGTGCCCGCTTCCGTTCCTGCTTGGGGATGCGCGTGGCATAGATCATGTTGACCGTTTTCACCTGGGGGGAAATTTCTTCTGTCCCCCCGTGTTCGGACGTCGGGGCTCCTCGTCATCGTCGCTGTGCAGCCCCTTGTCCTTGTCTTCGGCGTTTATCTTGCCGGCCTGTTTGAATACCCAGCAACCTCTATTGGTGTGGTTGGCTGGCTTGTCCGGGGTGCCATGAATTTGGCACGAGCGCTCCAGTATGCGGTCCAGACTGGACGGTCCCTGATTATTTCTTTTGAACGGCTTCTTCCGCTAACCGGGCTTGGATCCACTAAATCCAGCGTTGACTGCCGTGTCTTCAGTGTTGTCGCCGTTGTTCCGTCGCTTATGTCTGTTACGCCGTGGCTTGCCGTTGTTGTCACGGCCATCCGAATTTTCAGGTTGTGGCGTAGTGCTGCTGCGTGCCAACCAACTGTCCTAGCCTGTGCAAAAGCGGGTCATTAGTGTTGCGAGAGCTGCCATGGACTTGGGTTTTTCCTGGCCGAGGTGCCGAGCGAGCCACTCGTCACGGATATTATGCTTGAAAGCCGCCAGGGCTTCGGCGTCCGGACAGTCAACTATTTGGTTCTTTTTAGTTAGGAACCGGGTCCAGAATTTCCTGGCTGACTCTCCGGGATGTTGAATGATGTGGCTCAAGTCATCGGTGTCAGGTGGTCGCACATATGTGCCCTAGAAGTTGTCGAGGAATGCGTCTTCCAGGTTTTCCCAACTGCCAATGGAATTTCTTTGTGGCTGTTTAGCCAGTGTCGGGCTGGTCCTTTGAGCTTAAGGGGAAGATACTTGACGACATGTAGATCGTCTCCACGGGCCATGTGAATGTGGAGAAGGAAATCTTCGATCCATACTGCGGGGTCTGTTGTGCCATCGTATGATTCGATGTTTACGGGTTTGAACCCTTCTGGGAATTCATGATCCATTACTTCGTCGATTGAAGCGGAGGGTGCATGGCGCCTGCTTTGGGCTATGTGGCTACGCAGGTCGAATTGCTCGGTGGCTATATTCGCCCAGCGGACTTGTTGAAGGTGTGTCCGGCGTGATGGTCGTCGCCGCGTCGGTAGGCGCCCGCCGATCCGTAGATGGATCTTGGCTGTCCTGATTTGTTGCCCCGGGCCGTAGTATGTTGGCGTGGGGGTGTTGGCTGGTATGCGGACTGGTATGCCGTTTTATCCCGGCCACGAGGCGGCCGGTCAGCCGTATGGTGCTCGAGTCCGTATTCCTCGGCTGCCCGGACATCAGTCCATCGGTCTGTGAGCAGGTCTTGATCAGCTTGGAGTTGTTGCTGCTTCTTTTTCAGGATCCTTGCAGGGGCTATAAGCCAACACTTGAAGCGCTCCTGCTCTATGGGATCCTCAGGAACGCCGAACTCGTCGTCGCCGAGGCTAATCTCATCTTCGGAGGGGGGCATGTAGCTGTCCTCCTCCGGGTATTCGTTCGTCGCCTGTTCTTCTTGGCTGACCTGCTCATCCTCCTGTTCGGCCTGCTCGAAGGCGGGCTGATCAGGGTTGTATTCTTCTTTGGCACCATTCAGATTGTTTTCGTCTGCTGGGCCGGTATTGCTGTGGCGGGGCTTGGAGTGGCGCCGACGACGCCCATTCTTTGCTTTTTCCCCTGAAGTTTTATCCTCCGTTGCCTCATCACCATTTGTTTCCTTCGGAGTGTCCACCATGTATATATCATAAGAAGAGGTGGCTGTCCACCGCCTAGTGAGCGGTGGTTCATGTTCTTCTCCTGCATCGTCGTCCATACCGTCGATGTCTTCGGAGTCGAAGTTCAGTACCTCGGTTAAGTCATTGACCGTGGCAATGAAGTGGGTGGTGGGTGGGCAATGAATTCCTTCGTCGCCTGCCTCCCACTCGAGCCGGACATAGTTCGGCGAAGAACCTCCTGATAAAGAGAGAGACTTTAATGAGTCCAGCATGTCGCCAAAGGGCGAGTGCTGGAAGATATCCACGGCGGTGAACTCCATTACCGGAGCCCATCCTGGCCCTACGGGCTCGGGAGAGTGCGGACTGGAACCAACGTCCGGATACGGATCCGGGGGTTCGGAGTCATAGGCCACCGCAGAGGTAAGACCCGTGTTTGGCTCCACCACCGATGAGTGCGCGACCTGCGGGGTGGGGTCCATCCCTCCGTCCTTAGGCAGCACAGCCTGCTCCTGATCTAGGTCCGAGGATACTACGGGGGTGATACCCCGAGCTTCGTCCGACGGCAAGTCTAAGCCGTGCTCGTCGTGACTGTCCGGTGCTCCTGGAACAAGCCCCAATCCATCGAAGATCAAGTCTCCGCGGATGTCCGCCGTGTAGTTCAAGTTTCCGAACCTGATCTGGTGGCCAGGGGCGTAGCTGTCGATCTGCTCCAGATGGCCAAGCGAGTTGGCACGCAGTGCGAAGCCGCCGAACACGAAGATATGTAGGAGGAGGAAAGTCTCGCCCTGGACAGCGTCGTTGATGATGATTGAAGGAGCCATCGAGCCTGACAACGACGACATAGAGGAACTCTCAATGAAAGTACCAATGTCGGTGTCAAAACCGGCGGATCTCGGGTAGGGGGTCCCGATCTATGCGTCAAGGCTGATGGAAACAAGAAACAGGGGACACAGATGTTTACCCAGGTTCGGGCCCTCTCGATGGAGGTAAAACCTTACTTCCTGCTTGATTAATATTGATGATATGGGTAGTACAAGAGTAGATCTACCACGAGATCATAGAGGCTAAACCCTAAGAGCTACACTATGGTGGTATGATTGTAATTGTGATCGGCCTTCTAAGGACCATCCTCTCCGGTTTATAGAGACATCGGAGAGGGCTAGGGTTTACATGGAGTCGGTTACAAGGAAGAAAATATAATATCTGAATCGCCAAGATTGCCTTCCACGCCAAGGAAAGTCCCATCCGGAGACGGGCCGAAGTCTTGAGTCTTGTATATTCACGCTTCAATAGTCCGGACGTTGTACACAGTCCGGCTGTCCGGATACCCCCTAATCCAGGACTCCCTCACTTGCATTCGATTTTTTCCATTCTACTTCACTAAATATCTCCATATGAGATCCAATTACTTGTAGGGAAATGCAAGAGACCTCACTTATGATGATGCACTAGGTCCATAGCTGGGACTTTGTGTATGTTCTCGAAATGCGTTTGTCGAGTGCTCATTAAGAAAGTTTCCATACAAGTTTCTGAACGAACTCCTTAAGAAAAGTTCTCCAAAAATTCCCTGTGAAAGAATCCTTTGTAGCATCTGGTCATCACAAACGTTTTGACTACCTGTGGAGCCAAAACAGACTCTGTATGAGTCAGATATCCATGTTTCTGTTAACATCAAGAAAACTGATTCCGAGCAGCGATTCTGCACTAGTACTTGTGTAGTTGCATTCGATTTTTTCCATTCTACTTCAGTAAACATCTCCATATGAAATCCAATTACTTGTAGGGAAATGCAAGAGACCTCAGTTATGATGATGCACTAGGTCTGTAGCTGGGACTTTGTGTATGTTCTCGAAATGCGTTTGTTGAGTGCTCATTAAGAAAGTTTCTATACAAGTTTCTGAATGAACTCCTTAAGAAAAGTTCTCCAAAAGTTCCCTGTGAAATAATCCTTTGACGCATATGGTCGTCACAAACATTTTGACTACTTGTGGAGCCAAAACAGACTCTGTATGAGTTAGATATCCATGTTCTAGTTAACACTTCGCAAAACTAATTCCGAACGACAGTTACAGACTAGTTCTTGTGTACTTGCATTCGATTTTTTCCATTCTAATTCACTAAATATCTCCATATGAGATCCAATTACTTGTAGGGAAATGCAAGAGACCTCAGTTATGATGATGCACAAGGTCCATAGCTGGGACTTTGTGTATGTTCTCGAAATGCGTTTGTCGAGTGCTCATTAAGAAAGTTTCTATACAAGTTTCTGAACGAACTCCTTAAGAAAAGTTCTCCAAAAATTCCCAGTGAAAGGATCATTTGTAGCATCTGGTCGTCACAAACGTTTTGACTACCTGTGGAGCCAAAACTGACTCCGTATGAGCCAAAACACTTTGCAAAACTGATTCCGAACGACAGTTACTGACTAGTTCTTGTGTAGTTGCATTCGATTTTTTTCCTTCTACTTCACTAAACATCTCCATAAGAAATCAAATTACTTACAGGTAAATGCAAGAGACCTCAATTATGATGATGCACTAGGTCCATAGGTGGGACTTTGTGTATGTGCTTGAATTCGTTTGTCAAGTGCTCATTAAGAAAATTTCTATACAAGTTTCTGAACAAACTCCTTAAGAAAAGTTCTCCAAAAGTTCCCTATGAAAGAATCCTTTGAAGAATCTGGTCATCAAAAACGTTTTGACTACTTGTGGAGCCAAAACGGACTCCGTATGAGTCAGATATCCATGTTTCAGTTAACACTGCGCAAAGTTGATTCCGAACGAAAGTTACAGACTAGTTCTTGTGTAGTTGCATTCGATTTTTTTCCATTCTTCTTCACTAAACATCTCCATATGAGATCCAATTACTTGTAGGGAAATGCAACAGACCTCAGTTATGATGATGCACTAGGTCTATAGATGGGACATTGTGTATGTTCTTGAAATGCGTTTGTCCAGTGCTCATTAAGAAAGTTTCTATACAAGCTTCTGAACGAAATCCTTAAGAAAAGTTCTCCAAAAGTTCTGTGTGATAGTATCCTTTGAAGCATATGGTCGTCACAAATGTTTTGACTACTTGAGGAGCCAAAACGGACTCCGTATGAGTCAGATATCCATGTTTCAGTTAACACTGCGCCAAACTGATTCCGAACGACAGTTACAGACTAGTTCTTGTTTTGTTGCGTTCGATTTTTTCCATTCTACTTCACTAAACATCTCCGTATGTGTCGGGGATATACCCCGTGGTATGACCCGGCCGGAGTCATAACCCGGCTGGGACTTGGTAAACCGGCGGACGTTAAACCGGTGGACAGTTAAGACAGAGATTCAAGACAGATGGCTGAGACAGACGGTAAACCGGCTGGTGGTAAACCGGCAGGAGTCAAGTCAGATGATAACCCGGCAGGTGTTAAGTTAGACCATGTTAAACCGGCAGACCATGTTAAACCGGCAGACCATTTTAAACCAGCAGACGTTAAGAAGCCTATGAAGGGAAGTCAAAATAGTTTAAGTCTTAGTCCGAGATGGACTCTACATGTAACCCGCCCCTTCAACTTATATAAGGAGGGGCAGGGCTCCAAAAAGAGAGAGAGGAAAACAACAAGATCTAGGGCTAGACACAACTAGAGGAGAGCCGGTTTACGGCGACTCCCTCGTGACGAGATCTAGCCTCAAATAGCATATCGGGTTATTACCGGATGATGTTTCTCAGGGCCCGAAGCTGTCTAAATCTTTGTCTTGCGTGTTGCATCTCTCGATTCCGCTCAACTCATCTCAAGCTACCACATAGATGCGTTGGCCTCACGACTAAGTCCTAACACTAAGGACATCTGACGTGTTAATTCCACGACAGTTGGCGCCCACAGTGGGGCCCGCGCACGGTGGTGATGAGTTCTTGGAGGGATATTTTTTCAGGGATCAAGAAGTTCATAATTTTCCGGATGAAGAGAAACCGGTTTGGAAGGATTTGCATCAATTTCAAGTCCATCAGTCTAGGGTTCAAGATCTGTAAGACTTAAAGTTCAAAGGAATTAGGGGAGCGGCTGTGCGCTACCTTAAACCGCCGAGATTAATAGGAAAGAATTGACAAGTCACCAATACCATCTTCTTCTATGACCTATTTTTCCATTGGCGTGTCAAGTTTGCATCAATAAACTCGCCAAAACCGGCCGCCATTTTTGTTTTGGTCCATGCGCCACGGCCGTCCACATCTTTTCAACCGAAGATCGATTTCAACTACAAGTTGTTTACATCGGTTCAAGTACTAGTAATTCAACTAGTACTCGTCACGTCAAGCTACATTATTCGCTATGGGTACGGGTAAGGAAACAAACAGCGGCCAAATCCTGTAGAAGGGAGATCCACGTTTGTGCTACGCGTCGATCAAAGGCAAACCAGACTACCAGGAAATATCAACCATGGACTAGTGGTGCTAAACAAAAAAGGGGGTTGCTGCGACCCGGAACCGGACTAGAATACGCGCTCGGTTCCTATAATCGAGTCGCCCTCGCCTTAATCCGCCTTCTTCCCGAGCCACATGTTGCGGCAACCCGGAGTACAGAAGTAACCCAGAAGCTGATATGATCAATGACTCGGAGTAGTCAAAACGCGTCGTCGCGGTGAGTCGCCGACGCCGCCTCGTCTTGCCCTGCATCTGAAGTCGTTATCTCCACAGATGTACAATGGCAGTCTGGATGATCTCCACCGCTACAACCCAGATTCGCGTCCTCTGCCGTCATCTCGGCCTTGTGCTGCTGCTCCGCCTTAAGTCGCCATCTCGAGGCTGCCGTTAGCATGAGTCGCCGCTCCTGAGATGTGCAGCCTGAGCCGGCCATCTTCAAAACGCCGGATCCTGCTGCTCCCCGCATGCCGGTTCACCACTGCTATCAACTGTTGCTGTCCACGCGCGCCGGCTTACCACCCATACCAGCACCGTTGCTCCTTTCTCGCCGTGCGTCGCAGCCGGCGCAAGTCTCTGCTTGCCCGCTGCCTCCGCCGTGGTTCGCCGTGGCCGCAGCAGCCCTGGCTGGAGTCCCTCTATCTGTGCCTTGAACCGGGTCCGCCTTCTAGCTGGCCAGCCTCTGCCGTCGCGGCCTCGGCTGTCCTCTGCCGTCGCTGTCAGATTTCGGGTTCCGGCAGATCCTCTAGGTTCGAACTCTGGGGTGCACACGGAGATCTCACCTCCAACCTACCTACACCTCGTCGCCTCGCAAGGATCTAAACTACACAAAGAGCAACACAAGGGACACAAGGTTTATACTGGTTCGGGCCACCATTGCGGTGTAATACCCTACTCCAGTGTGTGGTGTGGTGGATTGCCTCAGGGGCTGATGATGAACAGTAAAAGGAAGAATAGCCTCACGAGGGTCTGTTCTTGGCCGGTGCGATGAACTGCTAGGGGGAGTTCAGTCGATTCTCTCTCCCTCTCTCTCTTGCCTATTTTCCCGGTCGATCAGGTCTCGATCTCCCCTCTTTCTAGATACTCATCCTCTACCCTGTGGGTGGCTAGTCCTATTTATAGGCAGAGGCCCTGGGCCTCTTCCCAAATATTGAGCGGGAAGGGCACCAACAATTGGCCATTTTGAAGGGGAACATCTAGTACACTTATCCTGACTAAAGTCGGTCCTCGCCTGTCAAAGACTCTGACGGTGACGCCGGCTTGGGCTCCACGATGACCTACTTCCTGCCGTTCTGCTGGTCTTGGTCTTGTTGCACCAAAAAGGTTGCCTTTGCTTGATACTCTTGGCCTGCGCTTGCCTCCCTTGCACCAAAGGGGAAACGAGGACACTATGTGGGCTGGCGCCCGCCTGGCGCCCTCGGTCGTCATGGCTTGCGTCATGGGCACCTCGTGAGGTACCCCGCCTTGATCTCTCCGCCTCCTCGCGAGCCAGCCTGACGAGGCCGTGCCTGAGGAAGCTTCCTGTCGTCCGCCCCGCGAGGCTTGGCCCCTCGCGAGGGTCTTGAGCTTGTGTTGATGAAGATGGGCCGTACTGGGCCACCCCTTGAGCCACGCCGCAGGCCGCAGGCAGGCAAGTCTGGGTACCCCTGTTCCCAGAACGCCGACAGTAGCCCCCGGGCCCAAGGCGCGCCTGGACTTGGCTTAGCAGAGAAGCGAAGGGGCAAGTGCGAAGCGCCGCCGGGCCCTAACAGCCTGCGGCCTTGGGCGCCGCGTGGTGGTTGATTGGACATAGGCATCCTTGCTTCCCCACGACGCCTCGGCAACTGCACGAATTGACAAGTCCCTACATGCAAAGCGGGTCATGATTACCTGTGATCGTGGAGGTCGACGGTTGGCCTTCTCCGGCTATAAGTACGGAACGGCGCGTGCCCTTCCAGTCCATCTCTTCTTGCTTCTCCTTCTTCTCCATCCTTGCCCTTGCTCCACATTGCGGCAATGGCTCCGATCCGCCGGTTCTCCGCAGAAGAGAAAGGAAAGGCCCCCCGAGAGGGTCCCGATCCGCTTCCGCCGAAGAAACGGCTAGCCCTCTACCGCCGAGATGAGGGCGCCCGGCAGGAGGTGTCGAGCCCCTTGTACGAGCGGCCACCGCCAGGGTTCCCGCTGCCCTTGTACGCCCGCATTGAGGGCCCTGAAGGAGTTGACGCCGAGCGCCATGGACGACGCCGCCGTCGGCGCCGGCGGGTCATGGCGGTGCGCGTTGTTCCTCCCGGAGTCCATGCCGAGGGCTCCTCCCGAGAGTTTGTGCTCCACACCGCCATGCCTCCTCAGTCTTGGATTCGCCTTCCTCCCT
Source organism: Aegilops bicornis (assembly GCA_021605145.1). NCBI lineage: Eukaryota > Viridiplantae > Streptophyta > Magnoliopsida > Poales > Poaceae > Aegilops > Aegilops bicornis. The sequence goes on from CM038673.1 coordinate 185,189,572, forward strand.
CCATCGCCTTCGTGATTCCGCAGAGGGGATCTCTGGAGCTCTGGTTGCACGCCGGGCTGCAGCACCCTTTGCGATCGGAGCGGAGGTTGCGGTTGTCGCTCGTGCAAGGTCTTCATGACTCGAGGCCGGGACGAGATCGCCGGGTCTGCCGGGGCGAGGCGCCCTCGTGATCCACCTGGAGTACGACGGCGCTTCCGTGATGTTCTTCAAGGTCTTCGACGCGGAAGGACGCCGGCTGGAGTGCTGCCCTGAGAGAGGTGCTCGGGGCCCTGCCGCGGCAAGGACTAGGCTCGCCGACCACTCCCCCAGCAGCTCCTCAGGCGGTGGAGGCGTCAGAGGATCCAGCGACACCGTTGAGCTCTTCGCGACTCCGGAGACGAGCGACGACAGCTACGAGCCCCCGAGCTTGCGTCGCTCTCGGAGCAGGGAGGGCTCGTCAGGCCGCCGCCGCCACTGATCTGGATGGGGTTCACGCCGGTGCCTGATGGCTCACTGTTGATGATGGTGTATTTTGCAGAGGCGCATGTAGTTAGCGTTCTTTAGGATCTGCTCCCTTTGTTCCCTGCGAGGAATCAAAAAACGCGCCCCGTGGGGGCTTGTAAGGTGCTTGCGGTTCCGTTTGTTAATATGATCATGGTCGTGAAGTGGTGCGAGATGCCCATCCCATCTTAGCTTAGTTCCTCCTTTCGTACCTCGCGAGGGCTTGACGCTCTGTGCCGACAGGTCCCGGTCCCAAGGCAGGCTTCAGTCGTCGCTGGTATGCCAAGTCGCGATGCCGTGGTCAAGGCCAGGAGGTGAGCGGCCCGGGGTCCAGTAAGAGCCCCTGAGTCATGATGCTCAGGAGGCCCCCTTTAGCGCTCAAGCAGCCATCATTCGGTGAGAAAGGAGTGCGACGTTGCTAACACGGGATTGCTTTTGGTGCGAGGTCGGTGCTGCGATAGCTAGTATTTCCGGGGGATGACTTATCTCAGGAGTCAGGAACCGCTTATAGGTGCGGTGTTAGGTCCGCGCATCGGCAGACGAGGAGTTGCCTGGCGAGATCCCCGCGTGCCTCTTCTCTCTCGCCTTTACTCCCCTTTCTGCTCTACGTCCTCGGGTCCCGACCCTCGAGCGAGCTCAGCCGTCGCTGGTACGCCAGGTCGTGATGCCGTGGACAAGGCCAGAGGGTGAGGGCTGGAGAGCCAGTAGGAGCCCATGAGTCGTGATGCTCAGGTGCCCCCCCTTTAACATGCAAGAGGTTCACGCGGACGAGAGTGAAGGAGACGCCGTGAAGGCCTCGCCTGACGCTGCTCCTTGAAGAGATCCTGCAGGCTCATCACAATAAGAGCAAGAGTTCGCCATGACAATCGACAGTCAGCCGTTGGTTGCTCTAGAGGGGTGACGAGGCACTGAAGGCTTGACGAGGTGGTGCCATGCGGGGCTGCTGCGGCCAGAGCTCAGCCATTCAGGTTTGTTTGTTGCGAGGGGACGGGACCCATGCGCATAGCGTCGTGCCGTTAGGGAGCAGCTCCATCAGTTGGTGTCAATCGAGCGGGCGACTAGGTCAAACACGTTAATCACGAAGGAGCAAGTCCATTTAGATAGGTGCAGAGAAGGCGGACATCGCTGGGTCGGGCCCGAGCGACTTGGGGATGACGCAGCCCGAGGGGCGCCCCCAATAAAGTAAACTAGAAACATGAATCAAAAGGGATACATGCTTCAGGGACGGACCCACGCGGCTTGGGAATGATGCAGCCCTGGGGGGCACTCCCAGCTGAAAATGAAACTCGAAGTATGTCACCTGGTAATGTTGAAGATGAAGGGATGCTGAAGTAGCGGACGTCATGCGCTACGGAAGCCGATCTTCACGAGCCCCCAGGCCGAGGAGCCTCGGGAGGCTCCGGTGGCGCTGGTGGCTCCTCGCGGACCATCTCCATATCCGCCAGGACCGCGGAACGCCTGGCCACTTGAGCCTCCAGGATGCTCCTCATGAGGCGCTGGCGCGTGGCAGCCGCGTTCGGCAAGCCGTAAGGCATGCGAACCTAGCTGTGGGGTGGACCTTCACAGCGGCCCGCGCGTGAGGGCCAGAGGCGCTCCTGAGAGGCGGCTCGGTTGAGCCCTGGTATGTCGATGCAGACGCGTAGCCCACCATCCTCGCCTGGATGGGGAGCTACGGTGGGTAAGCGGCGGCTGCCACTCATGACTCTTGACTCCTGCAGCTCCTGAATGGCCTTGCTGACGAACTCCTGAGGGTTCGGCCCTCCTTACCGTGCTCCTTCCTGAGGAAAACGTGCTTTGAAACACGCCTCCAAGTGGTGCCCGAGCGCCTCCCTCGTGATCTTAGGAAAGTCGGTGGCCCTCCAGGAGAGAGCCCCCGAGCCTTGCTCGAGGAGGGCGTCGGGCGCGCCTTCCTATGCGACAGGAGGTGCCCCCTAACAAAGCGCGACCACGAGGAGCCTGCCTCCCGAGGGGTCGGGCCAGGCGATGTCTTCTTCTTCTTAGGAGCAGCCACGGTAGGCGTCCCGCTCCTGTGATCTGGGTCTTCAATAGATGCGGCTTGGAAAGCACTCTCCAGAGAACATCGCCGGCATTCAGGAGAACGGGGTCCCTGTGACTTGCTGCCTGACCTCAAGGCGTGGCTCAAAGGAGGCCCAGGACGGCCCATCTTCATCAGCACAAGCTCAAGACCCTCGTGAGGGGCCAAGCCTCGCGGGGCGGACGAACAAGAGCTTCCTCAGGCACGGCCTCGTCAGGCTGGCTCACGAGGAGGCGGAGTGTTCAAGGCGGGGTACCTCGCGAGGTGCCCGTGAAGTAAGCCATGACGACCAAGGGTGCCAGTCGGGCGCCAGCCCAAGCGTCCTCCTTTCCTCTTTGGTGCAAAGGGGGCAAGCGCAGGCAAGAGCATCAAGCAAAGGCATCCGTTTCGGTGCAACAAGACCAAGACCAGCCCCAACGGCTGGAATGCAGTCATCTTGGAGCCCAAGCAGGCATCATCACTAGAGCCTTTGGCAGGCGAGGACCAACTTTAGTCAGGATAAGTGTACCCGCTGTTCCCCTTCAAAATGGCCAATTGTTGGCGCCCTTCCCGCTCAATATTTGGGAAGAGGCCCAGGGCCTTCGCCTATAAATAGTGAAGGGAGAGACGGGAGACGAGAGACGAAGGACGACCGGATCGAGCATTCGGAATCCAGAGAGAGAGAGAGAAACCCGTTCCTCAAGCTAGAGCGACGGGGCACCACTTAGCAGTTCATCACACCCACCAAGAACAGACCCTCGCGAGGCTGTTCTTCCCTCAGCATCGTTTCTTCATCAGCCCCAGAGGCAATCCACACACCACAAACTACAGTAGGGTATTACACCACAACGGTGGCCCGAACTAGTATAAATCTTGCGTCTCTTGTGTTGTTCTTGTTAGTAGTTTAGGTCCCTGCGATTCGGCGAGGAACGAGACGGTGGAGGGTTGGATCTCCCAGCGCACCCCAGAGTTCAAACCTTAAGGGTCTGCCGGAACCCGTGATCCGACATTTGGCGCGCCAGGTAGGGGTGCGCTGGAATCTGCCTTTCGTCGCCTTGTTCTTCCCCGACCACCGCCACCATATCGGCGCTCGTCGGGCTCGCACCGAAACCGCCCTCGCTTCCGTCGCCCAGACGGCTCCCGTCAGCGGGCGTCCTCGTCGTTCCCCGTCACCTGCTGTCAACGCCGCCACTGGCCCGGCGGGGAACGAGCAACAAGCGTCGTCCCAGCACCCGTCCATGAGGCGGGACGGCCGCACCGCCACGCCTTCGCTCACCCCCGCTGGTTCTTCGTCACGCGCGCCCCGCGCGGCCATGGAGGCCCGAGCTGCACTCATCGCGGCTAACGAGCTCCTGCGTAACCGCCCCGTCAACGACGTCTACGAAGAATGGCTCGACCCGCTGCCGCTGAAAGCTCGTTCAAGGCTATGGAGGCGACCCCGCGCCATCCGTTTCGCTGCACCGCACCCCGCCCCGCGCGGGCGATGAAGCTCCCGGGGCGCCTCAGCCGCCTCCTCCTCAAGACGGCGCCCTGGCCCCAAGGCGCGCGGCCCCTGGGCGGAACCCGCTCCGCCAGGCGCCGACGCGGCAAGAGCAGAGCTGTCAAGAAGTTCCTCGCCCCCAAGAAGCTGCCCGAGCGCTCCCGCTCCAAAGACGTCAAGACCTGCTTTCCCCCAAGGGCGCAGGGAGGCCTGCAAGACCAAGCTCTCTGCCATACAAGGCCCCCCGCGGCCACGGCGGGCTGCCGCGCCTTCACCACCGAGCTGCGTGGCGTCGCGTGGCCCGCCAAGTTCAAGCCGGGCCCGCCCCACAGCTACGTACGCATGCCTTATGGCCTGCCAAACGCGGCTGCCGCACACCAGCGTCTCTTGAGGACCATCCTGGAGGCTCAAGAGGTCAGGCACGCCGCAGCCCTGGAGGAGATGGAGATGGCCCGTGAGGGGCCGCCAGCGCCTCCGGAGCCTCCCGAGGCCCCTGAGACTGGGGGCTCGTGAGGATCGGCTCCCGCAGCCCACCGAGTCTGCTACATCAACAGCCCTTCGTCCCCAACATCACCAGCTGACATCTTCAAGTTTTATTTCCGGCTGGGAGCGCCTTCAGGGCCACATTATTCCTAGGCCGCGTTGGTCCGTCCTTGTGGCATGTATCCCTTTTATTTCATGTCCTTAGCTTACCCTGTCGGGGGCGCCCCTCGAGCTGCATCATCCCCAAGCCGCTCGGGCCAGTCCCAGCGGCATTTATCCTTCATGCGTTTTCCTTAGGATTATGATCCACCATGCTTGTTATTTGGTGCCTTCTCCTGGGTGGCGAAATCTTGCACGTTAAAGGGGGGGGTGCCTGAGCATCGCGACTTCAGTGGCTCCTACCGGGCGCTCGGCCCTCACCCTCTGGTCTTGTCCATGGCATCGCGACCTGGCTTGCCAGCGACGGTAGAGACCAGCCCGAGAGCCGGGACCCGAGGACGTAGAGTTTCGTCATCCAATCCAGCTTACGCGTTAAAGGGGGGGTGCCTGAGCATCGCGACTCAGGGCTGCTACCGTCTCTCCGGCCCTCACCTTCTGGTCTTGTCCATGGCATCGCGACCTGGCTTGCCAGCGACGGTAGAGACCAGCCCGAGAGCCGGGACCCGAAGACGTAGAGTTGTTGCCTCCGACCCAGCTTGCGCGTTAAAGGGGGGTGCCTGAGCATCACGACTCAGGGCTCCTACCGGCTCTCCGGCCATCACCCTCTGGTCTTGTCCACGGCATCGCGACCTGGCTTGCCAGCGACGGTAGAGACCAGCCCGAGAGACGGGACCCGAGGACGTAGAATTGTATCATCTAATCCAGCTTGCGCATTAAAGGGGGGTGCCTGAGCATCGCGACTCAGGGCTCCTACCGGCTCTCCGGCCCTCACCCTCTGGTCTTGTCCATGGCATCGCGACCTGGCTTGCCAGCGACGGTAGAGACCAGCCCGAGAGCCGGGACCCGAAGACGTAGAGCACCGGCATCTAGCCAATTTTGCAGGAACACACTCGAAGATAAGGCCCAGAGCCAGGCGCAACCCGCCTTGAGGTAGGGCCTCATGAGTCCCGCGTTGGCTCACGGGTGCCCAGATACACCTCGTCCAGCCCTACCGTGCCGGCCACGCGTGTCGAGGTGGGGCTGTATATGCCCGGGGGCTCCTCCGAGGGGAGCCCCTCCCACGTTCGGTGGAAGCACCATGCTCGCTGGCTGGCGACATCGCCGTGGAGCGGCTATGCCGTCACGCTTGGAAGTGCTATGCTCCGCTGGTGATAAACAATCGAGGATGGCCTCCGGGTCGCGTCAACCTCGGAGCCCGAGCTCGATTGTTCGGCCTCGTCATAGCGCCTCCTCTCGGGAGGCGCCCGCGTCGAAGGCTGAGCCGCACGGGCTGCGCCTGAGTCACGCCCAGATGCACGCCACCCAGCCAGGCCCCTCGGGCCTGGTTAAATGCCACGCCACTCCCCGGCGGAGCCAAGGCACGCATGTCGTTTGAGCGTCAAGGGGACTCTGAGCATCGCGACTCAGGAGCCTAACTGGTCACGTAGCCCCTCACCCCTTAGTTCCGAAAGGCTAACGGCGGTTGGGGTATGCGCGGGGCCGGGCTCTGCAGACGTAGAACGATGGATCCGCCCACGCCTCATCTCCCTACTTGTTGTTCGTGCGCCAAGGGGGACTCCTGAGCATCGCGACTCAGGAGCCTAACTTGTCACGTAGCCCCTCACCCCTTGGTCCCGTCCTGGTTTCCGGTCGGGGCTAATGGCGGCTGACGTATGCGCGGGGCCGGGCTCTGCCGGTGTAGAACATAAGCAAGTAGGAAGCACAAATTTCAAGGAATTCAAAAGCAAATATTACAGTCCACACTGTTATCGCAGTACCAACGCAAGTTTAAACGCCTCCCCGAGGCATGATACATGTGCAGGAATTACAAGTGAGGCAGGAGCCGCAGTGCAGTCACTTGTCGGCGGTGGAGCAGTACGGAGTGGTCGCACCTCGTGAAGCAGCCGGGCCGGCAGCGCCTCGCTTCGGCTTGGTGCTGAAGGCCTGGAACTTCCCCAACAGAGCCTCCGCACGACCCTTCACAGCCTCGGCAGCGGCAGCTGCGTGCTCGCCGCTCACCGGCTCCAGTAGGCTGTCCATGTCGACGCTGGGTCGCGAAGATATATATGGGTGAGGATCCGCGTCAGTGCCGCAGAAGACAAGACCCGCGCCTCTGCCTCAGCCGTGGGGCCAAGACCAAGGGAGACATCTTCAAGAGCGCGGATCATGAAAGGAAGCAGCTTGGCGGGGCCGTCCTCCGCGCCGGCCAGTGGGCTCTCCAGGCCGCTGTCATAAAGCTCCCTCAGCAGGACGCGAGCCTTCACCTCCATATCCATGAAGGCCACGCGGTCTTCAGCCAGAACCCGCGCCTTGGCGTCGGCTCGACCTTCCTGCGCCTCCGGTTCCCTGCCCCAGCAGCGTCAAAGGCGGTCGCGGCGCTTCTTCAACAGCCTCCCGGTCCTTGATGGCCGCCTCGCGAGCCTTCATGCCTTCCTCCTGCTCTGGCGGAGGCGAGCCTCCTCGGCGAGCTGGTTCTGCAGGCCCTTCACTCACCCTCCGGCGTCTCGCGGCGGCCGCGAGATCTTGGCTGCCTCCCCCAGGGCAGCATCGCGGGCTACCTTCGCCTCGCGAACAGCCTGTTTCTCCTCGTCACAGGCCGTCGAAGCCTGGACCAGCGCCGACCGAATCGACGCATCGGCACGAATCCAGCCAGAGGCCAGCTCGAGGCGCCCGGCCACCAAGCAAGGGTCGGCGCCCAGAAGATCCTGCCGCGGCCGGTCAGTTCAGCGGCGGTGGTCCGGGACCAGAGGAGTCGGAGAGACAGCAGTAGGCGGAGTAGGAGGAGTTGGTGGCCGCGTAACCACTGCGCCCAGAGGCGGAACCAGCGGCGCCACGACGACGGTGGGGGCTGCGCCCAGCAAGGCCGCCTCGGGAGTCGCTTGGGACAAGGGCTGAAGCTCACCCAGCCAGGCTCGGCCGAGCCTCGCGAGGACGCCCGGGCAGGAGAGGCACAGGCGTCGGGGTCGTCTTCCTTTTCGGGCAAAGGCACCACCACGGATGGGGCCTCAGGCGCCCCCTTCAGCTTCTTCGCCGCAGGCGCCAGCCTGACCGAAGAGCATGGACATTAGATCTCTTCAACAAAGCAATAATCAAGACAGGAGGCGGGCACTTACAAGTCGTCTCTAGTGGACTCGAGCAGCCTCCGGCCATACTTGAAGCCCGAGAGCCGGCTGCAGGGATCGGCTTCAAGGGGACCAGGAGCGACAGGCGCGTCCGCGGATCGCCCCGGGGCCGGGGCGGACCCGCGGGGGACCAGCCCAGTCCGGTCCTTCTTCGGGATTGGGGGCAGGATTTTGCCTCCCCGCTCATCCTCATCTTCTTCATCGTCATTTTCGGGGAGGCAGAGAACGCGGGGCCTGCACCGCAGGGAGGGAGCCCTTGACTCCGCCCCCGAATTAACCCCCTCTCCTGGCTCCCTTTCCTCCACCTCTTCGCTGGAGTCGGAAGAGGGTACGTCCACCAGGTCCTCCGGAGCCTCCGCGGGCACGAGCCCGTCCCCATTGAAGGCGGGCATGGACCCCACAACCTACTCCCAATCCTCGCGAAGGAACAGGGGCGCGGGGGCGCCCTTTGATCTTGCCACATTGCCCCCTACCAAGGACTGGAGGACCGTCACCAGATCCTCGCTGGCCAGGGCCACGGGGCTCGGGTTAGGCCTCCACATCGGAAGCGAGTACTGGCGAAGCGGAGCCAGTTGGTGCTCCAGGAACTCCCTCAGCAACGACGCACCGGTCAGCCTCGCCGCCGCCGCATCGTCCGGCTTCAGATCTGCGTCCATCCTCTCCAGCACCAGCTTCGCGCGAGGATCCCTAAGCTTCGCCCGGGACCAGTCGTCGGAGCTCTCGGTGGGCTCCGTGGGCAGGATCAGTCGAGGGTGGATCCGCCCGGCGTCCACCAAGACCCACTTGCTCCTGAAGCCCTCAATCCGCTTCCCAGTGTTTGAAATGGCAATGGCTCCATGTGTCACGACAAAGCTCAGCGCCTGTGAGACGGGACCACGGGAGAATCGGAGGAAGAAGTAGTGGCGCAACAAGGCCACCGAGGGCTTCACCCCAACACGAGCCTCACAATAGTAGGCGAAGATTGCCAGGAGAAGGACGGAGTTGGGATGGAGGTGCAGAGTGTGAATGTTGTAATGGCGAAGGACGGAGAAGAAGAACTCAGAGAAGGGAGGTGACAAACCAGCAATAATGGCGCCCGCGAAGAACGGGTAGAAGGTACTCCCCCGACCCTCAGGGGCGGAGGAGCCGGCCTTGAACACCGCCGTTCACGGCGCCCTGCGCCTCCGCTTAGCCGGGCGCATCGAGGCAAGGCTTCGCCCGTGAACACGTTCGGCGGGTCCAAGGCAGGAGAGTACCAGGATCCGGCCGGGGTTTGACGAGGAGCCATGACTGGCTAGGGCACTGAGGCGGAGTGGATCTGAAAGTCTTGGAAGCAGGAAGGAGAGGCGCAAGAAAGGGGATCTGAGCAGCAACTGGAGAAAGTAAAGGAGGGAAGCAAGATGCCGCTCTATTATCAACCCGCACGGTTATAGAAGCGCCCACGTCCAATCAACCGCCACGCGGCACCAAAGGCCGCAGGCTGTTAGGGCCACAACGCTTCGCACTTGCCCTTTCGCCTCTCTGCACGGCCAAGTCCGGGCGCGTCGTGGCCCCGGGGGCTACTGTCGGCGTTATGGGAACGGGGGTCCCCAGACTTGCCTGCCTGCGGCCTGCGGCGTGGATCAAAGGAGGCCTAGGACGACCCATCTTCATCAGCACAAGCTCAAGACCCTCGCGAGGGGCCAAGCCTCGTGGGGCGGACGACCAAGAGCTTCCTCAGGTACGGCCTCGTCAGCCTGGCTCACGACGAGGCGGAGAGTTCAAGGCGGGGTACCTCGCGAGGTGCCCGTGGCGTAAGCCATGGCGACCAAGGGCGCCCGGTCGGGCGCCAGCTCGCGGCGTCCTCCTTTCCTCTTTGGTGCAAAGGGCAAGCGCGAGCAAGAGCATCAAGCAAAGGCATCCGTTTGGGTGCAACAAGACCAGACCAGCCCCAACGGCTGGAATGCGATCATCGTGGAGCCCAAGCAAAGGCGTCATCACCAGAGCCTTTGGCAGGCGAGGACCAACTTTAGTCAGGATAAGTGTACCCGCTGTTCCCCTTCAAAATGGCCAATTGTTGGCGCCCTTCCCGCTCAATATTTGGGAAGAGGCCCAGGGCCTTCGCCTATAAATAGGGGTAGCCACACTCAGAGAGTGAAGGGAGAGACGGGAGACGAGAGAGGAAGGACGACCGGATCGAGCATTCGGAATCCAGAGAGAGAGAAACCCGTTCCTCAAGCTAGAGCGACGGGGCACCACTTAGAAGTTCATCACACCCACCAAGAACAAACCCTCGCGAGGCTGTTCTTCCCTGTACTGTTCTTCATCAGCCCCAGAGGCAATCCACACACCACAAACTAGAGTAGGGTATTACACTACAACGGTGGCCCGAACTAGTATAAATGTTGCGTCTCTTGTGTTGTTCTTGTTAGTAGTTTAGGTCCCTGCGATTCGGCGAGGAACGAGACGGTGGAGGGTTGGATCTCCGTGTGCACCCGAGAGTTCGAGCCTTAAGGGTCTGCCGGAACCCGTGATCCGACAAACACACTGCGTCCCTTTCTTCACAAGGCACCGTGATGACTCCACCGCTTCCTGGCATCTTGAGGACATTGTAGCCGTGATGAGTCACGGCCATGAATTTGGCCAGAGCTAGGTACCCGAGGATGGCATTGTATAGCAGGCGAATGTGGGCGACGTCGAAGTCAATGAGCTCGGTGCGGTAGTTGTCGCGCGTCCCGAAGGTGACAGGGAGGCGGACCTGCCCAATCGGAACTGTGGAGCCATCAGTGACTCCGGAGAAAGGCTTGGTTGGCTGAAGTTGATTGTATGGCACTTGGAGATTGTTGAATGTCTCGACGGACAGGACATTGAGCCCTGCTCCGCCATCGATGAGGGTCCTGGTGACTTGCATGTTGTTGATGATTGGGGAACAAAGCATCGGGAGGACTCCAATTTGTGGCTGCGCACTTGAGCTGATCCGCTGAGCTGAACGTGATGGCGCACGCTGACCACCTGAGAGGGCGCGTGGCTTCGAGCTTGGGGAGGACTGCATTCACTTCGCGGGCGAACTTCTCGAAGATGCGCTGAGAGGCTGGGGCTTGATCTCCGCCCAGGATGCAAGCGATTGCACGCGGCTCCTGGAAGCCCCCAGCCCCTCGTCTTGATGATGGTCTTCATTTCTCCTTGGCTACGGTGGCAGAGGAGGGAGGCCTGCGTTGCCTTGTGGGCGATCCTCGCGAGGCTGATCCCTCCAGCCTCCCTCGCGAGGCGGGTCCCTCCAACCTCCCTCGCGAGGCTGATCTTGCCAGCGGTCCTTGCGAGGTCGGTCACGCCACCCTTGGCGAGGGCCACGGTCTTCCCAACGTCCTGTGCTTCTTCCTCCTCCTCGGTCGTAGCCTCGATCACTACAGTCGGGGCGTCAACCGATTCGCCCTTCTCGCACGGCCCTGAGCTCTTGGCATGCGTTGGTGTTGTGGGTGTGGAGGTCGTGGTACACGCAGTACCGGCTGCCCTTGGAAGACTCGGGTTGATCCCTTCCTTGCTTGGTGTCTGGTTCTGCCGCGAGCACGGCAGCACCCTTGCGCTTCCCGTCCTTGACCTTGGGCTTCTTCTCTTCTGGGTCGGCAGCCGGCAGCTCGAGGAGGGACAGGCGTCCTTCCTCAGCCCTGGTGCACTTGGTCGCCAAGTTGAACAGCTCCAGGGATGTGCACAGGTCTTCATGCATCGCCAGCTCCTCATTCATCTTGACGTCACGCACACCGTCGGAGAAGGCTAAGATGATGGCCTCCTCGGTCACCTTGGGAATCTTGAGGCGTGCGTTGTTGAAGCGGTGGATGTACTTCTGCAGGGTCTCTCCTGGCTGCTGCTTGATGCGGCGCATGTCGCTCACGGCAGGAGGCCTGTCGCGAGTGCCTTGGAAGTTGGCGATGAAGCGGGTGCGCATCTCGTCCCTGTGAGGAGATCGTGCCAGAGCCGTGTTCAGGAGCCAAAAGTGCGGGCACCACCCTTGAGCGCCATGGGAAACCAGTTCGCCATGACCTTCTCGTCCCCGTTGGCGGCTTCGATGCCCAGCTCGTAGAGCTGGAGGAACTCCGCAGGGTCGGCCATGCCGTCGTAGCGAGGAGGCAGGTCTGGCTTGAACTTGTCGGGCCATGCGACGCTGCGTAGCTCGGTGGTGAAGGCGCGGCAGCCTGCAGTGGCCACGGGAGGCCTTTGGTGACGGAGGGCTTGATCTTGCGGGTCCTCACGCGTTGCCGCTGGGAGCAGCGCGGGGTCTTGGCGTGCTGGAACAGGAGCGCGGTCGTGACGGGCCGGTGCAGGGAGCACTCGGGCAGCTTCTTGGGGGCGAGGGACCTCTTGGCAGCTCTGCTCTTGCTGCGCTGGTGCCAGACAGAGTGGGTTCCGCCCAGGGGCCACGTGCCTTGGGGCCAAGGCGCCTTCTTGAGGGGGAGGCGGCTGAGGCGCCCGGAAGCTTCATCGCCAGCGCAAGGCGGGCGCGTGCGATGAGAAGGACGGCGAGAGCCCCCGCAGAGCAGCCTCAGCCGACGCGGTCGAGCCACTCCTCGTAAACATCGTCGACGGGGCGGTAGCGCAGGAGCTCGTTTACCGCGATGAGCGCGGCTCGAGCCTCCATGGGCGCGCGGAGCGCGCGAGACTAAGAACCAGCTGGGGCGAGCGAAGGAGTAGCGGTGCAGCCGTCTCGCCTCACGGATGGATGCTGGGACGACGCCTGCTGCTCGTTCCCCGTCGGGCTGGTGACGGCGTTGACGGCAGGCGACAGGGAACGGCGGGGGAGGCCGCCGACGGGGGCCGTCTGGGCGACGCGAGTAGCGAGAGCGGCCCGGCGCTCGGCGCGGGCCCGATGAGCGTCTGACATTGACGCAAGGGGTGGCGAAGAGCAGGGTGGCGGAAGGCGGATTCCGGTGCACCCCTACCTGGCGCGCCAAATGTCGGATTTCGGGTTCCGGCAGACCCTCTAGGTTCGAACTCTGGGGTGCACGCGGAGATCTCACCTCCAACCTACCTACACCTCGTCGCCGCAAGGATCTAAACTACACAAAGAGCAACACAAGGGACACAAGGTTTATACTGGTTCGGGCCACCATTGCGGTGTAATACCCTACTCCAGTGTGTGGTGTGGTGGATTGCCTCAGGGGCTGATGATGAACGGTACAAGGAAGAACAACCTCACAAGGGTCTGTTCTTGGCCGGTGCGATGAACTGCTAGGGGGAGTTCAGTCGCTTCTCTCTCCCTCTCTCTCTTGCCTATTTTCCCGGTCGATCAGGTCTCGATCTCCCCTCTTTCTAGATGCTCATCCTCTACCCTGTGGGTGGCTAGTACTATTTATAGGCAGAGGCCCTGGGCCTCTTCCCAAATATTGAGCGGGAAGGGCGCCAACAATTGGCCATTTTGAAGGGGAACATCTAGTACACTTATCCTGACTAAAGTCGGTCCTCGCCTGCCAAAGACTCTGACGGTGCCGCCGGCTTGGGCTCCACGATGACCTCCTTCCTGCGGTTCTGCTGGTCTTGGTCTTGTTGCACCGAAATGGTTGCCTTTGCTTGATACTCTTGGCCTGCGCTTGCCTCCCTTGCACCAAAGGGGAAACGAGGACACTGCGCGGGCTGGCGCCCGCCTGGCGCCCTCGGTCGTCATGGCTTGCGTCATGGGCACCTCGTGAGGTACCCCGCCTTGATCTCTCCGCCTCCTCGCGAGCCAGCCTGACGAGGTCGTGCCTGAGGAAGCTTCCTGTCGTCCGCCCCGCGAGGCTTGGCCCCTCGCGAGGGTCTTGAGCTTGTGTTGATGACCCTTGAGCCACGCCACAGGCCGCAGGCAGGCAAGTCTGGGTACCCCCGTTCCCAGAACACTGACAATCGCTGGCTCGCCGGCATCTGCCGTCGTGGCCTCGGCCTTGCTCTGAATCTCCAGGAGGGCCTCGCTCCGAGTACCCCCGTTCGTCACTCCCTGTTCCCGCGCCCGCCGGGTCGGCTCCCAAAAGTGCCCGTACCCGCTGGCCGGCTCCCGCTCGGCTCCGACCCCCAATTGCCGGGCCCTCCGTTGCCGCTCCGCTCGACCCCGAGTACCGCACAAGCTACCCGGGCGGATTACCATGCGACGCTTACGCCTGCTGGGCTCCCGCGCGCCTCGCCGTCGTGCGGCTTCTACTCAAACTCTGCCGCGAACTTCCTCCGGGTCGTCGCGCCCCGATGGCCGCTCCAGCCGCTGCAAGCCACTGCTGGCTAGAGCTGCTGCTGTTCACCTTTGCGCAAGATCCCGCATCACGAGCCGCCTGATGCCTCTGCTCGCGAACCACCCCCGCACACCTTGTCGGCCTTGCCTGGGTGCGCCTTTGGTGCTGTACTCCGGTGCCGGTTTGTTTCCGCCGCTCCTACTGGATGAATGTGTCAAAGCCGAGTCATTTCCTCTACAGCCGTTCGCCTGCAAGCAACTCTACGCCGCGACCTTGCCAGTGACTTGCTTCTGAACCGGCCGTCTAAAAAAAGGAGAGAGAAAGAGAAAGAGAAACACATGCAGGCGCATGCATATCCACAGAGAGAGGGGCGGGACAGAGAACCTGTGTGCATGCAAAGAGGTGGGGGAGGAGAACGTGGGCACAAGGATACAGTGGCATCGTTGCAACTGCCCGACGCCTCTTCCGTAGCAATCCAGGAGTGACAATCTGATTTTTGCTGTTCCCTCACCTCCTTGGTATGCAGGATGAGCATAAACGCCAAGAAAAAAGATCAGAGGCAGTACTAGTACTCCAACTGCTAGTCTGTATTTTGACTACGGGAAGACTATGGTGCAGAATACTACTCCATGAGGTTGTCAGACGTGTCCGGCGATTTAAAAAGATCGGACAAAATTAAAAGTATAGCTGAGAACTCTTTTCGTCCGACTATATCATCCAATGTCGTAGCCCGCGTTTGTCTGACAAGTCACCAGGTGCTATCTTTTCTATATATTTATTAGTGCATATTAATTTGTTTGAGAATAGTTACTCTGTCTTTCAATATATTTTATGCAGGACAAAGTCCACTACAAAAGTGGCGTCGTACCATGGACAAGAGGCTCGCACCGGTTTAAATGTCGTGAGCAACTCTCGCACCTGCACCGACTACCGCTGCCGCGCCTGAATTGTTAGTCCGCACTGGTTTATAAATGCCGAGGGCCGACTCTCCCGTCCGCACCGACTTACAAATGTCGCAGCCGACTTACAACGCCGCGGCCGACTCATCTATATGTGCCATCTCTGAAGCCGCGGTCGTCTTTGTCGTCCATCTCTTGCTGCCTGGTCTACATCAACACACCGGGCCGCACCTGTCTGCATGAGCTGTTTATTGAGTATGAGCAAGTCACAGCTTGGGTAGTCCGGTTTTCTTTAAAGCAAAATGGAGGCAAATTATCATATACTATCAACCGCCGTCTGCACTGGGCAGGCGCACAAGTCGCCACCATTACAGTTTGGTTAACTTCAAATCACCAGTTGGAAGGAACCGTTGGCCGAGTTGTTGACACAGTTCATACGGGATCATTTATAACCCACTGCAGTCACCTGAACCTTCTGTGGATTCACATCATGCTATCAACACCAATGATATACAAGTTATGCCAGTTTATATCACGGTCAAATATGGATAGTTTCAAGCCAACTCCTAGAGTCACCTTGAGACTCGGGGGCTACGATGACATGATTCAGCAAATCTTGCCAGTTTCAGCAAATTTAAGAACCCCAGGACGATGGAGGGAAAGATAACCCGGTCCCGGAGGCTACTGTTATTTGAAGGCCGTCAGAAAATTTCCGTCTTAGAAAGTATATGACAGTTACAAAATCCCGGCTTAATGAAGAAGTTCCGGGTCATCAGAAAGGATTCTGGTTTAAAATCCGGATCAAGGGAAGTCAGTCTCACTGAAGATCTCAAATATCCGGTTTATAATCTGGTTCAAGGGAAATCTGTCTCCCACAAAGCTCTGAAGCTCTCAACCGGTTTAAGAATTTCCGGTTCAAAAGGAATTAACTTCTCACAAGTTCGAGTTTAAAGGCTGTCAGAAAATTTCCGGCTGAAAATGAAGATTCCGGTTTAAGATCCGGTTCAAGGGAAAGATGTCTCCCAAAAAGCTTTGAAGCTCTCAATATATGGTTCAAAATCCCGGTTCAAGAAGGATTTATCTCTTGCAAAAAGTTAAAGGGTGCCAAAGAGGACCTGCTGCCATGATGCGCGGTTCAAACATGGGTATTCCGCCTTATTGGCTTATCATATTATTGATCACTTGGGGGCTTGGTCGCATTCGAACCATAGCTACACCTCTTGATAAGCGCAATGCCACAGCATCACTTGGGAGCTTGGTCATATCTGAACCATAGCTACGCCTCTTGAGGCGCAATGCCACAGCATCACTTGGGAGCTTGGTCGTATCTGAACCATAGCTATGCCTCTTGATCGGCACAATGCCACATCATCACTTGGGAGCTTGGTCGTATCCGAACCATAGCTACGCCTCTTTATCGGTGCAATGCCACAGCATCACTTGGTAGCTTGGTCGTATCCGAACCATAGCTACGCCTCTTGATCGGTGCAATGCCATAGCATCACTTGGGGGCTTTGGTCGAACCCGAACCATAGCTACACCTCTTGATCAGCGTAATGCCACAACATGATTTGGGGGCCTGGTCGAACCCGAACCATATCTACACCTCTTGGGGGCTTGGTCGTGTCCTAACCGTGGTCACACATCTTGATCGGTTCAAAGCCTCGCCTACAATGGTTTTTATTTATCTTTGTTTGAGTTCTGTTCTCTTTTTTGAGAAAGATTTTTTGTTGCTTTTTAAACCGGCGTTAACAACCCAGCTCGACTGTCAATTACAAGTTGTCAGTACATGACCAGTTATAATCTGGCGATTATTAACCCGGTCTGGTTCGACTACAAGTCGCCAGTATTATATGTGGATAATCCGGTGTTATCACAGCCCAGTACGGTTTTATCATAAACCGGCACAATATGGAAGGAGTTATCAGTACTCAAGATTGGGATTATCACCCTTACTACAAAAAGTTGGTAAACCAACGATGTGATTCAATGTCACAGGTATGATATCTTTCATATTTGATTATTCTTAAGTGCAGCCTTGGTTATAAACCCAGGTTATATGTTGGGCATTATGACCCGTCCGGCGGTAAACCGCCAGGACACTTTAAACTTGTTGTATGCAGAAATAGGTTGAAAAAAGCATGATTATAAATCACCGGTGTTTATTAACCCAGCCTGGCTTTTGACTATAAGTCGCCGGTATGATGGTAAATTATCCGGTGTTTATTAAACCGGCCTGGCTTTAAGACAATAAGTCTCCAGTATATATTTGGATTGCGCCTTTGGAATCATGCGCTTATAAATCATTGGATTATATTATTCAAATCTTGAAATAGCCAACATGGCTGGATTTTTATTATTGTTATCAATAACCATTATTATGATTAAGGTCGTCAAAGTCCCTTTAGTGCAATGGCTATCATATTATCAATGGATATGATTTATTCTACAATTGAAGGAATAGTCCTGAGTCGCTGCAGGCTTACGACCCGGCACTTGGGGGCTACATTATTTCAGTTCAGATTACATCAAATACACAAGTATCATGTCGCTGCAAGCATGCAACATGACACTTGGGGGCTAATGCAAAGTCATTGTTTGCTCACCTTATTGAAAACCCGACTCATCGCATCGTAATGAGTCGGCCCTTTGGGCCTACCAATTGCTCCTGTCAACTATTCAAGATTCAAGCCCCATGATGGGGGTTACATCATATGATGTTATTTTCATTGAAGTATATATAAGGTCCGAGCTCAATGTTATCTTACTGAGCCGGCCCTTGGGGGCTACATGTTGCTGTTAAAGTCTACATGATCATATTTTCAAAGTCCCTGCTCATTATTTGCATAGTGACCCGACCCTTGGGGGCTACACTGGTTGAAGTTTTTATGAGCATCAGGAAATTACAAGTCCCAGGTTGCTGCAAGCATGACAACTCGGTACTTGGGGGCTACATATGTGGAATACTCAGTTCAAGCTTGTGACATTCATATTGAAGCAAATCTTAAGCTGTTACTACGTTACCTTCTTAAGATTTGGGGGCTATAAGTGATAGGCATATAAGCGGTATATATTTTCAAAAGCTGATGTTAACAAACAGTTATGATCCGGTGCCATCAATATTTGTAAACCGGCAACGTTCTACATTCTTAAACTGGATGAAGATCAGATGAGTATTTCAAAGACCAATATTTTTGTTAAGCATTAGGAGCTGAGTCAAAGAAGTAATCCTTCACAATATTTCTCTGTGACAAACCAATGTCAGCAAATTGATTATGAAGCTGGCTTATTGACCCGGATTTTCTAGAAGGAAATGACAAGGATTCAAAGATGCTCAGGATCAGTTTAACATGGATAAATCCAAATTAAACTAGGGGCTAATGTCGGGGATATACCCCGTGGTATGACCCAGCCGGAGTCATAACCCGGCTAGGACTTGGTAAACCGGCGGACAGTTAAGACACAGAGTCAAGACAGATGGCTGAGACAGACGGTAAACCGGCTGGTGGTAAACTGGCAGGAGTCAAGTCAGATGATAACCCGGCAGGTGTTAAGTTAGACCATGTTAAACCGGCAGACCATGTTAAACCGGCAGACCATGTTAAACCGGCAGACCATGTTAAACCTGCAGACCATGTTAAACCGGCAGACCATGTTAAACCGGCAGACATTAAGAAGCCCATGAAGGGAAGTCAAAATAGTTCAAGTCTTAGTCCGAGATGGACTCTACATGTAACTCGCCCCTTCAACTTATATAAGGAGGGGCAGGGCTCCAAAAAGAGAGAGAGGAAAACCCCAAGATATAGGGCTAGACACAACTAGAGGACAGCCGGTTTACAGCGACTCCCTCGTGATGATAATGAGATCTAGCCTCAAACAGCATGTAGGGTTATTACCGGATGATGTTTCCCGGGGCCCGAAGCTGTCTAAATCTTTGTCTTGCGTGTTGCGTCTCTCGATTCCGCTCAACCCCTCTCAAGCTACCACATAGATGCGTTGGCCTCGCGACCAAGTCCTGACACTAAGGACATCTGACGTGTTAATTCCACGACAATATGAGATCCAATTACTTGTAGGGAAATGAAAAATACCTCAGTTATGATGATGCACTAGTTCCATAGCTGGGACTTTGTGAATGTTCTCGAAATGCGCTTGTCGAGTGCTCATTAAGAAAGTTTCTATACAAGTTTCTGAATGAACTCCTTAAGAAAAGTTCTCCAAAAGTTCCCTGTGAAATAATAGTTTGAAGCATCTGATCATCACAAACATTTTGACTACTTGTGGAGAAAAAACGGACTCCGTATGAGTCAAATATCCATGTTTCAGTGAACACTGCACAAAACTGATTCCGAACGACAGTTACAATCTAGTTCTTGTGTAGTTGCGTTCAATTTTTTCCGTTCTACTTAAATAAAGATCTCCATAGAAGATCCAATTACTTGTATGTAAATGCAAGAGACCTAAGTTATGATGATGCACTAGGTCCATAGCTAGGACTTTGTGTATGTGCTTGAAATGCGTTTGTCGAGTGCTCATTAAGAAAGTTTCTATACAAGTTTCTGAATGAACTCCTTAAGAAACATTCCCCAAAAGTGACCTATGAAAGAATGCTTTGAAGCATCTGGTCGTCACAAACGTTTTGACTACTTGTGGAGCCAAAACGGACTCCGTATGAGTCAGATATCCATGTTTCAGTTAATACTGCGCAAAAATGATTCCGAACGACAGTTACAGACTGTTCTTGTGTAGTTGCATTCGATTTATTCCATTCGACTTCAGTAAACATCTCCATATGAGATCCAATTACTTGTAGGGAAATGCAAGAGACCTCAGTTATGATGATGCACTAGGTCCATAGCTGGGACTTTGTGTATGTTCCCGAAATGCGTTTGTCGAGTGCTCATTAAGAAAGTTTCTATACAAGTTTCTGAATGAACTCCTTAAGAAAAGTTCCCCAAAAGTTCCCTGTGAAAGAATCAATTGAAGCATCTGGTGGTCACAAACGTTTTGACTACTTGTGGAGCCAAAATGGACTCCGTATGAGTCAGATATCCATGTTTCAGTTAACACTGCGCAAAACTAATTCCGAACGACAGTTACAGACTAGTTCTTGTGTAGTTGCATTCAATTTTTTCCATTCAACTTAACTAAATATCTCCTTATGAGATACAATTACTTGTAGGGAAATGAAATAGACCTCAGATATGTTGATGCACTAGGTCCTTAGCTGGGACTTTGTGTATGTTCTTGAAATGCGTTTGTCGAGTGCTCATTAAGAAAGTTTCTATACAAGTTTCTGAATGAACTCCTTAAGAAAAGTTCTCCAAAAGTTCCCTGTGAAAGAATCCTTTAAAAAATCTGGTCATAAAAAATATTTTGACTACTTCTGGAGCCAAAACAGACTCCGTATGAGTCAGATATCCATGTTTCAGTTCACACTGCGCAAAACTGATTCGAGCAGCGATTCTGAGACT
This sequence comes from Aegilops bicornis, assembly GCA_021605145.1. Taxonomy (NCBI): domain Eukaryota; kingdom Viridiplantae; phylum Streptophyta; class Magnoliopsida; order Poales; family Poaceae; genus Aegilops; species Aegilops bicornis. The sequence goes on from CM038673.1 coordinate 185,209,811, forward strand.
AGTTCTTGTGTAGTTGCATTCGACTTTTTCCATTCTACTTCACTAAACATCTCCATATGAGATACAATTACTTGTAGGGAAATGCAAGAGACCTCAGTTATTATGATGCACTAGGTCTATAGCTGGGACTTTGTGTATGTTCTAGAAATGCGTTTGTCGAGTGTTCATTAAGAAAGTTTCTATACAAGTTTCTGAACGAACTCCTTAAGAAAAGTTCCCCAAAAGTTCCCTGTGACAGAATCCATTGAAGCATATGGTCGTCACAAACGTTTTTACTACTTGTGGAGCCAAAACGGACTCCGTATGAGTCAGATATCCATGTTTCAGTTAACACTGCACAAAACTGATTCTGAACGATAGTTACAGACTAGTTCTTGAGTAGTTGCATTCGACTTTTTCCATTCTACTTCACTAAACATCTCCATATGAGATACAATTACTTGTAGGGAAATGTAAGAGACCTCTGTTATGATGATGCACTAGGTCTTTAGCTGGGACTTTGTGTATGTTCTCGAAATGCGTTTGTCGAGTGCTCATTAAGAAAGTTTCTATACAAGTTTCTGAACAAACTCCTTAAGAAAAGTTCTCCAAAAGTTCCGTGTGACAGAATCCTTTGAAGCATATGGTCGTCACAAACGTTTTGACTACTGGTGGGGCCAAAACGGACTCTGTATGAGTCAGATATCCATGTTTCGATTAACAACTGCATAAACTGATTCGAGCAGCAGTTCCAGACTAGTTCTTGTGTAGTTGCATTCGATTTTTTCCATTCTACTTCACTGAACTTCTCCATATGAGATCCAATTACTTGTAGGGAAATGAAAGAGACCTCATTTATGATGATGCACTAGGTCCATAGCTGGGACTTTGTGTGTGTTCTCGAAATGCGTTTGTCAAGTGCTTATTAAGAAAGTTTCTATACAAATTTCTGAACGAACTCCTTAAGAAAGTACTCCAAAAGTTCCATATGAAAGAATCCTTCGAAGCATCTGGTCGTCACAATTGTTTTGACTACTTGTGGAGCCAAAACGGACTCCGTATGAGTCAGATATCCATGTTTGATTAACATCGCAAAACTGATTCGAGCAGCGATTCTGAGACTAGTTCTTCTGTAGTTGCATTCAATTTTTTCCATTCAACTTAACTAAACATCTCCTTATGAGATCCAATTACTTGTAGGGAAATGAAACAGACCTCAGTTATGTTGATGCACTAGGTCCTTAGCTGGGACTTTGTGTATGTGCTTGAAATGCGTTTGTCGAGTGCTCATTAAGAAAGTTTCTATACAAGTTTCTGAATGAACTCCTTAAGAGAAGTTCTCCAAAAGTTCCCTGTGAAAGAATCCTTTAAAAAATCTGGTCATCAAAAATGTTTTGACTACTTCTGGAGCCAAAACAGACTCCGTATGAGTCAGATATCCATGTTTCGATTCACATCACGAAACTGATTCGAGCAGCGATTCTGAGACTAGTTCTTGTGTTGTTGCATTCGACTTTTTCCATTCTACTTCACTAAACATCTCCATATGAGATACAATTACTTGTAGGGAAATACAAGAGACCTCAGTTATTATGATGCACTAGGTCTATAGCTGGGACTTTGTGTATGTTCTTGAAATCCGTTTGTCGAGTGCTCATTAAGAAAGTTTCTATACAAGTTTCTGAACGAACTCCTTAAGAAAAGTTCCCCAAAAGTTCCCTGTGACAGAATCCTTTGAAGCATATGGTCGTCACAAACGTTTTTACTACTTGTGGAGCCAAAACGGACTCCGTATGAGTCGAGATATCCATGTTTGATTAACACTTGCACAAAACCGATTACGAGCGATAGTTCTGAGACTAGTTCTTGAGTAGTTGCATTCGACTTTTTCCATTCTACTTCACTAAACATCTCCATATGAGATACAATTACTTGTAGGGAAATGCAAGAGACCTCTGTTATGATGATGCACTAGGTCTTTAGCTGGGACTTTGTGTATGTTCTCGAAATGCGTTTGTCGAGTGCTCATTAAGAAAGTTTCTATACAAGTTTCTGAACAAACTACTTAAGAAAAGTTCTCCAAAAGTTCCGTGTGACAGAATCCTTTGAAGCATATGGTCGTCACAAACGTTTTGACTACTGGTGGAGCCAAAACGGACTCTGTATGAGTCAGATATCAATGTTTCAGATTAACATCACAAGAAAACTTATTCCGAATCTACAGCCTGGACTAGTTCTTGTGTAGTTGCATTCGATTTTTTCCATTCTACTTCACTGAACTTCTCCATATGAGATCCAATTACTTGTAGGGAAATGAAAGAGACCTCATTTATGATGATGCACTAGGTCCATAGCTGGGACTTTGTGTGTGTTCTCGAAATGCGTTTGTCGAGTGGTTATTAAGAAAGTTTCTATACAAATTTCTGAACGAACTCCTTAAGAAAAGTTCTCCAAAAGTTCCATATGAAAGAATCCTTTGAAGCATCTGGTCGTCACAATTGTTTTGACTACTTGTGGAGCCAAAACGGACTCCGTATGAGTCAGATATCCATGTTTCAGATTAACATCACAAGAAAACTGATTCCGAACGTCAGTTACACACTAGTTCTTCTGTAGTTGCATTCAATTTTTTCCATTCTACTACACTAAACATCTCCTTATGAGATCCAATTACTTGTAGGGAAATGCAAAATATCTCAGTTATCATGATGCACTAGGTCCATAGTTGGGACTTTGTGTATGTTCTCGAAATGCGTTTGTCGAGTGCTCATTAAGTAAGTTTCTATACAAGTTTCTGAACGAACTCCTTAAAAAATTTCTCCAAAAGTTCCCTGTGAAAGAATCCTTTGAAGCATCTGGTCGTCACAAACGTTTTGACTACCTGTGGAGCCAAAAAGGACTCCGTATGAGTCAGATATCCATGTTTCGGTTAACACTGCGTAAAACTGATTCCGAACGATAGTTACAAACTAGTTCTTGTATAGTTGCATTCGATTTTTTCCATTCTACTTCACTGAACATCTCCATATGAAATCCAATTTACTTGTAGGGAAATGCAAGAGACCTCAGTATTGATGATGCACTAGGTCCATAGTTGGGACTTTGTGTATGTGCTTGAAATGCGTTTGTCAAGTGCTCATTAAGAAAGTTTCTATATAAGTTTCTGAACAAACTCCTTATGAAAAGTTCTCCAAAAGTTCCATGTGACAGAATGCTTTGAAGCATATGGTCGTCACAAACGTATTGACTACTTGTGGAGCCAAAACGGACTCCGTATGAGTCAGATATCCATGTTCCAGTTAACATCACAAGAAACTGAGTCCGAACGACGATTCTGGACTAGTTCTTGTGTAGTTGCATTCGATTTTTTCCATTCTACTTCACTAACCATCTCTATATGAGATCCAATTAATTGTAGGGAAATGAAAGAGACCTCAGCTATGATGATGTACTAGGTACATAGCTGGGACTTTGTGTATGTTCTTTAAATGCGTTTGTCGAGTGCTCATTAAGAAATTTCTATACAAGTTTCTGAACGAATTCCTTAAGAAATGTTCTCCAAAAGTTCCCGGTGAAAGAATCCTTTGAAGCATCTGGTCGTCACAAACGTTTTGAGTACTTGTGGAGAAAAAACGGACTCCGTATGAGTCAGATATCCATGTTTCAGTTAACACTACGCAAAACTGATTCCAATGATAGTTACAAACTAGTTCTTGTGTAGTTGCATTTGATTTTTTCTGTTCTACTTAACAAAAGATATCCATATGAGATCCAATTACTTGTAGGGAAATGCAAGAGACCTCAGTTATGATGATGCACTAGGTCCATAGCTGGGACTTTGTTTATGTGCTTGATATGCGTTTGTCGAGTGCTCATTAAGAAAGTTTCTATACAAGTTTCTGAATGAACTCCTTAAGAAACGTTCCCCAAAAGTGACCTATGAAAGAATGCTTTGAAGCATCTGGTCGTCACAAATGTTTTGACTACTTGTGGAGTCAAAACGGACTCCGCATGAGTCAGATATCCATGTTTCAGTTAACACTGCACAAAAATGATTCCGAACGACAGTTAGAGATTGTTCTTGTGTAGTTGCATTCAATTTTTCCCATTCTACTTCACTAAACATCTCCATATGAGATCCAATTACTTGTAGGGAAATGCAAGAGACCTCAGTTATGATGATGCACTAGGTCAATAGCTGGGACTTTGTGTATGTTCTTGAAATGCGTTTGTTGAGTGCTCATTAAGAAAGTTTCTATACAAGTTTCTATATGAACTCCTTAAGAAATGTTCCCCAAAAGTTCCCTGTGAAAGAATCCTTTGAAGCATCTGGTCGTCAGAAATGTTTTGACTACTTGTGGAGCCAAAACGGGCTCCGTATGAGTCAGATATCCATGTTTCAGTTAACGCTGCATAAAGCGATTCCGAGCAGCGATTCTGAGACTAGTTCTTGTGTAGTTGCATTCAATTTTTTCCATTCAACTTAACTAAACATCTCCATATGAGATCCAATTACTTGTAGGGAAATGAAACATACCTCAGTTATGATGATGCACTAGGTCCTTAGCTGGGACTTTGTGTATGTGCTTGAAATGCGTTTGTCGAGTGCTCATTAAGAAAGTTTCTATACAAGTTTCTGAACGAACTCCTTAAGAAAAGTTCTCCAAAAGTTCCCTGTGAAAGAATCCTTTGAAAAATCTGGTCATCAAAAATGTTTTGACTACTTCTGGAGCCAAAACGGACTCTGTATGAGTCAGATATCCATGTTTAAGTTAACACTGCGCAAAACTGATTCTGAACGAAAGTTACAGACTAGTTCTTGTGTAGTTGCATTCGATTTTTTCCATTCAACTTCACTAAATTTCTCCATATGAGATCCACTTACTTGAAGGGAAATGCAAGAGACATCAGTTATGATGATGCACTAGGTCCATAGCTGGGACTTTGTGTATGTTCTGGAAATGCGTTTGTCGAGTGCTCATTAAGAAAGTTTCTATACAAGTTTCTGAATGAACTCCTTAAGAAAATTTCTCCAAAATTTCCCCATTAAAGAATTCGTTGAAGCATCTGGTTGTCACAAATGTTTTGGCTAGTTGTGGAGCCAAAACGGACTCCGTATGAGTCAGATATTCATGTTTCAGTTAAGACTGCACAAAACTGATTCCGAACGATAGTTACAGACTAGTTCTTGTGTAGTTGCATTCGACTTTTTCCATTCTACTTCACTAAACATCTCCATATGAGATACAATTACTTGTAGGGAAATGCAAGAGACCTCAGTTATGATGATGCACTAGGTCTATAGCTGGGACTTTGTGTCTGTTCTCGAAATGCGTTTGTCGAGTGCTCATTAAGAAAGTTTCTATACAAGTTTCTGAACAAACTCCTTAAGAAAAGTTCTCCAAAAGTTCCGTGTGATAGAATCCTTTGAAGCATATGGTCGTCACAAACGTTTTGACTACTTGTGGAGCCAAAACGGACTCCGTATGAGTCAGATATCCATGTTTCGATTATCATCAAAACCGATTCCGAATCTACGCAGTTCGGACTAGGTCTAGTGTAGTTGCATTCGATTTTTTCCATTCTACTTCACTAAACATCTCCATATGAGATCCAATTACTTGTAGGGAAATGAAAGAGACCTCGGTTATTACGATGCCCTAGGTCCATAGCTGGGACTTTGTGTATGTTCTCGAAATGCGTTTGTCGAGTGCTTATTAAGAAAGTTTCTTTACAAGTTTCTGAATGAACTCCTTAAGAAAAGTTCTCCAAAAGTTCCCTGTGAAAGAATCCTTTGAAGCATCTGGTCGTCACAAACGTTTTGACTACTTGTGGAGCCAAAACAGACTCCGTATGAGTCAGATATCCATGTTTCAGTTAACACTGTGCAAAACTGATTCTGAAGACAGTTACAGACTAGTCCTTGTGTAGTTGCATTCGATTTTTTCCATTCTCCTTAACTAAACATCTCCCTATGAGATCTAATTACTTGTAGGTAAATGCAATAGACCTCAGTTATGATGATGCACTAAGTCCACAGCTGGGACCTTGTGTATGTGCTTGAAATGCGTTTGTCAAGTGAAGAAAGTTTCTATACAAGTTTCTGAACGAACTCCTGAAGAAAAGTTCTCCAAAAGTTCCCTATGAAAGAATCCTTTGAAGCATCTGGTCTTCTCAATCATTTTGACTACTTGTGGAGCCAAAACGGACTCCGTATGAGTCAGATATCCATGTGTCAGTTAACACTGCGCAAAACTGATTCTGAACATCAGTTACACACTAGTTCTTCTGTAGTTGCATTCGATTTTTTCCATTCTACTACACTAAACATCTCCATTTGAGATCCAATTACTTGTAGGGAAATGCAAAATATCTCAGTTCTGATGATGCACTACGTCCATAGCTGGGACTTTGTGTATGTTCTCGAAATGCGTTTGTTGAGTGCTCATTAAGAAAGTTTCTATACAAGTTTCTGAATGAACTCCTTAAGAAAAGTTCCCCAAAAGTTCCCTGTGAAAGAATCCTTTGAAGCATCTGGTCGTCACAAACGTTTTGACTACTTGTGGAGCCAAAACAGACTCTGTATGAGTCAGATATCCATGTTTCAGTTAACACTACGCAAAAATGATTCCGAGCAGCGATTCTGAGACTAGTTCTTGTGTAGTTGCATTCAATTTTTTCCATTCAACTTAACTAAACATCTCCATATGAGATCCAATTACTTGTAGGGAAATGAAACATACCTCAGTTATGATGATGCACTAGGTCCTTAGCTGGGACTTTGTGTATGTGCTTGAAATGCGTTTCTTGAGTGCTCATTAAGAAAGTTTCTATACAAGTTTCTGAACGAACTCCTTAAGAAAAGTTGTCCAAAAGTTCCTTGTGAAAGAATCCTTTGAAAAATCTGGTCGTCACAAACGTTTTGACTACTTGTGGAGCCAAAAGCGGACTCCGTGAGTCAGATATCCATGTTTCGATTAACATCATAAAAACTGATTCGAGCAGCGCTTAAAGACTAGTTCTTGTGTAGTTGCATTCAATTTTTTCCATTCAACTTAACTAAACATCTCCATATGAGATCCAATTACTTGTAGGTAAATGAAACATACCTCAGTTATGATGATGCACTAGGTCCTTAGCTGGGACTTTGTGTATGTGCTTGAAATGCGTTTGTCGAGTGCTCATTAAGAAAGTTTCTATACAAGTTTCTGAACGAACTCCTTAAGAAAAGTTCTCAAAAAGTTCCCTGTGAAAGAATCCAATTACTTTTAGGGAAATGCAAGAGACCTTAGTAATGATGATGCACTAGGTCCATAGCTGGGACTTTGTGTATGTGCTTGAAATGCGTTTGTCGAGTGCTCATTAAGAAAGTTTCTATACAAGTTTCTGAACGAACTCCTTAAGAAAAGTTGTCCAAAAGTTCCTTGTGAAAGAATCCTTTGAAAAATCTGGTCGTCACAAACGTTTTGACTACTTGTGGAGCCAAAACGGACTCCGTATGAGTCAGATATCCATGTTTCAGTTAACACTGCGCAAAACTGATTCCGAACGACAGTTACAGACTAGTTCTTGTGTAGTTGCATTCAATTTTTTCCATTCAACTTAACTAAACATCTCCATATGAGATCCAATTACTTGTAGGTAAATGAAACATACCTCAGTTATGATGATGCACTAGGTCCTTAGCTGGGACTTTGTGTATGTGCTTGAAATGCGTTTGTCGAGTGCTCATTAAGAAAGTTTCTATACAAGTTTCTGAACGAACTCCTTAAGAAAAGTTCTCAAAAAGTTCCCTGTGAAAGAATCCAATTACTTTTAGGGAAATGCAAGAGACCTTAGTAATGATGATGCACTAGGTCCATAGCTGGGACTTTGTGTATGTGCTTGAAATGCGTTTGTCGAGTGCTCATTAAGAAAGTTTCTACACAAGTTTCTGAACAAACTCCTTATGAAAAGTTCTCCAAAAGTTCTGTGTAACAGAATGCTTTGAAGCATATGGTCGTCATAAACGTTTCGACTACTTGTCGAGCCAAAACGGACTCCGTATGAGTCATATATCCATGTTTCAGTTAACATCATAAGAAACCGATTCGAGCAGCGATTCTGAGACTAGTTCTTGTGTAGTTGCATTCGATTTTTTTTCCATTCTACTTCACTAAACATCTCTATATGAGATCCAATTAATTGTAGGGAAATGAAAGAGACCTCAGTTATGATGATGTACTAGGTACATAGCTGGGACTTTGTGTATGTTCTCGAAATGCATTTGTCGAGTTCTCATTAAGAAAGTTTCTATACAAGTTTCTAAACGAACTCCTTAAGAAATGTTCCCCAAAAGTTCCCTGTGAAAGAATCCTTTCTAGCATGTGGTCGTCACAAACGTTTTGAATACTTGTGGAGCCAAAATGGACTCCGTATGAGTCAGATATCCATGTTTCAGTTAACATCACCATAAAACCGATTCGAGCAGCGATTCTGAGACTAGTTCTTGTGTAGTTGCATTCAATTTTTCCATTCAACTTAACTAAACATCTCCATATGAGATCCAATTACTTGTAGGCAAATGAAACATACCTCAGTTATGATGATGCACTAGGTCCTTAGCTGGGACTTTGTGTATGTGCTTGAAATGCGTTTGTTGAGTGCTCATTAAGAAAGTTTCTATACAAGTTTCTGAACGAACTCCTTAAGAAAAGTTCTCCAAAAGTTCCGTGTGATAGAATCCTTTGAAGCATATGGTCGTCACAAACGTTTTGACTACTTGTGGAGCCAAAATGGACTCCGTATGAGTCAGATATCCATGTTTCAGATTAACCTTTGCATAAAAGCGATTCCGAGCAGCGGTTCCAGACTAGTTCTTGTGTAGTTGCATTAGATTTTTTCCATTCTACTTCACTAAACATCTCCATATGAGATCCAATTACTTATAGGGAAATGAAAGTTACCTCGTTTATGATGATGCCCTAGGTCCATAGCTGGGACTTTGTGTATGTTCTCGAAATGCGTTTGTCGAGTGCTTATTAAGAAAGTTTCTTTACAAGTTTCTGAATGAACTCCTTAAGAAAAGTTCTCCAAAAGTTCCTTGTGAAAGAATCGTTTGAAGCATCTTGTCGTCACAAACGTTTTGACTACTTGTGGTGCCAAAACGGACTCCGTATGAGTCAGATATCCATGTTTCAGTTAACACTGCGCAAAACTGATTCCGAACAACATTTAAAGACTAGTTCTTGTGTAGTTGCATTCGATTTTTTCCATTCTACTTCATTAAACATCTCCATATGAGATCAAATTCCTTGTAGGGAAATGGAAGAGACCTCAGTTATGATTATGCATTAGGTCCATAGCTAGGACTTTGTGTATGTTCTCGAAATGCGTTTGTCGAGTGCTCATTAAGAAAGTTTCTATACAAGTTTCTGCACGAACTCCTTAAGAAAAGTTCCCCCAAAGGTCCCTGAGAAAGAATCCTTTGAAGCATCTCATCCTCACAAACGTTTTGACTACTTGTGGAGCAAAAACGGACTCCTTATGAGTCAGATATCAATATTTCAGTTAACACTGCACAAAACTGATTCTGAACGACAGCTACAGACTAGTTCTTGTGTAGTTGCATTCGATTTTTTCCATTCTCTTTAGCCAAACATCTCCCTATGAGATCTAATTACTTGTAGGGAAATGCAACAGACCTCAGTTATGATGATGCACTAGGTCCATAGCTGGGACTTTGTGTACGTGCTTGAAATGCGTTTGTCGAGTGCTCATTAAGAAAGTTTCTATACAACTTTCTGAACGAACTCCTTAAGAAAAGTTCTCCAAAAGTTCCCTATGAAAGAATCCTTTGAAGCATCTGGTCGTCACAAATGTTTTTACTACTTGTGGAGCCAAAACGGACTCCGTTCGAGTCAGATATCCATGTTTCAGTTAACAACATAAAACTGATTCCGAGCAACGATTCTTGAGACTAGTTCTTGTGTAGTTGCATTCGATTTTTTCCATTCTACTACACTAAACATCTCCATATGAGATCCAATTACTTGTAGGGAAATGCAACAGATCTCAGTTATGATGATGCACTAGGTCCATAGTTGGGACCTTGTGTATGTTCTCGATATGCGTTTGTCGAGTGCTCATTAAGAAAGTTTCTATACAAGTTTCTGAACGAGCTCCTTAAGAAAAGTTCTCCAAAAGTTCCCTGTGAAATAATCCTTTGAAGCATATGGTCGTCACAAACGTTTTGACTACTAGTGGAGCCAAAACAGACTCAGTATGAGTCAGATATCCATGTTTGAGTTAACACTGCGCAAAACTGATTCCGAACGACACTTACAGACTAGTTCTTGTGTACTTGCATTCGATTTTTTTTCCATTTTACTTCACTAAATATCTCCATATGAGATCCAATTACTTGTTGGGAAATGCAAGAGACCTCAGTTATGATGATGCACTAGGTCCATAGCTGGGACTTTGTGTATGTTCTCGAAATGCGTTTGTCGAGTGCTCATTAAGAAAGTTTCTATACAATTTTCTGAACGAACTCCTTAAGAAATGTTAAAGTTCCCTGTGAAAGAATCCTTTAAAGCATCTGGTCATCACAAATGTTTTGACTACTTGTGGAGCCAAAACGGACTCTGTATGAGTCAGATATCCATGTTTCAGTTAACATCACAAAAAGCCCGATTCGAGCAGCGATTCTGACTGTTCTTGTGTAGTTGCATAAGATTTTTTTTCCATTTTACTTCACTAAAACTATCCATATGAGATCCAATTACTTGTAGGGAAATGCAAGAGACCTCAGTTATGATGATGCTCTATGTTGGGGATATTACCACTGGGCGTAAACCGGCCAGGACAGGCCGGGTTAACTTCATCAGTAGTTGAGTATGTTAAAGCCCAAGTAGGCAGATGAGGGCTTAAGGCCCATAGCCGGTTTAAGGTCTGTAGCCGTAAACCGGCGTCAGTATGTAACTTGTATTGTAAGTTAGGGATAGCAGAGACCGAGCCGGATACATCTATGAACCGGCGTCGGGACTCTGTGAACCGACGGGCGCCACCCATGTATATAAGGGGACGACCCGGAGGCGATTCAGGACAACAGACAACAACTCGAGACTTAGGCGAAGCTTGTTTGCTCCCTAGTCATCGAAACCCCCATCAATTCCATCACAACTAGACGTAGGCTTTTACCTTCATCGAAGGGGCCGAACTAGTATAAACTCGCTTGCGTCCTTGTGTCCGCTTTAACCCCTTCAAGCTAACCCGTAGCGATGGCTCCACGACTAAGTCCTTTCATGAGGACGTCTGCCGTGACAAAACCACGACAGTTGGTGCCCACCGTGGGGCTATCGCACGATGGTTTCAAGTTTTAGAGGGCAACTTCGAAGGACTCAAGGGTTTCGCTGTGGGCCGGATGACCAAGAGTCGTCGCCGCAAGCTCTACATCGATGATGCAGGCTGGGGCCCCGAGGCTGGCTCGATTGAGTACGGGTATCGGGTCCCCTTTGGTGGCATACACGTCTTCATCGGCAAGATCGGTGAACCGGGCCCTGAGCCGGACATCTGCACCGACCTCGTCAAAATGGCTCAGCGTGCGAGATCTGCCCAGGTTAAACTAGCCGTGAAGCGTGCCTTCGTGGGAGTCATCCACGGAGGAGAATATGAGGATGGATCGGCATCTGGTAGCGAGACTGTCGTTTATTCCGGCGACGAGTCCTCAACCGGAGAAACCGAATCATTGTATCAGCTGCAAGACGACCGGATTGGGGGCTGCTCCGATGGTGATAGTATTCCGGACCCCTCTGGTCTGCCCAACCGGGTTGGAATATTCATGGCCGGTATGCAGGCGGCGATCCACTCTTTGACCGCAGCAGCAATGTTCTCTAGGTCAGCAGCGGCGGCGGCGGCCGGGGCAGGAGGCTCTGTGTAACCTGCCGGCTCAAGTTTTATCTGATCTGTTTGATGCGTTGGCTATACTTATGGCAAAGGCTAACCCGGCGGATCAGGACGCCCACAACGCGGAGATTGCAAAGGTGAGGGAACAGATCACTCAGGCCAAGGCCGACCTAGCAGCCAAGAATGACAGGATGGCCGCAGAGCGGGCCGCTTTGGATGCGCAGGCCTATAGGCTTATGCTGGACCAGAACGCATTGCATGAAGTCCTGAAAAGGAAGCATCGGTCTCGCCTGCCGACGGTTTTCGATGCCAGAAACCTCTTTAATACCCCAGGAGCAGGGACTAGTAACCCGCCAGTGATAAACCGGGCGGAGGCACCTGGGTCGGGAGCGCCGGTTCAGCCTCGCCTGATGGAGCCGCCTCGACAGAACAATGTTCTGCCTCCGCCTGTCCAGACACCTCCAGGTCATTATTCCAATCCAATGGACAATCTTGTCGCCGCCGCTTCACGACTGGAGGCCATCCCAACTGAAGGTGATTCTCCGCAGGCGGTGGAGACGCGCCGGGTTAAGGAGCTTCCTCGAACAGCCTTGATTCAACAGGAAGCATATTCATACAGCCGTGACCGAATTCATTCCACCCCCCGCCCGAGCCGGAGTTACAGCAGGCGGATGGATGAACCGGCCGTATCCAGCAATCCACGGAACCGTGAAGCGCCCCGTGGCAATAACCCGGCAGGTGATGCTCAGGAAGTGGTGGACCGGGCCCGAGCACGCAGGGACACCGAGTTAGCGGCGCAAAGATGAGGCTCGTCGACCACGCCGGTTCGCCCAACCACCTCGATCGAGCCAGGAGTCACTTCTAGTTCTTTGGGAGTGCCTTGTCTTGTCCCCGCTTTACGCAATGTGCGCCTGCCTAAGGATTTCAAGGGCCCGCGCAAGGTGCCAAATTACACGGCCGATTTGTCTCCAGAAACATGGGTAGAGAGCTATGAGATGGCCATGGAGATGCTTGACGTAGATGAAGCGGGGTGTGCAAAGTATTTCACCATGATGCTTGAATGGACAGCCCGTATTTGGTTAAAGAGCTTACCGGCCAATTCTATCAGTTCATGGGCCCAGTTGCGAGCCCGATTTATCCAGAATTTCAAGGATACATGTAAGCAGCCCATGTCGATAGTGGACTTGGCGGCCTGTGTCCAAGAGGAAGGAGAGTCAACAACCCGCTGGGTGCGCCGAGTTTCGGAAATTTTGCACTCATCAGGCCATATCAACGCTGACTCCACGGTTATAACCTTGGAAAGCAACTGCCGGTTTAAGCCTCTGAAGTTGAAATCGGGACGGATGAAGCGCCATTGTAACGATATGGGGACCCTCATGACTGCGTTAGTGATGTATGCTGATTCTGATAGTACCAAGGATCCCGAGTCTGATGATGACAAGACAGGGAAGGGAAAGAAGAACAACAACTCCAAAGGGCAGCGGCACAACACGGCAGGTCATGGTAACGGAAGCAAGCGTAAAGCGGATGGCAGCATGGACTTTGTGGCTAATACTAGCGCGCAGGACAAGGGCCAGCGACGGAAGGGTAAACTGCCAAATTGCGGTGGGGCTCCAAATCCCAACCCGGACCGCCTGACCTATCTGTTAAACCAGCCCTGTCCGAAACACGGGGCGAAGGAGATGCCAACCAACCACCTTTGGAAGGATTGCTATATTATGCAGGAGTTCAAAAATTCTAATGCTTTCCGATACGATCACGAATCAGGTGGTGGCTAAGGATCCGGATCCATTGGCCGGGTCACGGTGGAGGAAATGCCGGTTCGGGCTTCAATGGAGATCAGGGTGGACATAACAATCAAAATAATCAGAATAGCCAGGGTGGTTACAACCAGCAGCAGCAGTCGGGTTATCAGAGCAATCCAAAGCAGTTCAATAGCGGGCAATATCATGTATTCACCACCAGAAGCTTCACAAGCGAGCAGTGAATTCTGTTGAACCGGCCGTGCCTCGTTATTTACACTGGTCCGAACAACCAATCATATGGAGCAGAGAGGATCACCCTCCCCAGGTTGACAATCCGGGTCAGCTAGCATTGGTGGTGGCACCTCAGGTGGGAGGTTATAAGTTCACCAAGGTGCTCATGGATGGAGGAAGCAGTATTAATATCTTATACTATGAGACCTTCCGCCATATGGGGCTAACAGATAAGAATCTTAAACCATCCAATATTGTATTCCATGGTGTGGTACCTGGTAAGTCAGCATATCCTGTTGGCAAGATAGCTCTGGAAGTGGCCTTTGGAGATGATCATGATTCCAGGTCAGAGACATTGATTTTTGAGGTGGTGAAGATCCAGAGCCCATACCACGCTTTATTTGGGCGGCCGGCTTATGCCAAATTTATGGCACGGCCCTGTTATATTTATTTGCAGCTCAAGATGCCGGGTCACAAGGGGACCATAACCGTTCATGGAAGTCGCAAGATTGCCTTGGAGTGTGAAGAAGGTGATGAGGCCTATGCAGAGTCGGTTTGTGCCACGGAAGAGTTGAAGTACTACAAGGATAATGTTGATCCGACGGACATGACTCCGTTGAAGAAGCCAACCACAGAGCATGATCTGGCTCTAAAGTTCAAATCGGCAGCTGAAACTAAGGTTGTTGACTTCGTACCTGGTGATTCGTCCAAGCAGTTTAGTATCAGTACCAACCTGGATCCAAAATAGGAAAGCGCGCTCATCAAGTTCATCCGTGAGAATCGGGACATTTTTGCATGGAAGCCTTCTGACATGCCAGGTGTACCGAGGGAACTCGCTGAGCACACTCTTAATGTTGATCATAAGTACAAACCGGTGAAGCAGTTTCTCGCCGGTTCAACGAAGAAAGGCGCAAAGCTATTGGAGAGGAGGTGGCCAGGCTTTTAGCAGCTGGATTCATTGTTGAAGTTTTCCATCCTGAATGGTTGGCTAATCCGGTGATGGTCCTTAAGAAAAATGGCACCTGGCACATGTGTGTGGATCACACAGATCTTAACAAGGCATGTCCAGCAGATCCTTTTGCCCTCCCCCGCATCGATCAGATTATTGATGCTACTGCGGGTTGTGAGTGTTTGAGTTTTCTGGATGCATATTCCGGTTATCATCAGATCAAGATGGTAGTTAAGGACCAGGAGAAGACATCGTTCATAAATCCCTTTGGAGCCTTCTACTATGTATCTATACCCTTTGGGATCAAGAGTGCCCAGGCAACTTATCAACGGTGTGTACAGAATTGCCTTCATAAGCAGATCGGCCGTAATGTACATGCCTATGTGGATGATATTGTGGTTAAGTCAAGGGAGAAGGAGATGCTGGTTGATGATTTGAAGGAAACCTTTGATAACCTACAGACATACAAGATGATGCTCAACCCGGCCAAGTGTGTTTTTGGTGTACCGGCAGGCAAGTTATTGGGTTTTCTGGTGTCCAACAGGGGAATTGAGTCTAATCCGGAGAAGATCACAACTATCACCTCCCCGGCTAAACCGAAGTGTATCAATGACGTCCAACGCTTGGCAGGCCGGATTGCCGCGCTGAGCCGGTTTATTAGCCGCCTCGGTGAGAAGGCAATCCCTTTGTATCGAATCTTTGAAGAAAAGCAGATCACTTAAATGCAGAGTCCACCACGATAAAGCGTTGGAGGACTAAAAGCGGCAGCTAGCCAATCCGCCTGTTCTTGCTGCTCCGATTGACAAGGAACCATTGCTACTATATGTGGTAGCTAATGCTCGTGCAGTCAGCGTAGCTATCATGGTGGAGCGCAAGGAGGCGGGCAAGGAATATTCGGTTCAGCGTCCGGTTTATTATATCAGCGAGGTGCATATTGAGTCCAAGCAAAGATACCTGCATTGGCAGAAGCTGGTTTATGGAGTTTTCATGGCAAGCCGGAAGCTTAAGCAATACTTCCAGGGACATCCCATCACAGTGGTCAGCTCTGCTCCTTTGGGAGATATAATTTAGAACAGGGAGGCAACTGGCCGGATTGCCAAGTGGGCTATAGAGCTTGGGCCGCACGGTTTGAAATACGTGCCTCGGACGGTGATCAAGTTTCAAGAACTTGTGGATTTCATCAACGATTGGACGGAGCTACAAGCACCTGAAGAAAAGCCGGATCACACCTATTAAACTATTCATTTTGATGGGTCCAGGCAATTGGAGGGCTCGGGGGCTGGAGTCGTATTAACTTCCCCACGAGGTGATAAGTTCTGTTACGTTCTCCGCTTAATGTTCCCTTGTACTAACAATGCAGCTGAGTACGAAGCTTTACTCCATGGTCTCCGGATGGCTAAGGAGATGAATCTCAGACGAGTTAAGTGCTTCGGTGACTCGGACCTGGTGGCCCAACAAGTTTCTGGTACTTGGGATTCTAAGGACCCGCTCATGGCAGCATACCGTCGTGAGGTGGATATTATTGCAGGCCACTTCAAGGGATATCAGGTGGATCACATGGACAGATGGAAGAACGAAGCGGCGGACGCTTTAAGCCGGCTGGGCTCTCAGCGTAAACCGGTCCCGCCTAATGTCTTCTTGGATGTCCTGCATAACCCGTCGGTCAAGCTCCCTGGCAAAGAGGATTTGGCTATTCCTGATCCGGAGGCTCAATTGGTGGCGGCTCTGCATGTCATTCCGGATTGGACGGTTCCTTATCTTGCGTACGTGAACCGGGGCGAGTTACCAGAGGATGAGACGCTGGCCAGACAGATAATCCGTCAATCCAAGTCCATGACTATTGTCAATGGAGAGTTGCATCATTGCAGTGTGTCCGGAGCGTTTCAACGTTGTGTGTCGCCGGAGGAAGGCTGTGAAATCTTGCGCGAAATTCACGAAGGAGATTGTGGTCACCATGCCGGTTCAAAATCTCTGGTGGCTAAGGCGTTTCGTCACGGTTTCTATTGGTTGACTGCTCATGCTGATGCGGAGGACCTGGTTAGGCGATGTGACGGCTGTCAGACTCAATAATTGAGGATGATTCCAATTACTTGGCCGTTTGCGACTTGGGGGCTGGATATGGTTGGGCCTTTCAAACGGTCCAAGGACAAAAAGACCCACCTTTTGGTGGCGATTGACAAGTTTACAAAGTGAGTAGAAGCGGAGCCCGTCAGCAAGTGTGATGCAGCCACGACGGTTCAATTCATTAAAAAGGTGATTTTCCGGTTTGTCTTTCCACACAGTATCATTACTGATAATGGTACCAATCTGTCTAAGGGTGCTATGAAGGAGTTATGTGAACGTGAGCACATCCGGCTTGACGTTTCATCAGTGGCTCACCCACAGTCCAATGGCCAAACAGAGAGAGCTAACCAAGAGATCTTACGAGGCATCAAACCCCGGCTTATGGTTCCTTTGCAGCGGATGCCGGGTTGTTGGGTTGAGGAGTTACCATCTGTATTATGGAGCATCAATACTACGCCCAACAGATTGACAGGATACACACCGTTCTTCATGGTCTACGGAGCGGAGGCGGTTCTCCCCAGTGATATCCGTCATGATTCACCTCGTGTAGCAGCTTATGTTGAAGCGGACAACGAGGTAGCACGGCAAGACGCTTTGGACCTGTTGGATGAGGAGCGTGACATCTCAGCTGCCCGTTCGGCGATTTACCAGCAGGATCTTCGTCGCTATCACAGTCGCCGAGTTAGAACCAGAACCTTTCAAGAAGGAGATTTGGTGCTCCGGCTCATCCAAGACCGCATCGATATGCACAAGCTATCCCCACCTTGGGAGGGACCTTTCGTGGTCAGCAAGAATCTGCACAATGGGTCGTACTATCTGATTGATATTCAAGAGCATAAGGACTCACGTACATCAGAGGAGGATACCAACGGGCCGTCGAACATAACTCATCTTTGGCCCTACTATACTTGAGCCATAGGCTCTACTTGTGTACATATTATGATAATGTATATACTATGATCAATACAATAAACCGGAGCCTTAGCTAAAGCGGGGTCTCTGTTATTTTTACATCATGAGTGGTTACACGGAGTTTTTATCTTAAAGCGGTCTCCAGTTTACCCCTTGAGTTAGCTTTTTAACAAGCTTTATATCATATCACTTGGGAGCTTGGTCGTGTCCGAACCAATGCAACACCTTTTGATAGGCGAAAGCCATGGAATCACTTGGGGACTTGGTCACGTCTGAACCAGTCACGCCTCTTGATTGGCCTAAGGCCACAGAATCACTTGGGGGCTTTGGTCGAACCCGAACCATTGCTACACCTCTTGATCGGGGTAATGCCACTGCATCATTTGGGGACCTGGCTGACTTGAACCATAGCTACGCCTATCGGGGGCTTGGTCGTGTCCGACCATAGTAATGCCACTTGATCGGCTCAAACAGCCTCTTTTCGCAAATGATTTTATCTTTGCCTTTGCTTGAAATTCGTTTCTCTTTTTGCATATTTCTCTTGTTGTGTTTTTAAACCGACAATTATTAAACCGATTCGACTGTCAGTTGACGGAACACGGTTTGTTTTTCATCCGGAGACACTTTGCCCGGTTTGATTTTTGATAAACATCCTATTATGGAGTAACACCGGTGTTCATCGTAACCCGGAACGGTTTACCTGGTAAACCGACCCTATATACACAGGAGCTGTTTTCTCCTCCAGCAGAGCGGGTTTCTTACAACTCCGCTTCAAGATTGGCACAACCAACTTCATGCCCTACGATGGCAAGTATCATAAATTCCCATATTTTATCATATGTTTAAATCTAAGGTATTATCTTTGATTTCACATACATAGATATGATGACCCGCCTAGTGATACAACCACAATGGCGTTTTAAGCTTTTTTGCTACAGACAACAGTTTAGCATTGGTGATTCAACGGAAGCATAAGTTGCAATAAATATGCACGAAGGAATATCAACACAAAGTGTGGCAACTAGTCTATTACAAGGCAACACAGTGCCCAGATAAGATAATTGTTTTTCTGCATAACATAAGGAAGCAGTAATGTAAACCGGCCTCCGGTTCATGCTTGGTCGCCAGCTTGGCCTGATGGTTGCGGGTCATCCTGCGCCGCTTCAGCTTCTGATTCCCTACCCAGCGGCTGGAAATCAACAGTTGTCCAGTCGATTCCCATTAATGCTTGGAATACGGCTTCATCATTGATCAAGAATGACGGTTCAATATCGAGAGCGTAAGTATGCTTACGAATTGGAGGTATAAGGTTCTCCGCTTCAGGAATCGGTGCAGACACTCGTTTATTTTCGCCATCATATTGGGCTTGATAGTGAGACAGATTTGCCTCTTCAGCCAATTGACAAGCCAAAGGGCGCACTTCCCGATTTATAGCTCGGAGATCCTGTTCGCTGAATTCTGTCCCGTCTTCCTTCAAGCTTGGGAAGCCCTGAGCCGCTTCAACAGGATTAAGGCGTTTATGGCACCGGTTCTAGCAGTAGATTTATTTAACTCTTCAACCCAGGCAGGAAGCATTGACAACCTTTTAATGGTGTCCTGGATCAAGGTCGATGCCGGTTTGTTGTGAGAAGCAGTGTTGATGATCCGCTGCGCACCAGTATACAGTTGTTCTATCATGTATAAGAGGCTTTCAATTTCTTCCGCACATCTGATCCCAAGTGGCCAATACATGTCCCTGTATCAGTCAAAGGGTTAATAAACTGGCAATGAGAAGGCCTCATTACGTCAGAAATCAAAAAGGCTTACCAAAAATAGCAGCGGTCATGTCATGCACTTGCCGCTTTACACTGGTCAGTTCATCAACCACTGGTTTGAGTGCAGCCTCAGCATTCTCTGCCCGTTGAGTTAAAGCAGCCTTTTCAGTGGCCCAATCTGCCCGCTCCTTGTTGAAACCCTCTTTACGCTTTTCCATGACGCTTAAAGCACTGGTTAATTCATTCTTTGCTTTGGAGGCTTCAGCTTGCTGGGATTTCAGGTTTTCTTGAAGATCAGCGATTTGATTTTCTTTCTTGCTCAGATCAGCCTACATACAGATGATCATTTGATAAAGATTAAGGTGCAGAGTTGAAGTACCAACCCCGTAACAAGTTATGCCCTTGGTACTTGGGGGCTAATGCATATTTGCTTTTCGTCCTACAATTTCTATATAAAGTCCCAAGCTCAATACAAGTATTCGCTTGGCACTTGGGGGCTAATGCCTATTTGCTCTGTCCTTAAGGGATACTGGATTTCTTATGGTATAGAAGTCCCAGTTTAACTACATTAAGTTGAACCGGCCCTTGGGGGCTACTTTCCCAAAAGTACAGCTTTGCTCAGGATTATATTGGGAAGTCCCGGTTTAAGTTGACATCTTAAAACCTTCACTTGGGGGCTATTAGAGTTGACAGATTGAAATATACAAGCAGAGAGTCATATGGAATTTACCTCATATTTGTCCTTCATCATATTTACCAGACCGGCCTCATAATCACGGCTGGTATATAACCGATTCAGATAACCGGAATGAAGATCTTGGGGATTCAGAGCGGCATAAGTAGCCAAATCGGCGTTCCATTTGCCTTTACCAAACACAGTAAATTCATCCTTTGCAGTGTGCTTGGACAAGGCGACAGGATTGCCTGGCTCGAAATGACCAAAGCCAGTAATAACAACATCATCATCCTTGGCTTCGCCGGTTCGCACTGGGGTCGCCAGTTTATCAGTATGCTTTGGTGGGCTCACTGTTTTGTCAGTTTGAACAGGACTCGTGGGTTGATTTAAAGGGCCTGTGGCATCAACATGTGCCTCTTCAACAGTAACATCATGATCTTGCAATGGTGGGTCGTTCAAAGATATCATCGTGGATGTGTTCTTCGGGATTTGGTATTTTGGTCGGTTCAGGAGCATCGTCTTCTTCTGCCGCTTTGTCCAGACAAGCTTTCTTGCTTGGCCTAGGCTTGGCCCTGAAAGGAAAAAGACGGATCAGTCCAATAAACATTGAAAGTGATATATCAAACAACATTATCAGGAATATGGCTCACCCAAGAACTGTCTTGAGTGGTGGGAGTTGGGTGGCTGACGACTCGCTGGAGGAAGAATGAGAAGTCACCTGATAATCGGAGTCAGATGGATTAAAAGGTTGACGAACGCAACCCGCTTTAGGATAAGCATTGACGAAACAGTTAGAGACCTCTGAACGGTGTTTCTGAACCGGACTATTCGGTAAACCGGCAGAGGTAACTACCTGGCCGCTATGCCGGGTTGCGCGACGAGCTTCATGCTGTTGTGTCTTCATAAGAAAATTCGGTCCAAATAAGCAAGAGGATGAGAAAATTTAATTTTCCGGTTTGCCCGACAGATTTTTACTGAAGGTAAAGGGTTTGAATCGGAAGAAAGAGCGATTACCTCTACAACATTAGCGTGACTGACTTCAGCATCATCCTGGTGTGACGCCCCGGATTCAATCATACACTAATCATGCACGCAAATGTGTACGATCAAGATCAGGGACTCACGGGAAGATATCACAACACAACTCTAAAACATAAATAAGTCATACAAGCATCAAAATACAAGCCCGGGCCTCGAGGGCTCGAATACAAGTGCTCGATCATAGACGAGTCAGCGGAAGCAACAATATCTGAGTACAGACATAAGTTAAACAAGTTTGCCTTAAGAGGCTAGCATAAAGCGGGATACAGATCGAAGAGGCGCAGGCCTCCTGCACTCGATCCTCCTAACTACTCACAGTCGTCGTCGGTGACGGCCGCACGTAATAGTAGGCACCTCCGGGGTAGTAGGAGTCAAATAAATCAGCGGTGGCGTCTGGCTCCTGGGCTCCATCGTCTAGTTGCAGCAATCGGGTAGAGAAAGGGGAAAAAGGGGGAACAAGGCAACCATGAGTACTCATCCAAAGTACTCGCAAGCAAGGAGCTACACTACATATGCATGGATATATGTGTAAAGGGCCATATCGATCGAATCTGCAGAATGCCGTAATAAGAGGGGATAACTTATCTGTCAAGACTACGCTTCTAGCAGCAGCCTCGCCTTGTAGCATGTAGAAGAGAATAGATCAAGTCCTCCAAGTAGCATCGCATAGCATAATCCTACCCGGTGATCCCTCCTCATTGCCACTGTTAGAGAGCGATCACCGGGTTGTATCCGCACTTGGAAGGGTGTGTTTTATTAAGTATCCGGTTCTAGTTGTCATAAGGTCAAGGTACAACTCCAAGTCGTCATGTTACCGAAGATCACGGCTATTCGAATAGATTAACTTCACTGCAGGGTGCACCACATAACCCAACACGCTTGATCCCATTTGGCGGACACACTTTCACAGGCATGCCCGGCCGCGGAAGATCAACACGTCGCAGCCCCACCTAGGCCAGCAGAGAGGTCAAGACGCCGGTCTAAACCTAAGCGCCTGACAGTGCAGGCCCATCGCCCTTAGCACACACTGCATGTTGCGTGGGCGGCCGAAGCAGACCTAGCCTAACAGTGCATTCCGATCAAATCCGGCCAAGGCCGCTCAATTCTTGACGCCACGAAGGCTTGGCTGATACCACGACGTCGAGTGCCCATAATCGCTCCAGCGTAGTTGGTTAGTGCGTATAGACCAAATGGCTAGACTCGGATCAAATACCAAGATCTCGTTAAGCGTGTTAAGTATCCATGACGCCGACCAGGCCAGCCCACCTCTCTCCTAGGTGGTCTCAACCTGCCACCGCCCGCCATACAAAGTAATAGTCGGGGCCGTCGGGAACCCAGGCCCACCTCTACCGGGATGGAGCCACTGTCATTTCAGCCCCATCTCCGAACAAAGATCATAGGTGATGTAATAGTGTAAAATATATAGTATATGCCCGTGATCACCTCCCGAAGTGATCACCGCCCAAAGAGTATAGCATGGCGACTGGACAAGAGTGTAGGGTCACTGATGGAACACTAGCATCCTATACTAAGCGATGAGATAGCGGTAAAGGTAACAACAATAGTAGCAAGGATAGGCTATGCAAAGAAGACATAGGATTAATCGAAAGCGATAACATGCTACACTACTCTAATGCAAGCAAGATAGAGAAGAATAGGTGATATCTCGGTGATCAAGGGGCTTGCCTGGTTGCTCTGGCAAGAGAGAGGGGTCGCCAACTCCGTAGTCATACCGGGTAGCAATGGCGTCGGTCTCGGTGTCTAAGCGGAAGAAGAGGGGAAGAAACAATGAATACAATGCAAATAGATGCATGACGATGCATGACAAAGCAAAGGGTGATGCTAGGCGTGCCCTAACGCGGTATGAGGTGATACGGTGAAGAAACATCCGGGAATGTATCCCCGGTGTTTCGCGTTTTCGGGCAGAGGTGCCGGAGGGGGAAAGTTGCGAGTTTGATATGTTAGAGGTGTGTGGCGGACGAACGAGCTGCGTATCCGAGTTCGTCTCGTTGTTCTGAGCAACTTTCATGTACAAAGTATTTTCATCCGAGCTAAGGATTATTTTATATTAATTTAAAATTTTAATTCATTTTTAGAATTAACAGAATTAATTTAATTGGAAAATGCAATTATGACGTCAGCATGATGTCAGGGTGATGTCATCAGTCAACCAGTCAGTTGATTTAGTCAAACTGAGAAGCAGGTCCCACTTGTCATTGTCTAAGCCTAACTAATCAGGTTTAGTTAGTCTAATTAAAATGATTAGGTTTATTAACTACAATTAATTAGGTTAACTAATTTAATTAATTAACTAATTAAATTATTAATTAATTCTTTTTATTATTTTTTTAATATCCTTTTTTTAAGGTTCCATGGGGCGGGGCCTCTTGTCATAGGCACGGGGGTGCCTTAGCGGGCACATGGTTAGCGGGCGTTAGGCTGGGCGCCCGACCCAGGAGGCCGAGTGGGCGCAGATGGGCCGGTCAGAGGCAGTGGCACAGGGCCATCGGTGAGGGGTCAAGCAATCGACACGTGGCCGCAGGAGGCCAAGGCCAGGCGTGGCGCGACCATGGGCGTGGCGGCACGCAGCAGATCGAGGGAACCGGGGCAGCCCGCAGGTGCGCGGGGTAGGCGCGGCCCGGTGCGCGCGATCCATAGGCACGCCGGGCGGGCGAGGTCATGGTGAGCGCGAGCACCGGGCCAGCGTAACACGGCGACGGGTGCGCGGTAGCGTCGCGCCTGCAGTGAGGCCACGAGTGGGGGAGAAGAAGAGGCCGAGGGCCTCACCGCAGGTCCGTAGGGCAACGGCAGTGGGTGTCGATCAGGGGGACGGGGATGACGTTCCGGCGCGGCAGTCCGGCGAGATGGTGATGAGGAGGCGCAGCGCTTGGCGATCCGGCGACGGGCGCGGGGAAGACGACGTCGGGCAGTGCCGGGCGGCGGCGTGGTCGTCGGGGCGTAGCGGGGAGGCGTTCGACGAGCGGCAAGGTAGGCTCCGGCAGACCGTGTCGTGGTGGTGGTGACGGGGTCGAGCGATTGGGGCGGGTCGTTCCCCTTCCCGAGCCAGATCTGGATCGGGGGGAAGGAGAGAGCGATGTGGGGGGGGGGAGTGGGGTGCGGGGTAGGTTAGGGTTTCGTGTCCAGGGGGATTAAGGGAGTGGGGTGTGGGGCGGTTGGGCCGGCCGTTCGGCAGCCGGAGAGGCCACTTGAGCCACTGGCCCAGGGGAGGGGTTCTGTTGTTTTACTTTTGTTTTGTTTAGTTAGGTTCTGCTTTTCTTTTTATTTAATTGTTTTCTTGTTTCCATCCACTATAAAATATCTAGGCATTTTATAAAAATGTGTTTATTGCACCATATTTACATATGCAAATTATGGCACCTCCCGAACATTTTTGTTTTAACTTTCGAAAACTTTTATTGTTGACATTAATTTGAATTTGAATTTTGAAACGGTTTCGAATCATCGCGAGGTTAACAACAGTGATCGTGGTGATGTGGCATCATTAGCATGGGATTACTGTAGCTTAATTATCCGGTCGTCACAAATCTCCTCCACTACAAGAAATCTCGTCCCGAGATTTAAGAGGGGGACTAGGGGGAAAGGTCTGGTTACGAAATCCTAACGAATCTTCTCGTCTTTGGTTGCTCTTCTCGAAGAAACCGGTCCAATACGTTGATGTCTTCATTCCTTTGCTTCAGGTCATCATGATGAAGTCGACATCCTTTCTTTTGGGATCTTCATCGTACTTACGAATAGGTAACGGGGCAGATCGGCAACGACATAATGCTATAAGGGTAATAATCTGGGATTAACCCATGAATGAGCATAAGAGTACCTCTCAAGTTGAACAAATAAAACACATCGAGAGTAAAGTTCGAAGGTACAATAAGAAGTTTCAAGCAGCTAGGCAATCGTTCAATGCCTAGTCAGAAGGTGAAAGGGGTTTCAAGCGACGGAATAATTATTGTGTTGGATGCCAGAATTGATGATCTCATCGTAAGGTGGCTCATGAATTATGTACGAGTCCCCACGGGAGGAATAACTTTGGGAATAGGGTTTGTACAGGAGAGTCAGGTTTCGATCCCGTGGAACTCTGGGTTATGGGCCCACCATGTGGTTGAAAGTAGAAAAGGGGCCGACATCTTGCATGGCCATGATAGCAAGGCGTGTCAGAGGGTAGCCTGTCAGTTATGTCGGCAACAACATCGATACCAAGGGCGAGGGACGAAGAGAACCATTTTCCTGCTCGTTGAACGAGGCGGACCAATAGGCAAAGTTCTCATCCATCGGCGGTTACCAGGATGTCATCAACAATAGTAACAGGGTCTTACTGGCAGAGTTGTACCACGAGGTGCTTACCTAAGCAGGGAATTACCACTGCTCAGTTAAGTAGATTATAAGAAAGTTTGAACAAAACAATGGAAAGGAAAATGTGTTTAAACACATATATCGGGGGTATATCCTTCCCAAAGTCAAGCAGAGGATGATATCCAAGACAGGATATAAAGCAGAAAACCCTTTAGATAATAGGAGAGAAATTTCATGACCTTACCCATACAACGGTGTTTGGATAATTGAGCAGGAAACTTTTAGCATTGGGCTTCAAATGTTCTTGTTGAAGAACGGAGTACCATAGACATGCTTCGAGATAGCATTGACATGGTCTTCAATCAAAGGTCGGACTTTGCATACGCAAAGGATTCATCAGGAACAACTTATAAAATAAGTCTTACGATTTCCTCATGGAAGAATCGCTAAGCTTGCTAAAAAGGAAACTATAACAATAGGTCCTCCGGTCAGGGGTGCTAGGCATGACATCACCTTACCGAGTCATATAAAGACCAATGTTATAACTCTTGGAAATATGTTCCAACCATCATCTCTGACCGAGATTCAGATCCGATTGGTGTCATGATACCTCGGACTCGTGGATGTCCGAGAAGAAAAGGTGCAACACAAATCGACGAAATGACATTGCAAGATTCTCGGGAAATGAACTATGGGAGCGGGTTCCTGAAACAATAGTTCATCATTAAACCAAGGAGGGGATGAGAAGGTGGTTGATGGGCTCAGCGATAATTCATCGAGAATGCCAAGCGGATGGATTTTCCACAATAATGTGAACATGAAGATGACACTTGTCAATTCAAATGATATAATGGTGTATGCCCGAGGAAAACATACACCATCAATCATTAGTTGAAAGGTGTGCCTGAAATATGACCTTAGGCAACAAGATCAATGTTAGAGTGACGATTCAATAACCAACAGTCTAAGAACAAACTGTCGATCGGTAACTTCAAAGCAATAGGGTTGCTAGAAGTACAAAACTCAAGCTGCATCGTTAGTATATTGGTATCCCAGTTAAAAAAAACATGGGGACCAAGGAAGAATGGTGATGGCGAGAAGTATCATCATACCGAGAATTTCTAAGAGGTGGAGCAATCCCCACAACATTCTCGACATAAAAGACAGTAAAACTTCAAGGCAGAACACAACACTAGATGGAGAGCAAGATGTATTCATAATGTGGACAAGTTCGCGATGAAAGGAAGTCAAGGGTGTTGTCGATGGTAATAAAAATCATCGAGGGCAAGGAGGGTATTTCTCATCATGAACATAGTTGACATCTCGGAAGAAGTCAAAGTGTTGAAGGTGATCCAACACATTTGCCGTGAGGTTTCGAGAGGATGCAATCAAACAACAACGGCAACAAGCAAGGGAATGACGAAGTGGCAAGTTATAGGATCAATATATAAGATGCAAGCTCGGAACCAAGGTTGCCTTTCACGACAAGCAACATGATGTTGAAAGTTCGACGTAAGTCGTGCTCACACACTGAAGAATTCGTGCACCAGAGAAGGAAGAGGTAGCACAGTCAAGATAGCAAGACCAGGATGCAACCGATAGTCTACGAATGACCAAATTGAGTTCACAATTTCCTAGTAAAAATGCTAGGGGTATTTGATTTGTAGTGCGGAATAATTTCACTCGTCGGTGTCCTCGGTTGTGACAATCCGTAACCCGTAGAGTGATTACGACAAGGAAATACATTACTTCAACAAAGTTAGTAAGATGTGGTGCAATGGCGAGACATCTTCGAGGTACCGGCTAATACTCAAGGTTAAACATGATAAAAAGTATAACCGGTCATTGACTGTGACAGTAGATACTTCAACCTCGCCAAAAGTAGACAAGGCACTAGAATGAATTCCCATCAGATATATCAGATCAGGACAGCATGGTCGGAACCATAACTATAAGGAATCAATTCAAGAATACCCAAAGAATCATACAGCTGGATAATCATTTTGCAAGAAGCTTCCGAGACGGTCTACATCATTTTCATGGGCATGAACACAAAGTTCAAGGTCGACTCCCACTTGTTTAATGCATAACATTTCATTCACCTCTTGCTTTTCAAAAATGACATTAATTGTTGAAAGTTTTTACCTGGTGCAATACCAGATAAGTATGACACGTGAAATCTTTCAGGATCACTTAACACATGCTCGAAGCAGAGCACATGGTTGACACAAGCATAGGATATAACTTGCCAAAGGCAGAGGACACAATTTACCAAAGGCATTATGTATCAGGGGAGAAACTCTCAAGGTTATTGGATATGAAGGACACTGCCGGATAATAACCAAGCAATTGGTCTCATGGACCACCCAAAATCTGATGTGAGTATCGGTACTCAATCGAAGGAAAAAGAATGCAAAAGGCATCAGTTTATAGAACATCTGAATAATTCATCGTTTAAATAACAAAGGAATTATGATTTTCAAATCAAGGGATCAGAGCAAACGCTACGATCAAGGATGGATAAGTTGAATAGACTTAGGGGTACAATCGATGGCAATCTGATTGGCCGAGAACTAGCTCATGTTCAAAATCACATCTGAGCCGGAAGGATGAATTCTAGGATCTGATTGAGGATTGCGAGCATTCACAACATATCGAATCAAGTGACTCGAAATGATAGTGACAAAGGATGTCAACGGAGATTACTAGAAGTATGGAATTAACCATGATGCCGGAAGGCAAGGAAATCAAGAGCAATGGGCTACTAAGGATTTTCAGAAAATCGAATGGTATTTCAAGGACTTATGTGAAACACATGAATGGCTAGGGATGAGGGGATACTCAGCAAGTGCGAGGAATTATCTGTTTGGCTATTCAGGTGACAAAGAACAGTAAGGCAGTAAGCTCAAAGGATTATCGAAACAACGACGAGTGTTTCGGGGTATCTTGTAATAACAATACAAACTGGGGATGAATGTAAGAATAACAACTGCAACTAGTTATCCATAAGGGTTGACGGTGGAAGGGAATTGCAAACACGATGAACACAAGTTCTCGGGTTAACAGCGGAGAGTATCTTCAGGGTCTTCACGTGCAGCAGACGATCATTAATAAGAGGCTCTCTGGGTGAAAGTGATAACGAGATCCTAATGTTAGATTTAGTAAAATTCATTTAACCCAAATAGAAGAGAGATCAGAGTCCCAGAGTATAGGATGAGGAATAAAAGATCCCACTACCACCCAATGGCAACGTGTGCCCGTAAGACACACAGCCATGTTAGTAAAAGTTTTGCAATGTCTAGACTCAACTTCGGCCAAGAAGTTGTAAAGGGGATTCCTACAGCAATGGCTCGATACCAACTTGTGGCGCCCCAGATTCAATCGTACACTAATCATGCACGCAAATGTATGCGATCAAGATCGAGGACTTACGGAAGATATCACAACACAACTCTAAAACATAACTAAGTCATACAAGCATCATAATACAAGCCAGGTGCCTCGTGGGCTTGAATAAAAGTGCTCTATCATAGACGAGTCAGCGGAAGCAACAAGATCTGAGTACGGACATAAGTCAAACAAGTTTGCCTTAAGAAGGCTAGCACAAACCGCATACAGATCGAAGAGGCGCATGCCTCCGCCTCTATCCTCCTAACTACTCACAGTGGTAAATGCGTCGTGATGACGCGTAGTAGTAAACAAGTCCGGGGTAGTAGAATTAAATGCGTTGATGGTGGCGTCTAGCTCACAGGCTCCATCGTCTGGTTGCAGCAATCGGGTAAAGAAAGGGGGAAAAGGGGGAACAAGGCAACCGTGAGTACTCATCCAAAGTACTCGCAAGCAAGGAGCTACACTACATATGCATGGGTATATGTGTAAAGGGCCATATCAGTGGACTAAACTGCAAAATGCCAGAATAAGAGGGGGATAACTAATCATGTCGAAGACTATGCTTCTAGCAGCCTCCGCCTTGCAGCATGTAGAAGAGAATAAACTGAAGTCCTCCAAGTAGCATCGCATAGAATAATTCTACCCGGCGATCCCCTCCTCATTGCCCTGTTAGAGAGCGATCACCGGGTTGTATCTGGCACTCGGAAGGGTGTGTTTTATTAAGTATCCGGTTCTAGTTGTCATAAGGTCAAGGTACAACTCCAAGTCGTCCTGTTACCGAAGATCATGGCTATTCGAATAGATTAACTTCCCCGTAGGGTGCACCACATAACCCAACACGCTTGATCCCATTTGGCCGGACACACTTTCACAGGTCATGCCCGGCCGAAAGATCAACACGTCGCAGCCCCACCTAGGCCAACAGAGAGGTCAAGACGCGGTCTAAACCTAAGCGCCACAGGGTGCAGGCCCATCGCCCTTAGCACACTGCATGTTGCGTGGGCGGCCGAAGGCAGACCTAGCCTAACAGCGTTCCAAATTAATCCGGCGCCGCTCAGTCGCTGACGTCACGAAGGCTTCGGCTGATACCACGATGTCGAGTGCCCATAACCAAGTGGCCAGACTCAGATCAAATACCAAGATCTCGTTAAGCGTGTTAAGTATCCGCGAACGCCGACCAGGGCCAGACCCACCTCTCTCCTAGGTGGTGTCAACCTGCCCTGCCGCTCTGCCACAAAGTAACAGTCGGGGGCCGTCGGGAACCCAGGCCCACCTCTACCGGGATGGAGCCACCTGTCCTTTCAGCCCCCATCTCCGAACAGTACCACAGGTAATGTAATAGTGTAAAGTATATAGTATATGCCCGTGATCACCTCCCGAAGTGATCACAGCCCAGTAGTATAGCATGGCATACGGACAAGAGTGTAGGGCCACTGATGGAACACTAGCATCCTATACTAAGCAGTAGGATAGCAGGTAAAGGTAACAACAGTAGTAGCAAGGACAGGCTATGCAGCAGTATAGGATTAACTGAATGCAGTAACATGCTACACTACTCTAATGCAAGCATTATAGAGAAGAATAGGCGATATCTGGTGATTAGGGGGGGGGGGCTTGCCTGGTTGCTCTGGCAAGAGAGAGGGGTCGTCAACTCCATAGTCGTACTAGGTAGCAGCGGCGTCGGTCTCGGTGTCTAGCGGAAGAAGAGGGGGAACAAACATTGAATACAATGCAAACAGATGCATGACGATGCATGAAAAAGCAAAGCGTGATGCTAGGCGTGCCCTAACACGGTATGAGGTGATACCGGTGAAGGGGGGAAACATCCGGGAATGTATCCCCGGTGTTTCGCGTTTTGGGGCAGAGGGGCCGGAGGGGGAAAGTTGCGAGTTTGATATGTTAGAGGTGCGGGCGGAGGAACGGGCTGCGTATCCGAGTTCGTCTCATTGTTCTGAGCAACTTTCATGTACAAAGTATTTTCATCCGAGCTAAGGATTATTTTATATTAATTTTTTAAGATTTAATTCATTTTTAGAATTAACAGAATTAATTTAATTAGAAAATGCAATTATGACATTAGCATGATGTCAGGGTGATGTCATCAGTCAACCAGTGAGTTGATTTAGTCAAACTGACAGGCAGGTCCCACTTGTCATTGTCTAAGCCTAACTAATCAGGTTTAGTTAGTCTAACTAAAGTGATTAGGTTTATTAACTATTAATTAGGTTAACTAATTTAATTAACTAACTAATTAATTAATTAATTAAATTATTAATTAATTATTATTATTATTTTTTTATATCCTTTTTTAAGGTTCCATGGGGTGGGGCCTCTTGTCATAGGCACGGGGATGCCTTAGCGGGCACATGGTTAGCGGGCGTTGGGCGCTGCAGGCGCCCGACCCAGAGGAGGGCCGAGCGGGCGCAGATGGGCGCCGGTGCAGGGGGCCGGTGGCCTGGCGCCATCGGTGAGGGGTTGGGCGCAGTCGGCGTGTGGCCGCAGGAGGCTAAGGCCAGGCGCGGCGCTGCCATGGGCGTAGGCGGGCACGGCAGATCGAGGCAACGGGGCAGCTTGCAGGTGCGCCGGGTAGCCTTGTGACTGGTCTGCGCGATGCATAGGCACGTCCCAGGCGAAGGTCGCGGTGAGTGCGAGCACTGGGCCAGGCGAACACAGCGACGGGTGCGCGGGCGCGTCGCGCACACGGTGAGGCCACGAGTGGGGGAGAAGAAGAGGCCGAGGGCCTCACCGCTGGTCCGTAGGGCAACGGCAGTGGGTGTCGAGGAGGGGACGGGACGACGCCCGCGGCGATCCGGGCGAGATGGTGATGAGGAGGCGCGGCGCTTGGCGATCCGGCGACGGGCGCGGGGAAGACGACGTCAGGCAGCGCCGGGCGGCGGCGTGTTCGTCGGGGCGCAGCGGGGAGGCGTTCGACGAGCAGCGAGGTAGGCTCCGGCAGACGGTGTCGTGGTGGCGGCGACGGGGTCGAGCGATTGGGGCGGGTCGTTCCCCTTCCCGATCCAGATCTTGATCGGGGGGAAGGAGAGAGCGACGTGGGGGGGGGGAAGTGGGGTGCGGGGTAGGTTAGGGTTTCATGTCCAGGGGGATTAAGGGAGTGGGGTGTGGGGCGGTTGGGCCGGCCCGTTCGGGCGGCGGAGGCCAGCTGGGCCACTTGGCCCAGCGGGGGACGGGGGGTTCTGTTGTTTTACTTTTGTTTTGTTTAGTTAGGTTCTGCTTTTCTTTTATTGTTGACATTAATTTGAATTTGAATTTTGAAATGGTTTCGAATCATCGCGAGCTTAACAACAGTGATCGTGGTGACGTGGCATCATTAGCATGGGATTACTGTAGATTAATTATCCAGTCGTCACACCTGGCAATAATCATTATCAATAAGGCATGTGAAAAATAAACCAAGTGAGTCAAGTTCTACCTCAAGATCCGGATTACCCACATCATCGTCAGCTGGTGGATCGGAGGAGGCAGTGGTTCTCTTTCTATGGGCCGGTTTCTTCACAACTCTGGTCTTGGGCCGGGTTATTTTCTCCGGTTTCTCTTGTGGAGGCTTCTTGCTCCAAAATGGATCATCACCCTGTTTGAAAGATGTTAATATCAACAAAGAGTACTTAAACATAGTCAGATTTCATGAAAGCATAAGATATGAGTCTTACGGCTGGCGGTTTGTTAATGGCAGAAAAGGGAGGCAGGCCGGTTTGGGCGCAAGAAGCTTCCGGTTCATTTAACATCCTCTTAACAGCCTCAGTAGCTTCGTCGTCTGTCAGCTGGATCTCAATATGCCGTAGAGGGTCTTTTACATCTTGTTTGTATCTGCACATGAAACCGGAGCGCAGGCTTAAGGGCAGTATACTCCAAGATATCCAGCAACGAGCAAGGTCAACTCCTGTCAACCCGTTGGCCATGAAGGCCCGGAGCTTGGATAATTGAGGGGCATATTTGCTTCTCTCCTTAGCAGTCAGTCTTTCAGGGAAGGGATGCGTGTTGCTTAGCCGCTCCGGACGGTAACCCGGCAAAGGATTTTCTCCATCACGAGAGGTATCTTTGCAGTAAAACCATGTTGAATTCCACTCTTTGGGATGGCTGTGCAGTTTGGCGTGAGGGTAAGTGACCTCTTTCCGCTTTTGAATCGCCATACTACCTAACTCGGTGTTGGGACCATTAGTAAATTCGGTGCGGTGGTTTAGATGAAAGCAATCTCTGAATAATTCAACTGTGGGCTCCTCTTGAAAGAATACCTCACAGAGCACTTGAAAGTGACAAATGTTGGTTACGGAGTTGGGGCCAATATCTTGTGGACGCAGTTGGAAGTTGGCCATGACATCCCGATAAAACTTTGAATCGGGCGGACTGAAGCCCCGGGCTAAATGGTCAGCAAAAACAACAACCTCTCCATCCTTGGGTTCTGGAGGACTTTCCGGCCAGGACCCTCCAAAGGAATGACGTCTTTTTGCCTAAAGCGCGGTCTTGACTAAGTTATCCAATTGAGTTTCAGTCACCCGAGAAGGGACCCAGTTACACTCGTACACTTGCTTGGCCATGGTGCAATCTGCAAAGCAGTAATACCGGTTCAAGAATATGTTGGAAGGCTATACATTGATACATTCATTTCTAAAACGGAAGAAGTTGCTTATAAACCGGAGTTCTGCAAGGTGGCAATACATAGCTGGGAAATCCTGGCGGTTCAACAAGGGGACTAATGGTATATGCCGAGTTGTCAATTTTTCTACAAAGTTAAACCGCCTGGTATGAAACATTGAAGAATCAAGATTGCAGATGAGTGGGCGTGCGAAAACAGGTTTCACAAAATTATTTCACAGTTTTGGATCTGGAGCATGTTCAGAAAAGAAATAAATATTCAAGGTCCAAAAGGGAGCGGTACTGCATCAATGAGCAAGGATACAGGGAGATTTATGGCCTTGAGATGCGCAAATGACAACGGATGCTAAAAACTACCGCTACGCAGAACAAGGATTTACATGCTTGACTAAGAGTTATCATATGAACAAGAAGCGAGCAATGAACGCTAAAGAACATGGGAACCCTAGAACAGATCTATGGTGAAAAGATAGAAGACTTACCAGAGCTGATGAAGAAACGGAAGACCGCCACGATGCTCTGGTATACTCAGGGTGATGCAACGGCCAGGGTTGGTGCAGAAGTTGACGGTGGCGGCGGAGCTCCGAAGCTGGGCAGTGCGAGGAAGACGAAGCAGAGGGGCACGAAGGGGAAAAATAAATGACCCTTCGGTCTTATTTATAAAGCAAGGGACATGTGTCAGGCGCGAAAATCAAGGGGCCGCGAGTTTGGAAACGGAGTTGTCGCCTCGATTGTCTCAGATCTAATAAACCACAAAAGGTATTGTGGATAGCTTTATGACAGGTGACGTCACGCTGGTTTACGACGACCAGAGAAGATGACATCATGGCGGTTCACCCAAATACACAAAGATGCTGAAGATGAAGTTTTTTGCTAAGGATTGACATGAACCTGTTCAAATCAATCTGGGGCCTAATGTTGGGGATATTACCGCTGGGCGTAAACCGGCCAGGACAAGCCGGGTTAACTTCACCAGTAGTTGAGTATGTTAAAGCCCAAGTAGGCAGATGAGGGCTTAAGGCCCATAGCCGGTTTAAGGTCTGTAGCCGTAAACCGGCGTCAGTATGTAACTTGTATTGTAAGTTAGGGATAGCAGAGACCGAGCAGGATACATCTATGAACCGGCGTCGGGACTCTGTGAACCGACGGGTGCCACCCATGTATATAACGGGACGACCCGGAGGCGATTCAGGACAACAGACAACAACTCGAGACTTAGGCGAAGCTTGTTTGCTCCCTAGTCATCGAAACCCCCATCAATTCCATCACAACTAGACGTAGGCTTTTACCTTCATCGAAGGGGCCGAACTAGTATAAACTCTCTTGCATCCTTGTGTCCTCTTTAACCCCTTCAAGCTAACCCATAGCGATGGCTCCATGACTAAGTCCTTTCATGAGGACATCTCCCGTGACAAAACCACGACACACTAGGTCCATAGCTGGGACTTTGTGTATGTTCTCGAAATGCGTTTGTCGCGTGCTCATTAAGAAAGTTTCTATACAAGTTTCTGAATGAACTCCTCAAGAAAAGTTCTCCAAAACTTACCTATGAAAGAATCCTTTGAAGCATCTAGTCGTCACAAACGTTTTGACTACTTGTGGAGCCAAAACGGACTCCGTTTGAGTCAGATATCCATGTTTCAGTTAACACTACGCAAGTTGCATTCGATTTTTTCCATTCTACTTAACTAAACATATCCATATGAGATCCAATTACTGGTAGGGAAATGCAACAGACCTCAGTTATGATGATGCACTAGGTCCATAGCTGGGACTTTGTGTATGTTCTCGAAATGCGTTTGTCAAGTGCTCATTAAGAAAGTTTCTATACAAGTTTCTGCAAGAACTCCTTAAGACAAGTTCTCCAAAAGTTCCCTGAGAAAGAATCCTTTGAAGCATCTCATCGTCACAAACGTTTTTACTACTTGTGGAGCCAAAACGGACTCCGTATGAGTCAGATATCCATGTTTCAGTTAACACTGCGCAAAACTGATTCTGAAACACAGTTACAGAGTAGTTCTTGTGTAGTTGCATTCAATTTTTTCCATTCTCCTTAACTAAACATCTCCCTATGAGATATAATTACTTGTAGGGAAATGCAACAGACCTCAGTTATGATGATGCACTAGGTCCATAGCTGGGACTTTGTGTATGTGCTTGAAATGCGTTTGTCGAGTGCTCATTAAGAAAGTTTCTATACAAGTTTCTGAACAAACTCGTTAAGAAATGTTCTCCAAAAGTTCCATATGAAAGAATCACTTGAAGAATCTGGTCGTCACAAACGTTTTGACTACTTGTGGAGCCAAAACGAACTCTGTATGAGTCAGATATCCATGTTTGATTAACACTTATAAAACTGATTCCGAGCAGCGATCCACAGACTAGTTCTTGTGTAGTTGCATTCGATTTTTTCCATTCTACTACACTAAACATCTCCATATGAGATCCAATTACTTGTAAGGAAATGCAATAGATCTCAGTTATGATGATGCACTAGGTCCATAGTTGGGACTTTGTGTATATTGTCGAAATGCGTTTGTCGAGTGCTCATTAAGAAAGTTTCTATACAAGTTTCTGAACGAACTCCTAAAGAAAATTTCTCCAAAAGTTCCCTGTCAAATAATCCTTTGAAGCATTTGGTCGTCACAAACGTTTTGACTACTTGTGGAGCCAAAATGGACTCCGTATGAGTAAGATATCCATGTTTGAGTTAACACTGCGCAAAACTGATTCCGAAAGATAGTTACAGACTAGTTCTTGTATACATGTATCTGATCTTTTCTATTTTGCTTCACTAAATATCTCCATATGAGATCCAATTACTTGTAGGGAAATGCAAGAGACCTTAGTTATGATGATGCACTAGGTCCATAGTTGGGACTTTGTGTATGTTCTCGAAATGCGTTTGTCGAGTGCTCATTAAGAAAGTTTCTATACAACTTTCTGAACGAACTCCTTAAGAAAAGTTCTCCAAAAGTTCCCTATGAAAGATTCCTTTGAAGAATCTGGTCGTCACAAATGTTTTGACTACTTGTGGAGCCAAAACGGACTCTGTATGAGTCAGATATCCATGTTTCAGTTAACACTTCGCAACTGATTCCGAACGACAGTTACAGACTAGTTCTTGTGTTGTTGCATTCAATTTTTCCCATTCTACTACACTAAACATCTCCATATGAGATCCAATTACTTCTATGGAAATGCAATAGATCTCAGTTATGATGATGCACTAGGTCCATAGCTGGGACTTTGTGTATGTTCTAGAAATGCGTTTGTCGAGTGCTCATCAAGAAAGTTTCTATACAAGTTTCTGAACGAACTCCTAAAGAAAAGTTCTCTAAAAGTTCCCTGTGAAATAATCCTTTGAAGCATCTGGTCGTCACAAACGTTTTGACTACTTGTGGAGCCAAAAGGGACTCCGTATGAGTCAGATATCCATGTTTCAGTTAACACTGCGCAAAACTGATTCCGAACGACAGTTACAGACTAGTTCCTGTATACTTGTATTTGATCTTTTCCATTTTACTTCACTAAATATCTCCATATGATATCCAATTACTTGTAGGGAAATGCAAGAGACCTTAGTTATGATGATGCACTAGGTCCATAGTTGGGAATTTGTGTATGTTCGCGAAATGCGTTTGTCGAGTGCTCATTACGAAAGTTTCTATACAAGTTTCTGAACGAACTCCTTAAGAAACATTCAAGTTCCCTGTGAAAGAATCCTTTGAAGCATCTGGTCGTCACAAACGTTTTTACTACTTGTGGAGCCAAAATGGACTCCGTATGAGTCAGATATCCATGTTTCAGTTAACAGTGCGCAAAACTGATTCCGAACAACAGTAACAGACTGTTCTTGTGTAGTTGCATTCGATTTTTTCCATTCTACTTCACTAAATATCTCCATAAGTGATCCAATTACTTGTAGGGAAATGCAAGAGACCTCAGTTATGATGATGCACTAGGTCCATAGCTGGGACTTTGTGTATGTTCTCGAAATGTGTTTGTCGAGTGCTCATTAAGAAAGTTTCTATACAAGTTTCTGAATGAACTCCTTAAGAAAATTTCTACAAAAGTTCCCTGTGAAAGAATCCTTTGAAGCATCTGGTCGTCACAAACGTTTTGACTACTTGTGCAGCCAGAACAGACTCCGTATGAGTCAGATATCCATGTTTCAGTTAACACTGCGCAAAACTGATTCCGAACGACAGTTACAGACTAGTTCTTGTGTAGTTGCATTCGATTTTTTCCATTCTACTTTAGTAAACATATCCATATGAGATCCAATTACTCTTAGGGAAATGCAACATACCTCAGTTATGATGATGCACTAGGTCCATAGCTGGGACTTTGTGTTTGTTCTCGAGATGCGTTTGTCGAGTCTCATTAAGAAAGTTTCTATACAAGCTTCTGAACGAACTCCTTAAGAAAAGTTCTCCAAAAGTTCCTTGTGAAAGAATCCTTTGAAGCATCTGGTCGACACAAACGTTTTGACTACTTGTGGAGCGGAAATGCACTCCGTATGAGTCGATATCCATGTTTCAGATTAACACTGCCAAACCGATTACGAGCAGCGATTCTGAGACTAGTTCTTGTGTAGTTGCATTCGATTTTTTCTGTTCTACTTAACTAAAGATATCCATATGATATCCAATTACTTGTAGGTAAATGCAAGAGACCTCAGCTAAGATGATGCACTAGGTCCATAGCTGGGACTTTGTGTATGTGCTTGAAATGCGTTTGTCGAGTGCTCATTAAGAAAGTTTCTATACAAGTTTCTGAATGAACTCCTTAAGAAAAGTTCTCCAAAAGTTCCCTGTGAAAGAATCCTTTGAAGCATCTGGTCGTCACAAACGTTTTGACTACTTGTGGAGCCAAAACGGACTCCGTATGAGTCAGATATCCATGTTTCAGTTAACACTGCGCAAAACTGATTCCGAACGACACTTGCAGACTAGTTCTTGTGTAGTTGCATTTGATTTTTTCCGTTCTACTTCACTAAAAATCTCCATATGAGATCCAATTACTTGTAGGGAAATGCAAGAGACCTCAGTTACGATGATGCACTAGGTCCATAGCTGGGACTTTGTGTATGTTCTCGAAATGCGTTTGTCGAGTGCTCATTAAGAAAGTTTCCATGCAAGTTTCTGCACGAACTCCTTAAGAAAAGTTCTCCAAAAGTTCCTTGTGAAAGAATCCTTTGAATCATCTCATCGTCACAAATGTTTTGACTACTTATGGAGCCAAAACGGACACCATATGAGTCAGATATCCATGTTTCAGTTAACACTTGGCAAAACTGATTCTGGACGACAGTTACAGACTAGTTCTTGTGTAGTTGCATTCTATTTTTTCCATTCTCCCTAACTAAACATCTCCCTATGAGATCTAATTACTTGTAAGGAAATGCAACAGACCTCAGTTATGATGATGCACTAGGTCCATAGCTGGGACTTTGTGTATGTGCTTGAAACGCGTTTGTCGAGTGCTCATTAAGAAAGTTTCTATACAAGTTTCTGAAAGAACTCCTTAAGAAAAGTTCTCCAAAAGTTCCGTGTGACAGAATCCTTTGAAGCATATGGTCGTCACAAACATTTTGACTACTTGTGGAGACAAAACGGACTCCGTATGAGTGAGATATCCATGTTTCAGTTAACACCGCGCAAAACTGATTCGAGCAGCGATTCTGAGACTAGTTCTTGTGTAGTTGCATTCGATTTTTTCCATTCTACTTCACTAAACATCTCCATATGAGATCCAATTACTTGTGGGGAAATGAAAGAGAACTCAGTTTTGACGATGCACTAGGTCCATAGCTGGGACTTTGTGTATGTTCTCAAAATACGTTTGTCGAGTGCTCATTAAGAAAGTTTCTATACAAGTTTCTCAACGAACTCCTTAAGAAAAGTTCTCCAAAAGTTCCCTGTGAAAGAATCCTTTGAAGCATCTGGTCGTCACAAATGTTGTGACGCCCCCGATTCAATTGTACACTAATCATGCACGCAAACGTGTAATATCAAGATCAGGGACTCACGGGAAGATATCACAACACAACCCTAAAACATAAATAAGTCATACAAGCATCATAATACAAGCCAGGGGCCTAGAGGGCTCGAATACAAGTGCTCGATCATAGACGAGTTAGCGGAAGCAACAATATCTGAGTACAGACATAAGTTAAACAAGTTTTCCTTAAGAAGGCTAGCACAAACTGGGATGCGGATCGAATGAGGCGCAATC
The DNA here is from genome assembly GCA_021605145.1 of Aegilops bicornis. Lineage (NCBI taxonomy): Eukaryota > Viridiplantae > Streptophyta > Magnoliopsida > Poales > Poaceae > Aegilops > Aegilops bicornis. The sequence goes on from CM038673.1 coordinate 185,249,597, forward strand.
CTCCTGCACAGGATCCTCCTAAACTACCCACAGTCGTCGCCGTCGTGAGGCTGCACGTAGTAGTAGGCACCTCCGGTGTAGTAGTCGCCATCGACGGTGGCGTCGCTCACTGGGCTCCATCGTCTGCAGTTTGCAGCAATCGGGTAAAGAAAGGGGAAAAGGGGAACAAGGCAACCGTGAGTACTCATCCAAAGTACTACTTAAGCAAGGAGCTACACTACATATGCATGGATATATGTGTAAAGGGCCATATAAGTGGACTGAATGCAGAATGCCGTAATAAGAGGGGATATCTAATCACAGTCAAGACTACTCTTCCGCAGCCTCCGCCTTGCAACATGTAGAAGAGAAGCGGTGAAGTCCTCCAAGTAGCATCACATAGCAATAATCCTACCCGCGATCCCTCCTCGTAACCACGAGAGAGAGCGACCACCGGGTTGTATCCGCACTTGGAAGGGTGTGTTTTATTAAATATCCGGTTCTAGTTGTCATAAGATCAAGGTACAACTCCAAGTCGCCTGCACATCAAGATCACGGCTATTCAATAGATTAACTTCCTGCAGGGTGCACCACATAACCCAACACGCTTGATCCCATTTGGCCGGACACACTTTGCTGGGTCATGCCCGGCCGTGGAAGATCAACACATCGCAGCCCCACCTAGGCTCAACAGAGAGGTCAGCACGCCGGTCTAAACCTAAGCACACAGGGGTCTGGGCCCATCGCCCTTAGCACACATGCACGTTGCGTACGCGGCCGGAAGCAGACCTAGCCTATAGGTGTTCCAGTCCAATCCGGCGCGCGCCACTCAGTCGCTGACGTCACGAAGTGCTTCGGCTGATACCACGACGTCGGGATACACATAACTACTCCCGCGTAGATGGTTAGTGCGTATAGACCAAATGGCGGACTCGGATCAAATACCAAGATCTCGTTAAGCGTGTTAAGTATCCATGACGCCGACCAGGGCCAGGCCCACCTCTCTCCTAGGTGGTCTCAACCTGCCCTGTCGCCTCCGCCATAAAAATGTGATCGGGGGCCGTCGGAACCCAAGCCCACCTTTACCGGATGGAGCCACCTGTCCTTTCACCCCATCTCCGAACAATTATCACAGGTAATGTAATAGTGTAAAGTATATAGTATATGCCCGTGATCACCTCCCGAAGTGATCACAGCCCAGTAGTATAGCATGGCAGACGGACAAGAATGTAGGGCTACTGATGAAACACTAGCATCCTATACTAAGCAGTAGGATAGCAGGTAAAGGTAACAATAGTAGTAGCAAGGACAGGATATGCAGCAGTATAGGATTAACTGAAAGTTGTAACATGCTACACTATTCTAATGCAAGCAGTATAGAGAAGAGTAGGCGATATCTGGTGATCAAAGGGGGGGGCTTGCCTGGTTGCTCTGGCAAGAGAGAGGGGTCGTCAACTCCGTAGTCGAACTGGGGCATCAGCCGTCCACGGGTCTACCAAGAGAAGAGGGGGAGAAAGAGTAAATACATAGCAAGCAAGTGCATAACAGGATAACAGGCAGAGCTAGACGTGTTCTAACGCGGTATGAGGTGATACCGGTGAAGGGGGAAACATCCGGGAAAATATCCCCGGTGTTTCGTGTTTTCGGACAGACGAACCAGAGGGGGAAAGTTGCGATTTTGATATGTTAGGGGTGCGTGGCGGCCGCACGGGCTGCGTATCCGGGTTCGCCTCGTCGTTCTGAGCAACTTTCATGTAGAAAGTATTTTCATCTGAGCTACGGTTTATTTTATATGATTTTCTAAAGTTTTAATCATTTTTAGAATTTATTTAACTATTTAATTCTAACATTATCCAGAATAGTGCACGTTGACGTCATCATGACGTCAGCATGACGTCAGCAGTCAACAGGGAGTTGACTGGGTCAATCTGACGTGTGGGTCCCGCATGTCATACTCTATTTACTCTAATTAGGATTTAACTAATCTAATCACAGTTTAATTAACTCACAATAGTTAATTAGGTTAACTAAACAAGATTAATTAAGTTAATTAATTCACTAATTAATTGATTATTTATTTATTAATTTTATTAATTCATTTTATTTTATTTCCTTTTTCTTTTCTTCTTTTTTTAAACGTTAAGGGCGGGCCCCATGTCTACTGTGGGCCCATAGGGGCCTAGAGGGCGCGGCGTCGAGGGCACAGCCGAATAGGGGCACACCCGACCGGGCGCTAAGGCGGCGGTGTGGGGTGAGGCCACCGGGCGTGACCGAGGCGGCCGGCTGCGCGTGGCGCCGAATCGGCAGCGAGGGGCGTCGAGGCGAAGGTCATGACGCATGGGGAGGCGCATGAGGAGGAGGCGATGGTGGCGCGCCACGGGTCACGAGCAGGCGGTCGAAGCGCTGCGTGGCCGCCATGGGTTGCCGAGGCTGCGTCGCGGGAGCGACGGAGAGGTGCGCGGTGAGCGCCAACGGGCGGGGCCGGAGCGCTGCCGATCATGGGCGGGGATGGTGGTGACCGGGCGACACAGGAGAGAGAGGGGCGAAGGGGACGGCGGCGCTCACTTCCGAAAGCGAGGAAGGGGCGACGGGCGCGCGGCATCGGCGAGGGAGAGGTGATGGAGCGGCGACGACGAGGTGGCGGAGCACAGCAGCGACGAGGCGGCGCCGGGGATGGGCGCCGGCGTCGCAGGCTCAGGGCGGCGCGGGATCTGGCCCCTCCCCGATCCAGTCGAGTAGGGGGGCGCCTGGGAGGAGGCAGGGGGCGGTGGTGCGGCGGTCCGGCGAGGTGGCCCGGGGCAGCCGCGACGGGCAGCGCCGCGGATCGAACGACGGCGGCGGGCTCGGGTGCCTCGACCCAGATGGGATCGGGAGAGAGAGAGAGAGGGAGAGTGGGGAACGAGGAGGAGTCGGGTACTGGGTGTCGGTTAGGGTTTGGGCAGGGGTGTATAGGGAGTGGGGTGGGCCGGCCTGGTTAGTGGGCTGGCCGGTTGTTGGCCTGGTGGCCAGCTGGGCCACGGCCCAGCAGGGGGCTTTGTTTCCTTTTTTTATTCTTTTTCTGTTTTTATTATAGTTTTAGTAGCTATTGGTTTTGTAAAATATAAAAAGAGTACCTAAATGGAGGTTGCAAATTAGCCCACCGCCACAATATATTTTGGTATTTAAAATATTTAGTTCTCATTTTTATAAATTTCAAAAGTGCATTTACAATAGGTTTAGCTGCTGTTTTATTTATTTTAGTGCATTTGAATACCTTACAGAAGTCTGGTTTCTTCACCATACCTACCTATGCATTATTTGGGTCACCCTGGACATTTTAGTTTTAATATTTTGAAAACTTTTGTTGTTTGCTTTTCTTTTGAATTAGAATTTGAATCGATTTCGAACTAACGCGAGATTAGCAACCGTAATCGAGGTGTCGTGGCATTATTAGCAGAGGTTACTGTAGCTTGATTATCCGGGCGTCACAATTCTCCTCCACTACAAGAAATCTCGTCCCGAGATTTAGGAGCGGTTATAAGGGGGGAAGGGATCTGGTTACGAAATTCTAACGATTCTTCTCGGTCATAGTTGCTCTTCTCGAAGAGGTTGATCCCTTCCGTTGATGTCTTCATTTCTCTGCTTCAAGTCACCATGATCAAGTCGTCCTTACTTGGGGATCTTCATCGTACTTACGGAAAGGATAAGGGTAGCTTCAAAAGGACAGACCTCTACAAGGTTGACTATCCGTCGATAACATCGAGGAAGGTGGCGGAAGTTACTCTCGAATTGAATCTTAAGAAAATATCGAGAGCAAAGTAAGGAGGTACCATGAGAATTTTCAAACGGATAGGCAAGCGTTCGATGCCTGATCAGAAGGTGAAAGGGGTTCAGCGCAACGAGAATAAGTATTGCGTCTGATACCAAAATTGATCACTTGGGACGGTGGTCCGTGAATTACATACGAGTCCACGCGCGAGGAATAACTTTGGGAACAGGGGGTGTACAGGAGAGTCAGGTTTCGATCCTGTGGAACTGTGGGTTATGGGCCCACCATGTGGTTGAAAATAGGAAGGGGGCCGACATCTTGCACGGTCACGATAGTAAGGCGTGTCAGAGGGTATCCTATCAGTTATGTCGGCAACAACATCGATACTAAGGGTGAGGGACGAAGAGAACCATTTTCCCTCTCGTTGAACGAGGCGGGCCAATAGGCAAGGTTCTCGTCCATCAGTGGCTACCGGAATGTCATCAACAATAGTAACATGATCTTACTGACAGAGCGGTACCACGAGGTGTTTACATAAGCAGGAGAATATTACTGCTTAGATCATATAGGCCACAAGAAACGTTAAGCCAACCAATGGAAGGAAAATACGATTATCAGTTTAAACAAAACAATGGAAAGGAAAAATGTGTTTAAACACATATTTCAGGGGTATATCCTTCCCAAGGACAAGCAGAGTATGATATCAAGGACAGGATATAATGTAGAAAACTCTTTAGGTAGGGGAAGGAATTTTCATTACATTACCCATACAGTGGTGTTTGGGTAATTGAGAAGGAAACATTTAGCATTGGGCTTCAAATGTTCCTGTTGAAAATCAGAGTACCATAGACATGCTTTAGGATAGCATTGACATGGTCTTCAAGCAAAAGGTCAGACTTTGGATACACAAAGGATCCAGCAGGATGAACTTATTAAACTGTGCATTCCATTTCCTCATGGAAAATGGCTATCCTTGTTAAAAAGGAAACTATAACAATAGGTCCTCCGCCGGGGGTGCTAGGCATGACATCACCTTACCGGTCTTATGATGACTAGCGTTATAACTCTTGTAAATATGTTCCAACCATCATATCGATGGGGATTCGGATATGACTGGTGTCGAGGATACCTCGTGCCTCGGGATGCACGAGAAGAAAGATGCAACACAAATTAACGGGATGTCATCAGAAGATTCTCGAAATGAACTATGAAGTGATTTCCGTTAACAAGTGTTCATCATTAACCCAAGGAGAGGTCAAGGAGGTGGCTGATGAACTCAACGACAATTCATCGAGATTTCCAAAAGATGGATTTCCACATTTAAGTGAACAAGGAGATATTTGTCAGACCAAATGATATAAGGAAGTATGCTCGAGGAGAACATACACAACTAAACATTGGTTGAAAGGTGCGCCCGAAATAAGGGTTGGGTTGCACGACCAATGTCGGAATGGTGATTCAATAATCAATAGACTAAGAATGAACGTCCGACCATTAACTTCAAAGCAATAGGGTTGCTAGAAGTGCAGGATCCAAACAGCACCGTTCACTTGTCGGTACCCTGGTTGGAATCAATACGAGGACCACGAAAGAATGGTGATGGTGAGAAGTATCACTACACCAAGAACTTTCAAGAGGTGGAACAAATCTCAGAACATTCTTGACATAAAAGATGGTAATACTCCAAGATAAAGAAGAACAAAGGCTGGATAGCTAGGAACTCAAGGTATAACACAAAACATGAACAAGTTTGTGTTGGGGGGAGGCAAGAATGTCGTCGATGATAACACAATCATCGAGGGGCACGGATGGTGTTTCTCATCATGAATTCGATTGATATCCTGGAGGAGCATCAGAATGTTGATGATGATCATGACACATTTGTTGAGGGATTACGAGAAGATGTAATCGATTGGCGATAACATCAAGTCAAAGGAATGAGGAAGCGAAAAGTTATTGGAACCAAGGGTACGACACAAACTCGAAACCAAGCTTGTTGTTCAAGGCGAAATGATATGACGATGAGGATCGACGTAAGGTTAGTTCATCGTCGAAAATGGTGCTCCGAGAAGAAGGACCGGGTAGCACAGTTAAAATTAGCTCGATAATGAGCCGATCAGCCTAGGAATGACTTGAAGGATTAATAAAATTGTAATCAACAAAAATTACTTAGAGTTATGGAATCAGAGTGCGGAATCGATTCACTTATCGATGTTCTCGGTTGACGACAACCCGTAACCCATGGAGTCACTATGACGGGAAGGGTACTACTTCATCGAAATTCATAGAATGAAGTGCAATGGGTTGATATCCTCGAGATACCGGGGGCAATACTCGAAGGTAGAACAAAATAGAGGTTGGATTGGGTATTGCTCACAGAAGTCAAGTGCCTAAACTTGCACGAGAAATGGTATTTAAAGGAGAACATGGTCGGAACCACGATTGCAAAAGGCCAGATCCCAGATATAAGATGAACTTATACCAAGGGAATACTTAATTTAAGAGAAGCTTTCATGATAAGTTCTACATCGTGTCCAAGGGCATGAACACAAAGTTCAAGGTCGACTCCCACTTCTCCAATGCACAACCTTTCATTCACTTCTCGTGTTCAATGAAGTTGTAGTGTTGAAATTTTATCTGTCAAAATACCAGAAGAGTACGACTCGTGAAAACTTTCGAGTTCACACATATTAAGGAAGGCATAGGTTCAACCCATCGGGGCATCTTAGAATCATATACCAGAATCTTTAGAAGTAATTAACTCAAGCTCAAAGGCAAAGCATGGTTGAGAAAGGAGAGGATACAATTTAACAAAGGCATTATGTATTAGAGGAAAGGCTCTCAAGGTTATTGAATATGAAGGGCGTTGTCAGACAAAATCCAACAAAGGATCTGGTGGTCCACAAGGGATCTGACGTGAGCATCGGTACTCAACTAGAGGAAGAAGAATGCAAGGAGATCAGATTATAGAAACAACTGACTAACTCAATGGTCAAATGCAAAGGAATTATGATTTCCAAATCAAGGGATCAGAAGCAATGCTCTGATTAGGGATGGATAAGTTGAATAGCCTTAGGGTACAATCAACGATAATTGGATTGGTCGAGAACCAATTCCAGTTAAAAAGAATGGCAGCTCAATAGGAAAAGTAATTTATAAGGATCAATGATGATTGCGTGTATTCGCAAACATATTGAGTCAACGGACTCAAAATGATAATGACAAGGAATATCAATAAGACTATGAGACTTATGGGATTAACCATAATGCAAGCAAGCAAGAATTTCAAGAGCCAAGGCTCCAGAGGATTTTCGGAAGATCGAATAGTATTTTGAAGACTTTTGTGAAACACATGAACAACTGGGGATGAGCGGATACTCGACAAGTGCGAGTATTTATTTGAAGGGGTATTCATGTGGCAAAGAACTGCTAGGCAGTAGGCACAAAGTATTCTTGGAACAATAGAGAAAACTTCGGGGTATCTTGTAATAACAAGATCAATGGGGGATGATCGTATGAATGGCAAGTGTAAGTAGTTTTCCATACGGATTTATCGGTGGTCGGGAATAGCAAAAGTGATGGGCACAAAGTCTCGTGAGAATATCAAAGAGTATCTCCGAAACCTTCTGGTGCAGTCGGTGATCAACTGGACTGAAGGGCCTCTCCGGGAGAAAGTATTTTCGAGAACCTAAAGTTAGATATTAGTAAAAATCGTTTAACCCGAATAGAAGAGCGTTCACAATCCCAGAGTAAAGGTCGAGGAGTAAAAGACCCTAATACCACCCAATGGCGACGTGGGCCCATGGGCCGCACAGCCATGTTAGTAAAAGTTTTGTAAAGTCTAGACTCGACTACGGCCAAGGAGTATGGAAGGGGATTCCTACAGGCAGTCAGCTCTGATACCAACTTGTGACGCCCCCGATTCAATCGTACACTAATCATGCACGCAAACGTGTACGATCAATATCAGGGACTCACGGGGAGATATCACAACACAACCCTAAAACATAAATAAGTCATACAAGCATCATAATACAAGCCAGGGGCCTCGAGGGCTCGAATACAAGTGCTCGATCATAGACGAGTCAGTGGAAGCAACAATATCTGTGTACACACATAAGTTAAACAAGTTTGCCTTAAGAAGGCTAGCACAAACTGGGATACAGATCGAAAGAGGCGCAATCCTCCTGCTCGATCCTCCTAAACTACTCTGAGTGCGTCGTCGCTGGGCTGCACGTAGTAGTAGGCACCTCCGGTGTAGTAGTCGTCATCAACGGTGGCGTCTGGCTCCTGGGCTCCATCGTCTGGTTGCAGCAATCGGGTAAAGAAAGGGGGAAAAGGGGGAACAAGGCAACCGTGAGTACTCATCCAAAGTACTCACAAGCAAGGAGCTACACTACATATGCATGGATATATGTGTAAAGGGCCATATAAGTGGACTGAACTGCAGAATGCCGTAATAAGAGGGGATATCTAATCACCGTCAAGACTACGCTTCTGGCAGCCTCCGTCTTGCAACATGTAGAAGAGAGCAGACTGAAGTCCTCCAAGTAGCATCACATAGCAATAATCCTACCCAGCGATCCCCTCCTCGTAACCGTGAGAGAGAGCGACCAACGGGTTGTATCTGGCACTTGGAAGGGTGTGTTTTATTAAGTATCCGGTTCTAGTTGTCATAAGGTCAAGGTACAACTCCAAGTCGTCACATACCGAAGATCACGGCTATTCGAATAGATTAACTTCCCTGCAGGGGTGCACCACATAACCCAACACGCTTGATCCCATTTGGTCGGACACACTTTCCTGGGTCATGCCCGGCCGCGGAAGATCAACACGTCGCAGCCCCACCTAGGCTCAACAGAGAGGTCAGCACGCCGGTCTAAACCTAAGCGCCTGTGGGTGCAGGCCCATCGCCGTTAGCACACACAAGACGTTATGACGCTGCCGAAATAGACCTAGCCTACAGGCGTTCGGTCCAATCGGTAGCGCGCCACTCGATCGGCCCGACGTCACGGAAGTGTTTGGTGATACCACGACGTCGGGATACCCATAACTACTCCGCCGTAGATGGTTAGTGCGTATAGACCAAATGGCCGACTCGGATCAAATACCAAGATCTCGTTAAGCGTGTTAAGTATCCGCGAACGCCGACCAGGGCCAGGCCCACCTCTCTCCTAGGTGGTCTCAACCTGCCCTGTCGCTCCGCCATAAAGTAACAGTCGGGGGCCGTCGGGAACCCAGGCCCACCTCTACCGAGATGGAGCCACCTGTCCTTTCATCCCCATCTCCGAGCAGTGTCACGAGGTAATGTAATAGTGTAAAGTATATAGTATATGCCCGTGATCACCTCCCAAGTGATCACAACCCAAAGAGTATAGCATGGCGACGGACAAGAATGTAGGGCCACCGATGAAACACTAGCATCCTATACTAAGCAAGAGGGATAGCGGTGTAAAGGTAACAACAAGTAGTAGCAAGGACAGGCTATGCAGCAAAGATAGGATTAACTGAAAGCGGTAACATGCTACACTATTCTAATGCAACCAGTATAGAGAAGAGTAGGCGATATCTGATGATCAAAGGGGGGGCTTGCCTGGTTGCTCTGGCAAGAGAGAGGGGTCGTCAACTCCGTAGTCGAATTGGGGCATCAGCATCGTCACGGGGTCTACCAAAGAGAAGAGGGGAGAGAAACAGTAAATACATAGCAAGCAAGTGTATAATAGGATAACAGGCAGAGCTAGACGTGTTCTAACGCGGTATGAGGTGATACCGGTGAAGGGGGAAACATCCGGGAAAATATCCCCGGTGTTTCGTGTTTTCGGACAGATGAACCAGAGGGGGAAAGTTGCGAGTTTGATATGTTAGGGGTGCGTGGCGGACGAACGGGCTGCGTATCCGGGTTCGTCTCGTCGTTCTGAGCAACTTTCATGTAGAAAGTATTTTCATCTGAGCTACGGTTTATTTTATATGATTTTCTAAAGTTTTAATCATTTTTAGAATTTATTTAACTATTTAATTCTAACATTATCCAGAATAGTGCACGCCGACGTCATCATGACGCCGGCGATCAACATGGAGTTAGTGGGTCAATCGGCGTGTGGGTCCCGCATGTCATACTCTATTTACTCTAATTAGGATTTAACTAATCTAATCACAGTTTAATTAAATCACAATAGTTAATTAGGTTAACTAAACAAGATTAATTAATTTAATTAATTCAATAATTAATTGATTATTTATTTATTAATTTTATTAATGCATTTTTATTTTATTTCCTTTTTCTTTTCTTCTTTTTTTAAACGTTCTGGGCCGGGCCCCACATGTCTGTGGCCCATAGGGGCCTAGAGGGCGTGGCGTCGAGCACAGCCGAACAGGGCGCACCTGACCGGGCGTTCTTGAGGTGGCGGTGTGGTGGTGAGGCCACCGGCGCGACCGAGGCGGCCGGGCACGCTGCGTGGTGCTGAGAATCGGCAGGGGCGGCGTCCAGCGAAGGCCGCGACGCAGGGGGGAGGCGCATGAGGAGGAGGCGATGGCGCGGCCACGGTCACGTCCTGGCGGTCGAAGGCGGTGGCGCCGTGGCTGGCCGTGGGCAGCAGCGTCTTGGAGCGACGGGAGAGGTGCGGTGATGGCGTGCAACGGGCGGGGCAGGAGCGTCGCCCATGGCGGGATGGTGGTGGTGACTGGGCGACCACAGTGAGAGAGGGGCAAGGGGACGGCGGCGCTCACTTGCGAGCAGGGAAGGGGGGTGCGACGGGGCGCGTTGGCGTCGGCGAGGGAGAGGCGATGGAGCGGCGACAACGAGGTGGCGGAGCACAGCAGCGGCAATGGCGGCGCCGGGATGGGCGCCGGCGCAGCAGCTCGTGGCGGCGTTGATCTGCCCCTCCGATCTAGTCGAGTAGGGGCGCTGGGAGGAGGCAGGGGCGGTGGTCTGGCGGTCAATGAGGTGGCCCCCGGCGGCGGCGACGGGCAGCGCCGTGGGTCGAACGACGGCGGCGGGCTCGGGTGCCTCGACCCAGATGGGATCGGGAGAGAGAGAGGGACAGTGGGGAACGAGGAGGAGTGGGGTACTGGGTGTCGGTTAGGGTTTGGGCAGGGGTGTATAGGGAGTGGGGTGGGCCAGCCTGGTTAGTGGGCTGGCCGGTTGTTGGCCTGGTGGCCAACTGGGCCACGGCCCAGCAGGGGGCTTTGTTTCCTTTTTTTATTCTTTTTCTATTTTTATTATAGTTTTAATAGCTATTGGTTTTGTAAAATTATAAAAAGAGTACCTAAATGGAGGTTGCAAATTAGCCCACCGCCACAATATATTTTGGTATTTAAAATATTTAGTTCTCATTTTTATAAATTTCAAAAGGGCATTTACAATAGGTTTAGCTGTTGTTTTATTTATTTTAGTGCATTTGAATACCTTACAGAAGTGTGGTTTCTTCACCATACCTACCTATGCATTATTTGGCTCACCATGGACATTTTTGTTTTAATATTTTGAAAACTTTTGTTGTTTGCTTTTCTTTTGAATTAGAATTTGAATCGATTTCGAACTAACGCGAGATTAGCAACCGTAATCGAAGTGTCGTGGCATTATTAGCAGAGGTTACTGTAGCTTGATTATCCAGGCGTCACAAATGTTTTGACTACTTCTAGAGAAAAAAGGACTCCGTATGAGTCAGATATCCATGTTTGAGTTAACACTTCGCAAAACTGATTCGGAACGACAGTTACAGACTAGTTCTTGTGTAGTTGCATTCGATTTTTTCCATTCTACTTAACTAAAGATCTCCATATGAGATCCAATTACTTGTAGGGAAATGAAAGAGACCTCAGTTATGATGATGCAATAGGGCCATAGCTGGGACTTTGTGTATGTTCTCGAAATGCGTTTGTCGAGTGCTCATTAAGAAAGTTTCTATACAAGTTTCTGCACGAACTCCTTAAGAAAAGTTATCCAAAAGTTCCATGTGAAAGAATCCTTTGAAGCATCTAGTCGTCACAAACATTTTGACTACTTGTGGAGCCAAAACGGACTCCGTATGAGTCAGATATCCATGTTTCAAATAACACTGCGCAAAACTGATTCCGAACGACAGTTATAGACTAGTTCTTGTATAGTTGCATTCGATTTTTTCTATTCTACTTAAATAAACATCTACATATGAGATCCAATTACTTGTAGGGAAATGCAAGAGACCTCAGTTATAATGATGCAAAAGGTCCATAGCTGGGATTTTGTGTATGTGCTCGAAATGCGTTTGTCGAGTGCTCATTAAGAAAGTTTCTATACAAGTTTCTGAACGAACTCCTTAAGAAACGTTCTTCACAAGTTCCCTGTGACAGAATACTTTGAAGCATCTGGTCGTCACAAACGTTTTGACTACTTGTGGAGCCAAAACGGACTCTGTGTGAGTCAGATCTCCATGTTTCAGTTAACACTGCGCAAAACTGATTCCGAACGACAGTTACAGACTGTTCTTGTGCAGTTATATTTGATTTTTCCATTCTACTTCACTAAACATCTCCATATGAGATCCAATTACCTGTAGGGAAATGCAAGAGACCTCAGTTATGATGATGCAATAGGTCCATAGCTGGGACTTTGTGTATGTTCTCGAAATACGTTTGTCGAGTGCTCATTAAGAAAGTTTCTATACAAGTTTCTGAATGAACTCCTTAAGAAAAGTTCTCCAAAAGTTCCCTGTGAAAGAATCCGTTGAAGCATCTGGTCGTCACAAACGTTTTGACTACTTGTGGGGCCAAAACGGACTCTGTATGAGTCAGATATCCATGTTTCTATTAACACTGCACAAAACTGATCCCGAACGACAGTTACAGACTAGTTCTTGTGTAGTTGCATTCGACTTTTTCCATTCTAGTTAACTAAAAATCTCCATATGAGATCCAATTACTTGTAGGAAAATGCAACAGACCTCAGTTATGATGATGCACTAGGTCCATAGCTGGGACTTTGTGTATGTGCTTGAAATGCGTTTGTCGAGTGCTCATTAAGAAAGTTTCTATACAAGTTTCTGAATGAACTCCGTAAGAAACATTCTCCAAAAGTTCCCTATGAAAGAATCTTTTGAAGCATATGATTGTCACAAATGTTTTGACTACTTGTGGAGCCAAAACAGACTCCGTATGAGTCAGATATCCATGTTTCAGTTAACACTGCGCAAAGCTGATTCCGAGCAGCGATTCTGAGACTAGTTCCTGTGTAGTTGCATTCGATTTTTTCCATTCTACTGCACTAAACATCTCCATATGAGATCCAATTGCTTGTAGGGAAATGCAAGAGACCTCAGTAATGATGATGCACTAGGTCCATAGCTGGGACTTTGTGTATGTTCTCGAAATTCGTTTGTCGAGCGCTCATTAAGAAAGTTTCTATACAAGTTTCTGCACAAACTCCTTAAGAAAAGTTCTCCAAAAGTTCCCTGTGACAGAATCCTTTGAAGCATCTGGTCGTCTCAAACTCTTTGACTACTTGTGGAGCCAAAACGGACTCCGTATGAGTCAGATATTCATGTTTCAATCAACACCATAAAACTGATTTCGAGCAGCGATTCTGAGACTAGTTCTTGTGTAGTTGCATTCGATTTTTTCCATTGTAATTAACTAAACATCTCCATATGAGATCCAATTACTTGTAGGAAATGCAACAAACCTCAGTTATGATGATGCACTAGGTCCATAGCTGGGACTTTGCGTATGTGCTTGTAATGCGTTTGTCGAGTGCTCATTAAGAAAGTTTCTATACATGTTTCTGAATGAACTCCTTAAGAAACATTCTCCAAAAGTTCCCTGTGAAAGAATCCTTTGAAGCGTCTGGTCGTCACAAACGTTTTGACTACTTGTGGAGCCAAAACGGACTCCGTATGAGTCAGAAATCCATGTTTCAGTTAACACTGCGCAAAACTGATTCCGAATGATAGTTATAGACTAGTTCTTGTGTAGTTGCATTTGATTTTTTTTCCATTCTACTTCACTAAACATCTCCATATGAGATCCAACTACTTGTAGGGAAATGCAAGAGACCTCAGTTATGATGATGCACTAGGTCCATAGCTGGGAGTTTGTGTATGTTCTCGAAATGCGTTTGTCGAGTGCTCATTAAGACAGTTTCTATACATGTCGGGGCAGGCTGATCTGGCCCACAAACACCTATGGGACCGGCGGACCAAGCCCCTTTCGGTTCCGCGGGGAGCGGAGGTCGCACGAAGAGCAGATCGAGGCGAAGCACGCGAGAGGTTTACCCAGCTTCGGAGCTCTCTGGAGAGATAACACTCCTACTGCTGCATGTCTAGGTGTATTGCGTTCTTGCTCAGGAGCGCTGAGTGCTACAGTACACACGAGCTGCTAACGAGACTGAGCGTGGGGGAACTGACCGACCCCCTCTACGTTGCGCATGGGCCTCCTTTTATATGCTCAAGGGGTCTCCGACAGGTGGCAACGTAGACAAGGGTACAAATGGAAAAATAGTGGTTGGTACACCTACTTGTACACTGTACAGTGTACCATACCTAACCCTGACGGCAGGGGACAAAGGCATTAAATGCCTGTCTAGTTGCCCTAACAGTGGAAACAGGGATCGTCAGGGGCGCCACCGCTTGCCACGATGGCAATCTTGTCAGCGCCGCTCGCCACCTCGCACCGCTGGCTGCACAGCCTCTCGCCACGCGCGCCTGGAAAGGTCCCAGGGCGACACGTTAGTGGATGTGCTGGAGTGTAGGTACAGAGAGGTGGTCTGCCGCGGCAAGCGTCTTGCCGCGGTTGTTGTCTTGTCGCGCCCGTAAGCTTGTCGCTCACCAGGCCTTCCCGGCAAGCTCCTCTTGCCGGGGCCTTGTCTTGTAGGGGCCTTGGGTGGCCTTCCCGGCAAGCTCCTCTTGCCGGGGCCTTGTCTCCTTGGTTTGAATACTTTGTTCTTGAATGGCTCCAAAGGAATCACGGAGGACCTTGGCGGTCACCCGGTAAGCCCTGCCGCGGAGGGCTGCAACTGCCCGTGCACAAGTTCGGGATACTAGGGTACCCCTACTCTTGTACACCGACAGGAGCCCCCAGGCCTGGGTCACACACGGTGTCGAGCGCTGTCGGGCCAGGCCCAAAACAGGGCACGGGCACACGCGGCCTGGGTCACACCTTAACTCACCCTGGACCCACCACGCCCTCCACGAATGGCATGCATCGAGTGCGGCGTCGTGTGAGAGATCGTGGGCGAGATCGTGGGGGTTTCTTTATTCGGAAAATCGGAACGTCCGCACCCTCCCTCTTTATAAGCAGGGGAAACGAGGGCACGTCGCCTACCTTGCCAGTTGCTGTCCCATCGAAAAACCACCGCTGCTCCCCCCTTCTTCTCAAGGCTGAAGAGAGCAGCGCTCCGCCCCCCATCGCCATCAGCATCATCAACGCCGTCGACCTCCTCCACCGCCTCCGCCATGGGCCCGAAGCCGATAAGGGAAGGCCGTGAAGTAGGCGGCGCAGCGGCTTGACGCTGCGGAAGGAGCGGGTTATCTTCCCCTCATTTCGCCAGCGTGGGAGCTGAGGGAGAACTACTACGTCTTCTGGTTGACGGAGACGCGAGCGCATCAGCGCACGAAGGTACTCCCCGCCGCTGCTTCGGAATTGGCCCCGACGGGGTATCCCTTCTTCGCGCTTTTCTTCTACTGCGGGCTCTGCCCGCCTTTCTCTGAATTCTTCTGTGACATTATGAACACGTACGGGTTCCGCCTCCTTGATTTCACCCCCAATGCCGTTCTGACCATGCCAGTTTTCGCACATCTTTGCGAAAACTTTGTCGGAGTCCACCCAAATGTAGCCCTTTTCCGCCACTTCTTTTTACCCCGAGTCGAGAGAGGGGAGCCCCTCGCCGGAGGAATTGCTTGGATCTCCAGGGTCGGCAAGAAGGAGGCCTATCTGGAGGGAGAGCTCCGTAGCAAATGGGAGGAATGGAGGGCAGATTGGTGCTGGATTGTCGAGGAGAACCGCAGCCATTTACCGCCCAGCGCCAAACCCGATTGTCTTGGCGCTGCAACGATTGGAGCAATCTGGCCCCGGAAAGACGCTTAGGCTGAAGATCGCGATCACCGAATCCTCCTCCTCGGACTTGCGGACTCACCGTGAGGCACCGTTGGCGTGGACTTTCTTCGCCGCCGCGCCATATGCGGGAGAGAAGGAGACCTGCACAGGAATTTGAGCAGCAGATATAATGAGGCTGCGCCCGGGCCTCAACTTCAACTTCACTGTCTTGGAGCTTGACGTAATGCTCTTAGAGCTGTTCAAGCCCGATCCTGATCATCCAGAGATGTTTAGGTTGCCGAGGGGCGTCGTTTCGCTGTGCAACAATTCCGCGCTTGACCGCATCCGCAATGATGCCGTCGTGCGACTCACATGGAATTGTTCCAACTTGGCAAGAGCCGGCAGATGACGTCGTGCGGCAGTTCTTTGACAATCTGGTGGAAATGCCGGTCCACCCCGACGAGCAGAGGGGCCTCACCCGCGACACCACCGACGATGAGATGCAGCGCATCGCCACCAGGCTGGAAGAGGCGGCAGCAGCCGCTGCCGCGGGCGAGTTTGGCTTCACCGTGGAGGAGGCAGAGGCAGCAGAGGCGGCAAGCCTTGTCGAGCGAAAGGAGTTTGCCGGCGAGGAGGAGCTTGCCGAGCCTGAAGCCGAGTCGAGCGAGCCCGCCGAGGGCGCATCCTCCCCACCTTCAAGCAGCTTGCCGCGAGCGGAGCCCCCAGCTCCACCAAGACGGCGTCTTCGCAAGGCCGGAGACGTAGCGGGCGGCAGACGGGCAGACCCAGCGCGGCGACGCGCTTCCACCGCGGCAAGCACTGTTGCAGCTGGAGCACCTCACGCCCGCTACGGCAAGCTGAGCGGGCCCTCGCAGACTACCGGTTCCGCTCCGCCAAGCGTCAAGGGAACCCCACTCCTCTGCCTCGTCGTCTTGAGGCGGGCCAGGTGACCTCTCCGCGCTCAGCTCGACGAGGAAGAAGAAGAGTAAGATTCCTTCTTTGTACTTGTAATTCTTCGATTTGTTGCTTTGTCTTGTATCTAATTTGCTTTACTCTGAACCCATTCCTTTTCGTGACACCGCCCGGAAGAATGTCGAAGAGAGCCAAGACCCGGTGATCATCGTTGAGGATTTGAACCCATCATGACAGCAGGAGGCGCGTCGAGACCACCATGCCGGATGCGACAACTCTTCTTCAAAGCAGCTCTCCAACAGCCCCCAGCGTAAGTATATGGTCTACTTCTTGCTGTTGGCGTGCATGGGTGCTCTTTCTTTCTTGATATCTCGATCGTTGATTTGTGTAGGAGCAGAGCAGCCTCCTTCTGCTTCGACTACGCCGCCAAGGGAGGATTCTCCGGCAAGGGAGCGTTCTCCGGCAAGTGAGACTTCTCCGGCAAGGGGCAGCTCTCCGGCAAGGGACGACACCAGCGATCCCTTGGCGGCGGAGACCATGACCGCAGACCCCGGCACAGGTAATCTTCTTGCCTGAGAACTTTCCTTGTGTTCTTCTTCTTCTGATTTTGTCTTTAAATATTCGCTTGACTTTTCTTCATCCATCCGCCATAGAGCCAATGGAGACCGAGGTCGCCAGCGAGGAGGTCGTGCGCGGCGACACTGATGAAGCCGCCGCCATGGAAGAAGGAGCCGGCGCTGACGAGCCCGCCGGCGAAGAGGCCGCCGAAGCTGCCGCCGCAGAAGCTGGCGAGGGGTCCGGCGATCGCACTGACGACCCTGAGGCCGCAGGAGCGCCAGGCGCTACGCCGACCGCCGATCCCTCTGCCGCTGCTGCAGCGTCGGGCTCCGAAGAGCCCCAGCCCGGCGCCTATTTGAAGGCCGGCGATGGCGTCTTCATCAAGCTCCCATGGGAGTCGAGCTCCAGGGCGCCGGCCGAAGGAGAGACTTTCGATGAAGAGCTGCTCGCCTCCGCTGGACTGACGCTGGTCGATGCGCCAAGCAGCACCAGCGGCGAGCCTGAGGAGGAGCAAGCCTCTGAAGTCTTTGCCGCTCTACCGCTCGCGCCCGACAAGCCAAGCTGGAATCACAGGAAGCGCTTGTCGCGATTGCGGAGCAGACATCGAGAAGCGGAGGAGCTCCGGGTCCGCAACCGGGAAGATCTCCGGTCTTTGGCGGAAGGCGGGAGCAACTCGCCGAGGAGCGCAAGGCCTTCCTCCTCGAGAAGGCTGAAGCTGAGGAGGAACAGCGGCTTGCCGCCGAGAAGCTGTCTGCACAAGAAGGCGAGTTGGCGCAGCGGAAGGTTAACCTTGACAGCCACGAGGAGGATCTTGCCATGCGCGAGCAAACATTTGGCGGGGCTCTCAAGGAAGCAAAGGATGCTGCGTAGCTGCCGAGGCCGCCAAGAAGGAGCTGGAGACGAAGGTGGCGCAGTTGGAGGCCAGTCTCAAGGAGAGCGACGAGGAGCTTGCTGCACTCAAGCACGAGCGCGAGAAGGACGCCTACACTCTTGGCAAGCTGCAGGGCCGTCTCGCCGAGAGGAGCAAAGAGCTCAGCGCCGCCAAGGACTCCAATGCAGATCTTGAGTTGAAGCTGACTACCCTGACTCAGACGCTGGACGGCGCCAAGGAGCAGGAGGTGGCCTTGAAGGAGAAGATCAAGGCCGACGAGGCGCCTTGGCGAGTGTTCTTGCCGCCAGAGTGCCTTGAGGGAGAACGTGGAGCACTTGGACCGAGGGTCTCGTGGATCTCTGCTGCAGCCATCAACGAGGAGGCTGATGGAGCCGGGATGGTGAATCTTGGATATTCCTCCGACGAGCACCTCCAACCCAGCGCCAAGCTTAGCTTGTTCTTCAAGGGCATGGTGAAAGCCCTCCAGTGACTCCGGGAAGAAGTCCCAAAGCAGCTGGCCGAGTCGCGCGCCGGATCTGCGCGGGGCTCTTCAAAAGGTGCCGATGAAGGTGGCCTTCCGCAACCCAGGCCTCAACCTCACCAACGTCCTCAAGTCCCTGCCACGGATGCTGATGTGGAGGCACTCAAGACCCTTGTCGCACCCATCGTGGACAGGGTGAGCGGAATTAAGAGGGTTGAGGCGTCGCGTGGATTAGGCCGCCTGTTTTCTCTTTCTCTTGCCGCTGCTGGTCATGTCATAAGAACAATCCATTAGAGCTGCGGCAAGCTATCTTGTAATATAACTCTATTTTGGGTATCAATTGCTATGTTATTTCCTTTACTTGATTCCTTCCTTTGTATGTTTTTGCCCCTCGCTTTTAGGGAACTTGTCGGTGCGGGTACTGAGCATGGCGCTGAAGTCTTGAGACGTCGGCAGCCTGTTTGGCGGTGCCGCTTCCGACAAGTAACCTTGTCGCAACTAGTCGCAGCTCACTTAAGTTGTTGAGCGGATTCGAAACAAAGTAAGGGCGCAACTAGCTATGAGTTGGTTCCTCTGCGCACAGGTTTTCCTATACAAAGTACGGTCGTTCGAGGAACATAACTTAAAAATATTTTAAAACTGATTGCTCAAACTTTGGCAACTTAGCTTTTCTGTCGTTTGCTTCCCGGTAAGGCTGGCCTTCCTTGAGCGACGCTTGGCCCACACCATTATCTTCTCCTTTCCCCCCGGCAAACTTGTGTGCGAGGGAACCTTCCTTTCTTTGAGAAAGAGAAAGAAGAGAAAATAAAGATATGGAGCCTTATGGCTCGTTATTGCTTACCGGGGTAGGTGCTGCACAAAGTGTCAGATAACGCATGCAAAATAGAAGTAAAAAGCATGAAATTGACAAGGTGTGCGAAGCATACTAGCTTTACTTATGCACGGGGTCTGCGCCCGGCTTTGTACAAAGGATTACATGGAACAGCGGCAAGACTTGTACAAAAGGTGGTTGCCGGAACAGGTTCCGGCAACCGCGCCCTACGGGTAAAACTTACGAAGATGCTCAATGTTCCAGGAGTTGCTCATCGGAATGCCATCTTCGGTCTCAAGGCGGACAGCGCCAGGCCTAGTGACTCGTTTCACCCGGTAAGGGCCTTCCCACTTCGGCGTCAACTTGTTGGAATTCTTGGCGGACTGAACGCGCCGAAGAACAAGGTCGCCTTCCTTGAGACTTCTGGCATTAACTTTGCGGCTATGGTAGCGGCGCAAAGCTTGCTGGTATCGAGCAGCTCGTACAGCAGCCTGAAGACGATCCTCCTCAAGGAGCAGCGCGTCATCTTGTCGCAGAAGCTCACCATAAGCGAGCACTCGAGGCGATCCGTATACGAGTTCCGTGGGGAGAACTGCCTCTGCTCCATAGACTAGAGCGAAAGGTGTCTGGCCAGTGGCTCGATTTGGCGTTGTCCTGATCGACCAAAGAACCACGGCAGCTCCTCAATCCGATTTCTTCCGCTTTGTAGCCTGTTGAAAGTTCTGGTCTTGAGCCCGCGAGAACTTGACATTTGCCCTCTCCGCTTGACCGTTGCTTCTCGGATGAGCAATGAGCGAAGCGGAACCTTGGCGCCAAGATCTTGGGCGTACTACATGAAGGTGCGGCTCGTGAATTGCGTGCCGTTGTCGGTGATGATCCTGTTAGGGATTCGAAGCGGCAAACAATCGACTGAAGAACTTGACTGCTTCGTCTTTGTCACCTTCCTCCTTTGCTTCCACTTCCGGCCACTTTGTGAACTTGTCGATTGCAATGTACAAGTACTCAAAGCCCACGACAGATCGGGGGAATGGGCCGATGATGTCGAGCCCCCAGACCAAAAATGTCCAGGATAAAGGGATCGTCTGGAGAGCTTGAGCTGGCTGGTGTATCTGCTTGGAATGGAACCGCACGCTTCACACTTGGTTACTTGTGCGATTGCATCCGGAGGCGGTCGGCCAAAAGAAACCTTGCCGGAACGCTTTGCGGCAAGTGCTCTGGCGCCAATGTGGTGACCACATATACCTCCATGTATCTCTGCCAACAGCTTTTGTCCGTCCTCCGGTGAATACACTTCAATTTCACACCGTTGAGTCTTCTTACATGCAGTGTCTTTGTCGACAAACTGGTACATACTTGACTGCCGGGCTACTCTTTCCGCTTCTTCTTGCTCTTCGGAAGTTCTCCTGTCTGAAGGAAATGGACAATCTGCTGCGCCCATCTTTGGAGCTTGCGGCTCGACAACAAGGACTAAAGGCACATCTGCTGTTGCGGGAACACCGGCTTCTCTGGCGAGAACCTGCGGCTCAAGGAGCTTGACGTTCCCGGCAAGCTTGCCGGAGCAAAACTTGTCGGGGCGTTTGCTTCAACGAAACAAACCACAGGGCTTGTCGGAGCAGACTGCTCCTCGGCCTTTATTGGTGTCAATCTTGGGAACCTTCTTGGCGGCGGCTTGAGAAGCTCTGCCGGAAAGTAGTCACCGAAGATCAACTTCCTCTTCTTGCTCTGTCCGATTGATGGCGTTACAGACGGTTGAGTCGGCTGAGCACAAAGATCCACTGGTTCCACAGGCAACTTAAGTCTGGCGCACTTTGACAAACCATCGACAATGTCGTTATGAGCTCTTGGAATATATTCCATCTGTAGGCCGTCAAAGTGCTCTTCTAGCTTTCTCACTTCATCAACATAAGCTTCCATCAATGGACTCTGATAATTCTTGTTCACTTGGCGGATGACAAGCTGTGAGTCACCCCTGACAATGAGCTTCTTGATCCCAAGGTCTACTGCGATCCTGAGACCGGCAAGCAAACCTTCATACTCTGCAGTATTGTTTGTTGCTTGCTCCTTGGGAAAGTGCATCTGGACCACGTACTTGAGGTGCTCTCCGGTGGGTGCAACAAGTAGCACGCCCGCACCAGCGCCTTGCAGCGAGAAGGCACCATCAAAGTACATCAGCCACTCTTTGCTTGTTTCCTTGACGGGGATGCTCGTTTCTGGAATTTCTTCATCTGGTGTTGGCGTCCATTCTGCTATGAACTCTGCCAATGCTCTGCTTTGGATAGTGGAAGTGCACTCAAACTTGAGGCCAAAGCTTGACAGTTCCAGTGCCCACTCGACAATCCTGCATGTTGCCTCTGGATTTTGCAGTATCATCTTCAGCGGAAAGCGAGTGACGACTGTGATCTCATGTGCCTGGAAGTAATGGCGCAGCTTTCTCGAGGCCATGAGGAGGCCGAAAAGCAATTTCTGCACACCAGAGTACCTTGACCTAGCCCCTGCGGAAGGCCCGACAAAGTAAACTGGGCGCTGCACCATTCTTTTCTGCATCTTCTCATGTGTCTGCAGATCCATCCTTGTCGGGACCAGAGCTTGCGGTGAAGCCCCACAGCTTGTCGCTGGATGCATCTGCCATGGTTGCTAGCTCATCATCCGCCTCCTCTCTTGCTACTAACGCAGCACTAACCACTTGATTGGTTGCCACTATATATAGCAGCAACTTCTCTTGTGGCTTAGGTGCGACAAGTGTTGGAGTGGAGGACAGGTATCTCTTCAAGTCCTGCAGCGCAGCCTCCGCTTCCGGAGTCCATTTCATCGGACCTGCCTTTTTCAAAACTTTGAAAAATGGCGAGGCGTATTGAAACGAACCTAGAGATAAACCTCTTTGAGAGTAGCTACATAACCGGCAAGCCTTCGTACATCCTTGACGCTTTGGTGCTTCAATCTGCTCAATGGCCTTGATCTTGTCGGGATTGGCCTCAATTCCCATTGAGACACGAAGAACCCGAGAAGCTTGTCGGAAGGGACTCCAAACACACACTTCTCAGGGTTGAGCTTGAGGTTGATCTTGCGCAGATTTGCAAAGGTTTCGTCTAAATCTTGAATCAGAGTTTCCTTGTCCTTGCTTTTGACCACTATGTCATCCATGTAGGCTTCTACATTTCTGTGCATTTGCGGCTCAAAAGCGTCATGGACTACTCTTGCAAATGTTGAACCGGCATTCTTTAACCCGAAGGGCATCCGTACAAAACAGTATGTGCCACATGGGGTGATGAATGCGGTCTTCTCCTCATCCTCTTCTGCCATGAAGATCTGATGATATCCTGAGTATGCATCCAGAAATGAAAGCAAATCACATCCGGCCGTGGAGTCAACAATCTGGTCGATCTTGGCGGCAAGGAAATGGGTCTTTGGGACAAGCTTTATTGACATCGGTAAAGTCGATACAAAGCCTCCATTTCCGTTAGCCTTGCGATACAACTACAGGATTGGCCAACCACGTGGGATGGAGCACTCCTCGACAAGGCCTGTTGCTTCTAGTTTCTTGATTTCTTCTGCGATGAACTCTTGGCGCTCCTTTGCACGCTTCGACTTTACGCTTGACGGGCGCGCGCATGAGGACAAGCGGCAAGATGGTGCTCAATTACTTTCACAGGAACACCGGGATGTCGGGGCGGTTGCCACGCAAACACGTCGACGTTCGCCCGTAGGAAAGCAATGAGCGCGCCTTCCTATTTAGGGTCGAGAGAGGCACTGATGGTGAAGGTACCACCAGTGCCGTCCTCCTTGGCGGACACCTTCTTGGTGTCTGGTGGAGCTGCCATCGTCTTCTTACACTTGCCAGTGGAGCTCGATGGTGCGTCCTCGACGGTAGCGCAGCACTCGGAAGAGGTGGGCTTGCCGGAGTGGGCATCAGAGCTCTTGCCGGACTTGGTCTTATTCTTCCCCCCGGGAGCTTCAGCGGCAAGTGGCTTGCAATCTGTTGCAGCAGCTGCTTCCCGGTAGATCTTGTCGGTGCAGATAAGAGCATCCTTCTTGTCGCCAGGGACAGAGATGACACTTATCGGGCCCGGCATCTTCAGCATGTTGTAGGCATAGTGAGAGGCCGCCATGAATTTGGCGAGTGCTGGACGGCCAAGTATCCCATTGTAAGGCAATGGAAAGTCAAGAACGTCAAAGGTGACCCTCTCGATCCTGAAGTTCAACTTCGCTGCCAAATGTCACCGCAACGTGATCTTTCCCTTGACTTGCTCCTTCCTGGATTGATTCCTTGGAATGTGCCGCCTCTTCGAGCTCGCCATCAGGGATCTGGAGTTTCTGGAGCACCACGGAGGAGATCAGGTTCAAGCCGGCCCCGCCGTCAACTAACATCTTGGTGACCTTGAGGTTGCGGATAGTTGGTGAGCCAACATCGGCAAGCACCCGACCGCGATTCTGCGATCGGGGTGGTCCTCAATATCAAAGATGATAGGCGTCTTTGGACCATTTCGAGGCTTGCGTGACTCGATGGATGGCTCTGCTGCATTGACTTCCCGCATCCACCGCTTGATTTGGCGGTGTGAAGTATGCGCAGAAGCACCGCCGTCAACGCACAGGACCTCTGTGGCTTCTGGAACTCCTGCTCATCGGTCTCGTCATCATCCATGTCTTCATCGTAAATGCCGTCTTCATCCTTGTCGCGGCCGCGGGGAGGTCTGTCTCCTTGCTGCTGCTTGGCCTTGCCGCGGCGTCCTCCCCGGCCGGGACGTTTCTTGTTAGCTCCTCCAGCACCTTCCTGGGCCTTCTCCTTGTCGCGTTGTTCATATTTAGCCTTCTGCTGCTCGACAAGCTGCTCGACCTTCTTGCAGCTCACGGAGGTCATGGCCCTTAGTGCGGTGGATCTTGCAAGATCTTGCTTGTTGGAGCCGTCCTGCTTGTCGGCGACTGCCACAGCCTGGCTGTTGGCGGCAGCGGCAACCTCCTTGCCGGAGCTACCGGCCTTGGCTTTCTTGGCGCCACCTCCGTTGCCGGATTGCTCAACAACTAGCACATCTCTGGCTTTCTTCTTCCTATTGCCTCGCCGCCGGCTCTTCTTTGCCGGGGCGGTCTCCTCACTATCAGATCCTCCTGCTTCAGTATTCTCTCCGGGGAGTCTCATCCCTTCCTCAGGACGTGCACACTTGTCGGCCAGGGCATATAGCTCACTGACGTCTCTGATCTTGCACATCGCCATCTCCTCCCGCATCCTGCGGTTTCGCACGTTCTGATGGAACACGCTGATATCGCGGCAGGGTGGACATCTGGGATGTTGTGCTGTACACGGCTGAATCTTTGAATATACTTGCGCAGGGGCTCTCCGTCCTTACAGGCGGCAGATGAAGGTCGCTTTCTTGGCCATGAGGCTTGTGGCGCCCGTAAAAGCGCCGACAAACTGATGGCATAGATCTGCCAAGAGGATATGGAGTTGTCCGGCAAGTGCATGAGCCGAGATCGACATTGGGCTTGAGCACCGGTGAAGTAGTTGGCCAGAATCTTGTCGTCTCGGCCCCCGGCAGCCTGCACCGCGATGGTGTAGATGCTGAGGAACTCCGATGGATGCGTCTTGCCGTCGTACTTCTCTGGTTCATCTGGCTTGAAATTCTTCTTGCTGGGCCACTGGACTTGCCGCAGCTCACGAGTGAATGCAGGGCAACCTACCGCGTATGGCAAGTCGCCTGGTTCCTCTGGCGCATGCATGTCAACAGAGGGCGCAGCGCGCTTGTCGGATTGACGCCGCGCTTCTCTTCGGCGCTCGATGCGAGTTCGAGCGTCCTCTTGCTATCGTTCGTGAAGAACTTGGCGTTGATCGCGACGAGCTCGTGGATCCGATGATGCGGTGGAGTCGCTATCGAGGTGGATCCGGCGAGTCGGCGATCTTAACCTTCGGGTGGAGAGTGCATGGTGGTTGCACCCCACGGCCTCGTCGCCACCGGCTCGTGTTTAGCGATCCTGCGCGGCGGCAATGCACTTTCGGTTGCCGCGGAGCGTCGCCGTTGGCGAAGCCGATGAGACTCTGAATGGTGGCCCTCCATTCATCGACCTTGTCGGCCGTTGGAGGGTAATCCAGGAGCAGTTGTGCTCTCGCCAAAGCTTCTGCTGGAGTGGTGGGTGGCAGTGGCGAACGGCGCGAGGAGCGGGATATGCTCGGACTTCTAACTATGTTAGAAGGAGCGGTATCCCGTCGAGCGACCGATGCCTCGCTTTCGCGCCCGGCATGTTGGCGTGCATGCCGATCTTGAGCATCCGAGATCCTCCAGCTCGATCTTGGTCCAACGGCGTATGTCATTGTGAATACCATGGCGCTGTCGGTCCAGCGCCTCTGAGGCAGGCGCGGTGCATCTACGGACGCCGAGGTCTGTGCAGCCTTGTCCTTGGACTTGGCAGCACCGTGAGCTCCCCCATCGCCGTCCATTCTTCCGTCGGCGTCTACCCCACCACCTGTTTGCTCCGGCGGCGGCGGGTTCGACGCGGACGGAGCTTCTGCCGTCGAAGCCTTCTTCTTCGGTGGCATGTTGACGAAGATGATGAAGATCTAGCTCGCGTGGACGCCGGATCAGGTTCACACAACCTCGACGCCCCCTACCTTGCGCGCCAAAGATGTCGGGGCAGGCTGATCTGGCCCACGAACACCTATGGGACCGGCGGACCGAGCCTCTTTCGGTTCGGCGGGGAGCGGAGGTCGCACGAAGAGCAGATCGAGGCGAAGCACGCGAGAGGTTTACCCAGCTTCGGAGCTCTCCGGAGCGATAACAATCCTACTGCTACATGTCTAGGTGTATTGCGTTCTTGCTCAGGAGCGCTGAGTGCTACGGTACACACGAGCTGCTAACGAGACTGAGCGTGGGGGAACTGACGGACCTCCTCCACGTTGCGCATGGGCCTCCTTTTATATGCTCAAGGGGTCTCCGACAGGTGGCAACGTAGACAAGGGTACAAATGGAAAAGTAGTGGTTGGTACACCTACTTGTACAGTGTACAGTGTACCATACCTAACCCTAACGGCAGGGGACAAAGGCATTAAATGCCCGTCTAGTCGCCCTAACAGTGCAAATAGGGATCGTCAGGGGCGCCACCGATTGCCACGATGGCAATCTTGTCAGCGCCGCTCGCCACCTCGCACCGCTGGCTGCACAGCCTCTCACCAAGTGGATGTGCTGGAGCGTAGGTACAGAGAGGTGGTCTGCCGTGGCAAACGTCTTGCCTCGGTTGTTGTCTTGTCGCGCCCGGAAGCTTGTCGCTCACCAGGCCTTCCCGGCAAGCTCCTCTTCCTGGGGCCTTGTCTTGTAGGTGCCTTGGGTGGCCTTCCCGGCAAGCTCCTCTTGCCGGGGCCTTATCTCCTTGGTTTGAATACTTTGTTCTTGAATGGCTCCAAAGGAATCACGGAGGACCTTGGCGGTCACCCGGTAAGCCCTGCCGCGGAGGGCTGCAACTCCCCGTGCACAAGTTCGAGATACTAGGGTACCCCTACTCCAGTACACCGATATATATAGGTTTCTGAATGAACTCCTTAAGAAAAGTTCTCCAAAAGTTCCCTATGAAAGAATCCATTGAAGCATCTAGTCGTCACAAACGTTTTGACTACTTGTGGAGCCAAAACGGACTCCGTATGAGTCAGATATCCATGTGTTCAGTTAACAACTTTGCATAAAACTGATTCGAATAGCGATTCTGAGACTAGTTCTTGTGTAGTTGCATTCAATTTTTTCCATTATACTTAACTAAACATCTCCATATGAGATCCAATTACTTGTAGGGAAATGCAATAGACCTCAGTTATGATGATGCACTACGTCCATAGCTGGGAATTTGTGTATGTGCTTGAAATGTGTTTGTCGAGTGCTCATTAGGAAAGTTTCTATACAAGTTTCTGCACGAACTCCTTAAGAAAAGTTCTCCAAAAGTTCCCTGTAAAAGAATCTTTTGAAGCATATGGTTTTCACAAACTTTTTGACTACTTGTGGATCCAAAACGGACTCCGTATGAGTCAGATATCCATGTTTCAGTTAACACTGCGCAAAACTGATTCCGAACGACAGTTCCAGACTAGTTCTTGTGTAGTTGCATTTGATTTTTTTTCCATTCTACTTCACTAAACATCTCCATATGAGATCCAATTACTTGTAGGGAAATGCAAGAGACCTCAGCTATGATGATGCACTAGGTCCATAGCTGGGAATTTGTATATGTTCTCGAAATGCGTTTGTCGAGTGCTCATTAAGAAAGTTTCTATACAAGTTTCTGAATGAACTACTTAAGAAAAGTTCTCCAAAAGTTCCCTGTGAAAGAATCCTTTGAAGCACCTGGTCGTCACAAACGTTTTGACTACTTGTGGAGCCAAAACAGACTCCATATGAGTCAGATATCCATGTTTCAGTTAACAGTACGCAAAACTGATTCCGAACGACAGTTACAGACTAATTCTTATGTAGTTGCATTCGATTTTATACATTCTACTTAACTAAACATCTCCATATGAGATCCAATTACTTGTAGGGAAATGCAACAGACCTCAGTTATGATGATGCACTAGGTCCATAGCTGGGACTTTGTGTATGTGCTTGAAATGCGTTTGTCGAGTGCTCATTAAGAAGGTTTCTATACAAGTTTCTGAATGAACTCCTTAAGAAACATTCTCCAAAAGTTCCCTATGAAAGAATCCTTTGAAGCATCTGGTCGTCACAAATGTTTTGACTACTTGTGGAGCCAAAACGGACTTCGTATGAGTCAGATATCCATGTTTCAGTTAACACTGCGCAAAACTAATTCCGAATGATAGTTACAGACTAGTTCTTGTGTAGTTGCATTCGATTTTTTCCATTATACTTAACTAAACAACTCCATATGAGATCCAATTACTTGTAGGGAAATGCAACACACCTCAGTTATGATGATGCACTAGGTCCATAGCTGGGACTTTGTGTATGTGCTTGAAATGCGTTTGTCGAGTGCTCATTAAGAAAGTTTCTATACAAGTTTCTGCACGAACTCCTTAAGAAAAGTTCTCCAAAAGTTCCCTGCGAAAGAATCCTTTGAAGCATATGGTTTTCACAAAAATTTTGACTACTTGTGGATCCAAAACGGACTCCGTATGAATCAGATATCCATGTTTCAGTTAACACTGCGCAAAACTGATTCCGAACGACAGTTATAGACTAGCTCTTGTGTAGTTGCATTTGATTTTTTCCATTCTACTTCACTAAACATCTCCATATGAAATCCAATTACTTGTAGGGAAATGCAAGAGACCTCAGTTATGATGATGCACTAGGTCCATAGCTGGGACTTTGTGTATGTTCTCGAAATGCGTTTGTCGAGTGCTCATTAAGAAAGTTTCTATACAAGTTTCTGCACAAACTCCTTAAGAAAAGTACTCCAAAAGTTCCCTGTGAAAGAATCCTTTGAAGCATCTGGTCGACACAAACGTTTTGACTACTTGTGGAGCCAAAACGGACTCCGTATGAGTCAGATATCCATGTTTCAGTTAACACCTTGCCCAAAACGATTCCGAGCAGCGATTCTTGAGACTAGTTCTTGTGTAGTTGCATTCGATTTATTCCATTCTACTTCACTAAACATCTCCATATGATATCCAATTACTTGTAGGGAAATGAAAAAGACCTCAGTTATGATGATGCACTAGGTCCATAGCTGGGACTTTGTGTATGTGCTTCAAATGCGCTTGTCGAGTGCTCATTAAGAAAGTTTCTATACAAGTTTCTGAACGAACTCCTTAAGAAACGTTCTCCAAAAGTTCCCTGTGAAAGAATCCTTTGAATCATCTGGTCATCACAAATGTTTTGACTACTCGTGGAGCCAAAACGGACTCCATATGAGTCAGATATACATGTTTCGATTAACAACTGCATAAAACCGATTCCGAGCGACATTTCTGAGACTAGTTATTGTGTAGTTGCATTCGATTTCTTCCTTTCTACTTCACTAAACATCTCCATATGAGATCCAGTTACTTGTAGGGAAATGCAAGAGACCTCATTTATGATGATGCACTAAGTCCATAGTTGGGACTTTGTGTATGTTCTCGAAATGCGTTCATCGAGTGCTCATTAAGAAAGTTTCTATACAAGTTTCTGAATGAACTCCTTAAGAAAAGTTCTCCAAAAGTTTCCTGTGAAAGAATCCTTTGAAGCATCTGGTCGTCACAAATGTTTTGACTACTTGTGGAGCCCAAATGGACTCTGTATGAGTCAGATAACCATGTTTCAGTTAACACTGCGCAAAACAAATTCTGAACGCCTGTTACAGACTAATTCTTTTGTAGTTGCATTCGATTTTTCCATTCTACTTAACTAAACATCTCCATATGAGATCAAATTACTTGTAGGGAAATGCAACAGACCTCAGTTATGATGACGCATTAGGTCCATAGCTGGGACTTTGTGTATGTGCTTGAAATGCGTTTGTCGAGTGCTCATTAAGAAATTTTCTATACCAGTTTCTGAACGAACTCCTTAAGAAAAGTTCTCCAAAAGTTCCCTATGAAAGAATCCTTTGAAGCATCTGGTCGTCACAAATGTTTTGACTACTTGCGGTGCCAAAGCGGACTCTGTATGAGTCGATATCCATGTTTCGATTAACACTTTGCATGGCGATTCCGAGCAGCGATTCTGAGACTAGTTCTTGTGTAGTTGCATTCGATTTTTTCCATTCTACTTAACTAAACATCTCCATATGAGATCCAATTACTTGTAGGGAAATGAAAGAGACCTCAGTTATGATGATGCACTAGGTCCATAGCTGGGACTTTGTGTATGTTCTCGAAATTGGTTTGTCGAGTGGTCATTAAGAAAGTTTCTATACAAGTTTCTGAATGAACTCCTTAAGAAACGTTCTCCAAAAGTTCCCTGTGAAATTATCCTTTGAAGCATATGGTTGTCACAAACGTTTTGACTACTTGTAGAGCCAAAACAGACTCCGTATGAGTCAGATATCCATGTTTCAGTTAACACTGCGCAAAACTGATTCTGAACGACAGTTACAGACTAGTTCTTGTGTAGTTGCATTCGATTTTTTCTGTTCTACTTAACTAAAGATATCCATATGAGATCCAATTACTTGTAGGGAAATGCAAGAGACCTCAGCTAAGATGATGCACTAGGTCCATAGCTGGGACTTTGTGTATGTGCTTGAAATGCGTTTGTCGAGTGCTCATTAAGAAAGTTTCTATACAAGTTTCTGAATGAACTCCTTAAGAAAAGTTCTCCAAAAGTTCCATGTGAAAGAATCCTTTGAAGCATGTGGTCGTCAAAAACGTTTTGACTACTTGTGGAGCCAAAATGGACTCCATATGAGTCAGATATCCATGTTTCAGTTAACACCGCGCAAAACTGATTCCGAACAACTGTTACAGACTAGTTCTTGTGTAGTTGCATTCGATTCTTTCCATTCTACTTCACTAAACATCTCCATATGAGATCCAATTACTTGTGGGGAAATGAAAGAGACCTCAGTTTTGATGGTGCACCAGGTCCATAGCTGGGACTTTGTGTATGTTCTCGAAATGCGTTTGTCGAGTGCTCATTAAGAAAGTTTCTATACAAGTTTCTGAATGAACTCCTTAAGAAAAGTTCTCCAAAAGTTCCCTGTGAAATAATCCTTTGAAGCATCTGGTCGTCACAAACGTTTTGACTACTTGTGGAGAAAAAACTGACTCCGTATGAGTCAGATATCCATGTTTCAGTTAACACTGCGCAAAACTTATTCCGAGCAGCGATTCTGAGACTAGTTCTTGTGTAGTTGCATTCGATTTCTACCATTCTACTTCACTAAATATCTGCATATGAGATCCAATTACTTGTAGGGAAATGCAAGAGACCTCAGTTATGATGATGCACTAGGTCCATAGCTGGGACTTCGTGTATGTTCTCAAAATGCGTTTGTCGAGTGCTCATTAAGAAAGTTTCTACATAAGTTTCTGAACAAACTCCTTAAGAAAAGTTCTCCAAAAGTTCCATATGAAAGAATCCTTTGAATCACAAACTTTTTGACTACTTGTGGCGCTAAAACGGACTCCGTATGAGTCAAATATCCATGTTTGAGTTAACACTACGCAAAACTGATTCCGAATGAAAGTTACAGACTAGTTCTTGTGTAGTTGCATTCGATTTTTTCCATTCTACTTCACTAAACATCTACATATGAGAACCAATTACTTGTAGGGAAATGCAAGGGACCTCGGTTATGATGATGCACTAGGTCCATAGCTAGGACTTTGTGTATGTTCTGGAAATGCGTTTGTCGAGTGCTCGTTAAGAAAGTTTCTATACAAGTTTCAAAACGAACTCCTTAATAAAAGTTCTACAAAAGTTTCCAGTGAAAGAATCCTTTGAATCATATGGTCGTCACAAATGTTTTGACTACTTGTGCAGCCAAAACAGACTCCGTATTAGTAAGATATCCATGTTTGAGTTAACATTGCGCAAAACTGATTCCGAACGACAGTTACAGACTAGTTCTTGTGTACTTGCATTCGATTTTTTCCATTTTACTTCACTAAATATCTCCATATGAGATCCAATTACTTGTAGGGAAATGCAAGAGACCTCAGTTATGATGATGCACTAGGTCCATAGCTGGGACTTTTTTTATGTTCTCGAAATGCGTTTGTCGAGTGCTCATTAAGAAAGTTTCTATACAAGTTTCTGAGAAAACTCCTTAAGAAAAGTTCTCCAAAAGTTCCCTATGAAAGAATCCATTGAAGCATATTGTCGTCACAAACGTTTTGACTACCCGTGGAGCAAAAACAGACTCTGTATGATTCAGATATCCATGTTTCTGTTAACACTGCGCAAAACTGATTCCGAACGACAGTTACAGACTTGTTCTTGTGTAGTTGCATTTGATTTTTTCCATTCTACTTCACTAAACATCTCCATATGAAATCCAATTACTTGTAGGGAAATGCAAGAGACCTCAGTTATGATGATGCACTAGGTCCATAGCTGGGACTTTGTGTATGTTCTCAAAATGCGTTTGTCGAGTGCTCATTAAGAAAGTTTCTATACAAGTTTCTGAACAAACTCCTGAAGAAAAGTTATCCAAAAGTTCCCTATGAAAGAATCCTTTGAAACACCTGGTCATCACAAACGTTTTGACTACTTGTGGAGCCAAAACGGACTCCGTATGAGTCAGATATCCATGTTTCAGTTAACACTGCGCAAAACTGATTCCGAACGAAAGTTACATACTAGTTCTTGTGTAGTTGCATTCGATTTTTTTCATTCTACTTCACTAAACGTCTCCATATCAGATCCAATACTTGTAGGGAAATGCAAGAGACCTCAGTTATGATGATGCACTAGGTCCATTGCTGGGACTTTGTGTATGTTCTGGAAATGTGTTTGTCGAGTGCTCATTAAGAAAGTTTATATAAAAGTTTCTAAAGGAACTCCGTAATAAAAGTTCTCCAAAAGTTCCTTGTGAAAGAATTGTTTGAAGCATATGGTCGTCACAAACGGTTTGCCTACTTGTGGAGCCAAAACGGACTCCGTATGAGTCAGATATCCATGTTTTAGTTAACCTTTGCATAAGCCCGATTCGAGCAGCGATTCTGAGACTAGGTCTTGTGTAGTTGCATTCGATTTTTTCCATTCTACTTTAGTAAACATATCCATATGAGATCCAATTACTCTTAGGGAAATGCAACATACCTCGATTATGATGATGCACTAGGTCCATAGCCGGGACTTTGTGTATGTTCTCGAGATGCGTTTGTCGAGTCTCATTAAGAAAGTTTCTATACAAGTTTACGAACGAACTCCTTAAGAAAAGTTCTCCAAAAGTTCCCTGTGAAAGAATCCTTTGAAGCATCTGGTCGACACAAGCGTTTTGACTACTTGTGGAGCGAGAGCAGACTCCGTATGAGTCGAGATATCCATGTTTGATTAACACTGCAAGAAACCGATTACGAGCAGCGATTCTATGCACTAGTTCTTGTGTAGTTGCATTCGATTTTTTCTGTTCTACTTAACTAAAGATATCCATATGAGATCCAATTACTTGTAGGGAAATGCAAGAGACCTCAGCTAAGATGATGCACTAGGTCCATAGCTGGGACTTTGTGTATGTGCTTGAAATGCGTTTGTCGAGTGCTCATTAAGAAAGTTTCTATACAAGTTTCTGAATGAACTCCTTAAGAAAAGTTCTCCAAAAGTTTCCTGTGAAAGAATCCTTTGAAGCATCTGGTCGTCACAAATGTTTTGACTACTTGTGGAGCCCAAATGGACTCCGTATGAGTCAGATAACCATGTTTCAGTTAACACTGCGCAAAACAAATTCCGAACGCCAGTTACAGACTAATTCTTTTGTAGTTGCATTCGATTTTTCCATTCTACTTAACTAAACATCTCCATATGAGATCAAATTACTTGTAGGGAAATGCAACAGACCTCAGTTATGATGACGCACTAGGTCCATAGCTGGGACTTTGTGTATGTTCTCGAGATGCGTTTGTCGAGTCTCATTAAGAAAGTTTCTATACAAGTTTCTGAATGAACTCCTTAAGAAAAGTTCTCCAAAAGTTCCCTGTGAAAGAATCCTTTGAAGCATCTGGTCGACACAAACGTTTTGACTACTTGTGGAGCCAAAACGGACTCCGTATGAGTCAGATATCCATGTTTCAGTTAACACTGCCCAAAACTGATTCCGAACGACAGTTGCAGACTAGTTCTTGTGTAGTTGCATTCGATTTATTCTGTTCTACTTCACTAAACATCTCCATATGATATCCAATTACTTGTAGGGAAATGAAAAAGACCTCAGTTATGATGATGCACTAGGTCCATAGCTGGGACTTTGTGTATGTGCTTCAAATGCGCTTGTCGAGTGCTCATTAAGAAAGTTTCTATACAAGTTTCTGAACGAACTCCTTAAGAAACGTTCTCCAAAAGTTCCCTGTGAAAGAATCCTTTGAATCATCTGGTCATCACAAATGTTTTGACTACTTGTGGAGCCAAAACGGACTCCATATGAGTCAGATATCCATGTTTCAGTTAACACTGCGCAAAACTGATTCCGAACGACATTTACAGACTAGTTATTGTGTAGTTGCATTCGATTTCTTCCTTTCTACTTCACTAAACATCTCCATATGAGATCCAGTTACTTGTAGGGAAATGCAAGAGACCTCATTTATGATGATGCACTAAGTCCATAGTTGGGACTTTGTGTATGTTCTCGAAATGCTGTTCATCGAGTGCTCATTAAGAAAGTTTCTATACAAGTTTCTGAATGAACTCCTTAAGAAAAGTTCTCCAAAAGTTTCCTGTGAAAGAATCCTTTGAAGCATCTGGTCGTCACAAATGTTTTGACTACTTGTGGAGCCCAAATGGACTCCGTATGAGTCAGATAACCATGTTTCAGCTTAACACTTGCGCCAAAACAAATTCAACGCCGATTCTGAGACTAATTCTTTTGTAGTTGCATTCGATTTTTCCATTCTACTTAACTAAACATCTCCATATGAGATCAAATTACTTGTAGGGAAATGCAACAGACCTCAGTTATGATGACGCACTAGGTCCATAGCTGGGACTTTGTGTATGTGCTTGAAATGCGTTTGTCGAGTGCTCATTAAGAAATTTTCTATACCAGTTTCTGAACGAACTCCTTAAGAAAAGTTCTCCAAAAGTTCCCTATGAAAGAATCCTTTGAAGCATCTGGTCGTCACAAATGTTTTGACTACTTGCGGTGCCAAAACGGACTCTGTATGAGTCAGATATCCATGTTTCAGTTAACACTGCGCAAAACTATTTCCTAACAAAAGTTACAGACTAGTTCTTGTGTATTTGCATTCGATTTTTTCCATTCTACTTCACAAAACATCTCCATATGAGATCCAATTACTTGTAGGGAAATGCAAGAGATCTCAGTTATGATGATGCACTAGGTCCATAGTTGGGACTTTGTGTATGTTCTCGAAATGCGTTTGTGGAGTGCTCATTAAGAAAGTTTCTATACAAGTTTCTGAACGAACTCCTTAAGAAAATTTCTCCTAAAGTTTCCTGTGAAATAATCCTTTGAAGCATACGGTCGTCACAAACATTTTGACTTCTTGTGGAGCCAAAATGGACTCAGTATGAGTCAGATATCCATGTTTCAGTTAACACTGCGTAAAACTGATTCCAAACGACAGTTACAGACTAGTTCTTGTGTACTTGTATTCAATTTTTTCCATTCTACTTCACTAAATATCTCCATATGAGATCCAATTACTTGTAGGGAAATGCAAGAGACCTCAGTTATAATGATGCACTAGGTCCATAGCTGGGACTGTGTGTATGTTTTCTAAATGCGTTTGTCGAGTGCTCATTAAGAAAGTTTCTATACAAGTTTCTGAACGGACTCCTTAATAAAATTTATTCGAAAGTTCCATGTGAAAGAATCCTTTGAAGCATATGGTCGTCACAAACATTTTGACTACCTGTGGAGCCAAAACGGACTCCGTATGAGTCAGGTATCCATGTTTCAGTTAACACTGCACAAAACTGATTCCGAGCAGCGATTCTGAGACTAGTTCTTGTGTAGTTGCATTCGATTTTTTCCATTCTACTTCACTAAACATCTCCATATGAAATCCAATTAATTGTTGGGCAATGCAAGAGACCTCAGTTATGATGATGCACTAGGTAGATAGCTGGGACTTTGCGTATGTGCTTGAAATGCGTTTGTCGAGTGCTCATTAAGAAAGTTTCTATACAAGTTTCTGAACAAACTCCTTAAGAAAATTTCTTCAAAAGTTCCCTATGAGAGAATCCTTTGAAGCATATGGTTGTCTCAAAAGTTTTGACTACTTGTGGAGCCAAAACAGACTCCGTATGAGTCAGATATCCATGTTTCAGTTAACACTGCGCAAAACTGATTCCGAACGACAGTTACAAACTAGTTCTTGTGTAGTTGCATTCAATTTTTTCCATTCTACTTCACTAAACATCTCCATATGAGATCCAATTAATCGTAGGGAATGCAAGAGACCTCAGTTATGATGATGCAGTAGGTCCATAGCTGGGACTTTGTGTATGTTCTGGAAATGCTTTTGTCGAGTGCTCATTAAGTAAGTTTCTATACAAGTTTCTAAACGAACTCCTTAAGAAAAGTTCTCCAAAAGTTCCATGTGAAAGAATCCTTTGAAGCATGTGGTCGTCAAAAACGTTTTGACTACTTGTGGAGCCAAAACGGACTCCGTATGAGTCAGATATCCATGTTTCAGTTAACAATGCGCAAAACTGATTCCGAACGACAGTTACAAATTAGTTCTTGTCTAGTTGCATTCGATTTCTTCCATTCTACTTCACTAAACATCTCCATATGAGATCCAATTACTTGTAGGGAAATGCAACAGACCTTAGTTATGATGATGCATGATACGTCTCCGTCGTATCTATAATTTTTGATTGTTCCATGCCAATATTATTCAACTTTCATATACTTGTTGGCAACTTTTTATACTATTTTTGGGACTAACATATTGATCCGAGGCCGATGCGGTTCACATGCATTGCATGTTTTTGGTTTCACAGAATATCCATATCAAACGGTGTCCAAACGGGATAAAAATGGACGGAGCTTATTTTTGGAATACTTGGAAAATCTGGGAAAAGGATCAACGCAAAACGGTGTCCGAGGTGGCCACGAGGCAGGGGCCCACGCCCTCCCCAGGAGGGCACGCCCCCACCCTTGTGGGCCACCAGTAAGGCGGTTGATGCCCTTCTTCAGCCGCAAGAAAGCTATTTTTTGGTAAAAAATCACGGCGAAGGTTTCAGTCCAATCGGAGTGACGGATCTCCATATATACCTGAAACGGTGAAAGGGCAGCAGAACAGAACGCAGAAACGGAGAGAGACAGAGAGACAGATCCAATCTCGGAGGGGTTCTCGCCCCTCCCACGCCATGGAGACCATGGACCAGAGGGGAAACCCTTGTCCCATCTAGGGAGAAGGTCAAGGAAGAAGAAGGAGGAGGGTGGCTCTCTCCCCCTCGCTTCCGGTGTCGCCGAAACACCGCCGGGGGCCATCATCATCACCGCGACTTCACCAACACCTCCGCCATCTTCACCAACATCTCCATCACCTTCCCCCCTCTATCTACAGCGGTCCACTCTCCCGCAACCCGCTGTACCCTCTACTTGAACATGATGCTTTATGCTTCATATTATTATCCAATGATGTGTTGCCATCCTATGATGTCTGAGTAGATTTTCATTGTCCTATCGGTGGTTGATGAATTGCTATGATTGATAATTTTCTTGTGGTTATGTTGCTGTCCTTTGGTGCCCATTGAGGGAGTCCTAGATTAGGGGGTGTACGGATAGCCGGACTATAGCCTTTGGCCGGACTCCTGGACTTTGAAGATACAAGATTGAAGACTTCGTCCCGTGTCCGGATGGGACTTTCCTTGGCGTGGAAGGCAACCTTGGCGATACGGATATGTAGATCTCCTACCATTGTAACCGACTCTGTGTAACCCTAACCCTATTCGGTGTCTATATAAACCGGAGGGTTTTAGTCCTTAGGACGAACAACAATCATACCATAGGCTAGCTTCTAGGGTTTAGCCTCTCTGATCTCGTGGTAGATCTACTCTTGTACTACCCATATCATCAATATTAATCAAGCAGGAGTAGGGTTTTACCTCCGTCGAGAGGGCCCGAACCTGGGTAAAAACATCATGTCCCTTGTCTCCTGTTAC